>JALMGF010000001.1:11787649-12464077 GCA_023333645.1 Sceloporus occidentalis
CGCCTCTCCCAACATAATCCGCCCCGCACTCTCAGAACAACTGGAAAGCTCCTACTTGAATATCCCAAAGTGAGATTAACAGCTACTCAGCAAAGAACGTTTACAGCCATGGTCCCCACTTATTGGAATAATCTCCCGGAAGAGATTCGACTCATTTCCACTCTGGACACCTTCAAGAAGGCGTTGAAAACTCATCTCTTCCAACAAGCTTATCCCCCTGACCCTTTATAAAGGAATCACTCTCAAATAGAAATCTACCTCAGGCCATTTAAATTGTGATTGTAAATTGTATGTTTTTAGATAACATTTTATTTTTATAAGCTGATTTTAAATAATTGTAATTATGATGTATTATTGAATTCGATACTGACTGTAATCCCGCCTAGATCCGTCGGCGAAGTGGGAAAATATAAAAATTATTATTATTATTATTATGACATTCATATTCACCAGATAGAAGTCCGAGCTGTTCTGCATCCACATTACTAAGCAAACTTGTTATGGACTCTGTCATTCTTTACACAAACCACCAACTATTTGGACTCACGTTGTATTCATTTGCTCTTTTTCAGTCATTGGACTCAGTTCTATTGGTTGTTGCCTTTTCATACTGCATATTGATTGCTCCTCACGTTGGATTCATATATATTGTCTATTGCTTTTCTCTTCATCTATTGAAGGCTTTCACTGTTGTTTATGTTTCCTACAATTCCCTTTTCCCTATTTGTTATTGGCTTTATATTTCCATTGTGTATGAGTGATGTGTGTGACTGGGTTCCAGACAACCAAAACCTCCCTGGGCCTCACAATTGTGATACCTCCTTTAATAGGATGCCCTCTCCAATATTCTCACACCAAAATTTCTATGGCAAAGATTAATTCGGAAAGTACTCATCCTCACCCACCTGTGAGTCCTTGTAATTTCCAAGGGGGGAATGTTACCTTGGCTGCTTCATATAAATTTTGGTATAAATGATAGCCCTTAATGACCCCTAGATGAAGGCATGGCATGAGGACATGTACACACACCCCTGAGGGGCACCCACATTATCATTCTAGATAGTCTAGGAAGTTGCAAATGGGATTATCATATGGCCAGGGAGAGCAAATGATTGCCTTACCTGAGCCTCTTACCCTCTCCCCAGGTCTGTTGTCTGAGCAGCTTAAGACCACTAAGACAATCAGACAGGGGCATCCAGGTGAAAAGAAAGTAATTAAACGCTTTTGCCAGAGACAAGATTTTTGCCCTATAAAAAGCCCTGACTTGGCTAGTCGGTGCGCCATTCTAAAGGTCTATTTACTCCACATCAGTCAGACCTCTTCTTTGGTTGCCGGCATCTCTGCTCAAACCCAGGTTGCAGAGCAGACTTGTCCCACCATCCCGCATCCCATTTGGTTCCCAGAGGGAGTCTACGTTCTGGTACGTATCACCATTAGCAAAGCCTGACATCTCTTCCAAACCTCAATCCTGATTTTCCTGAGTCTTGAATGCATGTGTGTGTGTATGCGCAGCGAACGTGTTTCCCCTATTTCAATAAATTAGACATCTAGTTATTAATATCCGTCTCAGCTCTATTTATTGGAACACCCTGATCTCTTGGTGTAAAAATCAGGAGGGCGATTTTGTAGGGTCTTCGCAGCTGGCCCCCTCTTGCAATATTTGAGCTAATAACAATAATAATAAAATTCCCCTAAAAGGACCCTCGGCTACAGTGAGCCTTTGGTATCCTCAGGGGTTTGGTTCAGAGCTCCTCATAGATACCAAAATCTATGGATGTTAAAGTCCCATTAAATACAAACAGATAGTAAAATGGTTACCTTGACATAAAATGGCAAAATTAAAGTTTGGTTTTTGGAGTATTTAAGCCATGGATGCTTGAATCTGTGGATTAAAATCCATGGATAAATCCGTGGACAAAAAAGAGTTAGTTACAGAGATTGGAAAATTGAGAGCTTGCTTAAGAAACCTGATTGTGTTCCTCAGGGCTGGAACAAGGATGAAGGGGAGCCCTTTTGTCACAAACAAAATGTCTCTTCCAATGCATAAATAATACTTTTTTCACATGTTGTTTTGTCCCAGTCATTGAGGACTATGGTTTGTTTTCTTACTATGTTGGAGTTTTCACTTAGTTGTTCAAAACATGGCGTTATTGGTGAGAAACAGATGGGGAATGGATGCAGGAAAAGAAAATATAAATAAAAGTGTTCTCATGTCCCTTCAGCCAAAATGTTGACAGCTTCATGTGCGGATGGTTCTTGAGTCTGCACTCCTAGCTGTTACGTTGTTCTCTTAGTTCTCAATAGTCCTTCAAGTTCTTATGGGATGTATTTTCCCTTTTGAAGACATGGATTAGGGAAATCTCTCTCAGCTGGTAGTTGTATAGACCTAAAAGGATCAGTCTTCTACAAGCTATGAGACAACACTCACGGATTTGAGAGGGTTAATTATTCCTCTTGTTCAGACTGAAAGAAGAGGAAGATCCTTGCCCTGGGCTGGAAAGGAGGTTTTTTTGCTCCTCTGGGCCATTCTAGGTCCATAGAATCCTAGAGTTGGAAGAGACCTGAAGGGCCATCCAGTTCAACTCACTGTCATGCAGGAACTCACAATCAAAGCTTCCCTGACAGGTGGCCATCCAGCTTCCATTTAAAAACCTCCAAAGAAGGAGACTCTACCACACTCTAAGACAGCATATTCCACTATAAAACAGCTCTTTCCATCAGGTTCTTCCTAATGCTTATGTGGACTTGCTATTCCTTCAGTTTGAATCCATTGCTCTGGAACATAGAATCATAAGAGTTGGAAGAGACAGCAAGGGCCATCCAGTCCAACCCCCTGCCATGCAGGAAATCCAAATCAAAGCATCCCCGACAGATGGCCATCCAGCCTTTGCTTAAAGACCTCCAAGGAAGGAGACTCCACTACACTCCAAGAGAGTTTGTTCCACTGTTGAACAGCCCTTACTGTCAGGAGGTTCCTCCTAATGGTGAGCTGGAATCTCTTTTCCTGGAGCTTGCACCCATTGTTCCGGGTCTTAGTCTCTGGAGCAGCAGAAAACAAGCTTGCTCCCTCCTCAATATGACATCCCTTCAAATATTTAAACAGGGCTATCATATCACCTCTTAACCTTCTTTTCTCCAGGCTAAACATACCCAGCTCCCTAAGGCGTTCCTCATAGGGCACGGTTTCCAGACCTTTCACCATTTTAGTCACTCTCCTTTGGACATGCTCCAGTTTCTCAATGTCCTTTTGGAATTGTGGAGCCCAAAACTGGACACAGTATTCCAGGTGGGGTGTGACCAAAGCAGAATAGAGTGGCATTATTACTTCCCTTGATATGGACACTATACTTCTATAGATGCAACCTGGAATAGCATTAGCTTTTTTAGCTGCTGCATCACACTGTTGCCTCATGTTCATTAGTGTCAGACCTCACACACTCACCTGGATGTGTCTCTGTTTACCTTTAGACTTGAAGCCTGTAGTGAGTAACTCAAGCAGTGTGTACAATGAAGCTATGAAATGTGAGCTTTAAAGCAAGCGAGTGATGTAGTGAGTATTGGACTAGGATTGTGGGAGACCAGGGTTGGAATCCTTGCTTGGCCATTAAACCCACCAGCTGACCTTGGACAAGCACATACTCTCAGCCTCATGGAAAGGCAGTGCCAAACCTCTGTACAAATTTTGCCAAGAAAACCCCATGATAGGGCGCCGTAAATAAAAAACAACTTGGAGAGGACATTTGGAAAAATGGATTAGAAACCCAGTTACTACACTCTTCGTCTGTCTTCCACAAGTATATTCCAATACAGTCTACTCAGAGGTATCCCAATCTTATTTGTAGGACCTCTTATATAAACACTTAGAAAAACTGTGGATGGGAGTCAATCACCTCCTGAAGCAAAACAGGTACACTTACTTCGCCAGGTTCATCTGCAGAAATATATGAATTCTGCTTGTAAAAGAGAGCCTAATTCATCAGGTAGAAAGTGTCTGGTGCCTGCTGTATGTTAATCGAAAAATTGGCCTAAATTCCATGATGTTTCCCAGTATTGCTAGTCCCAGGAGTGGACCAGGATTCTGCGAAAACCCTTCCTTCAGTACGAAAGCCTACAAGTTTACTTTGATGAAAAAGACCCAAATCAAAATGGCCAGGGTTACAATGTCTGTATCCATCTACCGCATTTCGTCCTGCATGTGAATCTGTACCTCTTACTATGTGTACTCAACATTAAGCCCCAAGTGGATGTATAGCAAGAGTGAGGAAAGTTGTTTGAAAAGACAGCAACTACCGCACCTATTCTTGCTGTTCTCTTGTCTACTAGCGATGACAGAATTTAAACCAGTAGTTCCCAAAGTGGATGGCAGAAAGATCAAGGGGGGCAGTGATGAAAAAGGGGTGGCAGGGGGATCTTCAGTCAAAGTATTCACACGCAAGAAAGATAAGGGGATTCAGTGGCCATTAGGACCATGGTAGGGATGCAGGTTGCATGAAACTTCTCTTTTCACGGTCCCTAAAACCACTGCACAGCCTCACTCGTGTGGTGGTGTCTTTGCCTGCCCACACAAGTCACTCTGGAAGCACCATTTTGGGATAGACTGACTGACTCGCTGGAGAAGAGTATGTGGCAGCAGAGTAGAAGTGGCTGCAAAAAGAGAGCCTTCAAATTTGGGACCTTGCTTAAGCTTTGTGAACTTATCTGGGACTTGGCTGGCAGGTTGGACCTGCACTGCTGCTCCTGCTTTCTTTTGTCAGACAGGCCAAGAGAAGAGGTAGGAGTGGATAGTAAAGAGCAGTGATCCCCAAACATTCATCCTCCATGTGTTTTGGACTTCAGCTCCCAGAAACTCCAGCCAGTTTGGTCAACAGTGAGGAATGCTGGGAGGTGGAGTCCAAAATATCTGGAGAACTAGAGTTTGGGAACCACTAGTATAGAGAGTAGTATAGAGAACAGAAAACAGAATAGAGGTAACAGAAAAAACAATGTGAGGGGGTTGAACCTGCATGGGCAAGGCACAACCACCTTGATGAAGAAGGACTGAGAGTCCTTCCTTACCAGGGAGAAGCTTCTTCCTTTCCACCCAGCCACTTTGGAAGAAGCGACCAAGCAACCAGTTGAGAAGCAATCGAGAAGACTCTCACCATATTGCTCAGCCAGCTGCTCAGGGTAACCAGGTGCAAAGGGAGTAGCGATCAAGAAGCTGGACGAGTAGTGACCAAGAAGCTTCTCACCTGTGACAGCCTTTTCCACAAGGCTGACACAGGCAAGAAACTTCTTGATTGCTGCTTGACTGTCTGCTCAGATGCTGCTCCTTCTGCACTCGGTCACCCTAGGAGCAGCAACCGAGTAGTTGGTAGACAAGAGGGACGAGCCCGCCTGGCCCACAGCCACTGATGTATTCGCACATGAGAGGCTGAGGTGGAGGAGGAGACATAGAATCATAGAATTGGAAGAGACCTCAAGGGCCATCATGTCCAATCCCCTGCCATTAGGGTTGCCATTTCCTGGTTTTGGGCGACTTTCCCGTTTTTTGAGGGTTTGGGAAGGTCCCATCCCGCTTTTTTAAATTTCCTGGGTTTTCAGGCTGCTGCCGCCACCACCACCACCAGTCCACCGCTGCCTGCATTGAAGCTGCGAGGAGCCTAGTCCCCAAAGAAGGAGGCCTTGCTGTCTGTGACGGAGCCGAGGGGCCTAGCTGGCTGGCTGGGCCCTTTACTGCTGTGCCAAGGAGTCCTCCAGCGACCTCCTCCAGCAGTGGTAGATACATCTGACAGGTTGGTACAGATGTATTTTTCATTACGTCTGTTGTTGTGTGCCTTCTGTCTAGTGTCAAATTCTCCTTGATATTTTTGGTAAATAAGAATTCATATTAATTTTTTTTAAAAAAAATATTAATGGTTCTGACTTTTAGTTGGTTGTGTCCTCCATTTTTATTGAATGTCCTACATTTTGGGCAAATGTTGTCCTACATTTTGTCTGCACAGGCGGAAACCCTATTGTTTGAGGTGACCACTCGAAGAAACACAGTTACAGGTAAGCAACCTATTCTTCTCTTGATCTAGACCCTATACCCCTATTGATGCAGTCTAGAATCACTTTGGCCTTTTTAGCTGACGTATCACACTTTTGACTCATGGTCAACTTGTGGTCTACTAAGACTCCTAGATCCCTTTCGCACATAGTCTTGTACAGTCAGGTGCCCTCCATCCTATACAGTCGGCCCTTCTTATACGCGGATTTGCCATCCGCAGATTTGAGCATCTGTGGATGGCAAATCGGGAAATTGTCGCCAATGGCGGCGCGCGTGCATGCGCACCGCCATTGGGAACAACTTCCTTCTCCTCCCTCCCGTCCCTCACTTCCCTCCCTCCCTGCCTCCCTCCCTTTCCTTCCCCTTACTTACCTTTAAAGTCTTGGCGCGCCTGCTTTGCCTCCGCCGCCGCCGCTGTGGGGCAAGCCGGGTGGCGGCGGCGGAGGCCAAGTCTTGGCTTCCTCGCCGCCTCCATGAAAGGGCGCGATGGTGGTGTTGGAGGCCTCTTGGCCCCCAACAGCACCGCCACCGGGCCTTTCTCGCGGTGGCGGTGAGGAGGCAGAGCCACTGCGCCGGAGGCCTTCAAGGCCTCCAGTGCCAGCATCCGGCCTCCTCCATGCCTCCACCGCCGCGGAAGGGCCGGATACCGGTGCTGGAGGCCAAGAGGGCCCCAGCACCGACACTCGCCCCTTCCGTGGTGGCAGTGGCAGCAAGGAGGCCGGGTGACGGTGACGGAGGCCTTGAAGGCCTCTGGTGCTGCTGCCCTCCGCGCCTCCTCTTCACCGCCTCCGTGCCTTTTTTTTAAAGTTTTGACAGTGGACTCAACGGACGGCTGGTCGTCCATGGCGTCAAACACCGACAGGAACCATGACTGGAGCGGTCGGAACCAAAGCCTCGCCCACGGGGTGACAAACGTTGTCGAAGCCATGTGTCCGAGGGCTACCTGGACATCCCTGGCCTTCACCCATCTGTGCACTAAGCAGGTCCTGACGGAGGAGCAGAGGGACAGGAAGCGGTCCGGAGGGAGATAGGCGACGCAATCTTCGGAGTCGAGGATGGTGCCTGTGAACCTGATCTGCCTGGACGGAGTGAGGTGGGATTTCTCTAGGTTGACCATGAGCCCAAGAGAGGACAGGAGTTCCAATGTAAACTCAACATCTCTTTGGAGCTCTTTCATGAAGAGAGCTGTGAGGAGCCAATCGTCCAAGTAGGAGAAGACCCGAGCCGTGCTGGTGGAGGTACGCCACTACCGGAGCCATGCACTTGGTGAAGACCCTTGGAACTGTGGGGATGCCGAAGGGAAGGACATTGTAATGGTACATGTTGGGACCGGTGGCAAAGGCGAGGAATCTCCGATGGCTCTCCCTTATCCCCACATGGAAATAAGTGTCCTTCAGGTCGATGGTCGCGAACCAGAGCCCCTGGTGCAATAAGGGAAGGATGGAAGCAAGGCTTACCATACGGAACCGACGGGAGAACAAAAGTCATTAAGGTCTCGTAAATCTAGGCTCAGCCTTATGCTACCATCAGCCTTGGGCACAGTAAAATATCTGGAAAAGAAACATCTAAGGGCCTGGTCGGAGTCCATGGGCGAGATCGCCCCTTTTGAGAGCAAGGTGCGTACTTCGTTGAGAAAGCTGTCTGAGGGGACGGTGGAAACAACAGCTCCAGCTCCAGTTGGTGGGAGCTCTTCAAACTCGAGGGCATAACCCCTACAGACTACGTCCAAGACCCATGAGTCGGAGGTGACCAAGGCCCAGGTGCTGGAAAAGGGCCTAAGCCTGTTCAGAAAAGAGGAGGGAGATGGGATGAAGCACGCAGGAACCCTTGATGACCTCTTGCCCTGGTCAGTATCCTGCTGGCGATTCTTTCGGTACCAGGCAGGAGCATTGCCTGGAGGAAGACTGAGAAGGGTAGTGCTGCCTCTGTGACTCCTGGTGCTGGTAGGAACGGTCCTGTTGGAAGGACCTCTTGGAAGGACCTCTTACCCTGGCCCTGCCACTGCTGCTGTCACTTCCTAAACAAAACTGGGGAAGTAGAGGACATAGCATGTTTTTGGCGGCTGCCTTCATCTTGCAGTTGAGACGGTTGTCGGTCTCTGCATGAAACAAGCCAGAATCATTGAACGGCATGTCCTCTATGGCAGTCCTTGCGTTATGGTTCAGGTCAGAACCACGGAGTCAGGCATGGTGTTGAAGGGCCACCAAAGCCGCCATCACCCTCCCAGAGCAGTCAGCCACATTGCGGGAGAGGGTGATGAGCCAACTCCCGATGGAGAGATCGTCCCTGATCTCTACTAGCTTTCGCTGGCAGTCATCGGGTAACTTGGGGATCAGCGGCAAGATTTTCTCCAGCAGGGTCTGCACATATGCACCCATACAGGCGTTGTAGTTAATGACCTTCCCATGGTGGCAGCGGAATAGGCCTTCTTGGCCAGCCCGTCTATTTTCTTGGCTTCCTGGTCCGCCGGCGAAGTGGCCATCTTAGGGGTGAAGGCCTGCTGTGAGCCCTCCACAATCGTCAAATTCTGCTTCGGGGGCGTTGACAACCAGGAACAGTGCGTTGGGGAGATCTTATAGAGAGACTCTATCTTCTTGGTGGACCCGACCAACGAAGCAGGGGCCTCCCATGAATGCTTGACGATGTCCTCCAACGATGGCAGGAGAGGGATCGAGGGAGGCATAGGGACCTTGCCATGGATGCGCCACTCAACCGGGTCCTTGGCTTGCTCTTCCGGATAGGACAGCTTGATGTCCAGGGCGTTGACCATCTTGATGATGTGCTCGTTGAAGGTTCGCACATCATCAGAGGGGGAGGAAGAGCCAGGATGGTGCAGCTGTTGGGGCGACCCTGGAGGAGAGACCTCTGAGGAAGGATCGTCCATGCGGTAGACCTGTGATTCACCCACATCCGAGCCGAGTCCAGTTCAATGATCTGCTGTGCCGGTGGGCGGCAAGGCGTTGTTGGTACCAGGTCTAGCTCAACGTTCTGTTGAGTTGGTGGGTGGCAAGCAGTCGTCGGTATCGGGGAAAGCGGGCAGGAGGCAGGGGCCGACGCTTTAGGTCTGTGAGCCGGTTGTGAAGATGGCATGGTCTTGACAGAATGTGGGCGAGTGGCAGCCTTTGATGACATATGGTCCAAGGCAGTATCTTTGCAGACGGCAATGAAATAATGGTCCATCTCACTATCATAAAACAGGTTCGAATCTTCGTGGTGATGGAACTGAGCCTCATGAATCGTAACCTGTGGGATAGGCGTCAGAGACCGGCGTCGAGGGGACCAAGAATCACTGTCCCCGGAGCCAAGAAAGGGCATGGTGGCCAAAGTGGAGACCGGTACTGATGTCAACCTAGGTAAACCGACTGAAAGAGGAGCTGACTGAGAGGAGGCCGGAGGCGCAGCCAAAGCCCTTGGAGAAGCAAGAGCACCAGAGTTATCGCGGCGGGTCTTCTAATGCGAGCCATCTGAAGACTTAGCATGAGCCTTCTTATGGCTGTGATCCAGGGCAACGGTGGTCGATTTGGCCTTCTTGGTCTGGATGGGAGAGCGCTCGGGTGCAGTTTCGGTGTCATGGCCCCTTTTTCTGGAGGACTTAGAGCTGGATTCAGGGTGTGAGGTGTCCTCAGGTGCCAATGTCGATCTCGAATTTGACTCCTTCTGCTTGGCCCTCTTCTTACTAGAGGACGACGACCTGGAGCTAGAACCCTCGGTCCCAGTGGCTTTAGGGGGACGCTTGGAGGGTCTGTCAGTGGCACTGGGCTCTTCAGAACCACAGGCCACATTGGCGGCGGCACTGAGTTCAACAGAACCACGAGCCGCAGTGGCACTTGACGAAGATATCGCAGTCGGTGCAGCGAAGGGACTCTTGGCCACAGATACAGGGGCCGAAACAGAGGCAGGAGCTGCCGCGGACATTGTTACCGGGGCTGAAACAGATGCAGGAGCCAAGACAGAGCGGGCAACCTCTTGGGGCTTAAGGACCCCATGGTAGATGGCCGTCGTCAGACGGGACTCATGGTTCTTCCGAGCCTGCGGGGTCATGGACTTGCAGAGGAGACAAGCCTTGGTGTTATGGGTCTCCCTGAGGCACAGCAGACAAGAAGAGTGTGGGTCCTGCACTGGGACCTTGCCGCCACAGACATCGCATTTCTTAAAAGCCACGGGAGACATTGTGGAGCAAGCTTGGAGCCGAGTCAGAATCCAAGTGCAAGGTCAAACGAGCCGATATGGTCAATGATACACAGGGGGTCAAGATCAATTCGAAGTCAGAAATTCGGTCCGAGTCAAATACCGGTGATAAACAATAACAAGCACAAGCGAAGTTCCTTCAGGCAGCTTGTGCGGCAGAAAAAAGGAACTGGGGAAAAAGCGAGAAGCTAGGGGCTTTACAAGGGATGGGCAGAGCTACGGCCAAAAAGTTGCTAAAAGTTGCAAAGTTAACTTTGCCCAGTGATTCTAGAAGTTTCCGAACAGCACTGCGCAGGCGCAGTATAACCCATTTGTATGATTTGCAGAGACCACGAAGAAGATTTTTTTTTCCTCTTGTGTGATATTTTTTTTTTTTTATGACAAGTGAGGGATGCCTTCTGAATATACCCTTTCTCACATTTCAGGCATTGAAATGGTTTCTCTCCTGTGTGATTTCTGATGATGACTGGGGTTTGTCTTCAGAGCAAAACGTTTTCCACATATAAGGGATTTAAACAGTTTATCTCCTGTGTGTGTTTTTTTGATGATAAGTGAGCTGTGTTTTCCGAATGTAACTTTTTCCACCCTTCAAGCATTTAAATGGTTTCTCTCCTTTGTGAGTTTTTTTATGATAGGTGAGCTATGTCTTTCTAGTATAACTTTTTCCATACTCCAGGCATTTAAAGGGTTTCTCTCCTGTGTGAGTTACTTGGTGAAAAGATAGGTGTGCCTTCCGAGCGAAACATTTTCCACACTCCAGACATTTAAAGGGTTTCTCTCTTGTGTGAGTTGCTTGGTGACAAGAGAGGTATGTCTTCTGAGCGAAACATTTTCCACAGTCCAGGCATTTAAATTGTTTCTCTCCTGTGTGGGTCACTTGGTGACGCGTGAAGTCTGCCTTCCGGGTGAAACCTTTTTCACACTCCAGGCATTTAAAAGGTTTCTCTCCTGTAACTTCCGGCACAGCAGGCGAAGGAGGAGGCCACGGGTTAGAAGAGCTCTCTAACCTTGCCTTCACAACAGCAGTACTTGGGGGAACGGGATTGCAAACTACCCGTCCATATTCTTACTGGGAGGTAAGAATAGCCTGGCAACTCAGAGGGGGGTCCAAGGGGGAGACCTGGTGATACACCACCCTAAAGGACCGAAGAGTTGTGGACACCTGTTGTTGTAACCGTTACTACGGGGGGGAAGACGCCTGCTGTGTATAAAAAAGCAACAACAAAAGCTGCTTATATAAACAAACAGCTACTTGAGTTTACCCACCTATATAAGTGCTCCTGCACTCCTGTGTTGCCAATAAGCTGAACTGAAAGCATTGAAAGCATTGAAACAAGATCAAACGGAAAAAACGCTAAAGTAAAGTTGAAACTACAACTCCCAGAAGCCTCTACTTAAAGAAGTAAGCTGCAAAGACAGAAATTGGAGGAGGGAGTGCAGAGAGATAAAAAGAAAACAAGGAGTGAATCTGGCATAATGAGGAATGGGTTTATAGGGGCGAAGATAAATAATAAATAAACAAATAAGATAAGACAAGATAAAAAGAGAACCTTAAAAAGAAATAAGAAATAAGAAAAGGAAAAGAAAAAGAAAAAGACTGAACGGACGGGGCGCGCACTGAGAGAGAGTGAAAGGTGAGAGAGACGGAGGGGAAAGCGGGCGTGCGCGGCGAAGAACAGAGGGAGAAACAGATAGAACTGACGGGAACGCGCGCTGAGAGAAAGACAGAGAAGGAGACGAAAAAGGGCGCGCGCGACGGACGACGGAGAGCAGAGAAGGAGGAAGGATAGAAGCAGACAAGAACGCGCGCTGGGAGAGAGACAGAGAAGGAGGTGAAAAGGGGAGCGCGCGACGGACGACGGAGAGCAGAGAAGGAGGAAGGACAGAAGCAGACAGGAACGCGCGCTGGGAGAGAGACAGAGGAGGAGGTGAAAAGGGGAGCGCGCGACGGACGACGGAGAGCAGAGAAGGAGGAAGGACAGAAGCAGACAGAAACGCGCGATAGGAGAGAGACAGAGGAGGAGGTGAAAAGGGGAGCGCGCGACGGACGACGGAGAGTAGAGAAGGAGGAAGAACAGAAGCAGACAGGAACGCGCGCTGGGAGAGAGACAGAGGAGGAGGTGAAAAGGGGAGCGCGCGACGGACGACGGAGAACCAAGAAAGAGGAAGGATAGAAACAGGCGGGGGGGAAGAAGGTGCGCGCGACGGACGAAGGAGAGTAGAGGAAGGATAGAAGCAGACAGGAGAATAGAAGAAGCTGAAGGAGGAGCTGGGAGAGAAGGAAGACACAGGTGGAAAAAAGTAAGTGTAAGGGGGAGCTAAAAGGAAGCAAAAGAGGACTGAGGGAGAGAGAAAAAGGCGGAGAAGAAGCAAATAAGACACAAGGACGAAAAGAGCTAAGAGGACACACAGGGGAGAGAAGTTTGGAGGAAATATTTAACAAGAGATAAACGAGGAACTAAGAGGTGAGGAACAGACTGAAAAAGAAGAGAATCATAGAAGAAATAAAGAAAATAAAGGATTGAACTAGTAGAAACTAAACAAAGGAAGGAAGAAATAAGGAAGAGTAATACAAACTTATAGGAAGATAAGAAATTTAAGATAAGTATTACTTACTTACAAAATATTATAAGTAAAGTGAATAAATAATTGTGAACACTGGGTATGTAAAGGGGGAAAATATAAATTTAAACTAACAAAATAGAATAGAAGGACTTTATTATTGCTTAGTTACCTTATTTAAGCTAAAGGAATATAAGTTTGTAAAATAAGAAAGTACTATTAATTTATCTGGTTGGCATAATCTTATTCTCTGTATAGATAAACAAGGAGAACTCAATGGAATTAAAGCTTAAAACAGACATTTAAATCAACTAAATTCAAGGAAGAATAAGAACACACTGGGAAGAAGACTTCTTATAATTGAAAAACTCATATGGAAACAAGAGAAACTGCAAGAAGGAAAGAAAAGGAAAAGGAAAAGGAAAGAGTAAGAGGACTGTTATATCACTGAATATAAAATATCAAGAATTGAGATGTAATAGAGGTTGAATTTTTTTTTTTTTTAGAAAGTTGTCTATTACTGTTTGTGTTTGCTTTTGTCTCTAAGGGCTCTAATTGACATTACTATAAAATTATCTTAATTAAAACAAGAGAAGGGAGGGGGTAAAATAGAAAAGAAATATAGTTTAAGAGTCTGATTAATGTATTATCCTCCATTAAGGTATTATTTGGTAAAAACTGTTACTATTTAAAGGATTATTTAGTTTTAACATAAATATAGGTATAACTTGCGATATACTTGTCAAATAGGAAGAGAAAAAGGAAAGTATGGCAAAAACAAATAAAGGACCTATACAATCTCAGTTGGTATTAACGACAGCTAGAAGAGGATCGATGGAAGATACAATTAAGATTATTGATCCGAATATTCGCATCCTGGATGAAATACGGAAATTACAACAAGAGATAAAAGACGCAAGACTAGAGACCAAAGAAGACATAAGAAATGCTTGTACAGAGCTAAGAGAAGAAATAAAAGATACACGATCTGAAATAAGGAAAGATGTTAAAAAAGAACTAGATCTCTTTGGGAAAAAGATAGACAAATTAACAACTGATCTTAACAATACTCAGAAAGAAGTAGAACAAATAAAGGAAAGGACTACAATATTGGAAAAATCTTCTAAAGATCTTAATCAACAACAGGAAGAACAAAAACGCATGGAATGGAATAATGAACTGCGTTACAGGGAAAAATGTATGAAGCTAAGAGGAGTAACAGAAAGAAATAAGGAAGATTTATATGAGAGACTTATACCCGCTCTGGCTGTATACATTAAAATAACACCAGAAGAATTAGAGTTAGAAATTGATAAAATCTTTAGAATTAATTCCTACCAGAACAAAGAAAGAAATATTCCCAGAGACATAGCGGTTTGTTTTACAAGATCGAGAATCAGAGATAGATTTATTCAACAAAATTATCAAACAAAACTACAGATTGAGGATACAGAGATTAAAATATTTAAAGACATTCCACCACAGATAATGTTGAATAGACAGAAATACAAACCATTAACACAGCTCCTAAAAAATTTGGATATAGATTTCAGGTGGGAAAGAATTGAAGGACTGTCCTTTTACTATCAACAAAGGAGATATAGAATTGACACATTGGAAAAAGCTAATGAAATAGAAATAAAATTGAAAAGAGAATACAAAGAGAACGGAGGAAAAAAACAAGGAAGAGAATACCCAGCAAGAGAGTGGAAACCGAGGAAACATAACGAAAAGGAAAAAGACATAGAAAAACAAAGACAAGAAGAAAAAGAAATAGAAAGATTTACTCCATTAGAAAGAACAGAAATAGACTTGCTGTCTTGAAATCAAGAGATATTATAAGAAAGAATTATATTGTTAAGATTACTAACAGCTATTCTAGATATTTCTGGAAAAATAAGTGTATACTTTATATCATTCTGTAATTAAGCTTACAAAATAAAAGGGGTGGAAGGGGTGGAACAATCACAACACAACAATGACAACTAAATTAATTTCGTGGAATGTAAAAGGGATAAATTCCAAATACAAAAGGAGCATCATTTTCCACCAGCTCGAGAAATTAAAAGGTGATATTATTTGCATACAGGAGACAAAAATTAAATCGGAAGAAATAAAATATTTAAGAAATCCAAAATTAGGTGAATGCTATACAGCTACCTTGGATAAGAAGAAAAAAGGGGTAGCATTATATATCAGTAAAAAATACAATTCTAAAGAAATATTTCATGATGAAAATGGATCATGTATTGCAGCGGAAGTGAAATTAAGGAATTGTACAACATTGGTTGTAGGAATCTACGCGCCACATGAAAATAAAGAGAAATATTTTGATAAATTACATGAGAAAATTCAAGAGCTTGATTATGAAAACATTATAGTACTAGGAGACTTTAATGGAGTAATAAATCCAATTATTGATAGAAAATCCAATGACGGTAAAAACATGAAAAAGAATCAAGGCAAGCTACCTAAGACCTTTTTTCGAATGATAGAAGATCTAAATCTTTTGGATGTGTGGAGATATAAATATGGTCAATCAAGAAACTTCACCTTTTTTTCAGAAGTGCATAACTCCTTTGCTAGAATAGATTTATTTTTAGTGTCAAAAACTTTACTTCCATATATTCAGTCATCAGAAATTTTAGGAAAGCCAGTTTCAGACCATAATCCTATTATATTGACCATACAAGAAAAAAAATTGAATTACACTTGGAGATTAAATGGAGACCTGTTAAATGATGAACAACTGACAAAACGTGTAAAAGAAGAAATGAGATGGTACTTTAAAGAAAACATAACAGATGAAATCCCAATGAAAACTATATGGGATGCAAGCAAAGCAGTAGCGAGAGGAATTCTTATTAAGATAAATAGTGAACAAAAAAAGAAAAAGAAAATGGAAGAGACACATTTACAAAATAAATTAAAACAAAAAGAAAAAGAATGGAAAGAAAAGGGTGACAAAAAATTAAAAATAGAAGTGGAAATATTACAAGAAAAATTAAAAGCATTGTCTATTCAAGAAATCACAACTAAATTAAGAACAATTAAGCAAAGGAATTTTGAATCCGGAAATAAAGCTGGGAAACTATTGGCACAAAAAATTAAAAAAATAAGAAGAAAAAAGATTATTAATGAAATAAAATATAATGATAAAAGATATACCACACAAAATGAAATTATAGAGAAATTTACAAAGTACTATGAAGAATTGTATGATAATGAGACAGATATGGAAAATAAAAACATTAAAATTAAACAGTATTTAAATAAACTGAACCTAAAAACAATAAACGAAGTTCAAAAACAAAATTTGAATAAAGAAATTACAGACAAAGAAATTATGGAAGCAATACAGAAGCAAAAATTGGGAAAAGCTGCGGGTCCGGATGGGATATCAGCAATCTACTATAAAAAATTAAAGGAAGAACTGTTAGAACCACTAAAACAAACATTCAACGAAATAAATAAGCATGGCGTACCTGAAACCTGGAAGGAAGCATTAATAACAGTCATCCCTAAAGGTGAAAAAGATCATACTGATATAAGGAATTACAGACCCATCTCACTCACTAACGTAGATTATAAAATATTTTCATCCATATTGGCAAACAGGCTAAAAAATGTCTTGATAGAATATATACAAGAAGACCAAAATGGATTTATACCTGGACGTTATGGACAGAATAATATCAGAACATTTATAAATATTTTGGAACATTATGAACAGCATAGTGAAAAAAAATTGGCATGTATCCTGCTTGATGCAGAGAAAGCTTTTGACCAAGTGGATTGGAAATTTTTATTTGAAGTTATAAAAAGGATTGATCTAGGAGAAGAGTTTGGGAGATGGATAAAAAAGATATATACGGAACAGAAAGCATACTTACTCATTAACGAGGAGAAATCTAAATGCTTTAAGGTTAAAAGGGGAACAAGACAAGGATGTCCCTTGTCTCCATTACTGTTTATTTTGATCTTAGAAATTTTGATTAATAAAATAAAAGGAGAAGAATCAATTAGAGGGGTTAAAGTTAGAGAAATTGAATACAAACTAAAAGTATTTGCTGATGATATAATTTTCTTTCTAGATGATCCAAACAAAAGCATAAATTTACTAATTCAGACAATTAAGGAATATGGAATTTTAGCGGGATTTAAAATCAATGCAGGAAAAACCATGATCCTTACAAAAAATCTTCCAAAAAATGAAGAAAAAGAACTTAAAGAAATATCAGGGTTTAGTATTGTTAACAAAGTTAAATATTTGGGTATTTACTTTACCAAAAGAAACACCGAATTATTTCAGAATAATTATACAAAAACATGGACAGAGATTAAAAAAGACTTAGAAAAATGGTCTAAATATAAATTATCCTTCTTGGGCAAAATTGCCTTAATTAAAATGAATATACTTCCAAGATTTATGTACTTGTTCTCTAATATTCCAATTATTGTTAATGAAAACTGTTTTGTTCTATGGCAGAAGGAACTAAGCAAATTTTTGTGGGAAGGTAAAAGAGCAAGGGTTAAATGGAAACTTTTAACGGAAGGTAAGCTACGAGGGGGATGTAACCTACCAAATTTTAAGTTATATTATTATGCGGTATGTCTCAAGTGGCTAGAGGAGTGGTTCAAACTGGAGAATAAAAATGTGTTGAATATTGAAAAAGATAATTTGAATATGGGGATACACGCATATATGTGGTACATGAAACCCAAAAATAATAGTTTGTTTAATCATCATGTTATAAGAAAAGCTTTGCTCAAAGTCTGGTACAAAATCAGATATCAATTCTATAAGAATATTCCTCCTTGGGTATCCATACAAGAAGCCTATTACAGTAGAACTAAAGATAAAGAAGCTTCTTGGTTAAGATATGGAGACATAATAAATAAAACGTCAGAAGGTAAATATAATATGAAAACTATAGAGGAACTGAAAGAAAAAGGGAAAATTAAAGATTGGTTTTTATATAACCAAATAAATAATCGTTTTAAAACAGACAGTAAAACCTTTGGACTGACAATGGAAAATAATGAAATAGATAAAATAATGTTGGATCAAAAAGGAAAACATATATCAAAATACTACAAAATATTAAAAGAAAGAGATCTGGAGGATGAAACCATCAAAAGTAGTATGGTAAGATGGGCACAGGATATTAAGAAAACAATAACAACAGACGAATGGGAAAAATCATGGAAAGATACAAATAAATTTACCCTGTGTCAAAATTATAAAGAAAATTACATCAAGATGCTATATAGATGGTATTTAACCCCCCAAAAAATACATTATATATATAAATCAGGTGATACTAAATGTTGGAAATGTGGAAAACCCGAAGGAGATTTTTTCCACATGTGGTGGACATGTAATATAACAAAAGAATTCTGGCAAAAAATTCACGGAACTATTCAAAAGATCTTAGGAATTAATATACCATTTGAAGCAAAGCTATTTTTATTGAATATGACACATAATATAAAATCCATAAAAAATAACAGAATTATTTTGTACATGATTACATGTGCAAGAATTTTATATGCCCAGTACTGGAAAAGTATCTCTAATCCATCAATAGAAGACTGGCTGATTAAAATATACGAGGCAAAAAATATGGACATAATATCTGCCTCATTAAGAGGAAAGGATAAAAACCAGATAGAAGAAGAATGGAAATGTCTTAATGAAGAAAGAGATGACACATAATAAAGGATAAATAACAAATGAATACTATCTGATAAAATTATATCAATACAGGAACTGACAAACATAGAAGCATAAATATCAGGAGTAAACAAATAAATATTTCATGATATGGGAATACTCAAGTGTAAAGGAAGTATGGCTAGAGAGTCAAAGAATTCAAATATCTTTTGTAAATAGTCTATATGTTGTGTGTTTGTATATGATTAGAAGGTAATGTCAAGTAATGTAACTCATAGTGCTTGTGCTAGACGTTTATTGGTTTGTGTATTAGGTTGCTTGTTTGTTTGGTGTTTTGCTTTCCTCTTATGTACTTTTTATATGTAATGTTCTATTCTAAATAAATACTTTAAAAAAAAAAAAAAAAAAAAAAAAAAAAAAGGTTTCTCTCCTGTGTGAGTTACCTGGTGGAAAGAGAGGCATGTTTTCCGAGTGAAACCTTTTCCACACTCCAGGCATTTAAATTGTTTTTCTCCTGTGTGAGTCACTTGGTGATGAGTGAGGTGTGTCTTCCGGGTGAAACCTTTTCCACACTCCAGGCATTTAAAGGGTTTCTCTCCTGTGTGAGTTTTTTGATGATATGTGAGTTGTGTCTTCCGGGTGAAACCTTTTCCACACTCCAGGCATTTAAAGGGTTTCTCTCCTGTGTGAGTTGCTTGGTGAAAAGAGAGGTATGTCTTCCGAGTGAAACCTTTTCCACACTCCAGGCATTTAAAGGGTTTCTCTCCTGTGTGTGTTACTTGGTGACGAGTGAGGTCTGTCTTCTGAGCGAAAACTTTTCCACACTCCAGGCATTTAAAGGGTTTCTCTCCTGCATGAGTCACTTGGTGACGAGTGAGGTCTGTCTTCTGAGCGAAACCTTTTCCACACTCCAGGCATTTGAAAGGTTTCTCTCCTGTGTGAGTTGCTTGGTGACGAGTGAGGTCTCTCTTCTGAATGAAACCTTTTCCACACTCCAGGCAGTTAAAGGGTTTCTCTCCTGTGTGAGTTGCTTTGTGAAATGAGAGGTTTGTCTTCTGAGTGAAACCTTTTCCACACTCCAGGCATTTAAATGGTTTCTCTCCTGTGTGAGTCACTTGGTGACGAGTGAGGTCTGTCTTGTGAGCGAAAGCTTTTCCACACTCCAGGCATTTAAAGGGTTTCTCTCCTGTGTGAATTACTTGGTGACGAGTGAGGTCTGTCTTCTGAGCAAAAGCTTTTCCACACTCCAGGCATTTGAATGGCCTCATTCTTCTGTTAACATGTTTAACTGAAATAAAACTGGAGTTGTTTGCACACTCACCACCTTTGATTGATTTCCCTTTTGTCTGGATTCTCCTGCAAAGAGTAAGAGTTGCTTTAGAACTGAAACTTCTGTCATGTGCAAGACAAAGATATTTACTTATTTTCTTTTGTTTCTCTATTGTTCCTTGGATAGTGGTTCTCCTCTCGTTTTCTGTGGCAGTTTTTCTTTCCTTCTCTTTTACCTGTTTGCACAGGTCTCTTTGCATCAATGCTTGCCATGGCTTCTCTTTACACTCTTTCAGTTGCCCATCACTGCCTGGAAAGGAGAGAAAGTACTTCTCAGAAAAAAATGTATATCAGAAAACCTCATAGATAGAGATGGAACTCCAGAACCTCTCCATTGGTTCTCCTAAGAGTTAAGTTCTCTTTCACTGAAAGCAGGCAGCTCTAAGGCCTGAGAGGTCTTTAAACAGAGGCTGGATGGCCATGTGTTGGGGATGCTTTGGTTTAGATTTCCTGCCTGGCAGGGGTTTGGACTGGATGGCTCTTATGGTCTCTTCAAACTATGATTCTATGATTCTAAGGATTTTGGCATCATAGAATCATACAGTTAAAAAAAAGAGTCACAGAGTTGGAAGAGAACTATGAACTAGTAATTTCAGTTCATCTGTCACCCCACCCATCGCCTTAAACACAATTATCTTAGTTTTCCTGTTTTAATGTCTCTTTCCCATTGTAAGCCTCTGGGCAAACAATGTCTGGATTGTTCCTGATCTTGAGTAAAATGTGCCAGGAAAGGAGGGGAACTTCTCACAAACGCAAGAGATTGTGCTTGGCAGCAATAATGCAAAGTCAGTATTATGCAGCAAGTAGTCTTGCATCCCTGGAGACTGGGGATCAGCTCTCAGCTCTTACATCAATCAGGTATTGCTGAAATATAGGCAGATGTATTCATTTAAAGAAAGCACTTTAGAGCATCTGGCTGTGGACTTAATTTCTGGCACTTTCCCATTTCAGCAGGTTTTAACTGTATGACATATCTTAACAAGAAATTCTCAACTCATGTGAAAATTAGTTTGGTGCACAGCAAGGTAAGGTCCTCTTAGTTGTCCACGTCAATTCCAGAATACAGGAGGCTAGGACCCTGTCTGCTGGGAAAACTAACGTTGGTACTTACCCAAGATACGTTCATTTCCAGCAAACAAGGGTCCTAATATCCTGCCCACCCGGGTACTGCCTGCGGCCTCCAACCCTGCCTGTTGGTGGACCTGCCTTGTTCTTGTTGCTGGATTGGTTTTCTGAGTTCTTGTTTGTTCTTTGACTAGTTTTTCTAAGGTGTTCTAGTTAACCCTTAGCTGATGTTACTAAAGTTCAGTTCCTTGATTTTACCTTACTACTTGCTTGGCTTGTTATTGACTGAGGCCCAGGGGGGCTAGCTCCTCCCTATATAGGTGGCCGGTATTTGTTATATTGTCCCTACCTCAATCTATCAAGATTGAAAAAGAACCCTCAGGGTTACTCTTCAACACTTCTAAGTTGCACAATCCCAAGAAAGAGGGAGCCTTACTCTGAGAGGACAGGGTCCCCAGAATCTCCTCCATCACTTCCCAATAAAGGGCCTTTTGGCCTGGATCCAGCAGGGCCCACTCCTCCTCTGTGAAATCCACAGCCACATCCTCAAAGGTCACCTGTAGAAAGAGGAAGAGAAAATTAATTCTTTCAGGTTGCTCAAGAAAACTGAAATGCTTACAGCATGCCATCCAAAGGCTCCTTACAGTGGCAACTTGTGATGGAAGCAAACAGAAAGAACAAGGTTTTGTGGGGACGAGGGAGTTTTCAAAGGGAGATAGGCACCCAGCCCAGCCCTTCGTTGGCTCACTTGAGATCCTTTTCCTTACCTGATCTAGCCTCCCAAATGGTGTTCTGAGTCCATCAGGGTGAAGAGATGTCCTTGTAAACTTAGGCTCAGTCCTTCTGCTGCCTCCTGGGAGAAAGAAAAAAAAAGATAGGAGTATTTCTAACTCTTCTCTCTCTTTCCAGTCCCACCTACATGTGCAAATGCAGCATACACCATTTCCCACTCCAGGCTTAACTGAATTCTGAATACCTATGCTTCTTCTATGCTCCTTTACTATCTTCCTAGTGCCAGTCTTGCTTTTAATAGTTAGCTACAAAGCGGATGAGGAAGAACAGGAAGGCTGGTCAGGCATTAAAAGTTCTTCTAAAATATACTTCACTGTCAGAGGCTTTGTTAACTTGAGGTATATGCCTGTAATTTCAAAGTGCTAGTTAGGTTATATAAAAAGGTCCAAGTGCTGTAATTCATACAGTCTAGATATTTCAGGCATATTTGAGAGATGGAGTCAGAGAGGAAACTACCCTCTTAGCCCTTACTCCTTGAGGAGGACATTCCTTCTCCACTCAGCTCAACTCCACGTGGTGTACTGGAGCATTCTTCCTGCGTGATCCACTTTGGCCGCTGTCTTTGACTGGAATCAAAAGGACTCTTCTCCTTCTCAGGCATCTCTTTCACAAACAAGACCTGCAGCAAAAGCAGAAATGGGGAGGGAAGGGAAAGAGAGAATAATTTGTTAGCGCTGCGGGAAAAACTGAGTCCATATGCAGAAGACTGCCAGCCAGGAAAAGAAATGCCACGGCCAAGTCTGGAAGCAGATGGAGACACAAACTCCTGCTCCTGAATAGAAAGTTTCACTCACGACTGCTGAGGTTCTTCAAAGAGGCATTAAATCTTAGGAGCTTTTCGCTTTACACTCTTAAAAGGGGGCTAGGGAGCTTTAAATACTATGCCTGCCTGCTGCTGCATTTTGGGGTTTGTAGTTCAGTAAGGCTTAAGAGCTCTCTGGATGAATAGTGTAAATGCCCCTTCCTAAACTCTCTGATCCGCCTTTTGACTGACCAGCAGCCCCTTTTTCTTCAGAAACATAGCTATCTAAGTCTGAAATAACAGTTTGCAAAGGGATCTTCTGGCACCTTTGAGACTAACTGCACAAAAGACATTGTAGCATAAGCTTTCATAGATTTGGTTTATATTCTCAAGTCTACCTGAATTTATCTTACAACTTTTTCGCACTTAATCCAAAGGTGCTACAAGATCACTTTGCATACCCTCTTTTTTTTTGTTTACATTAAGCCTCAGTTTGTTCAAGAATTATCAAAATCCCTTTCAAAGAAATAGTGATGCCCCAGCAATATGACCAGATGAAAATATCTCACCTGCTCCTCTTCCTCCTCCAGATGGAACTTTTCAAGATATAACCAGCACAATGAACTGGGCCTGCAGCTGAAACAATAACCAGCAAACCTGTTTTTAAAGCGAGTCATAGGTTTCCTGTAATCAAACCCAGTTAGTAATCTGGCTACAAACTCTGTATTCTGGGTATAAGAACATCCAAAGTCTACAAAAAATCATTCAGCAATAATATGGAAGTTCTTTGACGGATGAAGCAGGCTGCGCAACGACTAGAGCGCCACTTGCGGAAACATCAGTGCTTATCCGACAAGACACTCCTTGAGAACTTACTTGAAGTCTTACGGCGTGGCGATAGGTGCAGCAAAGAATTCCTCCTATGCTGCACGTATCGCATCTGCAGAGTCTCGTCCAGTAATGCTGTTCAGGGTAGTTAGAGAACTGACCCAACCACCTCCCTCCCTGAACCCTTTGTTGCAACCAACTAAAGCCTGCTGTGATGCTTTTAATGACTTCTTTGCAGACAGAATCCCTCGGATAAGGGCTGATCTTGATGCCAGCATTTCCACAGAAACAGTAAGAGAGGTGTCCAGAGACTCCGTGGACCACGTTAGACTGGATCACCTTGAGTTTGTAAGTACCGATGAAGTGGACAAGCTCCTTGGAAGTGTAAGAAAGATGGCATGTGCCCTCGATCCCTGCCCATCGTGGCTGACCATCCAGGGAGGGAATGCTATGATTACATTATTGCAATCCATAATCAATGCATCCTTTAAGGAGGGCAAATTTCCATCACAGTTAAAACTGGCAGTGGTTAAACCGCTCTTAAAAAAGCCCTCCCTAGATCCCCTGGAGAGAAACAGTGACTAAGGATGGCATCTCCCCTCTGCATCCCTGCCTTGAGTCAGTAATGGGCTGGATGAGGAAAAACAAACTCAGGCTGAATCCAGAGAAAACTGAGGTACTTGCCATAGGATCCTTAGGTCTGGGGAAGGAAATTTGTCCACCTCTCCTAGACGGGGTTACACTTCCCCTGAAGGATGAAGTTCGCAGTTTGGGAGTACTTCTGGATCCATCTCTACGTTTGTCATCTCAAGTAGATGCGACGGCCAGAAGTGCTTGGTACCAACTTCGGTTGATATGCCAACTGCGACCCTACCTCAACCGAAAGGACCTTGAAGCTGTAGTACATGCTCTGGTAATCTCTCATCTTGATTTCTGTAATGCGCTCTACATGGAGCTACCCTTGTATCAAGTTCGGAAGCTCCAACTAGTGCAAAATGTGGCAGCCAGGTTGGTCACGAGCTCTTTGAGATCCGGGCACAGTACAAAGTGTTGGTTATCACCTTTAAAGCCCTATATGGCTTGGGCCCAGGTTACTTACGGGAACGCATTTCCCTATACAATCCACCCCGCACCCTTAGAACAAGTGGGAAGAATCTGCTGGAGGTACCAGCATCCAAACATGTCTCTACTTCCCAGAAAGCATTCAGCATAGCTGCCCCTAGACCAGTGATGGCAAACCTTTTTGAAACTGAGTGCCCAAACTCAGAGGTATCTCTTCACTGGGTGGCACTGGGTGCCAAGGGTGGGACTTCCTCCCTCTGGGGGTGGGATTTCCTCCTTCTGGGGGGCAGAACTTCCTCTCTCTGGGGTGGAACTTCCTCCTTCTGGGGACGGGACTTCCTTCTTCTGGGGGCAAGGCTTCTGGTGAGGGGCTTCCACCTTCCGAGGGAGGGACGTCTGCCCTCTGGGGGTGGGACTTCCAGGGAAAACCTCAAGGAATACTCTCTCAGCCTGAGGCTAGCAGTAGCAAACCTCTCTCTGATGAACCTTGCCAGGAAAACCCCATAATATTTTATCCTTAGGGTCACCATAAGTTGGAAGCAACTTGAAGGCACCACACACACAAGCCATGCTCTTTCAGCCTTCAGCAAACTTCCTCTGAAGAAACTTAGTCACCCTAAGTTGGGAAAGACTTTAAAGCACACAAAAATAGAGGCAAATCACATGCTCTCAGCCTCAGATGATGGCCATAGCAAAATGAAGAAAAAGCCTCTGATAAAACCTTGTCAAGAAAATCCTTGGGTTGCAATAAGTCAGAAACAAGCACAATCCTGCTCAAAATGGAGGACAGCCTCCTGGACAGAAAAGCCACATATAAACCAAATAAAATACAAATAAATAAATTCCTGTTGGTTATTCCCAACTTAGAAAAACACATTCAGTTGCTGAATGAACAAGTAAGATTCCACCGATTCAGTGGCTCTAATCTAGGCTGCAACTACACTGTAGAAGTAATGTAGTTTCAGACCACTTTAACTGCCATGGCTCCATCCTACAGAATCCTGGAATTGGTAGTTCTATGAGGCACCAGCACTCTTATGCAGAGAAGGCTGAAGTAAAACTACAAATCCCAGGACTCCATAGGATGGAACTACAGCACTTAAAAATTGATATCAAACTGGATTATTTCTACAATGTAGAATAGAGGATGATAAAAAGGAGCCAGCATCGTGTTTTGAGCACTGGACAACTTTGTAGACCAGCGTTCTCATCCCTGCTTGGTCTCAGTCTCAAGGGATGGCAAGGGCAAAACTCCTCTAAAGAAAATGGCCAAGAAAACCCCAGTTTACGGTTGACACATAGGTCAGAAAGGACTTGAAGGCACACAACAGCCCTTTACAGCTTCCCTTGGACTTAGTGGGGCAGAGTCTACCCCCCCCCCACATATATATATATGTACAAATACACACATATACACCCACCCACACATAATACACATCCACAAATGCATACATACATACACACGCACATGTATACACCCACACATCTATTGATACAGTATATAACTCTCTCCAAGAAAACCCTATGAAACCCACTGGGAGACCTTGGGAAAATCACACTCTCTCAGCCTCTGAGGGAGACACTGGCAAACCTCCTTTGGAGAAACTCGCCTGAGTCGGAAACAGACTGAAGGTGCACAGCAACAACAACAACCTCCTCACTGCCAACAGAGAGCTGGAGGGCGAGGAGACTGGAGGCACACAACTACATAACAACAACAACCATTTACAACTCCCCTTTAGACTTAGTGTGGCAGTATGCCCCATATATATATATATATACACACACACACACACACACACACTCCTACCCACTCATATATACACTCACTCATTTCTGCCAACCCACACATATACATACACAGAAACACACATGCATACATCCACACCCATATATATATATATATATATCCCACACATACACATATATACACCAACACATCTATTTATATATAACGCTCTCTCTCACACACACACGCACACACACCCACAGATAGATACATATCTATAGTTATAGATATAAATTGGAAACGACTTGCAGGCACACAACAAGCATTTTAAAAGCACAGAAGATACAGCGAGGCAGCATGGTTCAGTGGTTTGAGTAGTGTGCCTGGAGACCAGAGTTTGAAGCCCTGCTCATCCATAGAAACCCACTTGGGGATCTTGGGCAAGCCACACTCTCTCAGCCTCAGGAAGGATCATGAAAAACTTTGCCAAGGAAACTCCATGATAGGTTCACCTAAGAGTTGCCATTGTCAGAAACAACTTGCAGGTACACAACAACAACCCTCTCTGCCTCCAAAGGAGAGATGTAGAGGGAGGTGGAGCCTGGCAGTTTGAATCCCCACATGGCCATAACATCCCACTGGGTTCTCTCTTGGAGAAATCACACTCTCTCAGCCTCAGGGGAAGGCAATGGCAAAGGTTAAAAAAATCCTCTCTAAGGTCCAAAACTTACTGCAGAAATAATCCAGTTTGAGACTGCTTTAACTGTCCTGGCTGGCTGCTAGGGAATGCTGGGAACTGTAGTTCCCAGCTTCAAAAGGAGCCACAATAACAGGCACACACCCCAATCCCCGGGTTTTCTTTGCAAGGCACATTCTCTCAGCTTCAAAGGGGGACACAATAACACCCCCTCCCCATTTGAACAAACCCTATGCCCCACATAGGAAACAGTTCACAACCAACAACAATAACAACACTAGCCCTGCCTCTAAGGGAGAGATGGAGTGGGAGCCTGGGAGTCTGAATCCCCACATGGGCAGAAAACCCCACTCCATGCCTCCCATCCTGGCCATGGAAGCTCTCTGGGTTCCTTCTCTCTTGGGCAAATCATCCTCTCACAGGCAGCATCAGGGGAAATGAATGGCAAACAAAACAAAATGCATCCCCCCTTCTGAAAGCCCCGGAATAGCTTCACCTCCAGGTCGCCATAGCTTGGAAACGGAGTTACACCGCCTCCATCACCACCAGGACCAGGTGGCAGGAGGCCTCCTCCTCCTCCTCTTCCCCCTGCTGCCTTTCCCTTCCTCTTCCTCCTCCGTTTTTCTCTGCCTTCCTGCTCTTCAGTTCCCAGAATTCCTTAGCACTGAGCCAGGGCAGTTAAAGCGGCCGCAAAGTGGACTATTTCTGGAGAGAGACCTGCATCTGTGAACAGCACTCTTTCTTTAATGGTCTCCCTCCCTCCCTCCTTTATATTTGCCTGTTCCAAAAGTATTTTTAGTTCAACAGGGTTTCCCTTAAAACAAAACTCTATTCTTTGTACTTAAGGTCCACATCACTCCTGGCTTTATCCTTTCATCTTTCAAGCTTATGACCATCACATACCATCATATTAAACAAAATGTATTAAGAGATTACAATCTATCATTAGCAAACCTATGTATTCTCAACAATAAGCATCATTTAGACTTTCAAAGCAGTATGTCTGCATTTGAGAACATATTTGTTATAATTACAGTGCTTTAGAAATAAAGTTTAATAATAATAATAAATAATAATAATAATAATAACATATTTGCCACTTTACCCCATTTTTCTTCCATCTATCTCATAACTTTATCCCAGCATATCCTCCATTTAGTATTATCCTCATTTTTCAGTCTAGATGATATTAAGTCCTAATTCCATCATATCGTATATTTTTATACGCCATTCACTCAAGTCTATTTCTTTGTCACTTTTCCAATATCTAGCAAAAGTTAATCTGGCAGCACTTAACATATAAAAAACCATTTTGCCAAACTTTGCTTCCACATCATCATCCGACATACAAAGTAACCATATTTCGGCTCTTGGCTTTAACTTAATCCCCCAAATATTATAAACTTCAACCTGCATCTCTTTCCAATACGATTTTGCTTTATCAGAGGACCACCACAAATGATAATAAGTGCCTATCTCTTTCTGGCATCTCCAGCAATTTCTCTTTCCTGTCTCATAGATTTTGGCTATTTTGTCTGGCGATCATAGGTGCCACCTATATAAGATCTTGTAATAGTTCTCTTTTACGTATTGTGATGAGGAATATTTTAACCTTTTGTTCCACACTTTCTCCCATTGATCTAATTCAATTGCTCTTCCACAGTTCTGTGCCCATTTAACCATAGCCTCTTTTATAACCTCATCCTCAGTATGCCATTCTAATAGCTTATTATATATTTTGGATAGTGTTTTCTGTTCTGATTGACATATAATTTCCTCCATTTCTGTATTGGAATTAGAAAAAAACACCTTCTTTTTTATCTATACGGAACCTCTGATACAACTGTCTATATAGGAGCCAACCTATTTTCCAGTTTTCTTCTTTCAACCTCTCATACGTTTTAATACCACCCTTTTAATCGATTAGATCCCTGTATTTTATCCAAGTTGTTTCTCTTTTAGGATCGACATTGTATAATGTCTCGTGAGGTGAGAGACACATTGGAATTTTAGGATAAATTCTTTTCTTATATTTGTTCCAAATACGAAAAATTGAGGCTCAGATGTAATGGTTATTGAAATTTCTATTTGCTTTTAATTTAGCGTAAAATAAATAACCATGCCATCTGAACCTCCTTTCAGTACTTTCTGTCTTTACTAATCTTCCCTTGATAGAAACATAAGAAGTCTATACTAAAGGTGTAAGCTGGTCTTTTCTTTGTTTGTTCTCCCCAGTTAGACTGAAAGGTTGGTGTCTCAACCTTCATATCTTACAATAATCATCTCCCAGCAGTACATTGAGTGAATAAGAGAAAGTGGGTGTTGTAAAAAGGGGAGAATAGGATAACAACTAATAACTGTATTTCCAGAAGTAGAATTAATTGGAAGAAAATAATTTGCTTAGTACATCTAACTTGTGGGATCAAAACGGGAGCATCGGGAAAACAATTTAAAGTTGAATAACCAATCAAATTGATATTAATTAATACTTTTGTACCTCTCTTTGTCTTTCTTTTTCCTCCTTCTGACTGCAGACAAAGATATTTAACCCCCTGTGGTTGTTTTAATTGTTTGTGGGACTGTATATGCGATTTTGAGATTTTGTGACTCGAAGGTGGGATGTAACTAATTGTTGGGAATTTCTAGGGGGTGCCTATGCTTGCAATCCAGTAATTTAGGCACCACTGATTTATGCATACCTAATTTATTTGCCTGTGGGTGAATTTGATATTTTTCAATCTTTAAGTTAACAAGAAAAAAGAGGAAAAATATATAAGAAAAACCAAACTATTAGAAATTTTTAAATTTTCATAGTTATTAGAATCTGAGCTCTGTTGAGCCTTGGAGAAAATCTTACTATAATGTGAAATTGTATAAACTAAGGTTCTTTTTGCGGTGAGATAGGAAGCATTTCTTTGACAAAATTAGTTCCAATTTTTTTCACTTCTGTCCTCTCCCCATTCCTCCCCTCTCTCCTCAAAAATATCATTTTTAGAATGGCAGCCAAAACGAAGAAAGCAGCAGCCCAGGCAGCTGCTGCATTACAAAGAAGAGCTTCGTTAGAAACACCACTAAAGATGATGGAACAAAATGGATCTCTGCAGGAGGAAATGAGGAGACTCCACCATGAAACTAACACCAAGAAATCCAGAAGTCAAGAGATGATCTAAAACAAGAACTGAATGAGATTACGACAAGGTTGGACAAAATAGACAGAGATTTGAATACCATTAATGGGAGGATTTCAAAATTAGAAGACGATGTTAGGAACTCAGAAGTAAAAATAGAAACAATAAACAAAGATCAGCAATTTTGTCAAGATGAAATTTTGCGACTTCAATTGAAACAAAGAGAGAACTGTCTAAAATTACATGGCCTCCCCGAAAAAATAAATGAGAATTTATATACATTTCTTTGTCCAATTCTTGCAAATTTCATTGGTGAATCAGAACTCCAGTTCCTGGGGGAGACTATAGAATCAACTCACGAATAGCAAAAGAAAAGAATCTACCAGGGGACGTGGTGATTTATTTCGTACGTAGACAAACGAAGGACATGATCTTACAACAAAGCTTTAAAACAAAAATAGTAATAGAAAACAAAGAAATCGTTGTGCTGCGAGACGTCCCAGGGAAGATTTTAAAAAGAAGAGAATATAACTTCTTAACTGACCAATTGAAGACCCGAGGAATTCCTTTCAAGTGGGAAGATATCGAAGGAGTGGTGTTAACTTGGAAACAGAGAAAGATAAACTTGAATTCTATTGAGAAAGCGAGATCCTTTTTGATTGAGCTGAACAAGGGTAAGGAAAGGAAGGAAAGAGAGTACAAGGGAGGAGGAATAGATGAAAATACAACACCTGAAACATCTGAGGAACAAAGAGAACAGGACATAATTTAAGTTGAAATTTAGAACCAGACGTTTTTCGACCTACTGTGGGATTAGTTGTATGATTCAAGTTATTTTATAATAGACTCTCAGACTCGCACATATTCAATGCTAACCCTTTTTCTGTGTCAATCACCTTTGATTTTCTTTGAATAAAGATAATGTACTTTAAATAAACCCAAAATGTCTTGGTCTCAATTTTTCTCTTTATGGCACTCCCACTCTTTCCCCTTCTATCTTCCCATACCGAAAAAATGAAACTCTTATCGTAGAATATTAAAGGCCTAAACTCACCCCAGAAAAGGGAGAGAGTATTTCATTATTTAGAAAAAAAAATCCAGCTAATATTATTTGTTTGCAAGAATCCCGTTTAAGGTTAAAAGACATCAGACTGATTAAGAATAAAAAGTTAGTATACATCTGCAACTGAGAAAAGTAAAAGAGGAGTGATCATCAATTAGAACCTAGAGAGATTTTCATTGATAACAATGGATTCTACTTAGGAGTTGAAATTAACTGGGGTGGAAAAAAGATGTTAATAGTAGGAGTCTATGGTCCACAAGAAAAGAAAGGGAAATTAAAAAAAAACAAAACTGCAGGAAAAATTATTAGAGCATGATCATGATAATATGATCGTTTTGGGGACTTTAATGGTGTTTTCGATCCCAAAGTGGACAGAAAATCAGAGAAGAAAATTAAATCTAACCAGGGTAAATTAAATCTAACCAGGGTAAATTAAAAGAAAACTTTTCTCTGGTAGATTCTTGGAGACACCTCTATAACGAAGAAAAAGGATACACACTTATTTCCGATCGACATGAGTCACCTTCGAGATTAGACCTATTCCTGATAACAAATAACTTAACCAGAGAAATTGTAAATATGGAAATTTTGAATAGAGAGATTTCAGAACATAATCTGGTGACTATAACCTTAAAAGAACCAAAGAAAACATATAACTGGCACTTAAATGAGGATCTACTAAAAGACAAAGAGGTAGTGAAAAAAGCAAAAGATACAATTCAGCTGTATTTTAAAGAAAACCTAAATGGGGAAACCAGTCTGGCTACAGTGTGGGATGCAGGCAAGGTGGTTTTAAGGGTTTTTTTCAACCAACAAAATATAATCTTGCAAAAGAAAAAATAAATAAAATAATTGACTTACTTGAATAAGTTACTTAAAGAGAAAGAAGAAAATCTATCCAAAAGCCCAAAGGATAAGGAAATACAAAATGAAATAAAGCTTCTAAAAAAAACACAATTGGAGTTTGAGGCATTAACTGAAATTAGCAACAAATTAAAGCTGACAAAGCAAAAACAATTTGAACATGCAAACAAAATGGGGAAATGGTTAGCCCATAAGGTAAGGGAAGAGAAGGAAAAGAGAACAATCAACAAGATAAAAAAGGGGGATACAATACTTATTAGTCAAAGAGACATTAAAGATGAATTTCAAAAATTTTATGGTAACCTATATTCCAAACAGACAGCCCAAGAAGGAATAAGAAAAGATTTTCTTGAGAAAACTCAAGTGGAGAAGTTGTCAGAAGATCAATGGTCAAAACTGAATCAACAAATATCACAAATGGAGATTAGAGAGGCAATTAAACAATGTAAAGTAGGGAAAGCCCTTGGAAATGATGGGTTGACAGCTATATTCTATAAAACTTTTGTTGAAGATTAATGAATGATATTCTGACGGGAGACATACCCCCCTCTTGGACACAGGCGGAGATAATTCTAATCCCGAAAGAAGGTAAGGATACTCAAGACCCCTCCAAATATAGACCAATTTCCCTTCTGAATCTTGTTCACAAATGGAAATATATTGGCCAACCGACTGAAAAAATGTTTGACAAATTGGTTTGACAATGACCAAAGAGGCTTTTTGCCCAATAGACATATGAGAGACAAATCGAGATTAATAATTGATATTTTAGAATAATTTGAGAGACACACCGATAAAAAGCTAGGATTATTTTTTTTGGACTTCGAAAAAGCCTTCGACTCAGTGAAGTGGGATACACTATTAGATATTTTTTTTTAAAATTGAGGTGGGAAATAAGAATCAACAGAGAGAAGACAAATTGTATCAAAATTCAGGGAGGAACTTGTCAAGGATGTCCCCTTTCCCCTTTATTATTCTTATTAATAATGAATCTGCTAATAAAGCAGATAAAAATGCATGATGAATTCAAGGGAATTAAGAGAAAGAAGTACAATTTTAAAATCAGAGCATTTGCCGATGATGCAGTTATTATGATGGAGAACCCTAAGGAAAATATCGATAGAGTATTAATTAGAACATTTAGAACTATTTGGCAAGGCAACAAGATGTAAAATTAATAAAAGTAAATTGGCCATCCTAACAAAAAACTTAAGGACCACAGAAGACTAAAAATGAGAAGAAAAATCAGGTATGAAAATAAGCAAGGAAGTAAAGTATTTAGGAATTTTCTTAACAAAGAAATCTATTGAATTATATGAGAATAATTACAAAAAAAAAACCTGGAGTGAGATTAGGAACGACTTAATTAAATGGTAAACTTATCCCTACTAGGAAGAATCTCTTTGATTAAAATGAACATCCTACCATGTTTACCCTTTCTTTTCCAGATGATCCCAATCATTCACTCAGACAAAATATTTAAGGAGTGGCACAGAGATATGACTTGCTTTATCTGGAAAGGCAGGAAAGCAAGGGTCAAACTAAAGACATTGCAGGATTCGCGTGACAGAGGAGGTTTAGGACTCCCAAACCTAAAACTTTATTTTGAAGCATGTTGTTTTTGGTGGATGAAGGATTGGGTCTCTTTAAAGAATGAGCATCTCTTAGAACTGGAAGGAGACGGGACAAATTTAGGATGGCACGCACATTTGGCTTACGAGAAAGACAAACAAAAGAGGCACTTTCTTAACCACGTTATTAGAAAGCCATTGATCAAAGTATGGGACAAATACAAAAAAAGAATCCTACCAAAAATTAGAGGTTGGGTTTCACCACTGGAGGCTTTTCATAGGAGGGAACTGTCCAAACCCAAAAATATGGTATACATACGATCAGACTCTAGAGGTAAGGAATGGGAAGATAGAACTGAAATCCAAAGGAGGCAGAGCCAACCAATGGCCGAGTAGAGTTTGCCCTGATTCCACTGGTGCTTGGGGAAAAATAATGTAGTTTTAAAAATGCTCCCAAAAGGAAAGAATTCTACTTCTTTGGAGCTGATCTGCAATAGGAAGATATAAAGCAAGTAATGAGGTAAAAAGGCTCTGCTTTTCTTCATAAATGAGCTCTTAAAAGCTTAGTTTCGCTTTTGTGTGAGATGGACTAAGAGAGGGGGAAGAGAAAGGAAAAAAGCCTCCATTACATTTTAAAAGTGTTTGTAGCAGCTAGAGGCATCATAATTAAAAGGAACTCTTTAGGTAAGAGAAGCTGGCCTTGGAAACTGCTATATAACAAGGAAAATTTCCTAAACAAGGGGGGAAAAGATTACGGACTTCTGTTTAAGAAGTGATTAATGAGAAGCTGAAAGGGGAGAGGAGAAACAAACGGAAGGGAATTTTGTTAATGCCAAAGGAGAAGAAAAAGATAGAAGCAGAAAAGGTTTGGCAACGTAAAGGCAAACCATCAGACTGGGAGATTATTTAAAACACAGGATTCTGAAATGCTTAGACGTCCCCCACGAGCCCCTCTCCCCTCCTCCTCAAAGACACAAAGTGAAGAGGCACAGAGCATTCTTCCTGCAGCCATCTTAAAAAAAGATGGTGGAGACACTGAGAAAGAGCAAGAGGGAAAAAGGTGGATTATAAAGAAAGTCTCACACAAATCATGAAACAACAACATGACCAAACACTACTGGAATTTAATAAATCTTTGGAGATTCAAAAAAGGAGTTTAGAGGAGAAAATGGACAAAGATAAGGAAGATCTACAGTCAATATTAAAAGTGGAATTAGAAGCACATAAAAATGCTTTCAACAGCAAGTGGAAAAATCGGATGATAATTTTTTTGGAAAATATTAGAATGTATGAAAAATATTCAACAGGATGTCCAAACACTACAGCTGGATAATAAAGCATGTAAAGCTAAACAAGAGGTATATCCGAAGGAAATTCAAATGAACAAAAATAAACTTTCTGAAATTGAAAAGAGACTTATATATTTACAGGACTACCAAAGAAGATCAAATTTTGTTATAAAGAACATACCAGAAATTGGGAAATGAAACACGAAAGCTGATTTAAAAACAGAAGTTTTAAAATGGTTGCAAAAAGTCTCCCCATCACTCAAATGGAATGATTTAGACTTGGAAAGGGTCCATCGATTAGCGTCAGGAAAAAACAGAACTACGCCACATGATGCAATTGTGAGAGTGACTAATTTTAACAAAAAAGAAGAATTGATTAATATTATGAGAAAAAACCCAGAGAAACTTAGATTTGGAGATGTAAAAGTGGAAATTTATAACGATTACTGTCCCCAAACAAGAATGTGGATAATGTCATTGAAGCCATGCATATTATTATTATTATTATTATTATTATTATTATTATTATTATTATTAACCTTTATTTATATAGCGCTGTAAATGTACACAGCGCTGTACATACAATCTTTTAGTTAGACGGTTCCCTGCCCTCAGGCTTACAATCTAAGAAGACACGACACAAAAGGAGAAGGGAGTGGTGGTGGGGAATGGGATCAGGTCCAGCAGATCTTCTCCACCTCCGAGGCCTGGACCAAGGCAGATGGACTGGAGGAAGGGCTTAGCTTCTTGATGGATGGTTAAAAGGAGGCTTCCTGGGTCAGAGAGGGGCTCACCTCTGGGAATGCTTCTCTAAACAATATAGTCGTTAATTCAGTTTTGATACTGGGTAGAGAAGTGATGAGGTGTGCATGTGGGGGAAGAAGATTCCAGGAGTAAGGGGCAGCAAGTGAGAAGGGACGAATTTGGGAGGGGGCAGTGGTAGTCCTACACTGTGACAGGAGGCCTTGACTACCAGAGCGGAGGGTGCAAGTAGGAATGTAAGGAGAAAGAAGGTCAGATAAGTAAGGAGGGGCCAATCCATGGAGGGCTTTGAAAGTCAATAACAAAAGCTTGTACCGGATGCGGAAGGGGAAGGGGAGCCAATGAAGGGAGGATAAAAGAGGAGAAACATGGTCAAAGCGGCGAGCGGATGTGACAATACGGGCAGCTGACTACTGGACAGAGATTAAAGGATGGAGGTGTGAAAGAGGAAGCCCTGTCAGAAGGAGGTTACAATAATCTAGTCGCGAAACCACTAGGGCATGGACCAGAGTCTTGGCAGTAGAGGCTGAGAGGAATGGACGGATCTTGGCAATGTTGTGGCGAAAGAATCTACAGGCCTTGGCGGTGGCCTGGATCTGGGGAATAAATGACAGAGAAGAGTCAAAAATGAAGCCAAGACTGCGGGCTTGATGAACCAGTTGAATAGAAGTGTCGTCGACAGAAACAGAAAAGGAATAGTGAAGGGTGGGTTTAGGTGGAAAGACAAGAAGCTCAGTCTTAGACATGTTGAGCTTCAAGTGCCGAAGCCGCATCCACTGAGAGATGGCAGTCAAACAAGAAGAAACTTGCTGTTCAAGCCCCATCGAGAGGTCAGGGGTGGACAGATAGAGCTGAGTGTCATCGGCATGCAGATGATAGGAGAAACCAAAAGAACTGATGAGTTTACCTAGGGACAGTGTGTATAGAGAGAACAGAAGGGGACCCAAGACAGAGCCCTGGGGAACTCCAACAGATAGGGGAACAGAGGATGAAGTCTGACCACTGCAAAAGATCTGTCTGACAAGTAAGATTTAAACCAGTCGAGAGCAGAGTTGGAGAACCCAAGGTCAGAAAGTAAATCAACCAGGAGACAGTGATCAACAGTGTCAAAGGCCGCAGACAAATCAAGAAGTATGAGAATAGAGTAGAGGCCGTTTGCCTTGGCCCGCAAGAGATAGTTTGAGATCTTGGTGAGGGCTGTCTCTGTAGAGTGCCATGGGCGGAAGCCAGACTGGAAAGGGTCCAGGATGGAGTTGGCTACAAGAAACTTAATACAGCGAGAATAAATGACCCGTTCTAGGACCTTAGAAAGAAAAGGAAGAAGAGAAATTGGACGATAGCTAGACAAAGAAGAGGGGCCGAGAGAGGGTTTCTTCAGAATTGGGGAAACGAGAGCATATTTGAAGTCAGAAGGGACGAAATTTATATAGTGCTGTTGAAAGCTGGGATTAATTATACATGGGGATATCCAGTATTTTTAAAATTCCAGAAGGCAGGAAGAAGATACAGGATAGAATCTGTGGAACAAGGACTGCAATTGTTAAAAGATTTGGGAATACATAAAGAAGAAGGAAAACCAGCTGGAAAATCTAAAGGACCTAGAGAAGAAGAATCAACTGGACAGTTTGGAAGATCTGGAGAAGTAGCTTTGATGGAAACATCTGGAAGAGGAGAGTTGTTGGGAGCATCTGGATTTGCTTAGGGGGGAAAAAGAAGAGATACTACAAAATGAAAAAGTTGAAATTATTATCAAAATAATGAGCACTCGGGGGGTGGGCAGAGTCTTTTTGGGCCTTGGAATGTTTCCGCCACCCCTCCCCACAGGAGCAGCTTCGGCAACCATGGCTAGAGCAAACTGCTCTAGCAAGAAGAAATGGGGAGGTAAATGGGACATGGGGGAGGTGGGAAGGAAGGGGGGAATAGGGGAGGGGATATGGGTTGCACAAATTGGAGCCATTGGAGAAGGGAGAAATTGTATTATGTTAGATAAACTAAAAATTTCAACTTTAAACACCAAAGGTCTTGGTTCTGTGATTAAAAGAAGAGTCAAAGAACTTTTGAGGGCGGACAAAGGAGATACAGTCCGTCTTCGCCTTACGCGGGGGATCCGTTCCGGATCCCTCCGTGTAAGGCGAATTCCGCCTATGCTCGAGCCCCATTGGAAACAATGGGGCTCGCGTGCAGCGGCGCGGCTGCGCACGGGGTGCAACAGGCGCGCGTGCCCATTCAATTGAATGGGACGCGCCGCCCCTTCCGCCCTGAGCGCGCCCTGCGGCTTGAGCGCGTATGCTCAAGGCCGCGTATGGCGCGCCCGCGTATGGCGCGGGCGCACTGTATCATCTTTCTTCAGGAAACACACCAACGGAAAGAGGGACAGAATGAATTGAAATTAAATTGGGCAAAATATTATGAAAAAGCATTTGGGAACTCTAAATCAAAGGGAGTGGCAATAATAATTGCAAAAAAATGTAATTTTGTAATAAATAATGTATTAAGGGATGATGAAGGAAGATATATAATAATACAGGGGGAATTAGGTGAAGATAAGTATGTATTAGTTAACACATATGTCCCAAGTGAATAACAAGAAGAATTTTACGAGAAAGTATTAAAAAAAGTGGATGATGTGCAAGAACAATATTTGGCAGGAGACTTTAATATGCAAATGGATAAGATTAAAGACAAATCTAATCCCTCAGCAAAGGATAAACATAGAACTATAACAAACTAACAAACTTAAATAAAATAATGAAAAAAAGGAATTTAAAGGTGTCTGGAGACTAGTAAAAGGGGATGAAAAGAAATATGCATATTATTCTGCTGTACATAAAACATATACTAGATAGATTACATTTTTGTTTCAAAATATATGATAAACAAAGTTTTAGATACTGAAATATCAAGTATAAAAGTAAGTGGCCATGCTTTGGTGAGTGCAGAAATTATTATTAAGAAGGATTATGAACAAATAAAGAGGTGGAGGTTAAATACCAAGATATTGAATTATAAAGATATAGTAGATAAAATTGGAAAGGAATGGCAAGAAACATGGGATATAAATAATAAAGATGTGACAAAGATTTGTTATGGGATACGATGAAGGCAATAACGAGGAATATGTATAAAAGAATCACATAACCTTCGAAAAAGACAGGATGAAAGAAAAAAGAAATTAGAAACATAGAACAATTAGAGAATAAATATATAGTTAATAGAAATAAACAGATTTATGTGGAATTAAGGGCAAAAAGGAAGGAATTGCAAAAGATAGAAATAGATGAAGTACAAGAAAATTTGATTTATTTAAGAAGGGAATATTTCAAATATAGTAATAAAAACTCAAAAATGCTGGCCAGGTCCAAACAGAAAAAGAAAATGGAAAGTATGATAAACACAGTGAAGGACAGATCTGGGACGATGTGTAGACTGATGAAAGAAAAAATAAAGATTTTTGAAGAATTTTATAAAGATTTATATCAAGCAGGAAAAAAACCATTAGATAAAATAGAAAATTATGTAGAAGAAAATTGGAGACAAACAATAAAGGTGGACGATAAAGAACTACTGGAACAACCCATTGAAAAGGTAGAGATAATTGAGGTAATTAGAAAATTAAAAAATGGGAAAAGTCCAGGAATGGATGGTTTGGGACCTGAATATTATAAAGTGTTTGAAAATATATTAATCCCAAAGGACGGCAGGGAACCGTCTAACTAAAAGATTGTATGTACAGCGCTGTGTAAATTTACAGCGCTTTATAAATAAAGGTTAATAATAATAATTATTATTATTATTATTATATAATGGAATACTACATGGGTCCCACAGGGCTCTGTCCTGGGCCCACTGCTATTCAACTTCTTTATTAATGACTTGGAGGACAAAATTGGGGGCCTACTTATCAAATTTGCAGATAACACCAAATTAGGAGCAGTAGCTAATACTCCATAGGACAGGATCAAAATTCAAGATGACCTGAATAGACTGGAAAGCTGGGCCAAAGCTAACAAAATGAAGTTCAACACAGAGAAATGTAAGGTACTGCACTTAGGGCGGAAAAATGAAAGGCACAGATACAGGATGGGCAACACCTGTCTGAATGAAACTACGTGTGAAAGGGATCTAGGAGTCCAAGTTGACCATAATTTGAATATGAGTCAACAGTGCAATGTGGCAGCTAACAAGGCCAATGCGATTTTAGGCTGCATCAATAGAAGTATAGTGTCTAGATCAAGGGAAGTAATAGTGCCATTGTATTCTGCTTTGGTCAGGCCCCACCTGGAATACTGTCTCCAGTTCTGGGCACCACAATTAAAAAAGGATGTGGAGAAACTGGAGCGTGTCCAAAGGAGGGCAACTAAAATGGTGAAAGGTCTGGAAACCATGCCCTATGAGGAACGACTGAGGGAGCTGGGGATGTTTAGCCTGGAGAAGAGAAGGTTAAGAAGTGATATGATAGCCCTGTTTAAATATTTGAAGGGATGTCATATTGAAGAAGGAGCAAGCTTGTTTTCTGCAACTCCAGAGACTAGGACCCGGAGCAATGGAAGGAAGCTCCAGGAAAAGAGATTCCACCTCAACATCAGGAGGAACTTCTTGACAGTAAGGGCTGTTTGACAGTGGAACACACTCCTTCCTCGGAGTGTAGTGGAGTCTCTCTCCTTGGAGGTCTTCAAGCAGAGGCTGGACGGCCATCTGTCGGGGATGCTTTGATTGTGATTTCCTGCATGGCAGAATGGGGTTGGACTGGATGGCCCTTGTGGTCTCTTCCAACTCTACGATTCTATGATTCTATGAATAGTTACTAAATGTATATTGTAATGGAGGAAAAAGAAGGAGATTAAATAAACAATTTTGGTACGAATCTCAGAAAAAAGGAAGGTTAGGCCTCCCTAATATAAAAGGATATTGTGAAGCCAACCACATAAGATATGTAATAGAAGGTATGTTGGATATACCAGATTTGGATTGGTTAGAAATGGTGGGAAAAGAGAGAGATATGAAAATAGAGAAAATTTTCCTTAAAGAAATTAGTAGGAAAGAAATTAAAGAAATTGAAAACCCATTTATGAAAAATATATTAGCAATTTGGAATAAATATAAAAAAGGATTAATGAATGAAAACTCAATGATAACACCAATAATAATGGAAAAATCTTTCCCAAAAATTTAAAAGACTAATTAGACAAAGAATTAAAGGAAAGGAAAATAGATAAAAAGGAAAATTGGATGGAATTAAAAATAGGAAAAGAAAATATAAAAGAAAAATTTAGGGGAATAAATATGTCTTGGTTACATTTTATGCAAATAGAACAATGGTTTAAAAATTGGAAGAAAAAATATAGAAAAAAGAAAATATAGACAATTTGAACAAATAGTTCAGAAAGGAAAAGAAATGGAGGAAAATGAAAATATGAAAGGTATAACTAGTAAAATTTATAAAATATTAATGGAGAATAAAAGGGAAAAATTAAATCAAACTATTTTAAAAGAAGTATGGGAAGATGAATTAGGATGTAAAATTTGTGATAATGAATGGAATAAGATTTGGGAACAAAGACATTTGAAAAATTTATTGGTGCGAATTAAGGAAAATTATAATAAATTGATTTGGAAATGGTATTTGACACCAGTGAGACTACATAATATAAATAAAGATAATTCAAAATATTGTTGGAGAGGCTGTCAGGAAGTAGGATCATATCTACATATAAAGTGGTGGCAATGTAAATATGTACAAAAATTTGGGCAATAGTAATATTAGAGATAGAAAATGTTATGAATATAAAGATAGATAGAAAACCAAACACAGTATTGTTATCAATATACAATAAAGTAGAATGGAAAGAAGAAAAAACCTTGTGACAAATTTCTTGACTGCTCCACGATTAATTATAGCAAGAAATTGGAAAACAAAACTAAATGTGAAATTGGAGGATTGGTATAAAGAAGTTTGGAAGTTAGCAATTAATGACAAATTAACATGTAAATTGAAAGTAAAAAAAGGATTATGGAAAAGAAATGGTTTTGATGAAATAAGGAAACAAATTATTGAAAATGTACTAAGAAAAGAAGATGGGAAATTACCTCCACAGGAGGAATTAAAATTTTGGATGGAGTATAAAGATGGGAATGGCTCTGGGGGGGAAAGGGGTGCACTGAGGGGATATTTAGGGGTTTTGTAAAAAAAAGATTAAGATATAAATGTACATATATGTATGGAAGGTAGATTAAATCTGTTTTGTTTTGTAAAATCTCAAAAATACTAAATAAATAATAAAAAAGAGATACAACTATTAACATCCCATCTGTATTATATAGGAAATGTTTTATTCCCTTGTTAACCTATTCATCCTCACTATGATGACACTGGTGTAGGAGATGGTTACTAAAGGATTATGTAAAGTCAAAGACTTTCATGGCCGGCATCCATAGTTTTTTGTGGGTTTTTCAGGCTATGTGGCCATATTCTAGCAGAGTTTCTTTCTGACGTTTCGCCAGCATCTGTGGCTGGCATCTTCAGAGAATGCTTTGCCTGGAAAAATTGGGTGTATATATACTGTGTGAGCCTTGGAATGCAGGGGTGATTTGCATGTGTATTGTTCTGTGCTGATGGCTGACCTCAGCCTGGGAGGCTAATGCAAACGAGGATTAACTTCTGCTAATTGGTGATCAATTATCTGCTGGGAAAGCCCCTGGCTCTGAATGGTTTCCCGTTTGCATTTGCTGAGTCCTTATTTTGCTATTCTTCAGGACTGGCAGCCAAAGTTTGTTTAAGGGTTTCTTCTTTCCGGTGGAAATTATCCAGATGTTTGTGGATCTCAATGGCTTCCTTGTGCATCCTGACATGGTAGTGGTTGGCATGGTCCACTGGTGGCGCAGTGGTTAAATGCCTGTACTGCAGCCATTCACTCAAAACCACAAGGTTGCGAGTTCAAGACCAGCAAAAGGGCCCAAGCTCGACTCAGGCTTGCATCCTTCCGAGGTCACTAAAATGAGTACCCAGACTGTTGGGGGCAAATTAGCTTACTTGCTAATTAGCTTACTTGCTGTTCACCGCTATGATCCTTGGAATAGCTGTATATAAATAAAATAAATTATTATTATTATCAGTGTTTTCAAACAGTATTTTATGCCCAGGATGGTTAGTGACATGTTCTGCTACTGCTGATTTTTCTGGCTGGCCCAGTCTGCAGTGTCTCTCGTGTTCCTTGATTCTTGTTTGTACACTGCGTTTGGTGCTCCCTATGTAGACTTGTCCACAGCTGCATGGTATGCAGTAAACCCCTGCAGCTGTGAGCAGGTCCCTCTGGTCCTTGGCTGAGCAAAGCATTTGCTGGAATTTCTTCATCGGTTTGTAAATCATTTGAAGGTTGTGCTTCCTCACCACTTTGCCTATTCTGTCTGTGACTCCTTTGATGTATGGTAAAAACACCTTCCCTTTGGGTGGCTGCTTGTCTTCACTTCTCTGGGTATTCCTGGGCCTGGCAGCCCTTCTGATGTATGACCTGGAATAACCATTGGCCTGTAGAGCCCGGTCCAGGTGCTTCAGTTCATCTTCCAAGAAGTGGGGTTCACAGATGCGTTTTGCTCGGTCTACCAGTGTTTTGATTGTGCTTCTTTTTTGTCCTGGGTGATGGCTGAAGGATTATGCTTTTAATCAAATATGATCAAGTTATATTCTAAATATATTGTCAACCTTCCCGACTTAATTACATAATGGAATCTTTTAGGATCTATTTGTCTAAGCTATGAACATATATGTCTATATTTTGATGGACTATAATGCATTAGGATGTCATGCATTATTTGTATTAATGTCTTGAACTATCTGTGATTGCTAATTTTGGCTGTTTGTAAGAACTGGTCATGTGTCATAAATAAACTTCATTCATTCATTCATTCATTCATATACAGAATTATGAATTGTATAATAATATTTGATGAAGGAATTTTAATTATAAAAAATTTAATTAAAAAAATGATGGAGACATGGCCATTAAAGTGGTGTCCAACTCCATTCTTTCTACAGTATAGATCATGGGTCGGCAACCTGCGGCCCGCGGGCCGGATCCGGCCCGCGGAGGCTTTTTAGCCGGCCCGCGGCATCAGCTGCCGCCGCCGCTGCCACTGAATGCGGCTTTTTGCCTCTATGGGCGCCGCCATTTTTTCTCCCAAAATGGCGGCGAAGTCTCGCGCGACCTTCCCTGAGGTCGCGTGAGACTTCACCACCATTTTGGGAGAAAAAATGGCGGCGCCCATAGCGGTGAAGTCTCGCGTGACCACAGAAAAGGTCACGCGAGACTTCTCTGCTATGGGCAGTGGGCCTTTAGGAGACCCGCTGCCGCCCCAGGAGTCCCCCAACGGGGCTCCGGAGGCGGCAGCGGGCCTTTAAGAGACCCGCTGCCGCCGCTGGAGTCCCCCAACGGGGCTCCAGAGGCGGCAGCGGGCCTTTAGGAGATCCGCTGCCACTGCTGGAGTCCTCAAACGGGGCTCCGGAGGCGGCAGCGGGCCTTTAGGAGACCCGCTGCCGCCGCTGGAGTCCCCAAACGGGGCTCCGGAGGCGGCAGCGGGCCTTTAAGAGACCCGCTGCCGCCCCTGGCTTCCCCAAATGGGGCTCCGGAGGCGGCAGCGGGCCTTTAGGAGATCCGCTGCCGCCGCTGGAGTCCCCAAACGGGGCTCTGGAGGCGGCAGCGGGCCTTTAAGAGACCCGCTGCCGCCGCTGGAGTCCCCAAACGGGGCTCCGGAGGCAGCAGCGAGCCTTTAGGAGACCCGCTGCTGCCCCAGGAGTCCCCAAACGGGGCTCCGGAGGCGGCAGCGAGCCTTTAGGAGACCCGCTGCTGCCGCTGGAGTCCCCAAACGTGGCTCCGGAGGCGGCAGCGGGCCTTTAAGAGACCCGCTGCCGCCCCTGGCGTCCCCAAACGGGGCTCCGGAGGTGGCAGCGGGCCTTTAGGAGGCCCGCTGCCGTCCCTTGAGTCCTCCAAGAGGCCTCCGGCGGAGGCAGGGGGTCTCCGAGGGGCCCGCTGCCGCCCCTGGAGTCCTCCAAGAGGCCTCCAGCGGCGGCAGGGGGTCTCCGAGGGGCCCGCTGCCGTCCCTGGAGTCCTCCAAGAGGCCTCCGGCGGCGGCAGGGGGTCTCTTAGAGGCCCGCTGCCGTCCCTGGAGTCTTCCAGTGCTGGCGGGCCCCACCGGCTTTTTTGCCAGCCTCTGATGGGGCCTGGGGCCCTGTCAGGGGCCGGCAAAGAGGGGGAGGCCTCCAGCGCTGGCAGCCCCCGCTGGCTTTTCTGCTGGCCTCTGACGGGGCCTGGGGCCCCGTCAGGGGCCGGCAAAGATGGGGAGGCCTGGCCCCTGGAGGGTGGAAGCTCCGCCCCGGCACATGGCCCCGCCCCTCGAGGGTGGAAGCTCTACCCCCGGCTTCGGCCCCCCAGTCGCCTGAGGGAAAGCAACCCGGCCCCCGGCTCAAAAAGGTTGCCTACCCCTGGTATAGATGCAGCCCTGGGGTCTAGCACTCTTTGCAGAAGAGCAGGAGGGGAATATGGAAAGAGCCATTCCTCAAATATTTCAGATGAAGGTGGTTTGGGGCAGAAGCGAAGCAGAAAAGCCTCCACTAGACCTACAACTACAGATTTCGGGGGTCTCATTGGCTCAGAGATGGAGACCCTCGTCTCTGGGGAAAGGGGGGCAGGAGCCCTCTCATGTGACCTGGCCTCCCTCTCTTGCCTGGAATTCCCTGCATGGTTTCATATTGATGTTCCTGGGCCTCCAAGTAATTTCTGACTTATGGCCACTCGAAGGTGCAGGGCTTTCTGGGGCTGGGAGTGTGTGGGTCTCCCAGTGGGTTTCCATGGCTGAGCTGGGAATCAGACCCTTGTCTCCAGAGTCAAACTCCCACACTCAAACCCTTCTGCTACACTGGCTCTCACTTTCATATTTATTCATTCTTGCTGCCTTCAAGTAGTTTCTGACTCACCTTACAATGAGGTTTTCTTGGCAAGAGTTGTTCAGAGGAGGTTTGCCATTACCGTCCTCTGAGGCTGAGAGTGTATGACTTGCCCAAGGTCATACACTGGGTTCAATGGCTGAGATGGGAGCCGAACCCTGGCCTCCAGAGTCATAGTCTCACACTCAAACCACCATGCCATGTTGGCTTTCTTTCTATTTTCCAAAGACCCCTGTTCTTTTAAACTGATTTTCATACAATGCACTTTTTTCAGTGTTGCATTATTTTAGCTTTATTCTCTTTGAAACTGTATTGTAAGCAACCTTGAAAGGGGAGGGACTAAAATGGTGAAAAGTCCAGAAACATGCCTTATGCCCTATGAATTGGCTCGGTTCTTGAAAACTCAGGCAGCCAATCTTTCCTTGATTGAATCTATTCGCATGGAATGGGCTCTTCCTTTTTTCTTACTTCCTTCAACTTTGCCTACTATTATAATTTTTAAAAACAAGTCCCATCATCTCATGATATGTCCAAAGGAAGACAACCTCAGTTTGGTCATCTTCACTTCTAATGAGAGTCTGGGCTAGATTTGCTCTAAGCCCCATTCATTTGTTTTCTTAGCTGACCATGGTATCCACAGAAATCTTCTCGAGCAAAGCATTTTGAATGAGTTGATTTTCATTCTCTTGGTTTTTCCTCACTGTCCATCTTTCATAACCGTTGATGGAAATGGGAAATACTATGGCCTGGATTATCCTGACTTTGGTATATAATTATATCTATTTATGCTTTAGGATGTTATTCCTTCGTGGCTGCCTTTCCCAGTCCTGGGGATTTGAAGGGACGGCACATTGCTGCCTCTTTCCTAGCCAGATTAGGGCTGCAGCAACTGCAAGCAATGGCCCTGATCTGGCCTTTCCCAGGTGCCATAAGCAGCTCCTTTTTGCACCCTCGAAAGGGTGCCATAGCCACGCTGCCACAGCTTGGCAACACTCTTTGGCACCAGAGGAGCACCATGATGCCACGCGTCGTATGGAGCAGCATGTGGCGTCATGGTGCCCTGAGTCAGAGTCAGCGCATGTGTCATCTGGAACAGGGAAAAGGATCATCCTAAAATAATAATAAATAAATAATAGAACTTTATTTATATACTGCTTTTCCAATGATCAAAGCGGTGTACAACAAGAATATAGGTACATACAGGTTAAAAATATAAAATCCACAAATCTCAATATACATAAAAACACACAGCCAAAAATCTTTTCAGTCAATGATGTGCAAGTCTATCAAGAATAGTGACTACAGAGAGTCAGATGGATATGCCAGTCGGAATAAATGTGTCTTCAGAGCCTTTTTAAAGGCATCCAAAGTGGAGCAAGCTCAGATTTCATCAGGAAGATTATTCCAGAGAGTAGGTGCTGTCGATGTGTATGACCTCTTGTGAGTTGTTGACACCCTCACTCTTGGACATTCTAATAAAAATTTCCCTGATGTTCTGAGAGTGCGGGGCGGATTGTGTGGGAGAAGGCACTCCTTCAAGTAGCTTTGGCCCAAGCCATGTAGGGCTTTATAGGTAATAACCGACACTTTGTATTGGGCCCGGAAGCTAATGGGCAGCCAGTGAAGAGATTTTAGTATCGGGGTTATATGGTCTGCCCTAGATGTTCCAGCGAACAGCCTGGCTGCCGCATTTTGCATTAACTGAAGCTTCCGGACCTGGAAGCCCCATGTAGAGCGCATTACAGAAATCTAACTGAGAGGTTACCAGTGCGTGTACTACCGTTTCAAGGTCCTTTTGGTCCAAACAGGGATGGGTGTATCAGCCGAAGCTGGTACCAAGCACTCTTGGCCATTGCATCCACCTGGGATGACAGTTGTAGGGATGAGTCCAAGAGTACTCCCAAACTGCGAACTTTGCCCTTTAGGGGGAGAATAACCCCGTCTAGGACTGGATGACAAATTTCCCTGCCTGGACTTGGGCACTAGTACCTCTGTTTTCTCTAGATTCAGCCTGAGTCTGTTTTCCCTCATCCAGCCCATTACTGACTCCAGGCAGGCATCCAGAGGAGAGATGCCATCCTTAGTCACTGTATCAGTCGGAGACATGGAGAAATAGAGCTGGGTGTCATCAGCGTACTGATAATACCGAGCTCCATGTCTCCGGATGATCTCTTCCAGCGGTTTCATGTAAATGTTAAACAGCATGGGGGATAAAATGGCGCCCTGTGGGACGCCCGATGTTAGCTCCCTTTTACGGGAGCAGCAATCCCCCAGCCTCACCATCTGGGACCTTCCCGAGAGATAGGATCGGAACCACTGGAGCGCAGTGCCTCCGATACCCAATTCCCCCAGGCGTCCCAGAAGGATACCATGGTCGATGGTATCAAAAGCCACTGAGATGTCCAAGAGCACCAACAAGGTCACATCTAAGGTCACGACTAAGGCGACCATAGCAGTCTCAACTCCGTATCCCTCCCTGAAACCTGAAGATGTCACTTATTCTCTTGGCATCAGGGTAAGTGCAACACAGGCAGCCATGGGCCTCTGCGGAAAGGCTCTGCCAGGTAAAAGCAGGGCACAAGGCCCATTTGGTTGGCACTTGCCAATGCACCCACAACCACAGAGGGACTTCTCACTTGCTCACTCTGCTGGTCTCCTTTGCCAGCCTAGGAAGGCAATGAATGAATTTTACTATGAAAATTAAATGGATACTGATAAAGACAGAATGGGTAAAGATGTAAGACTGGATACCTGGCTCCTCCAAACAAATTCAAGGCTCCAAGGCCAGAGGAATGACATCCAAGATCATTAAAAGAACTGGCAGAAGTAATCTCAGAGCCACATGCAATAATCTTTGAGATTTCTGGGAGAAGAAGAGAGGCCGGCTCTTCTTCTCAGCTCTGCTTTGGACCAGTCTAAGCGGCTGCAGTCCAGAAATAAAGGCCTAGCATCCCCATCAGAGGCAGGACTATGGCTCTCCATCTCTAGAAGGATGGCTGGGCACTAGAACTGTATTGCGCTGTGCTTTTAAGCTGTAAACAGCTTTCAGTCCCAGTTTTGGGAGAAAAGGGGATATAAGTTAAAATGGATTCACCTCATAGGTGAGAAGGATATGCTTAGGCTTCATTAAAAGAGGTTTAGTACCAATGATATCAATAACATGAAAATAATGGGGATACGTTCTTTCACCACAAAAAACAGAGGAGGGGTTCTGTTGTGGAAAACTGATAAAACACTGCAAGTTCTTCCACTTGACTCACAGCAAACCCGGTCTGACAGAATCAGAAAGGAGGGGACCAAAGATGAATTTGCAAAACACAGATTGTTTATTTTAGACAGCTGTCACTCTGGGAGGAATTCACATTCCAACAAAGATCCCAGAGCCCCGAATAAAGAAAAATGGCTCCTTTATATAGGATAGAAACAAAGAACTCTAGCTGGCATATCCCATTGGATATGGTAAAAGTTAAACATATAGGATTTTCGTACAATCAGGGTACAGATACATGAATACATTAAAGGTACATTTTAGCCACATTCCATTAGCCTATTAGTCTTATCTGTCTTTGCCCCCCTTCTAGTCCTTGCGGAGATATCTCTTCTCCAGGATTCATGTCTCTCTGCTAACTTCAACTAACAACAATCTCCAGAACCTCGAGGTCAGAGCCTTGGGTCACTCTGAGCTCTTATGTCTTAAATCTTACTCTTTTGCCTGCATTCCTGGGCCTCTCAAATTCATTCCAATGCATGTACCTTTATTTCTACAAACTACATTTATATGCATACTAAATATGAAACTTTAAAAATCTTCTATCTCAGTTCAACACGTTTCATCAAACATTTTATTTAAACTAACAATATGCAGGCATGAAATAAAAAGAAAACATTTTCATTCTTCTGAAGAGCATGAAAATTTTAAATAGTCAAATATCTTTAATGCCGATCTTCCATGTTTGGTGGAGTTGTGTAGAAATTCGGAAATTTTGGAGAGAGATTCACAAGACAATTCAGCAGATATTTGAGATAAAATTTGCAATGAACCCCAAACTATGGCGCGTAACAGACGCGCCTAAAGGGCGTATTAGGGTTAGGAAGGGGCGTATTTGTCAGGGGTTAAAGTTAGCACACTGGAAATGCTTAGATGTGTGTGTGTGTCTGACCATGAACAGCTAGCACCGAGAAAGACAAGGCTGATCAAGCACAGCTGATGCTCATAGGCTCAAGGACACCCTGGTGCCTGTGTGCACCTATGCCTGGATGATGAAACATCTGTCTGTATTGCACAGTGGGACACTTTACACTGTGGGACAGGAAGTGACTGAGTTTGGGAGACCACATGGTCTAAAGGCTATATAAACTCAGGAGCTTCCAGTGATTGTTTGTGGGTTGTAGTAGCAGTTGGTATTCGTGTGATCTGTATTATAGTGATTTGGTAAGCACTCGGTAAATAAAGAAGCACTTCAGGAGACTTGGCTTGTCTGGTCGTTTATCAGCAGGAGCCTGAGTCAGGGTTTGCTGGAGAGTTCCCAAAGCCTCTGCATTCTTCAGTTCCTGGAAGACATCCAGCTGCTGTTATCTCAACTGAGGGCTGTGAACCACATTTCTGAATTTGCCAGTCATACTCTGCTGTATGCCAGCATTGGCTATATGGCTCAGATGAGTTGCTGACATTATTTGGGTTGCGAAGGGGTGTCACTTCCTCATGCCCCTCAACCCTAGTACGGGCCGAGTCCGTACAAAATGGCGGCGCCCGTACACACGGGGGCCACCATTTTGACATCGTGGATGCGTAGCGTCCAGACGTCGCATGGCAGAAGTGACACCGCGAGTGCGCGACCAGTGCCTCACAGCGCCACTTCCGGGGCACAAAAAGAAGCACCATTTTGGCTCTTCTTTCTTGCTGCGCCCAGGAACCGCACAGTTAGGTTGCTGCGGCTCCCGGATGCAGTAACCAGTGGCGGCAGCAGACCGCCGCTTTTAGCCGGTCTGCAACACACCTATATTTGCTTAATATGACATCAATTCTGAATGTACAAGATGAAAGGAGGTTCTGGAGAATTATACTTTATTTAGTCACTGCGGCGAGGGTCTCAATAGCTAGACCCTGGAAATCTGAAAAATGTCCCACATGGGACCTCTGGATGAGGAAAGTAAACGAATACAGAGAGTTGGATAAGATTTCATGTCAGGTAAAAGAGCAAGATATGGTGGAAAGAAAATTGGGAAAAAGTCCTGAAAATTTGAGAATTGAAATGGAACATAAAAACAAACTTATTAGAGACTTAATAGCGGAATCTTCCTCTCTCTTTACTGTTTTCCCCCCTCTTTTTAAAAAATTGGACAGTAATGTCATTCCCCCTCCTTTTCGCTTATTCATATAACCCCTTTTTCTTTACTGCTGCAGGTTTGTTATCTGTAGAAACAACACCTCCGATAAAGCATCCTACTTAGAACCAGAGCTGAGGAGCTAAAAATTTAATTTGTATTACTACAATGTTAGTACATTGCCTCTTTTGAGGGGGAAAGAAAAAGTCAAAGAAGAGGGTTTTTTATTTTTGAATGTACGCTTAAATATATAATTTTTTTTATTTCCTCTCTGTACATGTTGCTTAATACATAGCAATATAGATGGTTCTCTACCCTTTTACTTTATAGGAGAAAGTACTCTTGAACAAATCCAGTGAATTAATAGGAAGATGATTTGTAATTAACAATGTAAAGTGAACAGAATGTAAATTTTTCTTTGTGTATTTCGAACTACATTGCAATTCTTTTTAACTTTATATGATTGAACAATAAAGACTATTTTAAAAAAAATTCCAACTGTCCTGTGAATTGGTTGATGGTTGTGAATGAAACCTTTTCCATACTCAAAGCATTTAAATGGCTTTTCTGTTGTGCGACTTTTTTGATGACAACTGTGGAATGCCTTCTGAATATACACTTTCCCACGTTTCAGGCATTGTGATGGTTTCTCTCCAGTGTGAATTTGTTGATAATGACGGAATTTTGTCTTCTGAGTGAAGCTTTTTCCACATAAAGGTAAAGGTAGTCCCTACTGATAAAGTTGTCAAGTTGTGTTTGACGGTAAGTAGCAGTCCTCATGTCCGTTACTAAGGCCTGTTACGGACGGGCGTAAAGTATGTCCCCAGGTCGTACTAGGGTTAGGAAAAGGCATGCTTTACGTATGCCTCTAACCCTAGTACATCCTGGGTACTTATAAAATGGCAGCGCCCGTTCTACACGGGCACCACCATCTTGACATAATAGACATGTAGCGTCCGCACGTCGTGCAGTGGAAGTGACAAAGCAAGTGCATGATTAGCAACTTGCGGCGACACTTCCGGGGAGCAAAATGAAGCCCCATTTTGGGGCTTCTTTTTGCTGCGTCCAGGAACCGCGTGGTTTGACCACTGCAGTTCCCAGATGCAGCAACCGGCGGTGCCGGCAGGCCGCCGATTTTGGGTGGACTTAATGCGCCTAAGTCAAAGAGCCAGCGTTGTCAGAAACTACTCTGTGATCATGTGGCAAGCATGTTTGCAAGGAATGCTGTTTACCTGCATTTAAAGGGTTTTTCTCCTGTGTGAGTTTTTTGGTGACGAGTAAAGACTCTTTTCACAAACCTTTTCCACACTCCAGGCATTTAAATGGTTCCTTTTCTTTGTGAGTTGCCTGGTGATGAGTGAGTTGTGTCTTCACAATGAAACATTTCCCACACTCTAGACATTTAAACGGTTTCTCTCCTGTGTGAGTTTTTTGATGATATGTGAGTTGTGTCTTCCCATTGAAGCCTTTTCCACACTCCAGGCATTTAAAGGGTTTCTCTCCTGTGTGAGTTGCTTGGTGAGAAGAGAGGTGTGTCTTCCGAGCGAAACCTTTTCCACACTCCAGGCATTTAAATGGTTTCTCTCCTGTGTGAATTACTTGGTGACGAGTGAGGTCTCTCTTCTGAACAAAACCTTTTCCACATTCCAGGCATTTAAAGGGCTTCTCTCCTGTGTGAGTTGTTTGATGACAAGAGAGATGTGTCTTCTGAGCAAAACCTTTTCCACACTCCAGGCATTGAAAGGGTTTCTCTCCTGTGTGAGTTACTTGGTGACGAGTGAGGTCTGCCTTCTGAATGAAACCTTTTCCACATTCCAGGCATTTAAATGGTTTTTCTCCTGTGTGAGTTGCTTGGTGAAAAGAGAGACGTGTCTTCTGAGTGAAACCTTTTCCACACTCCAGGCATTTAAAGGGTTTCTCTCCTGTGTGAGTTGCTTGGTGAAAAGAGAGGTGTGTCTTCTGAGTGAAACCTTTTCCACACTCCAGGCATTTAAAGGGTTTCTCTCCTGTGTGAATTACTTGGTGACAAGTGAGTTGTGTCTTCCAAGTGAAGCCTTTTCCACACTCCAGGCATTTACATGGTTTCTCTCCCGTGTGAGTTTTTTGATGAAATGTGAGTTGTGTATTCCGAGCGAAGCCTTTTCCACATTCCAGGCATTTAAAGGGTTTCTCTCCTGTGTGAGTTGTTTGATGACAAGAGAGGGATGCCTTCTGAGCAAAACCTTTTCCACACTTGAGGCATTTAAAGGGTTTCTCTCCTGTGTGAGTTGCTTGGTGAGAAGAGAGGTGTGCCTTCTGAGTAAAATCTTTTCCACACTCCAGGCATTTAAAGGGTTTCTCTCCTGTGTGAGTTACTTGGTGGCGAGTGACATGTGTCTTCCGAGTGAAGCCTTTTCCACACTCCAGGCATTTAAATGGTTTCTCTCCTGTGTGAGTTACTTGGTGGCGAGTGAGGTCTGGCTTCTGAGTGAAACCTTTTCCACATTCCAGGCATTTAAAGGGTTTCTCTCCTGTGTGAGTTGCTTGGTGAAAAGAGAGGTATGTCTTCCGAGTAAAACCTTTTCCACACTCCAGGCATTTAAAGGGTTTCTCTCCTGTGTGAGTTACTTGGTGAGAAGAGAGGTATGCCTTCTGAGCGAAACCTTTCCCACAGTCCAGGCATTTAAAGGGTTTCTCTCCTATGTGAGTTTTTTGATGATTTGTGAGTTGTGTCTTCTGAGCAAAACCTTTTCCACACTCCAGGCATTTAAAGGGTTTCTCTCCTGTGTGAGTTTTTTGATGATATTTGAGTTGTGTCTTCTGAATGAAGCCTTTTCCACACTCCAGGCATTTAAATGGTTTCTCTCCTGTGTGAGTTGCTTGATGACAAGTGAGTTGTGTCTTCTTAATGAAGCCTTTTCCACACTCCAGGCATTTAAAGGGTTTCTCTCCTGTGTGAGTTTTTTGATGATATTTGAGTTGTGTCTTCTGAATGAAGCCTTTTCCACACTCCAGGCATTTAAAGGGTTTCTCTCCTGTGTGAGTTTTTTGATGATATTTGAGTTGTGTCTTCTGAATGAAGCCTTTTCCACACTCCAGGCATTTAAAGGGTTTCTCTCCTGTGTGTGTTGCTTGGTGAGAAGAGAGGTATGCCTTCTGAGCGAAACCTTTCCCACAGTCCAGGCATTTAAAGGGTTTCTCTCCTGAGTGAGTTACTCTGTGACAAGTGAGTTGTGTCTTCCCAGTGAAGCCTTTTCCACACTCCAGGCATTTAAAGGGTTTCTTTCCTGTGTGAGTTTTTTGATGACAAGAGAGTTGTATCTTCCGATCGAAATCTTTTCCACACGCCAGGCATTTAAAGATTTTTTCCTCTGTGTAAGTTGATTGATGAGGAATGAGGGCTCTTTTCTCAATCAAACCTTGTCCACACTGTAGGGTTTTAAAACATTTCTCTCTTGTGTGAGTTTTTTGATGATCAGTAAGGGCTCTTTCCTCAATGAAACTTTTCCCACACTCCAGGCATTTGAATGGCCTCATTTTTTTGTTAAAATGTTTAACTGAAATAAAACTGGAGTTGTTTCCACACTCACCTCCTTTGATTGCTTGCCCTTTTGTCTGAATTCTCCTGCGAAGAGTAAGAGTTGCTTTAGAACTGAACCTTCTGTCATGTGCAAGGCAAAGATATTTACTTCTTTTCTTTTGTTTCTGTATTCTTCCTTGGATAGTGGTTCTCCTCTCGTTTTCTGTGGCAGTTTTTCTTTCCTTCTCTTTTACCTGTTTGCACAGGTCTCTTTGCATCAATGCTTGCCATGGCTTCTCTTTACACTCTTTCAGTTGCCCATCACTGCCTGGAAGGGAGAGAAAGTACTGCTCAGAAAAAAATGTATATCAGAAAACCTCATAAATATAGATCAGACTCCAGTACCTCTTCATTGGTTCACCTAAGAGTTAAGTTCTTTTTCATTGAAAGCAGGCATCCTTAAGGATTTTGGCTTCATAGAATCATAATGTTTTTTTTTAAAAAGAGTCATAGAGTTGGAATAGAACTAGGAACTAGTAATTTCAGTTCATCTCCTGTCTCACCCATCGTCTTAAACACAGTTATCTTGGTTTTCCTATTCTAATGTCCCTTTCCAAAGGTGAATGTGCATCACTGACACTGGCCGGTATTTCCTCAATGGCTTCTACGGCTGGGTGAACACAACTAACATTGGAAATTACAGAGCCTCATATATTTGACAGATTATCTAACTGAGTTGTCTCTTTATGTAATAAACCATTTTCTGAATTATCCAAATACAGCTGGCCCTTCTCTTACGCAGGGGATCTGTTCCGGACCACCAGCCCCACTGTACCTTATTTCTGTGCATGACAAGGGATTTAATTCTGCTGTCCATTTCCCATTGTAAGCCTCTGGACAAACAACGTCTGGATGGTTTCTGATCTTGAGTAAAATGTGCCAGGAAAGTAGGGGAACTTCTCACAAATGCAACAGATTGTGCTTGGCGGCATTAATGCAGAATCAGCATTGTGCAGCAAGTGGTCTTGCATTCATGGAGACTGGGGATTGGCTCCCAGCTCTTACATCCATCAGGTATTGTTGAAATACAGACTGATGTATTCATTTGAAGAAAGAACTTTAGAGCATCTGTCTGTGGACTTAATTTCTGGCACTTTTTCATTTCAGCAATTTTTAACTGTATGACGTATCTTAACAAGAAATTCTCAAGTCGTGTGAAAATTAGTTTGGGGAACAGCAAGATAAGGTCCCTGTAGGTACAAAACACACTACAACAGTGCTTCTCAATTATTTTCTGTCATGCCCCCCCTAGGAAGAAGAAAACATTTCGCGCCCCCCGCGCGACTGTAAATAGTATCATTTGTCTATAAAATTGTTATAAGTACACCTCTGCATAACATACCTTTACAGAGCCTCGCGCCCCCCCTGGGGGGGCCGCCCAACTATTTGAGAAGTACTGCACTACAGAAATGATCCAGTATGAGACTACTTTAAATGCCTAGGCTCAATGCTAGGGAATCCTGGGAATTTTCATTTTGTGAGACAATGAGCGTTCTCTGTCAGAGATATCCTTGGTGCCACAATAAATTACAGCTCCCAGAATTCCCTAGCATTGACCCAGGGCAGTTAAAGAACATCTGTACAACGTACAGTCGGTTTTTCATGGGCCTGTCATTTGCGGATTGAAGCATTCACAGCTGGTCCCATCGCATTCTCCCCAATGGCAGCATACACATGAGGTCTATCTGCAATTGGGAAGAATGAGACTTGAGGTCCTGGGTTTTTGCCATTCATGTGTTTTGGGGAATGTCCAGAACAGAACCCTCTCAGATATCAAGAGCCGGCTATACTAGTGTCCTAATAAACATTTTGAAAATGTTTGGAATTTCTAATCCAAAAATATCTACATCACAAAGTAGGTGCAGAGGACTATTGCTATCTTCTGGGATTGCTCAAGTCTTATTCAATACAGTAGTAGAGTAAAATGGTGCATCTAAAATAATTGGTAAAGTTTGCTGTCTGGCATGTATATGTTTTTCAACATTTTCAAGATATGAACGGTTGAATCCATGGATAAAGAATCTGTGGATCAGGAGGTCCAAGTCTACCTTCATTATCTTCAGTTTTATTTGGCCAGTCCCAAATTGTGTTCTTCCAATGAGAGCATGAGATCCCTTGCTATCTAAAGGGACCAAAGGAGAACCAGCTAAAAGTAGTTTGAGTGTTGGACTAAGATCGCTGGAGACCAGGGTACAAATGAACACCCTCTCAGCCTCAGAGAAAGGCAATGACAAACTGCCTTTGCACAAATCTTGATGAGAAACCCTATGACAGGTTCACATAGAGGTCGCTACATCAACATCAGGGCTTGGCTTTCTCCGTCTTTTGCCAAGAAGGTCTGGGAAAGAAATGGCAGCTACTTCCTCCAGATCCGGCCCTCCCCTCCCTGGAAGGCTCTCCCTCTGTATCCATTTTCAGAGGATTCAGTGGGAGGAACTGGACTAAGTGGGAGCAAGGAAGCAAGATGTGGCTGATTTCTACTTCCGCTTTCCCACTTGCCCTTAACAATCTAATCTTTCACTTCATGTTTAATGGTGGTTGGATGGGGCCACAGCGGCAATTGGAGGAGGCAAACTAGGCCCTTGGTGCAGGGGATACAGCTAGTGAAACCCTCCCCTTGCTACCCAGTGGTTTCTTGGCCAGAGAGGCCAGAGACCTAAGCAAAGCTGAAAGAAAACTACTCAGCCTGCTGTAATCTATCAAGATTGAAGAAGAACCCTCAGGGATACTTTTCAGCACTTCTAAGCTGCACAATCCCAAGAAAGAGGGAGCCTTACTCAGAGAGGACAGGGCCCCCAGAATCTCCTCCATCATTTCCCCATGAAGGGCCTTTTGGCCTGGATCCAGCAGGGCCCACTCCTCCTCTGTGAAATCCACAGCCACATCCTCAAAGGTCACCTGCAGAAAGAGAAAATTAATTCTTTCAGATTGCTCAAGAAAACTGAAATGCTTAAAAAATGCCATCCAAAGGTTCCTTACAGTGGCCACTTGTGATGGAAGCAAAGGGAAAGAACAAGATTCTGTGGGGACCAGGGAGTTTTCAAAGGGAGATAAGCACCCAATCCAGCCCTTCGTTGGCTCACTTGAGATCCTTTTCCTTACCTGATCTAGCCTCCCAGAAGGTGTTCTGAGTCCATCAGGGTGAAGAGATGTGCTTGTACACTTAGACCCAGTCCTTATTCCGCCTCCTGGCAAGAAGAGAAAAGGAAAGAGTATTTCTAAACCATCTCTCTCCTTCCAGTCTCTCCTACATGTGCAAATGCAGCATACAACATTTCCCACACCAGGCTTTATTACATTGTTTTCTGCAGACATGCCACTGTAACTGGATACTGAAACTGCCCTTCTCCTATCCTCCTTCACCATCTTTCAATCTTGCTTTTAAAAGCTAGCAACAAAGAGGATGAGGAGGAACAGGAAGGCTGGTCAAGTATAAAATGTCCTTGTAAAATATACTCCACTGTCAGAGGCTTTGAGGTATACATGTAATTTCAAAGTGCTAGTTAGCCTACATAAAGTGGTGCAATGGATAGAGTCCGGATATTTCAGACATATTTGAGAAGAAGGAATCAAAGCAGAAACTACCCTCTTAGCCCTTACTCATTGAGGAAGACATTTCTTCTCTGTACTGCGTGATCCACTTTGGCCGCTGCCTTTGACCGGATTCAAAAGGACTCTTCTCCTTCTCAGCCAACTCTTTCACAAACAAGTCCTGCAGCAGAAGCAGAAATGGGGAGGGAGGGGAAAGAGAGAATAATTTGTTAGCGCTGTGAGAAAAACTGATTCCATACACAGAAGACTGCCAGCCAGGAAAAGAAATGCCACGGCCAAGTCTGGAAGGAGCTGGAGACACAAACTCCTGCTCCTGAATAGAGTTTCACTCACGACTGCTGAGGTTCTTCAAAGAGGCATTCAATCTTAGGAGCTTTTTGCTTTACACTCTTAAAAGGGGGCTAGGGAGCTGTAAATACTATGCCTGCCTGCTGCTGCATTTTGGGGTTTGTAGTTCAGTAAGGCTTAAGAGCTCTCTGGATGAATAGTGTAAATGCCCCTTCCTAAACTCTCTGATCCGCCTTTTGACTGACCAGCAGCCCCTTTTTCTTCAGAGACATAGCTATGTAAGTCTGAAATATCAGTTTGCAAAGGGATCTTCTGGCACCTTTGAGACTAACTGCACAAAACACATTATAGCATAAGCTTTCATAGATTTGGTTTATATTCTCAAATCTACCAGAATTTATCTTACAACTTTTTTGCAGTTAATCCAAAGGTGCTACAAGATCACTTTGCATACCCTCTTTTTTGTTTACATTAAGCCTCAGTTTGTTCAAGAATTATCAAAATCCCTTCCAAAGAAATAGTGATGCCCAGAATATGGCCAGATGAAAATATCTCACCTGCTCCTCTTCCTACTCCAGATGAGCTTTACAGGACATAACCAGCACAATGAACTGGTCCTGGAGCTGAATCAATAACCAGCAAACTTGTTTCTAAAGGGAGTCATGGGTTTCCTGTAATCAAACCCAGTTAGTAATCTGGCTACAAACCGTGTCTTCCGCGTACAATACCATCCAAAATCTACAAAATAATAATAATAATAATAATAATAATAATAATAATAATATCCCCTCCAAATGTGCTCACCTGCTGCTCTCCCTGCTTCTCCTCCTCTGCCTGGCTCAGGAGGAAGCCCTCTGCCAAGGCCACTGCTTGGGAGGTTGTCTCTGCTCCACACTCTCGAACCCAGCTCCCCATCTTTGGGGGAAGGACGGCCAGGAACTGCTCCAGGATCACCAGGTCCATCATCTCAGCCTTGGTGTGTCTCTCTGGCTTCAGCCACTGATAGCAGAGATTGTGGAGATGGCTGCAAACCTTTCGGGGCCCCAAAGCCTCCTTTTGGAAGACAAACTGCCTGAAGTGCTGGTGCTGGACCTCAGAACTGAGCATCTTCTTCCCAAAGCTCCTCTGCATGGCTCTACCCAAAAGAAGCATGGAAAACAAGAGACTATGTAAACACTCTTTTACAACAAAATCCACATCCCTCAGATTCTCAATGCAGCATCCTTCCATTTGCCCTGTCCCTACTGCCTTTCCTATTCCTTTTCCTTGCCTCCTTTTAGTACATCTCTGTCAGCAGCAATCTTTCTACATTGCTTACAGACCATTTTGTTAACTGGAGTAAAGGACAAGGTGGCGCCCCATGTCAGTACACCCTGCAATGTATTTGGGCTCTCCATATTTTCAAATCTGCGGCCAACATGCTCTTAAGAGGTCCCAGGATGACCTTTGGAATCCCAGGTGTATTTCCCATGAGAAAGGAGCGGAGACTGAGGACATTTTTTTGTGGGTTTTTCGGGCTATGTGGCCATGTTCTTAAAGAGTTTCTTCCTGCCGTTTCGCCAGCATCTGTGGCTGGCATCATCAGATGCTGGTGAAATATCAGGAATAAACTCTTCTAGAACATGACCACATAGCCCGAAAAACCCACAAAAAATTATGGATGTCAGCTATGAAGGCCTTTGACTTCACACTGAGTACAGGGTTATGACCCAGGTAATGCTGCAACCAAGCTCAATAGAGACTCTGGCTGCTTCCTCAGCCCAGGCCCTTTGCCCTTTCCTCTTGCACCAGGAGACAAAGGAAAAAACAACTCTGCCCTCTGCCCTCTTCCAGCCAACAGCCCTCTCTATCCAGACATCCTGGGGCTGTCCTCATCCAGTCACTGCTTTTGCCCTGAATCCCAATGTCTTTTCCTGGGTCTTTGTTACCTTGCAAGATAGCCCACCCCTTGAGGGTAGGAGCTCAGATATCAATCTTGGTCCCAAAACCTGGCTCCCTTGTGGGCATAGAGAGAATCTCCCTCTCACTGTCTCACCCTCAGACCCCAGTCTGAACCTCTCCCAATTTCCATGGCCTCCTCTTGAGACTGGGAGTTATCACCCCTCTGCATCTCTCAAACTCCGCTCTCCAGTTTCCAGATTGCCATTTTGTTTAGCTCTCAATGCTGTTTATGTTTGAATTATTATTGTGCTTGATGGCACTCTTGCATATTTTGTAATAATAATAATAATAATAATATTGATTGATTAGCCCTTAGGCCATTTCAATATAACACAAAATAACGTTAAAACAAGTAAAACACACTATAAAACTATAGAAATTCTAAAGCAAATAAAAAGAACTAAAATGTAATAACATGGATTCTAAAATGTATATAGAGTACTGTATGGCTGTAAAACAATACATTAAAAGTACAGTACCTAAAAATGAGATATAGTGATAAAACTGATCATAAAAATCTACATCACAGGTTCAAGATACAAAAATGGATATTTCTTAATGAAACCTTCTTCATTCACCCAGACATGGAGTCCTCCTCAGTGAATTCTGCTATACACAGATGTCAATGATCCTAAAGGTACCCCGCTTCTTCCAAGCTTAGGAGAATTCCCTCAACAGTTTAAGGGATGCTCTGATAATTAGAGGCCTTAAATAATTAAAACAAAAAATCTATGGCCTGTTACAGACTGCCAAAATAAAGCTGCTTCGGGTCTCTTTGGAGGTATGCTATTTAAATGATGCATGGGTCCTAAGAGTCCAGAGGTCACGCCAAAGCCACACTCCATTCCTAAGCACTGGACTGCAGCTTTGGTGAAGCTTCCGGATTCTTAGGATGCATGCATCATTTAAACAGCATACCTCCAAAGAGACCCGAAGCAGCTTTATTTTGGCAGTCTGTAACAGGCCTATATGACTATTTAGTACCTGCTATAGCAAATTATATGGAAATCCCCTACCAGGATTTATTAAAGGATGTAAATAAAATATTCAGAGTAGATTCCATCATTGCTAAAGAAAAAGGCTTTCCTAGAGACGTGGTGATCTCTTTTATTTGGAAAAAATAAGAGGCGAACTGCTATTCCTCAGTTATGAAAACCCCATGGAAGTAGAAGGTTGTGAATTAAAAATTTTTAAAGACATCCCCAAGAGGATTTTCCAAAAAAGAGGAAATTACAAATGTATAACTTCTAATCTAAATAAATACAAGGTGCTTTATAAATGGGAGAAACTGGAAGGAATTTCTATTAAATGGAATCAAAAATAGGTTAAATTAAATTCAGCGCAGAAGGCAAAAGACTTTTGGAGGAAGCATGGGGGGAAAATAATGAATGTCAATGGAAGTGAAGATAAGAAAAATGACTCTGAGGAGGAGAGCAACGAAAAAACCTCCATTGGCTGCCCATCCGCTTCCGGGCGCAATACAAGGTGCTGGTGATGACCTATAAAGTCCTAAATGGCTTGGGCCCAGGATACCTGAAGGACCGCCTCTCCCCGTACATTCCGCCTCGCACCCTCAGAACATCTGGGCAGCAACTCCTTAGGGTTCCTGGGGCGAGGTTATCCTCCACTTCTAGGAGGTCTTTCTCCATCGCCGCCCCGGCCCTTTGGAACACGCTGCCCATAGAGCTCCGCTCAGTTACCTCCCTGGCCCAATTTAAACGGGAACTGAAGACCCACCTGTTTCAAGCCGCATTCCCCGATTAAGTCCGTATAGGCCCCCCCACCGCACAAGCCGCACGGGCAACGGTTTGGCTAACCCGGGGGCATTTGTTGTTGTTGGTTTTGTTTTTGTTTTATGTCATATTTGTAATTTTTGATGTGGCTTTTTAATGGAATTCTATGTATTTTAAATGCTGTAAACCACCCTGATCTTACGGAAGGGCGGTATACAAATAAAATGTTTATTATTATTATTATTAAGAGCAGACAAGTAACTTGAGGAGAGACGATGAGACCTCTGATGAAGACAAAGAGAACTTCTCCGATGAAGAAACTCCATTGGATGGGGCTAAAAAGGTAGATTTAAAAATTGTAAATTGGGGAGTGAATGGGACTAACATGAGAGGTAAAACAATAATTTTATCCCATTAAACTTAATTACAAATAGTATATGGATATTCTCTCATGGAATATAAAGGGACTCAACTCACTGATTAAGAGGAAAAAAATCTTTCATTATTTATCAAAATTAAAAAAAGATGTTGTTTGCCTATTGGAAACACATATAAAACAAGGTGAATTATTGAAAAATAAGAAGCTGGGCAATGAATTTATTTCATCTTCCAAAAAAAGGAAGAAGGGAATTGTTATGTATGTGAGGTCTACTATCGAAGCAAAGGAAATTTTTAACAATAATGAAGGTCATTATATTGGAGTAGAAATAAATTTACAGGGCCAAATAATTCTACTTGTAGGAGCTAATGGTCCCCAAGAGAGAAAAGATAAATTCTATCACTCCTTATATAAATTGATGTTGAATATGGAACACCCGGAGATAGTAATGATGGGAGACTGGAATGCGGTCATCAACCCAGAACTTGATAGACCCCAAAGTAATGGAAGGAAAAAAACACAAGGGAAGCTCCCCTCTTCTTTTTTTAAAATAATGGAGACTCGCACATTAGTAGATACATGGAGACACTTGTATGGAAAAGCAAGAGACTACACTTTCTTTTCCAGCAGACACAAGACTCTTTCTAGAATAGATTTTTTTCTGACCTCTAAGACAATTACAGTTCAATCTACCAAAATGGACATAGTCCCACGATCATTGTCGGACCATAACGCTATCGCTTTAAAAATCAAAAGAAAGAAAACTTCTTACAACTGGTCGCTAAATAAGAAACTTCTGCAGTCCCCTAAGATAATAGAAGAAGCCAAGGATACCCTTAAATGGTATTTTCAAGAAAATATGGGAAAGGGCACTAGAGATACAGTAGTTTGGGAAGCCTCAAAGGCAGTTCTAAGAGGCTTCTTTATAAAAACAACAACCATGCTGAATACAAAAAAAATCCAGCAAGAAAAACAGCAAGAAATACTAGATAAGATGAGAGAGAAAGAAGAGGAGCAAAATAGAAATCCTTTAAACTCTAAGATCACTACCGAGATTAAACTTTTGCAAAAACAACTTTCACTCTTGCTTACAGAAGTTAAGTTAAAATACCTTAAACTAAACAATTTTCTACACTCGAATAGACCAGGCAAATGGCTGGCTAACAGACTTAAAGAAAAGAGGGAGAAAAAAAATGATAACCAAGATCCAATATGAGGGTCATATGATTACTGACCAGAACAAAATAAAGAAAACCTTCTATAATTTTTACAAAAACTTATATAATCAACAATCAGAAAATTCTGAAAATATTGAACAATATATGTGTAAGATTAATTTGCCCCAAATAACGCCGGAACAAAAAGCTTTGCTTAACCAATCAATAACAACTGCAGGGGTTCTCCAAGCTATAAAGAACAGTAAAACAGGTAGTGCTCCAGGACCAGATGGTCTCTCCTCACAATACTATAAGACATTTCAGCAAGAGTTGTCCGAACCACTAAAAAACTTGATGAACAATTTGAAAGAAAACCACTTCCCTTCCACATGGAAAGAGGCAATGATTTCTTTAATCCCCAAGAAGAAAAAGATGTAACCCAAGTGGAAAATTATAGAGCTATTTCCCTTTTAAATAATGGCTATAAACTCTTTGCGAGCATCCTGGCAGAAAGACTAAAAAATATATATATATATATATTTCATCTGTGATTCACAAAGACCAAAAAGATATATCAGAGATAATATCAGACATTTTGTTAATTTGATTGAATATCATGAAATCAATGTAAATAAGAAATTGGCTGCCTTTTTTGATATAGAGAAGGCATTTGATAAAGTCTCTTGGAACCTCTTAAAACAGGTGATGAAAAAATTCGATCTGGGGGAAAGGTATATTAAATGGGTTGAAGGTATATATCAAGAACAATTTGCCAGAATACTCATCAATGGGGAGAAATCAGAAGTGCTACATATTACATCCTCCCCCCGACCGCCATCTTGAGGGGGAGAGGCAAGGCCTGGCCTGGAAAGACTAAGAGCCTTCCCCCCTGACCACCATCTTGAGAGGGAGAGGCGAGGCCTGGCCTGGAAAGACTAAGAGCCCTTTCCCCGACCACCATCTTGAGGGGGAGAGGCGAGGCCTGGCCTGGAAAGACTAAGAGCCCTTCCCCCGACCACCATCTTGAGGGGGAGAGGCGGGGCCTGGCCTGGAAAGACTAAGAGCCCTCCCCCCGACCACCATCTTGAGGGGGAGAGGCGGGGCCTGGCCTGGAAAGACTAAGAGCCCTCCCCCCGACCACCATCTTGAGGGGGAGAGGCGGGGCCTGGCCTGGAAAGACTAAGAGCCCTCCCCCCGACCACCATCTTGAGGGGGAGAGGCGGGGCCTGGCCTGGAAAGACTAAGAGCCCTCCCCCCGACCACCATCTTGAGGGGGAGAGGCGGGGCCTGGCCTGGAAAGACTAAGAGCCCTCCCCCCGACCACCATCTTGAGGGGGAGAGGCGGGGCCTGGCCTGGAAAGACTAAGAGCCCTCCCCCCGACCACCATCTTGAGGGGGAGAGGCGGGGCCTGGCCTGGAAAGACTAAGAGCCCTCCCCCCGACCACCATCTTGAGGGGGAGAGGCGGGGCCTGGCCTGGAAAGACTAAGAGCCCTCCCCCCGACCACCATCTTGAGGGGGAGAGGCGGGGCCTGGCCTGGAAAGACTAAGAGCCCTCCCCCCGACCACCATCTTGAGGGGGAGAGGCGGGGCCTGGCCTGGAAAGACTAAGAGCCCTCCCCCCGACCACCATCTTGAGGGGGAGAGGCGGGGCCTGGCCTGGAAAGACTAAGAGCCCTCCCCCCGACCACCATCTTGAGGGGGAGAGGCGGGGCCTGGCCTGGAAAGACTAAGAGCCCTCCCCCCGACCACCATCTTGAGGGGGAGAGGCGGGGCCTGGCCTGGAAAGACTAAGAGCCCTCCCCCCGACCACCATCTTGAGGGGGAGAGGCGGGGCCTGGCCTGGAAAGACTAAGAGCCCTCCCCCCGACCACCATCTTGAGGGGGAGAGGCGAGGCCTGGCCTGGAAAGACTAAGAGCCCTCCCCCCGACCACCATCTTGAGGGGGAGAGGCGAGGCCTGGCCTGGAAAGACTAAGAGCCCTCCCCCCGACCACCATCTTGAGGGGGAGAGGCGAGGCCTGGCCTGGAAAGACTAAGAGCCCTCCCCCCGACCACCATCTTGAGGGGGAGAGGCGAGGCCTGGCCTGGAAAGACTAAGAGCCCTCCCCCCGACCACCATCTTGAGGGGGAGAGGCGAGGCCTGGCCTGGAAAGACTAAGAGCCCTCCCCCCGACCACCATCTTGAGGGGGAGAGGCGAGGCCTGGCCTGGAAAGACTAAGAGCCCTCCCCCCGACCACCATCTTGAGGGGGAGAGGCGAGGCCTGGCCTGGAAAGACTAAGAGCCCTCCCCCCGACCACCATCTTGAGGGGGAGAGGCGAGGCCTGGCCTGGAAAGACTAAGAGCCCTCCCCCCGACCACCATCTTGAGGGGGAGAGGCGAGGCCTGGCCTGGAAAGACTAAGAGCCCTCCCCCCGACCACCATCTTGAGGGGGAGAGGCGAGGCCTGGCCTGGAAAGACTAAGAGCCCTCCCCCCGACCACCATCTTGAGGGGGAGAGGCGAGGCCTGGCCTGGAAAGACTAAGAGCCCTCCCCCCGACCACCATCTTGAGGGGGAGAGGCGAGGCCTGGCCTGGAAAGACTAAGAGCCCTCCCCCCGACCACCATCTTGAGGGGGAGAGGCGAGGCCTGGCCTGGAAAGACTAAGAGCCCTCCCCCCGACCACCATCTTGAGGGGGAGAGGCGAGGCCTGGCCTGGAAAGACTAAGAGCCCTCCCCCCGACCACCATCTTGAGGGGGAGAGGCGAGGCCTGGCCTGGAAAGACTAAGAGCCCTCCCCCCGACCACCATCTTGAGGGGGAGAGGCGAGGCCTGGCCTGGAAAGACTAAGAGCCCTCCTCCCGACCACCATCTTGAGGGGGAGAGGCGAGGCCTGGCCTGGAAAGACTAAGAGCCCTCCCCCCGACCACCATCTTGAGGGGGAGAGGCGAGGCCTGGCCTGGAAAGACTAAGAGCCCTCCCCCCGACCACCATCTTGAGGGGGAGAGGCGAGGCCTGGCCTGGAAAGACTAAGAGCCCTCCCCCTGACCACCATCTTGAGGGGGAGAGGCGAGGCCTGGCCTGGAAAGACTAAGAGCCCTTCCCCCGACCACCTTCTTGAGGGGGAGAGGCGAGGCCTGGCCTGGAAAGACTAAGAGCCCTCCCCCTGACCACCATCTTGAGGGGGAGAGGCGAGGCCTGGCCTGGAAAGACTAAGAGCCCTCCCCCCGACCACCATCTTGAGGGGGAGAGGCGAGGCCTGGCCTGGAAAGACTAAGAGCCCTTCCCCCGACCACCATCTTGAGGGGGAGAGACGAGGCCTGGCCTGGAAAGACTAAGAGCCCTTTCCCCGACCACCATCTTGAGGGGGAGAGACGAGGCCTGGCCTGGAAAGACTAAGAGCCCTCCCCCCGACCACCATCTTGAGGGGAGAGAGGCCTTGCAATTTTTTGTATTGTATTGCAATTTTTACTGTACACTGCTATGATCATTGCGGAATAGCGGTCTATAAATAAAACTTATTATTATTATTAGTAGTAGTAGTTGTAGTAGTAAGGGAACGAGGCAAGGCTGCCCGCTTTCTCCATTACTTTTCGTTCTGGTTATAGAAGTGTTAATGCAAAATATAAGAAACAACCAAAATATTAAGGGAATTCTGGTCAATGGGATAGAATACAAAATGAGAGCATTTGCATATGACCTAATGGTCACAATTAGCAACCCTATTAATGATTCACAACAAATGATAAGAGAATTTAAGAAGTTTGAAGTGGTATCTGGTTTGAAAATCAACAAGGAGAAGACGGCAATTATAACAAAAAATGTATCTTTGTCTGAGATAAGAAAGCTTGAACTAATCACAGGTTTCAGATCAACTTCTAAATTTAAATACTTAGGGATTTGGGTATTGAATAAAAATTCTGATTTATTCTCTAATAATTATGAGAAATTGTGGTATTCACTAAAAAAAGATTTAGACAATTGGAAAGATCTAAACTTGTCTCTGCTGGGAAGGATTTCAGCGGTCAAAATGAATGTGCTACCTAAGTTTATCTTCTTGTTTCAATCAGTACCAATTATTACGACAGACAAACCCTTTAGGGGATGGCAACAAGGGCTTTCAAAATTTATTTGGAAAGGCAAGAAGCAAAGAATAAAAATGAAATACCTTCAGGATGATATAGAAAGAGGAGGTCTTGCCATGCCAAACCTCAGAACCTATTTTGAAGCGACATGCCTCTTAGGGTTAAAGGATTGGATAACACTAATAATAATAATAATAATAAAATTTATTTATATCCCGCCCCTTTGAGGTCAATCAGGGCGGCTAACAGCAATAAAATACAATACATTATACATCAAAATTCCCTCCCCCCCTTAAAAAATTATTAAATCAATTATAATTAAAACCAGCAAATTAACAACATTAACACATACACATTACAAGACAAAAACAGAACAGAACAAAACAAAACAAGTAAAACAAAACAATAAACTATGGTGGCATTTCCAGGGAGGATAAGAAGAGAGTTCCTGAGGCTGGGGTTATCTATCCAGGAAAGGCCTGCCGGAAGAGATCCGTCTTGACAGCCTTTTTAAAGCTGTCTAAAGATGTCAATTGACGGATCTCGTCCGGCAGTCGTTCCATAGTCTGGGGGCGACAACAGAAAAGCCCTCTGGGAGGTAGCCGAAAGCCTAGATCTTTGAGGCTGCTGCAAATTCCTCCCAGAGGACCGGAGTGTGCGGGGAGGATTATATGGGAGGAGGCGGTCCCTGAGATAGTTTGGACCCAAGCCATTTAGGGCTTTAAAGGTGATAACCAACACCTTGTACTGGGCCCAGAAACTAATAGGCAGCCAGTGGAGGGACTTTAATAACGGAGTAATATGGTCCAACTTTCCACTAAAGGATGATGATCTACTAAATCTAGAAAATGTTAATCTGAGATTTGGATGGCATGCTTACCTCTTCTATGACAAGGAAGCGGCTAACCGAGACTTCAATAATCATTTCCTAAGAAGGCCATTGCTAAGGGTGTAGAAAAAAAATATAAGAGATTAATTTATACTAAGATGCCTTTGTGGGCCTCCCCTCATGAGGCCTTTTTCAAATACAACCCTAGAGAAGAAAGTTGGCTCCAATATAAAGATTTAGTTTCTCTAGTAAACAATATTTGTGAGTTCAAAACTTGGGAACAGCTTTCAAATCAAGGGAATGATTTATCATGGTTCTTCTATAGACAATTACGGGTAGGGTTGCCATAAGGCAGGACCTCCAAACCGGGACAAATGTAGGACAAATGTAGGGCCACATTTTCAAATGTAGGACGCGGTTTTTTTAAAAAAATGGAGGACACATGAAAAAATTGATAATTTTTTTAAAATGTGAATATAAATGCATGTTTCTTAGGCATGCTCAAAATGGAGGACATTTTGGCATTATTCCTAGACAGAAGGCTGAAATGTACTTCTCGTTCTGGCCAAACACCCCCCCCCCCAAATTCTACAAGAACATTTCCCACTTCCAAGCTAGCATTTGCAAGATCACAGGCAGTCCCTTGTGCCACTGAAAACTACATTTCTCACTCCCAAGCAGCCATAGCATTTGCAAGATCACAGGCAGTCCCTTGTGCCACTGCAAACTACATTTCCCACTCCTAAGCAGGCATAGCATTTGCAAGATCACAGGCAGTCCCTTGTGCCATTGCAAACTACATTTCCCACTCCCAAGCAGGCATAGCATTTGCAAGATCACAGGCAGTCCCTTGTGCCACTGCAAACTACATTTCCCACTCCCAAGCAGGCATAGCATTTGCAAGATCACAGGCAGTCCCTTGTGCCACTGCAAACTACATTTCCCACTCCCAAGCAGGCATAGCATTTGCAAGCTCACAGGCAGTCCTTTGTGCCTTTGAAAACTACATTTCCCACTCCCAAGCCTTCTTAGCAATTCCCCCTTCCTCCTTTTCCTTGCCCCCTCCAACCCCCCCAAACCCCTCACCCCCTCTTTTTCCCAGGTCTGTCTCAACTTAGGAGGGATTTATGGGACAGATCCAAAGCCTTTTTTCTTTTCTAATGGGGGCAAAGCCTTGAGAAGCCCTGGACCCCTGAGAAGAAGAGGAGGGGGGCTTAGAGAGAGGAAGAAAGAGAAAAAGAAGATGAGGAGGGGGAAGAAAGGAAGAAAAAGGAGAGGGGGAAGAGGAGGGGAAGAGGAGGAGAAGAAAAAAACGGAATAACAAGAAGAAGAGAAGGAGGGGAAAGAGAAAGAGAAAGAGAAAGAGAAAGAGAAAGAGGGGAAGCAGCTTGCCTGAATGCAAATTCCTCCCTGCTTGGATGTTGCCCAAATAAGGAAGCAGAGGGCTGGCCAATAGAGGCAGGGCAGTGCAGCAGACCCCGCCCCTGCTGGTTTCAGTCCTCCTGCTGCTGCTGCTCCAGACAAACTGCATAGGCAGCACTCTATAGAAGGCAGGCAGCAGCCCTGGGAGCTCAGAGTTGGGCAGCCACCCGGGAATGGGGGCGGGGCGGGACCGGGCACGCCCCCCAGGGGGCGGGAAAGTCCCGCCCACCACCGTGAAATGGCAACCCTAATTACGGGAACGCTTCCTTATGGACAAAAAACACAATGGGGTATAGGTAAAATGGATTCCGTATTAGAACAAGAATTACTATCAGATAAAGAGGCCCCTATTTCGAGACTGTATAAATGTATGCTCCGATACCAGATGGAGGAAGAGAGAATTAAAGACAACATGATTAAATGGTCTAGAAATTTTGGATTTGTAATTACACTAGATCAATGGGAAGTCACCTGGAAAAAAAGATTAAAATACACCTGTAGCCAGAGTATTAAAGAAAATTTCTATAAGATCTTCTTTCGCTGGTATCTGACTCCGGTGAGAATTAGTAAAATGTTTAATAATGGTAATAATTTATGTTGGAAGTGCGAAAAAGTCCAGGGCTCGCTTTTTCACAAGTGGTAGACATGTGAAAAGGCAATACAATTTTGGTAAATGATATATTTTGAAATCAAAAAAATTGTGAATATCAAGCTCAAATTCTCTCCTGATGTATTTTTACTTAATGTAATAGATTTTGAGTTGGAAAAAAATGTGGTAAAATACTTTTTTATATGCTATCAGCTGCAAGAATAATATATGCCCAGAACTGGAAATCGAAGATAATCCCAGCCAAAGAAGAATGGATTTATAAACTCCTAGATATGATGGAGATGGACAAGCTTTCAAGAGGTCTTAAAAATGAAAAATACAACATATTTAAAGAAGACTGGATTGATGTCCTCAACTTCCTTAAAAAGAAGTGGGGGAGAGATGTAGTGGTGGGAATAGAACCCCTGTAAGCATTGACTGTATTTGATATCTCTGTTAATTAATCATTGTCAGATCTGAACAAAAATTAGACTAACCTCGACGTCATTTATGTTTAATTTTAAAGTGGAATCTTCTGGCCTGGTGTACCCAAAAACAAAAGCTGTACAGAACTTGCTAGATGTTAAGCATGGTTATAAACCCTTATTTTTGCTTATTTGTTTAAAAGGTAATGTATGATTTAAAGTGTATGAGACTGCTAGCTAGGAAGTAATGAAAGAGGAAGGTAGTATATCTTTAATGCATCAAGCATCTTAAGCTTGGAAATTGAATAATTACTTGTTTTTATTATATATGTATGTTTTTATTTTTTAAAAAACTCAATAAAGACTATATTAAAAAAACAGTTTAAGGGATGCTGATAGTTGGTGGGGACCTTTGTCAGCACCCCCCTTTCTTTGGGTAACCCCTCTCATCCTTGGACAAACTGCAGTTGACAGGACTGCATCCTCCATCAAAGAGAAACAGCCACTGCTGTCTGCCAACATCTTATGCTTCAGGCAAGTGCTTCATTCAGCCTAAGGGTGGGATACAAACACTTAGTACTTTGCACTGACCCTCTGCTTCTACTGAGAGGCAAGAAGGAGCAGCAGACAGAGTGCTGGAAGGGAGGAATCCAGGTATAAACATCCCCAGAGCACCAATTAAAATAAATAAGCAAGGATTTATAGGGTTTTTTTTTGGGGGGGGGGTTGGGCTACGTGGCCATCTTCAGCATTCAGCATTCTCTGAAGATGCCAGGCATAGATGCTGGTGAAACGTCAGGAATAAACTCTTCCAGAACATGGCTACATAGCCTGAAAAACCCACAAAAAAACTATGGATGCCAGCCATGAAAGTCATTGACTTCACAAAACAAGGACTTCTAAGTAGGTTTTGGAAAGAACTTTGAATCCTCAAAGTGCTTGGATGACAGAATTGGGGGCATACTTATCAAATTTGCAGAAGGCACCAAATTAGGAGCAATAGCTAATACTCCAGAGGACAGGATCAAAATTCAAAATGACCTGAATAGACCAGAAAGCTGGGCCAAAGCTAACAAAATTAAATTCAACATGGAGAAATGTAAGGTACTGCACTTAGGCCGGAAAAAATAAAATGCACAGATAGAGGATGGGGGACACCTGGTTTAAGGAGACAACATGTGAAAGGGATCTAGGAGTCCAAGTAGACCACAAGTTGAACATGAGTCAACAGTGCGATGTAGCAGCTAAAAAGGCCAATGCGATTTTAGGCTGCATCAATAGAAGTATAGTGTCTAGATCAAGAGAAGTAATAGTGCCACTGTATTCTGCTCTGGTCAGGCCCCACCTGGAATATTGTGTCCAGTTCTGGGCCCCATAATTCAAAAAGGACATTGAGAAACTGGAGCATGTCCAAAGGAGGGCAACTAAAATGGTGAAAGGTATGGAAACCATGCCCTATGAGGAACGACTCAGGGAGCTGGGTATGTTTAGCCTGGAGAAAAGAAGGTTAAGAGGTGATATGATAGCCTTGTTTAAATATTTGAAGGGATGTCATACTAAGGAGGGAGCAAGCTTGTTTTCTGCTGCTCCAGAAACTAAGACCCGGAGCAATGGATGCAAACTGCAGGAAAAGAGATTCCACCTCAACATTAGGAGGAACTTCCCGACAGTTAAGGGATGTTCAACAGTGAAACAAACTCCCTTGGAGTGTAATGGATTCTCCCTCCTTGGAGGATTTTAAGCAGAGGCTGGATGGCTATCTGTCGTGGATGCTTTGATTGGGATTTCCTGCATGGCAGGGGGTTGGACTGGATGGCTTTTGTGGTCTCTTCCAACTCTATGATTCTATGCTGCCTCCAGTTAGTTAACAATCCTGAGCCTGATGGACCAATGGTCTGACTCAGTATAAAGCAAGTATAGAATCATATTCTCTATTGGTGGTGGTTGTGTGTTTTGTTGTTTTGGTATGCCTTGAGATCACTTCTGACTTATGGAGACCTTAAGGAAGACCTATCATGGGGAAAAGAGAATGTACCTCAACATTAGGAGGAGCTTCCTGACAGTAAGGGCTGTTCGACAGCGGAGCACACTCCTTCCTCGGAGTGTAGTGGAGTCTCCTTCCTTGGAGGTCTTTAAGCAGAGGCTGAATGGCCATCTGTCAGGGATGCTTTGATTGGGATTTCCTGCATGGCAGAATGGGGTTGGACTGGATGACCCTTGTGGTCTCTTCCAACTCTACGATTCAATGGCGGGGTACAGACCGCCGATTTGCGGCGGTCTGCCGCCGCCGCCAGTAGGTCCGCGGGGGAGCCGGAGCCTTCAGACGGCCCGACTCCCGCGCGGACCGAAAAAAGAAGCTCCAAAATGGAGCTTCTTTTCAAGTCGCGCTTGCGACGTAGCGAGGCGCCAGGGGCGCGCTCGCTACGTCAGAAGCGGCGCGACACGTCTGGACGCTGTGCGTCCAGTACGTAAAGATGGCGGCGCCCATGTGGAAGGGGCGCCGCCATCTTGTACGTATTCTATACGTACTAGGGTTAGGGGGGTGCGGAAGCACCGCCCCTTCCTAACCCTAGTACGTATAGAAGACGTACTAAATGGCGGTGTGTATCCCGCCTATGATTCCTTAGGATTTTGCCAAGTTTTGTTCTAAAAGGGTTTGGCCTTGCCTTCCTCTGAGGCTGAGAGAGTGTGACTTGGCAAAGGTCACCTTGTGGGCTTCCATGGCTGAAGGGAATGGGGATTCAAAGCCTGGTCTTCCAGAGCGCTAGTCCTACTCTCAAACCACTATGCTCCATTGCCTCCCTTTCTTGTGTATAGCCAAGAATATTTGGGAGGCTGGGAGTATCTTACAATACTTTGACTGAGAACAGCAAAGGTGGAATATGTAATAGACTTTAAGACCTTTTCAAAACATGCTCTACTTATTTCCAGAAGCAAAAATCCTGCTTCAGCAGAAATAGCCAGAGATGTAGATTGGCTGCTGCTAGACTGTGGAGTGACTTACTAGAGAAGATAGCCAGCTACACTCTCTGCGTTTAAAACAAGACGAAAGACCACTTTCCTCTGATAATCCTATCCAGATGGTTTTTAAATTACGAATGGGAAAGTGTTCATGGGTTGTTTTGCCATGTCTTGGTTTTATATGCTCTTTGAATTGGTAAGTGTCCAATGTGTTCTTGTTCCTGCCTTGATCCAGAGGCCCCAAGAAATATCACATGGAGGTGATGAGAGGTTTCTGGTGCTCTGGAGAGAACGTGAAGAAGTCAGCATTTGGACTACAAGTCCCAGAATCCTCAGCCAGCATCCCCATGTAGTGCTGTGGGATCATGGGAGCTTTGGCTCAATGAAGGACCTTTTCCCAACTCCCACATAGAGAACGGAAGAGGAAACAGATCTGGTTTGAAGGAACTGAAGATGCTGCCAGTTTAGTCCTGTGTGGTTTAGAGTCTGGGCCTCAGACTAAGAAGGCTCTGGTGTTATAGATAACTCTCAATTTGATAATGAAACCACGGGAACCTAGGAACCTGGGGCCTTCTCTCACAAAGCCTGAGGTCCGTGAAGAAACCAGGAATTGGCAAAGGACCCAGAAAGTTGGAAATTCCAAAGTTTTATTCTTAAAACCGGCAAAGAATAATGTCCTCAGTGGATTTCAAAATGCCAAAAACTGAGAGACCCCGAAAAAGACTCAATGGCCTAATCTTATACACAAAGAAAGGTTTTCATCACTTCTCATTGGCCAATTACAATTTAAACATACAGAATTCTTACAATCAAGACAAAGATACATGCGTATATTAAAACTATAGTTTCCACCCATTACTCCTCCCTCAGGAATTCAGCAGCCTTTTAGTAACGTTCCTTTTGAACATAAACAATGTCTCCTTATCTTAAATTGTGTGTATTATGTCTTCCTTGCTGGTGCCAACTTCCCCTACAGGTCATGAGGCACTTTTTGTGACTTTGCTCCAGTTTTCTAGGTTCACGCCTCATTTAAAAAAAATTAATTTTCTCTTAACCCAAGTGACTCCATCTTTCTATTATAACACCACTTCACTGGAGACCAGGGCTCCAATCCTCCCTCGACCAAGTCACACTCTCTCAACCTCAAAGGACGGCAATGGCAGCCCCTTCTGGGCAGCTCTTGCGGAGAAAGCTGCGCTCTCTCAGCCTGAAAGGACGGCAAGGGCAGCCCCTTCTGGGCAGCTCTTGTGGAGAAAGTCACACTCTCTCAGCCTCAAAGGACGGCAAGGGCAGCCCCTTTTGGACAGCTCTTGTGGAGAAAGCCCCACGGTGGGGCCACCATCCGTCGGAAAGGGCTTGGAGGCACAAAACAACCATATCATAGAACTGAAGAGTTGGAAGGGACCACAAGGGCCATCGAGTTCATCCCTGTTCTGCCATGCAGGAACTCTCCGTCAAAGCACTCTCTGTAAGAGATGGCCATCCAGCCTCTGTTTATTCTGCTTCCTTTCTTCTTCATGGCCTTCCTTCCGTATCGGTTGTCATTCTCTTGCCTTTTCTTTTGGGGATGAGAGGGAAGCCCTCTTTGAAGGGTTTCTGTGCCCCAGTTACTTTCATGGAAGGAAGACCGTGAAGAGGAGCAGAAGACACAGACCCTGATCCTCGTCTCCTCAAAACAAAAGGCAGACCAAGCCAACAATATCCTCATGTATCTCACAATGTCTCTATCTATCCATCTATCAATATAGCTCAAACTATCTCTCTTAGAGTATTTATGTCTCAGAATCTCTCTCTCTCATGATATCTTTATCAGAACTGATATATCTAAGAACATATACCCAAAGAGATCCCTTGAGGGGAAGTTGAAAGGCAGGCGCTTTCCTGGAGCTGAGCCTCCTTCCTCAGATGCATTTGGGTCTAAAGGCAAATATTACTCTTGGGTCCAAATGCCTCTGACTTAAATCTAGGGAAGCTCCTGCTGCTGCCCACTCCTTCCTTCCTTCCTTCCTTTCTTTGAGTCTCAAAGGGGCTGCAGGGTCTTCTTCTCTTTAGCTCCTGATTTTACAAACTGACAGAGCTCTGTCTTTGGAGTCTAAGAATAGACCTCTCTCTCTCTCTCTCTGTTTATACATAGCTACTTACCTTCTTCTTACTGGGGCCGGTCACGTGGCCGCCCCCAGCAACGCGACCTTTGCTGGCACCCGCCGGCACTTCTGCTGGCCCTGCGCGTGCCCTGCCGCCCTTTCAGGACCGCGCTCAGAGCTAAGGAGGAGGAGCTCCTCCCCTGAGGCTGAACAGCCCGCCCCTTCTGCAGGGCGGAGCCTGTGAGTGCTGGCAGGGGGCGGGGCAGTTCCAGCCCCAGTCTGCCCCCATTGGCCGGCCAGCCTCAAGAGGAGGAGCTCCTCTCTGTTTGGTCCCCCCAACGAGGGCCTTGCCTCTGCTGAGCCCTTGGTGAGCGAGGAGGAAGGCTGGGGGGCGGAAGGAAAGGGCCATTTCCTGGTGCCAAGGAGGAAGAGGAGGAGGAGGAGGAAGAGGAGGAGGAGGAGGAGGAAGAGGAGGGGGAGGGTGGGCATTTCCAGTATGAATTTTTGTATTTTTAACTGCATTTTTAGTGTATTTTTTCCAATATGTATTTTTCCCGAGTGTATTTTTGGTGCTTTTAATGCTAACAAGGCTGCCTTGTTTTAACAAGGATAGTGATGATGATGATGGTGATGATGATGATGGTGATGTTGCTATCAGTCAGCTTCAGAGGCCTGCGCTCACTGTTTCTGAAGCCAAGACAGTGTGACTTTCCAACGTCTGAAATATGCAAGACGTCATGTTAAATATAAGCCATGTTCAATGCCCAAATGTGCTGTTGTGTGTGTTTTGGAATGAGGAGGGGGTGTTTGGCCAGAAAGGGAAGTACATTTCTGCCATCTGTCTAGGAATGATGCCAAAATGTCCTCCATTTTGAGCATGCCTAAGAAACATGTGTTTATATTAATGCTTTTTTTAAAAAAATTAAGTTGTTCGCATGTCCTCCATTCTAAAAATATGTCCTACATTTGGGGTGTGTGTGTGTAAATTTTGTCCTACATTTGTCCTGGTTTGGAGCTTGACAGTTATGGCAACCCTACCCTCAGTACAATGTATATGTTCTAAATCACAGATAACAATAAACCATACACATTACGAATAACATATAAATGATGAAATAAAAGCTAATAACGACACAAGGCCCAACAGAATACAGGGAAAAATATCCAGTCATACCTGTACTGACCAACCAAAATGCACAATGTACATATACATATATAATTGTATTATATGTGTATATATATATATGTCTAAATCAATTTATAATATGGAATTATAGATGTAGAACTTATAAAGTGTGTGTGTGTGTGTATATATATATATAGAGAGAGAGAGCAGGGGTAGCTGTCTTGGCCATTGAACAAATCCTCCAGTGATCCCTTTATTGGCCAGTCGAAATGCACAATGTACATATACATATACATGTAACATCTTGCCTGATGAATGGAGCTTTATATACTTTATAAATTCTAAATCTGTAATTATATATTATATATTAATATATAATTAAATAGGTATATGGAATATACTCCAACACATTTGAGGTGTGATGCTGGAGAAGAGGGCTGAGGATCCCATGGAGAGCCAAGAAGAAGCCAAACCAATGGGTCCTAGAGCAGATCAAGCCAGAAATCTCTCTGGAAGCCAAGATGGCCAGACTGTTGGAATCTGGCTGTATTCCACCAGATATGTGTTTTCAATGTGTGGGGATGATGGGGGTTGGGATGCTTTTGCTATGGCTAGCTTAGATGTAGCATGTAGGAGCTGAGTGGTACCTGGTGGCTGTTATCTAGTGTCCTTGAAGGCCTCTCTCAGTCTTGGAATGCAAACTTTGAGCATAGAGGGATAGAAGCTACGGGGGAGTGATGGGGGATGAGTAACGGTGAGAAAGAGCTGGGGATTTTGCTGCGCAGGCTTTTGGCTGGGAGTGGAGTAGAAACACTTGGGGTTTTGTGTATTGCTTTGGCTGGGAGGGGTCAGTCTCAGCTTAAACGCTGAATGGAGTGGAATTGCTGATCTTGGAGCTATCAATAATGTTCTGTTTATTCTTCATAAAGCTGACTTGTTGATTGTCCTGGATTCTGGCCCCACATTCTGATACCAACTGAGGCTGCCTTCTTTGGCCACATCATGAGGAAGAGGCAGGGCTCACTGGGAAACAACGGAGTTTATCACACGGGAGGAATTTCTCTTAATTTTGAATGAAAAGAAAGTGGGGCCAGAACACATTCATATTTATTTGCTAGTTCAGCTAATTTACGTGAATTAGAATTGCATTCGAACTGACTTCCCATTGCCCGAAAATAACTTGCCTTTGCCCAAAATTGTGTGTGATCACCTCTCACGCAATAACGTAAAACCCCATGATTGCGTTCGGACTGACTTCCCATTGCTCGAAATTGCAAGTGGGAGTCTATCACGGAAAAACATTAAACCCCATGATTGCATTCAGATTGCCATTGGGTTATACTTCCAATTTCCCTTGTCTGATAACGTCCAATGCTAGGAAAGTTGGAGGGAAGCTGAAACAGAGGAAGGCCCCATGCCAGATGGAGGGACCCTGTGCCAAGAAAACCCCATGATATAGCCTTAGGGGCAATATAGCCTGGAACAGATTTGAAGGTGTACAACAATCATATATATATATATATATATATATATATAGAGAGAGAGAGAGAGAGAGAGAGAGAGAGAATGAATATATATGGAGAGCCCATTAGGCTAAAGGCCTTGTAAAACTACAACTCCCAGGATTCTACAGAATGGCACCACAGCACTTAAAGTACTGTCAAGCTGACTTCACATAAAATAGTTTTAGTTTTTACTTGATGATTGAGATACAACTATTAACATCCCATCTATATTATATGAGAGAAATAGATTTGAATCAAACATATAAGATTTAATAAACAAGTTAAACTTATAACATATGCTGGACTTAGTTATTTTAAACAGTATTTTTTCTGGCTCTGATAAAACTATCAAAATGGCTAAGTATTCTGTTTAATAAATAAGTAAATAACTAAATAATGAACTAGACTTGTATTATAATAGCAATTAAGTTGGACAAGAGAAGCATCAAAGACTGCACTGGAAGTCAAGGACAACTTTGCAAAGAGGGAGGCAAAGCAGTTTTTGGAGCCAACTAATAAGAGAGCTCCATCCTCATTAAATGTTAAGGACACCTTTTTTATTTGAGTTACTGAAAGTTCAAAAGGAGGGTGATTTAAAGTTCACACCAAAATCTAACTCAGCATGCCTAATAAATCGGATGAATATTGGTAAACACACCCAGGAATGTATCATGACTAATTTAAATGGTCATGAGATGTATGATGAGATATGTTCTGGGTGGAGTTTTTACATACTTGAAAAGGCGGTCTTCAAATTGATCACGTCTAGATCCGGCCAATGAAAACTGAGATAAAAATACTGTAACAGAAAATGTCTTATAAATACTGTGTAAAACCTCAGGCGGTGTGGCTCCTTGCCTGAGACACTCCTTCTTGCAAGACTGTAAGTAATAAGTTGGAAATTGCTGCTTCACTTGTTTTCTCCTGATTAATTTGATTTGGTACTTTGGTACTTAGAAAAAATCTATACCTCCCTCACATTATACAGGAAATGTTTTATATCCTTGTTAACCTGCTCATCCTCACTATGATGACACTGGTGTAGGAGACGGTTACTAAAGGATTATGCTTTTAATCAAATATGTTCAGGTTATATTCTGAATATATTGTCACCCATCCCAACTTAATTACATAATGAAATCCAGGCAAGACTTAATTACATAATAGGATCTAGTTGTCTAAACTATGAACATATATGTATATATTTTGATGGATTATAATACATTAAGATGCCATGCGTTATTTGTATTATTTGTATTAATGTCTTGAACTATCTGTGGCCTGTTACAGACTGCCAAAATAAAGCTGCTTCTGGTCTCTTTGGAGGTATGCTGTTTAAATGATGCATGCATCCTAAGAATCTGGAAGCTGCACCAAAGCTGCACTCCAGTCCTTAGGAATGGAGTGTGACTTTGGTGCGACCTCTGGACTCTTAGGACCCATGCATCATTTAAATAGCATACCTCCAAAGAGACCCAAAGCAGCTTTATTTTGGTAACAGGCCTGTGATTGCTAATTTTGGCTGTTTGTAAGAACTGGCCATGTGCCATAAATAAACTTCATTCATTCATTCATATACAGAATTATGTATTGTATAAAAAATTACTGTATGGATTTTAATTATAAAATTTTTAATTAAAAAAATGATGGAGACATGCCATTAAAGTGGTGTCCAACTCCATTCTTTCTGGGTCTAGCCCTCTTTGCAGAAGTGCAGGAGGCGAGTATGGAAAGAGCCATTCCTCAAATATTTCAGATGAAGGTGGTTTGGGGCAAAAGCAAAGCAGAAAAGCCTCCACTAGACCTACAGACTACAGATTTCAGGGGTCTCATGTGGGTCAGGGATGGAGACCCTCGTCTCTGGGGAAAGGACAGCAGGAGCCCTCTCTGTATGACCTGGCATCCCTCTCTTGCCTGGAATTCCCTGCATGGTTTCATATTGATGTTCCTGGGCATCCAAGTAATTTTGACATATGGCCACTCGAAGGTGCAGGGCTTTCTGGGGTTGGGAGTGTGTGGGTCTCCCAGTGGGTTTCCATGGCTGAGCTGGGAATCAGACCCTTGTCTCCAGAGGAGACCCTTGTCTCTTACACTCAAACCCTTCTGCCACACTGGCTCTCGCTTCCATATTTATTCGTTCTTTCTGTGGTGTGCCTTCAAGTAGTTTCTGACTCATCCTACAATGAGATTTTCTTGGCAAGAGTTGTTCAGAGGAGGTTTGCCATTGCCATCCTCTGAGGCTGAGAGCGCGTGACTTGCCAAAGGTCATACACTGGGTTCAATGGCTGAGCTGGGAGCCGAACCCTGGCCTCCAGAGTCATAGTCTCACACTCAAACCACCATGCCATGCTGGCTCTCTTTCTATTTTCCAAAGACACTTGTTCTTTTAAACTGGTTTTCATACAATGCACTTTTTTCAGTGTTGCATTATTTTAGCTCTATTCTCTTTGAAACTGTATTGTCAGCAACCTTGAAAGGGGAGTGACTAAAATGGTGAAAGGTCCAGAAACATGCCTTATGACCTATGAATTTGCTCAGTTCTTGCAAACTCAGGCAGCCAATCTTTCCTTGATTGAATCTATTCGCTTGGAATGGGCTCTTCCTTTTTTCTTACTTCCTTCAACTTTGCAAAACAAGTCCCATAATCTCATGATATATCCAAAGGAAGACAACCTCAGTTTAGTCACCTTCACTTCTAATGAGAGTCCGGGCGAGATTTGCTCTAAGCCCCATTTATTTGTTTTCTTAGCTGACCATGGTATCCACAGAAATCTTCTGGAGCAAAGCATTTTGAATGAGTTGATTTTCATTCTCTCGGTTTTTCCTCATTGTCCATCTTTCATAACCATTGATGGAAATGGGAAATATTATGGCCTGGATTATCCTGACTTTGGTATATACTTATATCTATTTATGCTTTAGGATGTTATTCCTTCGTGGCTGCTTTTCCCAGTCCTGGGGATTTGAAGGGACGGCACGATGTTGCCTCTTTCCTAGTTGGATTGGGGATGCAGCAACTGCAAGCCACAGCCCGGATCTGGCCTTTCTGGAGCGCAAAAGGAACCACAAAGGCAGCTCCTTTTTGCACCCTGGAAAGGGTGCCATAGCCACACTGCCGCAGCCTGGCAACATTCTTTGGTGCCAGAGGAGCACCATGATGCCACGCGCCATATGGAGCAGAATGTGGCGTTATGGTGCCCTGGGGCAGAGTCAGGGCGTGTGTCATCTGGAACAGGGAAAAGGATCATCCTAGGATGTCCCTTATTCTCTTAGCGTCAGGGCAAGTGCAACACAGGCAGCCATGGGCCTCTGCGGAAAGGCTCTGCCAGGTAAAAGCAGGGCACAGGGCCCATTTGGGCTGCACTTTCCAAGGCATCCACAGCCACAGAGTGAGTTCTCCTGAGGCACCTGCTCACTCTGCTGGTCTCCTTCGCCAGCCTAGGAAGGCAGTGAATGAATTTTACTATGAGAATTAAATGGATACTGATAAAGACAGAATGGGTAAAGATGTAAGGCTGGATACCTGGCTCCTCTAAACAAATTCAAGGCTCCAAGGCCAGAGGAATGACATCCAAGATCATTAAAAGAACTGGCAGAAGTAATCTCAGAGCCACATGTAATAATCTTTGATATTTCTAGGAGAATAGGAGAGGACCCAACAGACTGGAGGAGGACAAATGTTGTTCAAAGAAAAAAAAGGAGGGGGAGAACATAGACACTTACGATGAAGCAAGGTTGTTTTTTTGCTGCTCGAGACATATAGGCTCAAACAAGTGTCAAGGGTTAAAAGCCAGCAAACTAAAAAATGCTTAGATGTGTGTGTCTGACCATGAGCATGCAGCACCAGAAGGACAAGGCTAATCAGCCACAACTGATGTTCATAGGCAGAAGGTTACTCTGCTTGCCTATTGCAGAAAAGTCTGGATGGTGAAACATGTGTCTGCATTTTTGCTTGCGTCTTCAACCCTCTGGCACGGGAAGCCTCTCCTTCGACTCTGCAACCTCCCGCCGTTCGCGTACTCCAGAGCTCTGGTAATCTTTTCTTTTTGGAAGAACTGGATCCTCCCTATCCTGTAGCTTACTTTTTCAGCTTTAATTAATGTTTTGTTTAGGGGGAACCACCGCACGGAGATATTACCTCTCGGACTCTTTGTTCCTGGACTGCAGCCGCATAGACTAGTCCAGAGCAGGAGCTGAGAAGAAGAAGCCGAGAGGGGAGTGAGCCGGTTCTTCAAGACTCAGGAAGCCCTTTGGTTTAGAAGGAGAGAGTGGGCCACCACTTGGAATCATAGACTTGGAAGGGACCACAAATGCCATCCAATCCATCGTCCAAATTGATTTACAGAAATCAAGTGTCATTTGATGGCCCATGAGACTCCTTCAAACTTTATATGATGGTTTGATGGATTGATACTCCTACTATGTAGGAAGACGCAATGAAGCCCCCCTGACAGATGGCCACCCAGCCTCTGTTTCAGAACCTCTAAAGAAAGAGATTACAATACACACCAATTTAACCTGTTCCACTGTTGAATAGCCTCTGGAAATTCTTCTTCTTCCTAACGTTTAGGTGGAATCTATCTCCCAAAGTCTGAATCTAATGTCCTAGTTGTCAGGAACTGCTGAGCCCAATAGGCAATGGCAGAAAAACTGCTGGGCTCATAAACCAATTCTGGAATATAGCAGAGTAGCTGACAAATTTGCAGAAACGTGGTTCACAGTCCTCAGTGAAGATAACAGGCACTGGATGTCTTCCAGAAGTGAAGGAACTGCAAGGATCTCGGGAACTCTCCAGCAATCGCTGCTGCTCCAGCTCCAGCTGAATAAACGATTAGAGAAGCCAAGCTCCCAAAAGTGTTATCTTTATTTACAGAGTGCTAACCATAAATCACCAATGCTACTACTCAGATCAAACAAATACCAACTCCTACTCAAACCCACAAGCAATTACTGGAAGCCCTTGAGTTTATATACACACCAGACCATGCGGTCTCACAAACTCAGCCACTTCCTATCCCACACTGTAAAGTGCCCTCCTGTCCATGCAGACACATGTTTCACAATCCAGACTTTGCTGCAATAGGCAAGCAGAGTGACCTTGTGCCAATGAGCATCAGCTGTGGCTGTGAGTTTTTTGGTGATGAGTGAAGTCTCTTTTCACAATGAAACCTTTCCCACACTCCAGGCATTTAAAGAGTTTCTCTCCTGTGTGAGTGACTTGATGACGAGTGAGGTCTGTCTTCCGAGCGAAACCTTTTCCACACTCCAGGCATTTAAAGGGTTTATCTCCTGTGTGAGTTTTTTGATGATATGTGAGTTGTGTTTTCTGAGCGAAACCTTTTCCACACTCCAGGCATTTAAAGGTTTTCTGTCCTGTGTGAGTTACTTGGTGACGAGTGATGTGTGCCTTCTGAGCGAAATCTTTTCCACACTCCAGGCATTTAAAGGGTTTCTCTCCTGTGTGAATTGCTTGGTGACGCAAGAGGTGTGTCTTCCGAGGGAAGCTTTTTCCACACTCCAGACATTTAAAGGGTTTCTCTCCGGTGTGAGTTTTTTGATGATATGTGAGTTGTGTCTTCCAAGCGAAACCTTTTCCACACTCCAGGCATTTAAATGGTTTCTCTCCTGTGTGAGTTACTTGGTGACGAGTGAGGTCTGCCTTCTGAATGAAACCTTTTCCACACTCCAGGCATTGAAAGGGTTTCTCTCCTGTGTGAGTTACTTGGTGACGAGTGAGGTCTGCCTTCTGAATGAAACCTTTTCCACATTCCAGGCATTTAAATGGTTTTTCTCCTGTGTGAGTTGCTTGGTGAAAAGAGAGACGTGTCTTCTGAGTGAAACCTTTTCCACACTCCAGGCATTTGAAGAGCTTCTCTCCTGTGTGAGTTGCTTGGTGACGAGTGAGCTCTGTCTTTTGAGCGAAACCTTTCCCACATTCCAAGCATTTAAAGGGTTTATCTCCTGTGTGAGTTACTTGGTGAAAAGAGAGACGTGTCTTCCAAGTGAAGCCTTTTCCACACTCCAGGCATTTAAAGGGTTTCTCTCCTGTGTGAGTTGCTTGGTGAAAAGAGAGGTGTGTCTTCCGAGCGAAACTTTTTCCACATTCCAGGCATTTAAAGGGTTTTTCTCCTGTGTGAGTTACTTGGTGAAAAGAGAGGTGTGTCTTCCGAGCAAAACTTTTTCCACATTCCAGGCATTTAAAGGGTTTCTCTCCTGTGTGAGTTACTTGGTGACGAGTGAGGTCTCTCTTCTGAGAGAATTTTTTTCCACACTCCAGGCATTTAAAGGGCTTTTCTCCTGTGTGAGTTGCTTGGTGAAAAGAGAGGTGTGTCTTCCGAGTGAAACTTTTTCCACACTCCAGGCATTTAAATTGTTTCTCTCCTGTGTGAGTCACTTGGTGACGAGTGAGGTTTGTCTTCTGAACGAAACCTTTTCCACACTCCAGGCATTTAAATGGTTTCTCTCCTGTGTGAGTCACTTGGTGACGAATGAGGACTGGCTTCTGAGCAAAACCTTTTCCACACTCCAGGCATTTAAATGGTTTCTCTCCTGTGTGAGTCACTTGGTGACGAATGAGGACCGGCTTCTGAGCGAAACCTTTTCCACATTCCAGGCATTTAAAGGGTTTCTCTCCTGTGTGAACTGCTTGGTGAAAAGAGAGGTGTGTCTTCCGAGCGAAACCTTTTCCACACTCCAGGCATTTGAAGGGTTTCTCTCCTGTGTGAGTTACTTGGTGACGAGTGAGGACTGTCTTCTGAGCGAAACCTTTCCCACATTCCAGGCATTTGAATGGCCTCATTCTTCTGTTAACATGTTTAACTGAAATAAAACTGGAGTTGTTTGCACACTCACCACCTTTGATTGATTTCCCTTTTGTCTGGATTCTCCTGCAAAGAGTAAGAGTTGCTTTAGAACTGAAACTTCTGTCATGTGCAAGGCAAAGATATTTACTTCTTTTCTTTTGTTTCTCTATTGTTCCTTGGATAGTGGTTCTCCTCTCGTTTTCTGTGCCAGTTTTTCTTTCCTTCTCTTTTACCTGTTTGAACAGGTCTCTTTGCATCAATGCTTGCCATGGCTTCTCTTTACACTCTTTCAGTTGCCCATCACTGCCTGGAAGGGAGAGAAAGTACTGCTCAGAAAAAAATGTATATCAGAAAACCTCATAAATAGAGATGGGACTCCAGAACCTCTCCATTGGTTCTCCTAAGAGTTAAGTTCGCTTTCATGGAAAGCAGGCAGCCTTAAGGATAAGGCAGCCACTTCCTCCAGATCTGGCCCTCCCCTCCCTTGAAGGCTCTCTCTCTGTATCCATTTTCAGAGGATTCAGTGGGAAGAACTGGACTAAGTGGGAGCAAGGAAGCAAGATGTGGCTGATTTCTACTTCCACTTTCTCACTTGCCCTTAATCTAATCTTTCACTTCATGTTTAATGGTGGTTGGATGGGGCCACAGTGGCAATTGGAGGAGGCAAACCAGGCCCTTGGTGCAGGGATACAGCTAGTGAAGCCCTCCCCTCACCACCCAGTGGTTGCTTGGCCAAAGAGGCCAGAGACATAAGCACCGCTGAAAGAAAACCACTCAGCCTGCTGTAATCTTTCAAGATTGAAGAAGAACCCTCAGGGATACTTTTCAGCACTTCTAAGCTGCACAATCCCAAGAAAGAGGAAGCCTTACTCAGAGGGGACAGGGCCCCCAGAATCTCCTCCATCACTTCCCGACGAAGGGCCTTTTGGCCTGGATCCAGCAGGGCCCACTCCTCCTCTGTGAAATCCACAGCCACATCCTCAAAGGTCACCTGCAGAAAGAGAAAATTAATTCTTTCAGGTTGCTCAGGAAAACTGAAATGCTTACAGCATGCCATCCAAAGGCTCCTTACAGTGGCAACTTGTGATGGAAGCAAACGGAAAGAACAATGAGTTTTCAAACGGAGATAGGCACCCAACCCAGCCCTTCGTTGGCTCACTTGAGATCCTTTTCCTTACCTGATCTAGCCTCCCAGAAGGTGTTCTGAGTCCATCAGGGTGAAGAGATGTCCTTGTACACTTAGGTTCAGTCCTTATGCTGCCTCCTGGGAGGAAGGAAAAAAAAAAGGGAAGAGTATTTCTAACACTTCTCTCTCTTTCCAGTCCCACCTACATGTGCAAATGCAGCATACACCATTTCCCACTCCAGGCTTAACTGAATCCTGAATATCTATGCTTCTTCTGTGCTCCTTTACTATCTTCCTAGTGCCAATCTTGCTTTTAATAGTTAGCTACAAAGCGGATGAGGAAGAACAGGAAGGCTGGTCAGGCATTAAAAGTTCTTCTAAAATATACTTCACTGTCAGAGGCTTTGTTAACTTGAGGTATATGCCTGTAATTTCAAAGTGCTAGTTAGGTTATAATAATAATAATAATATGTTTTATTTATAAACCGCTATTCCAAATAGATCATAGCGGTGTACAAGAAAATTATAAAACAGTACAAGAAAAATCTACAATTAAGATACACTGTATCTTCAGGCTAGCCCCTGATGACATTGGGCCAGCCTGTTCTCTCCCTCAACGGCCGAAAGAAGACAGTTATGGAGGGAGGGCACTCAGTCTTCAGGCTAGCCCCTGATGACGCTGGGCCAGCCTGTTCTCTCCCTCAACGGCCGAAAGATGACAGTTATGGAGGGAGGGCACTCAGTCTTCAGGCTAGCCCCTGATGACGTTGGGTCAGCCTGTTCTCTCCCTCAACGGCCGAAAGATGACAGTTATGGAGGGAGGGCACTCAGTCTTCAGGCTAGCCCCTGATGACGCTGGGCCAGCCTGTTCTCTCCCTCAACGGCCGAAAGATGACAGTTATGGAGGGAGGGCACTCAGTCTTCAGGCTAGCCCCTGATGACGCTGGGCCAGCCTGTTCTCTCCCTCAACGGCCGAAAGATGACAGTTATGGAGGGAGGGCACTCAGTCTTAAAAAATATATAAAAAGGTCCAAGTGCTGCAATTGATAGAGTCTAGATATTTCAGGCATATTTGAGAGATGGAGTCAGAGAGGAAACTACCCTCTTAGCCCTTACTCCTTGAGGAGGACATTCTTTCTCCACTCAGCTCAACTCCACGTGGTGTACTGGAGCATTCTTCCTGCGTGATCCACTTTGGCTGCTGTCTTTGACTGGATTCAGAAGGACTCTTCTCCTTCTCAGCCAACTCTTTCACAAACAAGACCTGCAGCAGAAGCTGAAAAGGGGAGGGAGGGGAAAGAGAGAATAATTTGTTAGCACTGTGAGAAAAACTGATTCCATACGCAGAAGACTGCCAGCCAGGAAAAGAAATGCCACGGCCAAGTCTGGAAGCAGCTGGAGACACCAACTCCTGCTCCTGAATAGAGTTTCACTCACGACTGCTGAGGTTCTTCAAAGAGGCATTCAATCTTAGGAGCTTTTCGCTTTACTCTCTTAAAAGGGGGCTAGGGAGCTGTAAATACTATGCCTGCCTGCTGCTGCATTTTGGGGTTTGTAGTTCAGTAAGGCTTAAGAGCTCTCTGGATGAATAGTCTAAATGCCCCTTCCTAAACACTCTGATCTGCCTTTTGACTGACCAGCAGCCCCTTTTTCTTCAGAGACATAGCTATGTAAGTCTGAAATATCAGTTTGCAAAGGGATCTTCTGGCACCTTTGAGACTAATTGCACAAAAGACATTGTAGCATAAGCTTTCATAGATTTGGTTTATATTCTCAAATCTACCAGAATTTATCTTACAACTTTTTCACAGTTAATCCAAAGGTGCTACAAGATCACTTTGCATACCCACTTTTTTGTTTACATTAAGCCTCAGTTTGCTCAAGAATTATCAAAATCCCTTTCAAAGAAATAGTGATGCCCTAGAATATGGCCAGATGAAAATATCTCACCTGCTCCTCTTCCTACTCCAGACGGAGCTTTACAGGACATAACCAGCACAATGAACTGGTCCTGGAGCTGAATCAATAACCAGCAAACCTGTTTCTAAAGGGAGTCATGGGTTTCCTATAATCCTGTAAAACCATGTCTTCCACGTACAATACCATCCAAAATCTAAATCATAATCATAAACATATTCATAATATCCCCTCCAAATGTGCTCACCTGCTCCTCTCCCTGCTTCTCCTCCTCTGCCTGGCTCAGGAGGAAGCCCTCCGCCAAGGCCACTGCTTGGGAAGTTTTCTCCGCTCCACACTCTCGAACCCAGCTCCCCATCTTTGGGGGAAGGACGGCCAGGAACTGCTCCAGGATCACCAGGTCCATCATCTCAGCCTTGGTGTGTCTCTCTGGCTTCAGCCACTGACAGCAGAGATTGTGGAGCTGGCTGCAAACCTCCCGGGGCCCCAAAGCCTCCTCCTGGAAGACAAACTGCCTGAAGTGCTGGCACTGGACCTCAGAACTGAGCATCTTCTCCCCAAAGCTCCTCTGCATGGCTCTACCCAAAAGAAGCATGGAAAACGAGAGATCATGTGAATGAACTGTTCTGAAGATTCTCTTGAGAGATCTTTTACAACTAAATCCACATCGCTCATATTTTCAGTTCAGCATCTTTCCACTTGGTCTGTCCCTATTGCCTTTCCTCTTGCCCCCTTTTAGCACATCTCTGTCAGCAACAATGGTGTTGCTTTTTTATCTTTCTATATTGCTTGCAAGACATTTTGCAACCTTAAGTAAAGGACAAGGTGGCACCTCATGTCAGTACACCCTGCAATGTATTTGGGGTCTCCATATTTTCATATCTGGAGCCAACAAAGGAGAAGCCAACTCGGTCCACCTGCCCTCTGCCCTCTTCCAGCCTGGGGCTGTCCTCATCCAATCACTGCTTTTGTCCAGAATCCCAATGTCTTTTCCTAGGTCTTTGTTACCTTGCAAGGTAGCCCACACCTTGAGGGTAGGATCTCAGATATCAATCTTGGTCCCAAAACCTGGCTCCCTCGTGGGCATAGAGAGAATCTCCCTCTCATTGTCTCACCCTCAGACCACAGTCTGAACCTCTCCCAATGTCCATGGTCTCCTCTTGGGACAAGGAATTATCACCCCTCTGCACCTCTCAAACTCCACTTTCCAGTTTCCAGATTGCCATTTTGTTTCGCTCTCAATGCTGTATATGTTTGAATTCTTATCGTGTTTCATTGCACTCTTGCATATTTATTAATAAAACCTTCTTCATTCACCCAGACATGGAGCCCTCCTCAGGGAGTTCTGGTATACACAGATGTAAATGATCCTAAAGGTACCCATTCTCTTCCAAGCTTAGGAGAAATCTCTCAACATTTTAAGTGATGCTGATAGTTGGTGGGGACCTTTGTCAGTACCCCACTTTCTTTGAATAACACCTCTCTTCCTTGGAGAACCTGCAGTTGACACGACTGCATCCTCCATCAAAGAGAAAGTGCTTCTGCTATCTACTAACATTTGGTGCTTCAGGTAAATGCTTCATTCAGCCTAAGAATGGGTTACAAACCCTTAGTACTTTACACTTGTTGGGATATAGAGTTCCAAGGAAAATGTAAATGTGGGTTTTGATAGTGTCCAGGCATTAAAGGGTTTCTGTGAGCCATGGTGATTGGGCATTTAAACAGTGCATCATTGCGATGTTGATCCAACTGGCAACAACCAGAGTTCCAACTGTTAATTATCAACTGTCACTGAGTGCGATTGACACAGTGTGTGCCTCAGAGTGGGTTGTTACATGTTTGGATGGTGGATGGTGTCAATATATATAGTCTTGTATACAGTGGAATTTCTTCTATGAATAAAAGCCTCATCTGAGAGAAAATTACAGTGTCCCTTTGCTCACTGAGAAAGCGACAGGTGTTTCTCCAGCTCACAAGCTACTGACGAAGGTGGAAAATCTGGTGCCAAACGTTGAGGTGTTGCTTCACATGCTGCGCAACATCAAAAGTGTTTTAACAGCACTGGCCCACAGGTTCTACTGAGAGGCAAGAGGGCACAGCAGACAGAGCACTGGAAGGGAGGAATCCAGGTATAAACTCCCTTACGAGTGCCAATTTAAATAAATAACATAATTAAACAAGCCCCTTCTGGACACATCTTGCGGAGAAAGTCACACTCTCTCAGCCTCAAAGGAGGCCAATGGCAGCCCCTTTGGGCAGCTCTTGCGGAGAAAGCCGCCCTCTCTCAGCCTGAAAGGAGGGCAAAGGCAGCCCCTTCTGGGCAGCTCTTGCGGAGAAGCGCACGCTCTTTCAGCCTGAAAGGAGGGCAAGGGCAGCCCCTTCTGGGCAGCTCTTGCGGAGAAAGCCGCGCTCTCTCAGCCTGAAAGGAGGGCAAAGGTAGCCCCTTCTGGGCAGCTCTGAGGATCCCATGGAGAGCCAAGAAGAAACCAAACCAATGGGTCCTAGAGCAGATCAAGCCAGAAATCTCTCTGGAAGCCAAGATGGCCAGACTGTTAGAATCTGGCTGTATTCCACCAGATATATGTTTTCAGTGTGTGGGGATGATGGGGGTTGGGATGCTTTTGCTATGGCTAGCTTAGATGTAGCATGTAGGAGCTGAGTGGTACCTGGTGGCTGTTATCTAGTGTCCTTGAAGGCCTCTCTCAGTCTTGGAATGCAAACTTTGAGCATAGAGGGATAGAAGCTACGGGGGAGTGATGGGGGATGAGTAACGGTGAGAAAGAGCTGGGGATTTTGCTGCGCAGGCTTTTGGCTGGGAGTGGAGTAGAAACACTTGGGGTTTTGTGTATTGCTTTGGCTGGGAGGGGTCAGTCTCAGCTTAAACGCTGAATGGAGTGGAATTGCTGATCTTGGAGCTATCAATAATGTTCTGTTTATTCTTCATAAAGCTGACTTCATAAAGTCACCAATGTCAGAAAGGACTTGAAGACACACCACAACACACACACATCTCAATAAAGTAATAATAATAATAATAATAATAATAATAATTGGGAGACACATTAATTTTGGGAATGCAACAAAATTAGGATGTGGAGACTGGTAAAGTGCCACAGGGTCCATCAAGGCTCCTGTGGTCATGATATAGATGGGACACCAAAATCTTTTCAGTGCTTAGGGCCTCTGTGGGTCTTAATCTGGCCCCAAGTGTCACCAAATACTTATCGGGTCACAGTGCGATCCTCACCCCCAAAAAACATGGAAACGCACCCTAAACTCACCATCATTCTCAGGTGAGGCCCCTGTTGCTGTAGTTCCTTCCCATGGAATCCTAGGATTTGTAGTTTCACAAGGTCTTTAGCCTCCTCTACCAAAAGAGTTGGTGCCCCACAAAACTACACATCCCAGGATTATGCAAGATGGAGACATGACCATTAAAGTGGTCTCCAACTCCATTCTTTCTACGGTGTAGATCCAACCCTGGGGTCTACCGCTCTTTGCAGAGGTTTAGATATTTACTGTCTATTCATAGGTTCAAACACATTCTGTTGTCTTGGCCAAAGAATCATGGAGTTGGAAGAGACTCCAAGGGCCATCCATCTGACCCCATTCTGCCATGCAGGAACTCACAACCCAAGCCCTCCCTGTGAAAGATGGACGCCCAGCTGCCCTTTCAAAACAGCCTCCAAAGGAGACCTCCAACACCATCATTTTTCTTTCTTTCTTTTGTTGCATTTTTAACACTTTTGCCTGATGAAGACGTCAGTGGAGGTTTGAAAGCTTGCATCATACATTTTGTGCACTTTGGTTTGTGCTATAAAGGTATCACTGCCTTGTAGATTTTGGATGTTACTGTACTTGTGTGTATAATTTGTTAGCATAGAATGTTTTAATATGTGTGAACATTCTTGAGAAGTGTAACCCTGAAAGGTAGACCATGTGAAGAATCCTAATGACAATACTAGAAGGTCCAAAAGGTTGGAACTAACAAATAGAGTATGGGGCTATGTTCCACTGGTGACTCTGGGCAAGTCCTACTCTCAGCTCTCTCAGCCTCAAGGATAGATAGGTCAGGCAGCAAACCTCTTCAGAATAAAACCTTGTCAAGAGACCCTAGCATAGGTTTGCCTTATTATGGTCTGTTTCCAGACACAATTCAAAGTGCTTTTCTGTTATAAGACTCTGCTGCCACAGCCACTCTGCCAACTACAATTCCCCCATCCAGGCATTCCTAACACTGAACCAAAGGCAGCCTCTGCTGCCACAGCCACTCTGCAAACTACAATTCCCCCATCCAGGCATTCCTAACACTGAACCAAAGGCAGCCTCTGCTGCCACAGCCACTCTGCAAACTACAATTCCCAGATCAAGGCAGGGTTGTGATAAGTCAAAAAGGAATTGAAGGCACACAATAACAATAACAACAACAGAAGAGGAAGAAGAGGAGGCAGAAGAGGAAGAAAAAGAAGAAGAAGGGGGAAGAAGAAGAGGAGGAGGAGGAGGAGGAAGAAGAGGAGGAAAAAGAAGAAGGGGAAAGAAGAAGAGGAGGAGGAGGAAGAGGTAGAAGAGGAGGAGGAAGAGGAGGAAAAAAAGAAGGGGGAAGAAGAAGAGGGAGAAGAGGAGGCTGGATGGAGGAGACTGACTGATGAGGGGCTTTTTCTCCCTCCTCCTTCCCCTTTTCTCCTCTCCCCCAGAAGCCATAGCCACCCGCAGAGAGAAGCCCCAAAGGAGGAGGAGCAGGGAAGGCAAAGTCAGGAGAGTCCCTGGTGCCTGCCGCCTTGCCTTGCCTCTGCTGAGCCCCTGGTGAGCGAGGAGGAAGGCTGGGGGACGAGGCAGGCATTAACAAAGGTGGGCTGCCCCAGCAGAAAGCCCCCGCCATGCATCCTCTCCCTCGGCCTGGAGGCAGCCATCTTGGCTGCTGCCTGTCAGCTCCATCAGCTCCAGTGTCCAGACTCCAGCAGTGTTGCCAACAAGCCTCGAAGATATTCCCCGGCATGTTTTACCAAAATCCCCGGAATCCCCCAACATTACCCGGAATATTCAGCCAAAATCCCCGGAAGGTCCCCGTAATGTTAAAATGGCGGATCTTCTGCAAATAAACGTAACCCCAACTGAATAAAAATAATGGTAACTTATTTCAACTCTCAAAATTACCATTGAACCAAACAAACAATCTTCGGTCCTTCTAATACTTTAGAGATATTTATTTTGACATGAAGGGGCTCCAGGAAGCTTTGTGCCAAATAGAAACCTGTTGGGCTGCAACCACACTGCAGAAATAATCCAGTTTGTCACCCCTTTAATTGCCCTGGCTCAGTGCTAGGGAATCCTGGGAATTCTAGTTTTCAGAGACATTTAACCTCTCTCAGCAAACTCTGGTGTGATAACAAACTACAATTCCCAGGATTTCATAGCACTGGGCCATGGCAGTTAAAACGGTATGAAACTGGATTGTCTCTGGAGTGAAGAGGCAGCCTGAATTGGGTCCAAGACACACTGCAAAAATAATCCAGTTTGACACCCCTTTAATTGCTCTGGCTCAGTGCTAGGGAACCCTGGGAAATGTAGTTTTTGTGAGAAAGAGCTCTGGTGCCACAATAAACTACAATTCCCATGCATCTGAGGAAGGCTCATGGTGCCAACGTTTCTTTCAGTGAGTCCCAAAGGTGCTACAAGATCTACATCTCTGTCATCATCACCATTATTATTACCATTATTAAATCCAAATGCAGCTGAAGAAGTGGACTTAAGTTGGCAACACTGATGTAGACTCTTTCTCTGGGGCTGGGATCTGGAAGCATGGAGGCAATTCCCTTGTCAGACCAGGGAATACTGTTGCTGTGACATGTATGTGTGTTTATATGTGTGTGTGGGTTCGTATATATGCATATATGTGTCTGTATGTGTGTTAGTATATATATGTGTGTATGTATTTGCCCATGTGTGTGTGTGTGCATATATATATATATATATATGTATATCTGTCTCTGTGTTGTGCATATATATGTTTGTGTGTGTGTATATATATTACGTGTGTATGTGTCTCTCTGTGTGTGTATATATATATATATATATATCTGTGTGTTTGTGCATGTGTGTGTATATTTATATATATTACGTGTGTATATGTGTCTGTGTCTGTATGTGTGTGTGTGTATATATATCTGTGTGTGTTTGTGCATGTGTGTGTGTGTGTATATGTATATATATATATATATATATATATGTATATGTATATTAAATTAACGCAATTATCCTGGGTGCCTAGAAGAAGACAGAGCCCACAGTCTGAGATACCTCCAGGGGATCCAACCACCTTGAAGTCTGAAGAAGAGGCAAGGCAGCCCGAGAAGAAAGAGGGCAAGGCAGGCAGGCAGCTGGGAAGCCAAGCCAGGACTCCCTCACTCCTCCTCGCAGCAACAGGCTGCAACCCACTGTAGCCTCAGAGCCGCAGCACAAGGCAGTCAGGCAGCAGCAGCAGCAGCAGCCGCCTCCGGAGTCCCGCCTCCGCCCTGGCTGAGCTTTTCCTGAGGGAGGGGCGACCACTCTTCTCTCTGATTGGCTGAAAAAGGTTAGTGTGACTCCAGTCCAGACAGGATTGGTTGCTCTGTAGCCTCTCCCTCTCAGGGCTGGAGCTGAAAGGTCCCTGGATCTTTCCCAGAATAGAGCCAGACAGGAAAGCACTTAAAAACCCCAATTTCCAGGTAAAACCCCTGCAATTGGCAACACCCCAAGGCTGCCTCCGAGCTCTGATTGGCTCGTTCCTCCTGCCACTCAGGAGCCTGTCCACTGCCCTCCTCCGTGAGGCGGTTGGCGTTCATTGAGGGGAAATGGGCGGGGCCTGAGGGAAGGGGCGTGGCTTAGTCCCCTTGAGACTCAAGGCTCAGGCCGAGGGCAAAGATGGACAACAGACAGAAGGCGCCCCTCAATACAATTTATACGTTCTAAATAGTATATAATTACAAATCATATAAATTATGAATAACATATAAATTGTAAAATAAAATATAATGACGACACTAGACTCCCACAATACAGGGAAACAAACACACATTGTGTTATATACATATTATTATTATTATTATTATTAACCTTTATTTATGAAGCGCTGTAAATTTACACAGTGCTGTACATACAATCTTTTAGTTAGATGATTCCCTGCCCTTGGGCTTACAATCTAAAAAGACATGACACAGAAGGAGAAGGGAGTGATGGAGGGAAAGGTTAAGAGGTCCAGCAGTTCCTCTCTACCTCCAAGGCCTGGACCAAGGCAGATGGACTGGAGGGAGGGCTTGGCTTCAAAATGGAAGGTTAATCTTCATCCAGGGAAAATACATACTTTCAAGTAGGATAATACATATACAATACATAGCAATACAGGAAATGGTTCGATAAACAGGCACCAAAAAAACATCAAATAGCAAGCGACAATTATGCAATGCCTGGGAAGGCTTCTCTGAACAGGATGGTTTTCAACTCCGTTTTGAAGCTGGTAAAAGAAGTGATGGCTCTTGCTTGTGGGGGAAGAAGGTTCCAGGAGTGAGGGGCAGTGAGTGAAAAGGGGCGAATTCGAGATGGGGCAGAGGAAATCCTAGGCTGAGACAGCAGACCTTGACTACCAGAACAGAGGGCCCGAGTGGGAAGGTGAGGAGAAAGAAGGTCTGATAAGTAAGGAGGGGCAAGCCCATGGAAGGCTTTAAACGTTGACAGCAGGAGCTTATACTGAATGCGGAAAGGGAGGGGGAGCCAGTGAAGAAATGCCAACACAGGAGAGATGTGGTCAGAGCGGTGGGTGGAAGTGATGATGCGTGCAGCTGAATGCTGGACAGAGATTAAAGGACGGAGGTGAGAAAGAGGAAGTCCAGCCAGGAGGAGTTACAGTAATCCAGTCGTGAGATCACTAGGGCATGGACCAAGATCTTGGCAGTAGAGGCGGAGAGATATGGTCGGATTTTGGCAATATTGTATAAAAAGAATCTACAAGCCTTGGCTGTGGTCTGGATCTGAGGGATACACAACAGAGGAGAATCAAAGATAAAGCCAAGACTGCGGGCTTGTTGGACTGGTTGAATAGAAATGTTGTCCACAGAGACAGAAAAGGAGTGTTGAAGGGTGGGTTTAGGAGGAAAGACAAGAAGCTCCGTCTTGGACATGTTGAGCTTCAAATGCCGATGGCACATCCACTGCGAGACAGCTGTGAGGCAAGACAAAACTTGCTGTTCAAGCCTTGGAGAAAGGTCAGGGGCGGAAAGATACAACTGGGTGTCATCGGCGTACAGATGGTAGGAAAAGCCAAAAGAGCTGATGAGTTTTCCTAAGGACAGTGTATAGAGAGAAAACAGAAGGGGACCCAGAACAGAGCCCTGGGGAACTCCAACAGATAAGGGAACAGGAGAAGAAGTCTGACCGCCAGCAACCACTGCAAAAGATCTGCCAGACAAGTAAGATCTAAACCAGTCGAGAACAGAGTCTGAGAACCCAAGATCAGAGAGGATCTCAACTAGAAGACAGTGATCAACGGTGTCAAAGGCTGCAGACAGATCAAGAAGGATGAGAACAGAGTAGAGGCCATTAGCCTTGGCCTGTAAAAGGTCATTCGAGATCTTGGTGAGAGCTGTCTCTGTAGAATGCCTTGGGCGGAAGCCAGACTGAAAGGGATCGAGGATGGTGTTGGCTTCAAGAAACTCAAGACAGCGAGAATAGACAACCCGTTCCAAAACCTTAGAAAGAAAGGGAAGAAGAGAAATCAGAAGATAGCTAGACAAGGAGGAGGTGTCAAGAGAAGGTTTTTTCAGAATTGGGGAAATGAGAGCATGTTTGAAGTCCGACGGGAAGGAGCCTGTAGAGAGAGAGAGATTGAAGATATGGAGAAGCGAGGGCAGAAAGGAGGGAGCTATAGAGATTAGAAGACGAGTAGGAATTGGATCAAGAGAACAGGTTGCAGGTTTGGCAGAGTTCAGAAGTGTAGAGAGTTCATCCAAAGAAGCAGGAGAAAACACAGAAAATTTGTTAGGCGAAGGCGATAGAAGATTAAGAGCAGAAAAAGAATCAGGAGGGACTATCTCAGAGCGAATAGTGGTAATCTTAGAGATGAAATAGTTAGCAAAGTCATTAGGAGAGAATGATGAAGAGACAGGAGGAGAGGGAGGTTTAAGCAAAGTGTTGAAGGTGGAGAACAAACGCTGCGGGCTCCTCTCATTGGCGTGTACACACACACACACACACACACACAAATCCAGTGATAGCTGTATTGGCCAACCAAAAAGCACAATGTACATATACATATATAATTGTATTATATGTATATGTATATATATATGTGTGTGTGTGTGTGTGTGTGTGTGTGTGTGTGTGTGTAAATCAGTATAATATAGAATTATTGATATAGAACACATACACACACACATAGATATATATATATATATATATATACACACACACACACACACACACACACACACACACAAAAATGCAGGGGTAGCTGTGTTGGCCATTTAACAAATACAGACAAATATCCTCCAGTGATCCTTTATTGGCCAACCGAAATGCAGAATAGATTTTTGGAAGCTTTTGAAGCTCCATGGGCTTCTTCCTCAGGAAAGATGTTTCAAAGCAAACAGGAGAAGGAAAAGCAAAGGGATTGGAGATGTTAGTCAGATGCCTGGCTTTGGTTGTTTCTGTTCTTAGTAAAGATGTTATGAGGGAGAGTCCTTTACTAAGGACTGAATCAACATGAAAGCATCTGACTAACAGCACCAATTCCTTTGTTTTTCTTCGAAAAATGTTTTTCCTTGTCAAGATGAGCCTTCCCTTCCCTCTTCAGCTCCGGCCCAGGACAATGCCCAGGGGGAGAAGGAAGCCTTGCCTCTTCCCCTCTTCTTCTTCCTCTCTTCCTCCTGTTCTTCCTCCTGTTCTTCCTTCCCTCTTCCTCCTCTTCTTCTTCTTCTTCTTCTCTTCCTCCACCTCTTCTTCCCCCTCCTCCACCTCCTCCTCTTCCTCTCTTCCTCCTCTTCTTCTTCCTCTCTTCCTCCTTCTTCCTCTCTTCCTCCTTCCCCTCTTCCTCCTCTTCTTCTTTCCCTTTTCCTCCTCTTCTTCCTCCCCTCTTCCTATTCTTCCTCCTCTTCTTCTTCTGTTCTTCCTCATCCTCTTCTTGTTCCCCTCTTCCTCCTCTTATTCTTCCTCTCTTCCTCCACTTCTTCTTCCCCTGTTCCTATTCCTCCTCCTCCTCTTCTTCCTCTTCCTCCTCCGCTACTTCCTCCTCCACTACTTCCTCCTCCTCTTCTTCTTCCTCCTCCTCCTCTTCTTCCCCTCTTCCTCTTCCTCTTCTTCTTCCTCCTCCTCCTCTTCTTCCCCTCTTCCTCCTCCTCCTCTTCTTCCCCTCTTCCTCCTCCTCCTCTTCTTCTTCCCCTCCTCCTCCTCCTCCTCCTCCTTTAGTGCAGAATATGGCGGCCAGAGTAGTGTCAGGAACATCGAGGAGGGTCCATATTACTCTGGTATTAGTCCCTCCACTGGCTGCCTATTAGTTTCCGGGCCCAGTACAAGGAGTTGGTTATCACCTTTAAAGCCCTAAATGGCTTGGGTCCAAACTATCTCAGGGACTGCCTCCTCCCATATAATCCTCCCCGCACACTCCGGTCCTCTGGGAGGAATTTGCAGCAGCCTCAAAGATCTAGGCCTTCGGCTACCTCCCAGAGGGCTTTTCTGTTGTCGCCCCCAGACTGTGGAACGACTGCCGGACGAGATCCGTCAATTGACATCTTTAGACAGCTTTAAAAAGGCTGTCAAGACGGATCTCTTCCGGCAGGCCTTTCCTGGATAGATAACCCCGGCCTCAGGAACTCTCTTCTTATCCTCCCTGGAAATGCCACCATAGTTTATTGTTTCGTTTTCTTGTTTTGTTTTGTTCTGTTCTGTTTTTGTCTTGTAATGTGTATGTGTTAATGTTGTTAATTTGCTGGTTTTAATTATAATTGATTTAATAACTTTTTAAGGGGGGAGGGAAGGAGATTTTGATGTATATTGTATTGTATTTTATTACTGTTAGACGCCCTGATTGATCTCAAAGGGGCGGGATATAAATAAATTATTATTATTATTATTATTATTGTATTTTTATCTTCTTTTTCCTATTCTTTCTCCTCCTTTTCTTCTTATTCCTTCTCATTCATTTTTCTTCTCCCCCCTTCTTCCTCCTCTGCTGTTGTTGTTGTTGTTGTTGTGTGACTTCAACTCCTTTCCAACTTATGGTGACCTTGGCATGTTTCTTCGGGGGGGGGGGGGGTTGCCTTTAGCTTCCCCTGAGAGGCTGAGAGAGTGTGACTTGCTGCTCAAAGTCACCCAGTGGGTTTCCATGGCCAAGTTGGGGTTTGAACCCTGGTCTCCCATTGTCTTAGTCCAATACTCAGGCCACTACAGCATGCTGGACCCTCCACTGCACTTAAAGGTACAGCACTCAGTTGTTATTTATTGTTGTGTACCATCAAGTTGTTTTCCACATTATGGATACCTTAAAGCAAACCTATCCTGGGGTTTGCTTGGCAAGGTTTGTTCAAAGGAGTTTTGCCATGCTTTCTGCTGAGGAGGCTGAGAGAGTGTGACTTGCTTGAGCTTGAGGTCACCCAATAGGCAGGAAAATGAACCCTGGTCTGCAGAGTCCTAGCCCAACACACAAAGCTACATCCCAAACTTCTATCCAGGAAGAATGTCAAAATGCCCTCCATTTTGAGCATGCCTAAGAAGCATGCGTTTATATTAATGCTTTTTGAATTTATTATTTTTTTGTTTTGTCCTACATTGTGTCCTACATTTTTTCTACGTTTTGTCCTGGTTTGGTGGTAGCAAATTATGGCAACCCTGCCTGCCATGCAGGAATCGGTGATGCAGACTTGAGTCAATTGACTCAGACTTAAGTTGGACTCAAGTTGCTTCAGTGACTTGACTTGGACCTGACATGGCAAAAATGACACACTGACACTCGACTTGGGACTTGTATATTCTTAGTGACAGACTTGCTACTGCCATTCTTTGAGCACTTTGAGCAGCAGGCAAGAACTGCCACCAAAGTATGGAGCGCATTTCTCAGAAGGGAACAGTAAAAAGGCTATCAAGACGGAGCTTTTCCAACGGGCCTTGCCTGAGTAATTCACCCAGATACGCACCGATATGGACCTCCCTACTGATTATTTCAATATGCCCGTCTCCCTGTTTCTGACTGTTTTAATGATTTAAATTGTATTTTATTACTGTTATGCGCGAATTATTATGTATTTAAGGGAGGGAGGGGGCAGTGTAAGTTATTTTTCTACTATATGGATTTTACTACTGTTGTAAGCCGCCTCGATCATATCAGAGAGGCAGGATTATTATTATTATTATTATTATTATTATTATTATTATTAAATGTGTAGCACAGGCAGGCTGCCAAGCAGACCGCAACTAGGGTTGCCATAAGTCAGAACCTCCAAACTGGGACAAATGTAGGACAAGATTTTCAAATGTAGGACACCTTTTTTAAAAATGGAGGACACGCAAAAAATTGATGATTTTTAAAAAAATGTTAATATAAATGCATGTTTCTTAGACATGCTCAAAATGGAGGGCATTTTGGCATTATTCCTAGACAGATGGCAGAAATGTACAGTGCGCCTGCGCCATACGCAGCCTTGAGCATACGCGCTTAAGCTGCGGCGCGCGCGCGGGGCGGAAGGGGCAGCACGTCCCATTCAATTGAATGGGCACACGCGCCTGTTGCGCCCCACGTGCGCCTGCACCGCCGCGCACGAGCCCCATTGTTTCTAATGGGTCTCGAGCATAGGCGGAATTCGCCTTACGCGGAGGGATCCGGAACGGATCCCCCGCGTAAGGCGAGGACGGACTGTACTTCCTTTTCTGGATCCATTCCAAAACACACACACCAGCACATTTGGGCATTTCACATGGCTTTACTTAACATGGCTTCTTGCATATTTCAGAGGCTTATTCCATAACCAAACCCCTTGGGTTTAACACTTAGCATGGTTTAACATGGCTATGCATATTGAACATGTCAAGGTGGTTTCACAAGAAGTGGATTTGCCATTTCAGGTTTCTTGAACCAACTGTACTTCTCAGAAGTGTCTACTTGGTCAAGGGAAAGCACAAAAAATACACCAAAAACACACCTTGGAAGGTGACACTGTCTCGCCTTCAGAAAGAGTGAGCGCATGCCTCAGAAGCTGGTTGATATCAATATCACCATCAATATCAATATCACCACCAGAAGGCTGGGTTGTATATATTTAATAACAAAAATAAAATAAAAATAAGAAACCAAGGCTGGGTTTTATATATTCAAAAATAAAATAAAATAAAAAACTTTTCCCTCCCCCTGGCCCAGAGGCCTATCCTCCTCGGTCCTCCTCCTCTTCTTCCTCCCCCTCCTCCTCCTCATCGGTTGCATACTTACATTTGGCGCCAGGAAATGGTGCTTCCCCTCCCCCTGGCCCAGAGGCCTATCCTCCTCGGTCCTCCTCCTCCTTTGCATCCTCCTCTTCCTCCAAAGCTCTTGACACTGGCCAATGGTAGACTGGGGCTGCAAACTAGGCCAGCCCCTGCTCATCTGCCATTGGTCAGAAGGCTTAGGGCAGGGGTAGGCAACCTTTTTGAGCCAGGGGCCGGGTTGCTGTCCCTCAGACAACTGGAGGGCCGAAGTGGGGGGGGGAGCTTCCACCCTCCGGGGGCGGGTCCATATGCTGGGGGTGGAGCTGCCACCCTCTAGGGGCGGGGCCACATGCCAGGGGCGGAGCTTCCATCCTCTGGGGGCAGGGCTTTCTCTGCTCCCTTTCCCAATCTCCAGCTGTCTGAGAGACAGCTAGAAGTAAGGGGGGGTTGGGAGAGGGGGTGACAGGGGTGCGCCTGCTCCTGCAGCCCTTCCGTGGCCCCCAGCTGCCTCGCAGAGACAACTGAGAACCAGTAAGGGCCCGTGAGGGGCAGGAGCAAAAGGCGCGCGGCCCCTGCTCCTGTCCTCAGGCCTTGCCAGGCCTGAGGTGTCCTCCGAAGGACACCTCAGGGCTGCCAAAGCGCCGCGGGGAGGAGGAGGTGTGTACCTGCCCTCTCCTCCTCGGCCCCTTCCTTCAGCCGAACGGGCTCCAAGGGGCCCTTTCGGCCAAAGGGGAAGGCGAAACCACTCTCACTGTTAAAGCAGTTTTAGCATTGAAAGCACTGAAAATACACAGAAATGCCCTTTGGAAAGTCACACTGTCTCACCTTCAGAAAGACTGCATGTCTCCAAAACTGACATATCATCATCATCATCATCACTACCACTCTCATTGTAAAAGCAGACCTTTTAGCATTAAACGCACTGAAAATACACACTGCATTTTGGAAAATCACACTGTCTCACCTTCAAAAAGAGTATTCTTCTTCCTCCTCCTCCTCCTCCTGCTCCTTCCTTCCTCCTTTTTCCTCCTCCTCTTCGTTCCTCCCTCCCTCCCTCCTCCTCCTTCCTTCCTTCCTCCCTCCTCCTCCTCTTCCTTCCTTGTTCCTTCCTGCTCCTCCTCTTCCTTCCTCTCTCCCTCCCTCCTCCTCTTCCTCCGGGGCAAGGTGAGCGCCACCACCGGCAATCGGCAGCAGGGCTAGCCTGGGGCCAGTCCTACGGTGCCCGCAGGCCAGATCCGGCCCGCGGGCCGTAGGTTGCCGACGCCTGGCTTAGGGGATGAGTGCTGTCCTTTAAGCCCTGCGTGCGAGCGCGCAAGAGGGGCGAGCATGCGCTGCTGTGGCCACGGCTCGGGCAAGTGCCGTGGGGGGCAGCGCAGCAGCTGCGCAAGAGGAGGAGGAGCAGCAGAAGTGGCGGAGGGTGGCGCAGCCATGGAGGAGCAGGAGGAAGAGGAGGTGGGTGGCTGGCCAGTCGCGTTAGCGGCCACGACAATGGCCGCGTGAGTGCGCCCGGCCCGGAGGCTGGGCCCGGAACCAAAGCCGGGATTTAAAGCAAACCGGGCCGGGGCGGGCCCGGTGGCCCAAAAAGCGGGATTGTCCCAGGGGCCGCTGGGATATGACATCCCTAACCGCAACCCCTGTCTGAAGCCCATAGCCTAATGCAGATGCTGTTCCCTCCAAGAAATGCACCTCCTTTGTTCTGTTAAAAGTTGGCTCCCAGACTTGAGACTCAGCTTGAGACTTTGGACTTTATCACATGGAGGAAATCAGGGCTTTAAAAAGCCATTTTCCCAGGACATTATTAAAGAGGACTTATCCCAGGAAAAACCAGGAATGCTCCGTCAACAAACCATAGAGAGGGATAGTTTTTTGTGGGTTTTTCGTGCTATGTGGCCGTGTTCTAAAAGAGTTTATTCTGAACTCTTCTAGAACATGGCCACATAGCCCGAAAAACCCACAAAAAACTATGGATGTTGGCCACGAAAGCCTCAACATTCAGAGGGAAATCCTGTGAATGATTTGTTCCTGGTTCTTCCTAGGATAAATCCTCTCTAAGCACAATGTGTGGGAAAATCTTTCCCACCATCGCATGACTGTGTCAGGAATAAGACACAGAAACTCTGGCATGAAATGCTCAAATATTTTATTATTATATTATATTAATATTGTGTTATATATAAAATGCAATATATAATATCATAATGATATATAATATTTATAATAAGGCACATAAACCCTGACATGAAATGTTCAAATCTTTCCTGCCAAGTCAGCTTTCTTTCCAAAGCCTGAAAGAGTTAAAGAGAAAGAAATGGGACTCCCAGTTCCTAGAGAGGCCAGGGGGAGTGAATGTACATGTGAATGCTTGCCAATTGTGGCTGTGTGTTTGTGTGAAAAGGCTCCTTCCTGTCCTTCCTTTCTCCTTCTGGGGGGCAGCAGGTTCCTGGAGTTCAGATCCACCTCTGAGTAATGGTTAACCCCCCAAAAGAAGGTAAAGGGAAAGATGCACCACTTGGCATGAGCTGGGGAAAAGGGAGTCTTCACAGAAGAGGGGTGTCAGGTTTCCACTTCCCAAAATCTACAGACCTGGAAGATTCTAGCACTTCCATACCCCTTGAGTGGCTTTGTCCTATGTAATCCCAGGATTTGTAGTTTCAGGAGGTATTTAGACTTTGGAAAGAAAGCTGACCTGGCAGGAAATATCTGAATATTTCATGCCAGAGTTTCTGTGCCTTATTAGAAATATTATATAGAATTAATATATTATATTTATTATAATATAATATATATATTATACAGTATTATATATAATGTAATAATAAAATATTTGAACATTTATGTGCCTTATAAATATGATGTGTGCCCGTGTGTATATATAATTTAATCTATATATTATAGCAAATATAAATAATATACTGTGTGTGTGTGTGTGTGTGTGTGTATAATTTATATAATAGAATATATAATAGAATATAAGAATATATATAACCCCAGTGGTGTTCCTTGGAGTTCACTGGAGAAGGTTTAAATCCTTCGCTAAACTCCAAATCCCAGGCGTCCATAGAGTAGAGGCGTGACTGTTAAAGTGAGATCAAAGTGCTGTGATGGTGCAGTGTGGATATTTTGTTTGCTATTGTTATGTGTGCCTTCAAGTCATTCCCAACTTAACAGGGTTTTACTGGCAGGATTTGTTCAGAGGTTTGTCATTGCCTTCCCCTGAGGCTGAGAGAGTGTGACTTGCCCAAGGTCAGCCAGTGGGTTTCCATGGCAGCTTTGTATTAATTGAAGGATAGACAAAATGCAAACAAACTAATAAATGAGTAGCAGTAAACAAGATTGGCAGCTTATATGTGCAGGTAGTTCACTCTGTGTTTCAATTTTACTCATCAGCCTGTTTGGGTTTTTGTTTATTTGGCTGATTAAAAAATATAGCTTACTAAGAAATACGTTCCATTGGCTTCTGCTTGATTCACGGCAAGTAAAATGGTGAAAGGTCTAGAAACCATGTCCTATGAGGAACGACTTAAGGAGCTGCGGATGTTTAGGCTGGAGAAGAGAAGGTTAAGGGGTGATATGATAGCCCTGTTTAAATACTTGAAGGGATGTCATACTGAGGAGGGAGCTGACTTGTTTTCACTTGCTCCAGAGACTAGGACCCGGAGCAATGGATGCAAGCTACAAGAAAAGAGATTCCACCTCAACATTAGGAAGAACTTCCTGACAGTAAGGGCTGTTCGACAGTGGAACACACTCCCTCCTTGGAGTGTAGTGGAGTCTCCTTCCTTGGAGGTCTTTAAACAGAGGCTAGATGGCCATCTGTCGGGGATGATTTGATTTGGATTTCCTGCATGGCAGGGGGTTGGACTGGATGGCCCTTGTGGTCTCTTTCAACTCTATGATTCTATGATTCTAACTCTGCAAGGGATGGACAAAGCATAGCCTCATTTAACATTTTTGTTACTACCTGCTTATAAATTAAATTCGCATGTAGCCACCGTCTTGAAAATGAATCCTTGCTTTTTATATTTTGTCCTCATTGCCTTTGCATATTTGTGAGTACGTTTGGCCCTCCACATTTGTGTCTTTGACTTTCACGGATTTGATTATTTGCAGATTTGATTCGTATGTTCTCTCTAGGGATCCCAAACCCTCCAGCACAACTCTGCCAGAAATTAACCATAGAGTTGTGTTGGAGAACCTAGATGCTCCCAGAGAAAACACTTCTCTAGGCATTTTAGGTCCTCCAACATGAATCTATAGTTGATTTTGGCAGATGTTGGTCATAGAGTTGCACTGGAGGGCCTATAGTGTCCTAGAGCAGTGTCCTCATATTTGTGGTTTTCCCACATTCATGGGGGTTCCAAGCGAATGTGGAGGGACCAGTAGATATAACTTATTTAATACTGTGATGTATACCTTTTAAAAAAAGATTTATTTTATTATTAATGCAACATAGGGATAGCAGTAGCAAAAGCAAGTACATTTCTTTACAGGTTATCAATGCACTTAAGCACTTCAGTGTACCCTCCCTGCAACTATACCATTGATACCATTAGTGCTGTGTGCCTTCAGGTCATTTCCAACTTACAATGAACCTATTTGGCCTTTTATGCAGACTTTATTTAGAGAAGGTTTGTCTTTGCCTTCCTTGTACGCTGAGAGAGTGGGACATGCCCAAGGTCACCCAGTGGGTTTCCGCGGCTGTGTGGGGATTCAAACACTTGTTTCCTAGAGTCCTGGTCCAACAGTCAAGCCAGTAGTCCACACTGGGGATGCATCTACCGTAGAAATAATATTGTCTGACACCACTTTAAATACTGCAGCTCCATCCTATGGAATCCTGGGATTTGTAGTTTTACAGGGTCTTTAGCCTTTGCTGCCAAAGAGTGCTGGTGCATGACAAAACTATAAATTCCAGGATTCTCTCAGATGGGGCCATGGCAGTTAAAGTGATGTCAAACTGCATTATTTTTACAGTATTGATGCACCTTGGCTCTCCACTGATACAATTACATTTTCAATATTGCTCTTCCATGATCATGGTGCCTGGGGATGATGGAGGTTGGAGTCCAGCAGTTCAAGAAAGAGCCTTGGTTGCACAGTGGTAAAATTTCTATACTGCAGCCAGTCACTCACAAACCACAAGGTTGTGAGTTCAATTCCAGCCACGAGCTCAGGGTCGACTCAGACTGGCATTCTTCCATAGGTCACTAAAATAAGTACTGAGCTTATGGGGGGCAATTGGCTTACACATTGTAAACCACTTAGGGAGTGTTTAAGTACACTGATAAGCAATATAGAGATGTACTTGCTACTTGCTGGTAGGGGTCAAGTTAGGAAAAACTGTCATCAGTGTTAAAAAATATATTTTTATAAAGGCAACAATTTTGTGTTTTTCACTGACAGGGAGAGAAATGAGTTTGCATGTGGAACGTCCCTTCACAAGATGCAGTGAGGTTTGCCATTGGCTTCCAGTGAATATAGCAATATATTAATGGTTCAAGATCATCCTTTTGAAGAAATGTACATGCAAACATTAATCTGAGGCATTGTGGGGCCAGGAAGGCCACTAATATACTGGATGAGAAGTTGTTTCAAGAGGAACTGTGAGATTTGGAAACTGCCAATTGCCCTTGTAATGAAAGAGTAAGATGTCTCTTCTTGTGGAGGCATCTAAACTGGGATCAAAAGATGGCTTCCACCAAGAAGGAAATGAAGCTAAGAACCAAAGTGAAGGAACTGGTTTCAGAAGCTGATGACCAAGGTGATGGGTTGAAAGAAAATGAAGAAGAGGCAGTGTCGGCCATCTTCGTGGGACCTCAGGTTGTCCAGCGTGGACCTGATAAGGCCTCGCTAAGATGGCCGATGTTGCCTCAGGTGAAACAAGAAGCAGGCGATGAGTTGTCTGAACACTGGGAGGCTCAGTGGCAAGAATTCTTGAAAGCCACACCATCCCTTCGCTGGAGGTTGGAAAACCCACCAGCGACCAAGTTCCCATCGTGGAACGGCAGTGAGGCCTTCTTTGCTTCCTTTGGGGGAGCAACTGATGCCCGTTGCCCACTCAGTTGGGTGAGCCATCTTGTGCCAGCTCTCAACAGAGAAGCCCAGCTCATTTTTGGCCACCTTGATGTCACTGAGTTGTCCTCTTCTGCAAAGGCCATAGATGGCTCCGTGGGCACAGAGAAGCAGAGTCCACAGCCATGGTCTGAGAACGGACTGCAAGAGGTTTGCTGTAAGCTCCGGCAGATTTGCCAACAGTGGCTGAAGCCCAAGACACCCATGGAGGAGCAGGACCTGGAGTTGGTTATCCTGGAGCAGTTCCTCTCCATCTTGCCACCGGACATTCAGAGCTGGGTCAGGAAGCGCTGCCCGGAGGCCTATATCCAGGCAGTGTCCCTGGCAAAGGCCTTCCTACTGAGCAGGCAAAAGGCTGAGTGCCAGGAGCTGGAGGTGAGAGCATTTCTCGTGGAGGTAAACAAGGGCCAGCCCTACCATTGGGCATCATGTGGCAGACACCTCAGGCACCAGGTTTGGGGTGTCAGGAAAATAAAGCAAATGGTTAGTTGCCTAACTAAAGCCTTGTCTACATGGGGTATTTACACCGAGTTCCCCCTGGACTCACTGCATGGTCAAAACTCCGAATCGCATCTTGAGAGCCGCGTTTGATTTGAGGCTTCCTCTCCCTAACCTGCATTTAAATACCATATATACTCAACTATAAGTCGACCTCATGCATAAGTCGAGGCCATGTTTTGAGGCCAAAATTATGGATTTTGATCTCTCTCAAACCTTGGGACTGAAGGAAGAAGCGGCCAGCATGTGCTCCCCTGCCCTTCCAGCGCCTCAAACAACTTACCAGAGCTGTTTGAGGCTTTGGAAGGGAAATGTGCCAATGAACACTAGTTCCTCCCATTATTTGTGAATTTTTCAGATTTGCAAGAGTCCTCCGCTCATAAGCCCCGCGAATCCAGAGGGACGACTGTAAAAGATGAAACCAAGTAAAACGATACCAAAGAACTTACAAAATTCTGGCAGGCATAACTGTTTGTGCTTGGTGTTTCCTTTAGGTGCTGCCGAGATGGACTAAGCTGTCACCTTTCACCACTCTAGTCAGAGAAAGGGGGTGGTTCCTTTTTTGGATAAGTCGACCCAGTTTTTTGGGGTCAATTTCTAGACTTATACATGATATATACAGTTAGTCTAGAAATTTTCGGCCAAAAATGGACCCAAAAACCCTGGCTCAACTTATCCATGGGTCAATATAAGTACTGTACTTTTACACTCTTATATATATAAAGAAGGAACCATCCCCTGGTGAAAGGCAAAAGTACAATCCTGGAAACACTGATCCACTTCTACTCTCTCATGAGCACAAATCATTAATGCCTGCTGAGATTTTGTAAATTCTTTGGCACTGTTTTCCTTTGCTTCATCCTTTCGATCCTTTGTTACAGGATCCTAGATTTCACCCTTGATTTATCCATAGGACATATAAAAATCCATAATCTTGGCCCTCAAACCTGCCCTCAATTTATACATGAAGTTGATTTATATGTGACTTATACATGAAGTTGAATATATATGGTATCTTATTAAGTACCATAACTAATTTGTTTTATATGAGTTATATATTTTATATAAAATTGATATTTATATCATGAAAATTAAATGATAACGGTTTGGGCAAAGATTTTCTTTTCTTGTCTTTTCTTAGATTACAGTTCCCCAGCCACCAGCCCTGCTGCATAGGAGCTTCTGAGAGTTGTACTGGGCTTTAGATGAGTTTTGTCCCTTATCTCAGGTTGCTCTGAAGCAGCGATGTCCATACTCTGGCCCTCCAGGTGTTTTGAATTTCAGCTCCCAGAAGCCTCAGCCACCTTAGCCACTGGTCTGGGATGCTGGGAGCTGAAGTCCAAAACACCTGGAGAGCCAGAGTTTGGACATCACTGCTCTGTAGGGTATGATTTGCTACTCTGCCTCTGGCAGCAAAATGAATTGAACTGCCTTGGATTGGGAAGAAGGCCCAACCTTAGGAGATGGGAAGTGAAGGTTAAAATACCTGAAGCCAGCCATAGACATGTGAGGCCAAAGACTGGTATTACAACTGTGTATCCTGCCCTCAATCTTCTCCCATAGATAGCAGTGAACAGCAGTCTGTCCCATCTCATTTCAGATTCCTGATGAGGGGCTAGGGAGAAGGAATTTGATTTGTGTTGATACATAGGCACAGGACAGACCGTCCAAAAAGGATGGTCTCCTGATGCCCAGCTTTGGTCTGTGGGGAAGCCGCAGCCTCCAGACCGCGGGACTTTCCCATGGAGCAAAACCAATCCGCAAAAAGCTGGTTTTCTTGTGGCATGATTATGACGCCGCAAGAAGAACCCACTAGGAACCTCTGGAGTGCCCCATGATTCCCACTCCTTCTTGAGTGTATGACTGCTAGTGGTCTGTTCCTAGTGGTGTGAGAAATTGTGTGAGAAAATTTGGGAATTTATACAAGGAGACTGAGTGCAGAATCCAGCCATTGTCTACAGCTTTTATTTTTTCATCTCATGGTCTCCTACTTTGGAAGGCGATCCTTACTGCCAATGCTCTTGCAGGTCCCGGAGTCATTTGGAACAAGGACTGTGACTTTCCCAGTGGCAGAATGGACACTTTTGAACATCTGGCAGAAGCATCTTAGCAAGGAGGGCAAGCAAGAGAACAGCGGATCTGGCAGCTTGCTGGGTAAAGTTACAAGAACAATATTTGTCATTCAGTATAGTATGAAGCATGGTATAGTAGTTTTGAGTATTGGACTAGTATTGGAGACCAGGGTTCAATTCCACACTTAACCACGAATCCCACTGGGTGACCTCAGTCAAGTCACACTCTCTTGGTCTCAGAAGAAGGCAATGCCAAACATTCCCTGAAGAAATCTTGCCATGAAAGCCCCATGATAGGTTCTGCTTAGGGTCTTCGTAAGTCGGAAACTACTTCAAGGAATACAACAGCATAATATGAAGCTTCTTGAGAATTCTTGAGAATTCAGGCCTGAATGGGTAATGCTTGATGATTTCTCAGTATCCCATGAGTGGGGGAGCTGATCTTTTTCCCCCAGCAGTAACAGTTCCGTAGTCCAAGGGGGCTGGAGAGGCTCGTCTGGAAATGACAGACTGAAGCACAGGAAGACAGGTGGTGTCTTCCTGACACCACCTCTGTTTTCCAATGGTTTTATATGAGGATAGGCAGAGTGCAACCTTGGGGGTACATCTGACCTCCAGTGATGTTTTTATGGCCCTTAATTCCAACTCTAAGAGGAAGGCGATGCCTCTTTTTTCTTTGCTTCAGAAGTGCAGTAGATGATGGAGAGGAGCCCATCACCCTTTCTGGCCACAGATTATCCATAAGAGTGTGCCACTGAACCATAGAGCTGAGGAGGAAGGGTCATTGCATGGAGGAAGGGTCATTGCACAAAGAGGTACAGTTGGCCCTTCGTAATCTCAGGGGTTCCGTTTAGGACACACACACACTGGCGGATGTCAAAAACTACAGGACTCCAACTTCCATTGGTTTTAATGGTGGCATGCTGTGCACACGGCCACACTGACCAGATGTGTGCATGAGATGCCATTTAGGAGAGTGGGGTGGGGCCATTCATGGATGCTTCAATCTGTGATGGCAAGACCACAATTGGTGTGGGCCAACTATACTATATACTTCCTTCTACAGTGACTATTGTTGTTGTTGTGTGCCTTTCTGACTTAGGGTGACCCTACAGTGAATCTGTCATGGAGTTTTGTTGGCAACTCTTTCTTCAGAGAGATTTTGCCATTGCCTTCCCTTGAGGCTGAGAGCATGTTACTTGCCCAAGTTTACCCAGTGGGTTTCACGGCTGAGCTGTGAATTGAACCCTGGTTTCAGAGTCATAGTCTCATGCTCAAACCACTATGCTGGCTCTCTTTTATGTATATGCAGGCATGTATACCTAAAGTTTTAATGGTATCCTGTATGGCCTCACAATACTGTAGTCAGTCTCAGGGGCCCATTTATACTCTTGCCTCTCTGGACCCATGGCTACTGAGCTATGCCCTTCTGAATTTTTTTGTTGTGTGCCTTCAAGTCATTTCTGACTTATAGCTTACAAAAGGCAAACTTATCACGTGTTTTCTGAGTCTGAGAGTTTTCATGGCCAAGCAGGAAATCAAACCTTGCTCTCCAGAGTTGTATCCCAAAATTCAAACCACTATATTACATTGGGTCTCCCTTTTGAATTCCTTTTTAAAAAATAATAATCAGTTCACCTCTGTTTATTCCTCCTTGAGAAAAATCCCAACTATGCTTAATATTACATATATTGCATATAATTCACATGATGACTATTTTATTCCAGATGGGTGGAATAGTGAGAATGAAAAGAATTCTTCACTTGAAAGAAGAGAGCAAGTGGTGATGCCAAGCCAGGCCAGGAAGAACATAGATCAGTGTTGCAAGAAAGGGGAACCCTCTAAGAATTTGGATAAGACAGAGGGCAAGCAAGAATTCCTGAAAGGGGTGAGACTGAGTAGGTTGATCATCTGCAGACGAAAAAATGTTGACAAAGATGACTTCAGCACGGTGAAGAAAGAACAGAGACTTTGTGATGATGAGCAGGAAGAGATCTCAACTGTGGGCCCAGGTCATATTGTGCATGATGAAATAAACACCAGTGTAAAAATGTACCATTGTGTAGACTGTGGGAAGAGGTTTTCCCGTAGCTCAAACCTTATTAGCCACCAGAAAACTCATGCGAGAGAGAAGCCATACAAATGTTCAGACTGTGGGAAGGGCTTCACTCGCAGCTCGAACCTTATTAATCACCAGAGAACCCACACAGGGGAGAAACCATACCAATGTTTGGATTGTGGGGAGAGCTTCTCTCGCAGCTCTCAGGTCATCAGCCACCGCCGAATCCACACAGGTGAGAAGCCTTACCAGTGCCCAGAATGTCGGAAATCCTTCAGTCTACGCTCACTCCTTATTAGACATCAGAAAATCCACACAGGAGAAAAACCATACCAGTGCGCTGAGTGTGGGAAGAGATTCATTGAAAGCTCTGAGCTCATTACGCATGAGAGGACCCACACGGGCGAGAAGCCATACAAGTGTGGCATTTGTGGGATTGGTTTTTGTCAGAGCTCCAACCTGCTGGCACACATGCGAACCCATACTGGAGAAAAACCCTACCAATGTGCCAGCTGTGGGAAGAGTTTTAGTCGAAGCTCGAACCTCATTGTCCATGAAAGGACGCACACGGGTGAGAAACCCTATGAGTGTTCCTACTGTGGGAAAGGCTTCAGCCAGAACTCTCGCCTTATTAGTCACAAGAGAATCCATGCCAGAGAAGCCGTTTGAAAACCCTTCTACTGTCCACTCTTAGGGTACAAAAGTTCTACCAGCCAAGTGGTCATCCACAGCAAAGCTCTACACATTTCTGATGAGTGGAGGAGAAGCATGGAGAAATCCAGCTGCATTAGACTGACAGTATCGGTGCAGCAAAACATCCTAAAGCAGGCACAAGGCAACCTGTGGCCCATCAGGTAGCTCCCATCGGTCACCAAGAACAGTAATAGGGGATGATAGGAATTTGAGTGCAATGTGTAAAGGACTACAGGGCTTGCAGGGTTGATGCACCAGGTCAGCTGAAGAACATAATGATGGCTAGAGCACTAATCCTTCACAGTTGGCTCTCAACTTTCACTGGGGTTAAGAGTACAGCATCCCCGTGAAAGTGGAAAAACTGCCAATATAGGCCTGCTATCTTTTTAAAATTTGAGATAACGCTGTTCCAGCCGTTTGATGGTCCTCCAGAGCAACTCTGGTCAATGTCCAGTGGAAGTTGGCCATAGAATCATGCTGGAGGACTTTCAAATGCCTAGAGAGAACATATTTTTTTCAATAGAGGTGTAAATGCAGTAATCCATGAATAATCACATCTGCAGATGCTTGACCTGCAAATGTGGAGGGATGACTGTGTGGAACAATATGGCCTGGCAGATACTGTTGAACTGCAACTTCCAGTATTCCTCACTATCAGCTGTGTTGGCTAGGCTGCTGGGGGTTGCAGTCCAACAACATTTGAAGGGCCACATGATCCCAGCCTCTGCTTCAGCTTGCAGGAGCCATCAAAGCAGACTCTGGGTAACCTTCGATGTCATGTCTCCTAGAATGGCAAGGAGCAATGCCCTCTTTTTTATATCCTGCTACTCTAGGATGTGCTTCTGGCAGCTGGTCACACGTCTGGGGGTGGTTTTGACAGGTCTTGTGAGTGTGAGCCCTTTTTTCAAGTTAAAAAACCAAATCAAAACAAAAACAGGACTGAACAATACCAAAACATGACAATCCCTGATCGTAGAATTCAAAGATATAGCCACGTTAGTCTGTCGAATCAGTATATAGCGAGATCTTGTAGCACCTTTGAGACTAACTGAAAGAAAGAAGTTGGCAGCATGAGCTTTTGTAAGTAGACCGAACCCTACGAAAGCTCATGCTGCCAACCTCTTTCTTTCAGTTAGTCTGAAGGTGCAGCAAGATCTCTCTACATACAAGACAATCCTTGTAATGTAGGCACCCTGTGTAAGGGAAGCAGGAGCACCCACTTCACCCCCAACAATATGCAATGCGACATATTAACAAAACTTTTCTAACCACTTTAACAGGAGTATTCAAAGACGCATCTGTGTTTATCTGTTTCAGCATAAAAAGATATGGAGGAATTCTATAAAAGCAAAGCTTCTGCGATGCAAGAAATATAACAACTCTTTTTATTTGATATGGTATTTCATAGAAAGTGGATTTGGAAATAGAAATGCAATAAATATAAAATATTGTTCTTATTTATATAAAAAAAGAGAGGAAGGAATTCTGTTAACATCTACAAGAGTGGGGGAAAACACATTTCTGGCACAAGCTTTTGTGGATTCCAGGGGACTCTCTCCCATGTGTTTGCTGAATTGTCCATAAAGGTGTGTGTCTCTATGTGTGAGAAAGTAAAGAAGCATGCGTCATCTACTTCCCATGATGTCATGAAATTTCACAGAAAATAAAATAAGAAATTGTGATAGTAATTCTTACCATCCACCAGTGTGTCAGTTATTGAGAGTGGTTGGCTTAGATTAGGCAGAACTACTGCAGAAGAAAATGAGAGTTCGTAAGGTGGTTTTTCTTCTGGGTGAGCCAGGAATACTGTGGGCGATAGCACCAGGGCATGCAAAAGCGAGGGGAATTGGTAAATAGCTCTCCTTCCACTATTCTTTTTCTATCTACAGGTTTTGTTGGATCCAGCACTTGAATATCTGAATTTCTAACAAAACTACAAATCCCACAGTTTCATAGTATGTAACCATTGAACTGTTGTTGATTTGCAGCAGTTGGAGAAGTTTTTTTCCTTTGTGATCCTGTACCCAGCCAAGATTTGTTAAGTTTCTGCAGACTGTGAGGCTTCCCCCCAAAATCTGCCTGGGGCCATTTCGGATATGTAAATACCAGTACTGAGATCACCCTTTGTACACAATGAGAAAAATGAAGGATACGAAATGAACAAAGAAGCAAAAATGAAGAAAATGGAAATGACTAGGGAGTCTATCACGTCATGGGGACAATTGGAAGTGTAAACGGGGTTTATCCTGTAAAAATTGCACATTCGTGATTAAGATTTTCACATGACGCCGTGAATAAAGTACCATTATCCTGGGAATATCCTGTGAAAATCACTCAATTGCGATAAAGTTTTAGACACGAAATCGCGATCAAAAGCAATTAAAGCACCATTAAGCCAGGAGTAACCCAGGAAAATCCTGTGAATGATTTGTTGCTGTTTATTGCCTGTTTATTCCTGGGATAACAACCACTCTGCATGAAAAACTTAATTGCAATTTAATAGTAATTACGCAATTTTCACAGGATAAACCCCGTTTAAACTTCCAATTTTCCTTCATGTGATAAACTCTGAGATTAATAATAACTGTGTTTTTCTTTTTCTTTTTTTTACCAAACATCAAGGGATTGTGGAAACTTGGAATGGGGTAGGATGGGGGAGATTGAGGGCAAAACGTCCAGCAGATTTGCGCTGGGGGAGGTGACGAAACCAGATTTACCAAATAGCAGCCTCCTTAGAACTTGCTAAGTTTCACCAAGGTGGAACAAAGAATCCAGAAGTTGTTTTGTGTGTGTGTGTGTATATATATACACACATACATACATACACACACACTCGTCCCCCCACATTTGCGGATTTGACTTTTGCGGATTTGATTATTCATGGATTTTATTGATATGTTCTCTCTAGGAATACCTAGGTCCTGCAGCGTAGCTCTATGGTCAACTTTAACCAAAAATCGCACTGAAGGAGAGATACCTAGAGAGAGCCCCCCACTAGGCCTTTGTAGCTCCTCTAATGCAATTCTGTGGTCAGCTTTTGGCAGATGCTGACCACAGAGTTGCCCTGGAGGACCTAGAGATTCTTAGAGAGGTGTTCTCTCAGGTATATAATGTTTTTGTTATTTGTGGGTTTTCTACATTCACGGCCCGGGGTCTTGCGCCCCTAACCCTAGTGAATGTGGAGGGACAAGTATATATATTGTTGTTGTGTGACTATAAGTTGTTTCCAATTTATGGCGACCTTAAGGCAACACTATCATGGGGGTTTCCTGGTAAGATTGGGTCCAAGAATGTTTGTGATTGCCTTCCCCTGATGCTGAGAGAGTGTGACTTGCCCAACATCACCCATTTTCATTTTTCTTCCTTAGTGAATTCCATGAGATCGCTGTTCCATACACACACAAGGTGCATCTACAGTGTAGAAACAATCCAGTTTCACATTGCTTTAGCTGCCACGGCTCCATCCTACAGAATCCTGGAACTTGTAGTTTCGAGAGGCACCAGCACTCTTTGTCAGAGAAGATTAAAGACCTTGTAAAACTACACATCCCAGGTTTCCATAGGCTTAAAGGCTACAACACTTAGAGATGTGAAGTTGGAGGGGATTCTTGGTTTCTCTACCCAGATCCTACTCTTGTTCTCACCCACTATGTGGATGTAAGAGTCAGGGTGAGCCAGATGACCTTTTTGGACAACTCCTCTCCTGGTTCATTAATTTTGCAACAATGCCATGCACCTGATTTTATTGGGAACCAGTTCAAGTATCCCCAGATGATGTGTTTTACCTTTTGGGGCATCCCAGACACTGGGGATAATAACAATAATAGGATTTATTTATATGCCGCCCAATCACTGGGAATCTGGGCGACTTACAACAGAGAGGATAATACAAGGCAATAACAATAAACATGAATTTAAAAAAAAACCAAATGTAACATGCCTATACGTTAAACAATAACAATAAAATAAAATAGCAATTAACAATAACGGTAAATAACAAAAAATACATAACAATTATAGCAACAAAAACATAGTAATTATAACAATAAAATTAACAAAGCAAAATACATAACAATTAATAGAGCAAAACAAGTAAAAAAAAGAAAGAAGGGGATACATCCACACTGCAGAATTAGTCCAGTTTGACACCACTGTAACTGTCATGGCTCAGTGCTATGGAATTCTGGGATCTGTAGTTTTTGTGAGACATTTAGTCTTCTCTGTCAGAGAGCTCCAGATTATTTCTGCAGTGCAGATGCAGCCTTTATATACATACATATTAACATATACATATTAAACCCTTTCGGGGTAGATCTAAAGAGTTAAAGCCATAGAATACACACACATGAATGATATGTGATACACACATTTTTTAAAACTTTCAGGGGTAGATCTGAAGAGTTAAAGCCACAGAGTATATAAATGCACACACAACACACATGGATTAATGATATATGATACACACACACACACACACATTTTTAAAAACTCTTTCAGGGCTAGATCTGAAGAGTTAAAGCCATAGAGCTCAGTGTCTCAGAGAGGTTCCAGGCATTTGAAAAAGGGGGACTGTAAATCCAGCCAAGTCCCTTCCTGGCCCAGGGCTTCCCAGCTAAGCAGCCAGTCTGCAGTCTGGACCTATTGTTGTGTTGTTGCACTTCCAGGGAAGGGATGCCTGGGCTGCAGATCAGAGATGGGGGGTGAGTTGTCTTTTCCTGGGTTCATTGGGGAAGAGAGGGGTGGCTTCTTAAAAAAGCATCTTCCCCCCAGTATTTGCATTCCACGTTGAAAACAGGGTTGATGCATTTTTTTTCTTTAAAAAAACCCTCCTGCACCTGATACCAGGTTGAGTCTCCTTAATCCAACATGCCTTGGGACCAGAAGGGTTTGGGATTTTATTTATTTATTTATTTATTTATTTATTTATTTTTGCATATTTGCATATACAGAATGAGATAGCTTGGAGGTGGGATCCAAGGCTGCACATGACATTCATTTCTGTTTCTTTCTTTCAGAGAAACATAGGGGAATACTTGCCCACGGGGAATCATTGGAGAATACTTGCCCATAGGGAAACATAGGGGAATACTTGCCCATAGAGAATCATTGGGAAATACTTGCCCATAGGGAATCATTGGGGAATAGTTGCCTATAGGGAGTCATTGCTGAATAGTTGCCTATATGGCATCATTGGAGAACACTTGCCCGTAAGGAAACATAGGGCAAGTATTCAATGTTTCCCTATGGACAAGTATTCTGCAATGATTCTCTGTGGGCAAGTATGGTTTCACTATAGGCAAGTACTGTGTGCACTTATTTGCCCAAGTGTGGACTAAGCATTGGACTAAGACCCTGGAGACCAGGATTTGATTCCATGGCCATGAAACCCACTGGGTGACTTTACATCTTTATTATACTTTGGTTTCAAGATGTAGCGTGGCTTAGTGGTTTACATGTTTGACTAGGACTATGGAGTCCAGAGTTTGAATCCCTGCTGGTCCATGGAAGCCCACTGGGTGACTCTGGGCAAGTCTCAGCCTCAGGGGAAGACAATGGCAAATCTCCTCTGAACAAATCTTTCCAAGAAAACCCCATGATAGGTTTGCCTTAGGGTCACCATAAATTGGAAACAACTTGAAGGCACATTTGCCTGGGGGAATTGTGAGTGGAATTAATCTTCAGATAATCTCCACTTTCATTTTTAAAAACAAATTCTCTCCTGGGATTTTAGCCATTATTTACCTTTAATGACCAGTACTAATCACCCCTAACTTCTTTCAAAAATCACCTCACATTCTAACATCTCTCCATGGAAGTATGTGGGAATGTGAGATGCTTTTTGAAAGAATTTCAGGGGAAAGGATGATGAGAATTAAAACAAACAGTCCTTTCAGTATTGTATATTTGTCCTGTCATTCTGCTTTATGTCTATCTTCCCCTTCAGGATGATGTCTCCTCATGAATATCTGTCATAATATTCTTTTTATCGGAAATCACGCTTCTGTTTCTGATTGAAACTGGTGGACTCTACTGGCAGTCCTGGCATGTGTCAAGAACTCCAGTAAAATATTCACCCAAAGATATTTAGGATTTTTAAAGTATTTGCCCAAAGACTGTTGCGATAGGAAAACAGAGCAAGGGAGAAAGAGAGGGGACGTTGGAAAGCCTAGAGCCTGAAGCCATTCCTAGAGAAAATGGCTGCCCAGCAAAGGATTGTGGGAGACACCATTCCCTCATTCCCAGCTGGGCCGCAGTCCGGAGGACAAATGGTTGAGAAGACCCCTCTAAGCCTGAAAGCAGAGGAAGAATCCGAGAAAGAGAGAGGACCTTCTCCCAGCATCCACATTGGATGCCCTGAGGGATTTCAAAACAAAATGGCATCTCCACAGATCAAAGAGGAAGAGGATGGTTTAGCCCAGCACTGGAAATCCCAATGGCCAGATTTCCCAAAGGAGATGCAATCCTTCCACGCAGGATGGGGGGATCCCCCGAACACTGAATCTTCCTCATGGGGTCATAGTGATGATTTACCGGCCCATTTTCAAGATGCAACTAATGATAGTTGCCAACTGAGAGCAGAGCACACCGTCCACCTCTTGCCCAACTTTAGTAGAGATATTCGAGGTATGGACAATCAGCCATTAGCCAAAGAAGAAGTGGACTGTGAGAAGCCAGAGCAAAAGACACTTCTGGATGAGGAGACGGTCAGCATAGAGACGCACCGACAGCGCTTCCGGCACTTTTGCTACCTGGAGGCTGAAGGACCCCGGGAGGTCTGCAGCCGGCTCTGGTTCCTTTGCTACCAGTGGCTGAAGCCGGAGAGACACACCAAGGAGCAGATCCTGGAGCTGCTGATCCTGGAGCAGTTCTTGGCTGTCCTGCCGATGGAGATCCAGGGCTGCGTGAAGGAACGTGCTCCTGAGACCTGCGCCCAAGCCGTGGCCCTGGCAGAGGAATTACTCATGAGGCACCAAGAACCAACGAGAACGGTCTGCGAGGATGCTGAGGTTCTTGGAGCGGAAGAGGAGCACTTTGGGTCCTTGTTGCCTTTGCAACACATGGAAAAAGTGGTGAGGTCCATGCTTCACAAACACACTCTTCCCTCCTTTCTCCTCAGCATCCCCTCCATTCATTTCCCTTTTGATCCCTGAAGAAAAGGACATTCTTTGCACATTGCACACATCATCATCATAAATAACTCACTCCCACAAGGTTGTTTGAGGGGGTAGGTGAGCTTTCCTTTGAGGCTGCTGCCAGACAAAAAGGTCTTTCGTCCTGACCCCAATGGTTGTGATCTGGTGTGAAAGCATTGGTACTGATATTAAGCTTCTGTCCCACAACAAATAGCAGCTTCAGCAGGGTAGGTGGGGGATGGTGTTTGAGGAAGCTATATATTGTTATTTATCTATACCTTATATAAGTTGTTATGTGCCTTCAAGTCATTTCCGACTTATGGCGATGCTAAAGTCACCCTGTCACCCTGTTTTCTTGGCAAGTTTCTTCAGAGAGTATTTGCCATTGCCATCCTGTGAGGCTGGGAGAGTGTGGGTTTCGAAAGCCAAGGCAGAATTCAAACCTTGGTCTCTAGAGTCATAGTCCAACACTCAAACCACTACACCACACTGCCTCATATACACATGCACAGAGTGGGACTTCCACATTTGCTATGTATAGGGGCACAGCAGCCCCGTGACAGTGGGAAAACCACTTTTTTTTTCTTAGAAAACACTTCTATGGGAATCTCTAGGTCTTCAGTAGACATTGTGGTCAACATCTGCCAGATGTTGACCATAGAATTGTGCTGGAGGACCTGGAAATGCCTAGAGATGTGTTCTCTCTAGGAATCTCTAGATCCTCCAGCACTACATTGATCATGCTGGAGACTCTAGTGATTCCTAGAAATAATATATTAATCAAATCCATTAGGAATTAAATCGGCAGGAGTCAAAGCTGCAAATGTGAAGGATCTACCGTGTGTGTGTGTGTGTGAGAGAGAGAGAGAGAGAGAGAGAGAGAGAGAGAGAGAGAATGTTGGATTGTGGTATGGGAAGGAAGGATAAGTTTTCTCGTCTCCACAGTCCTAATGCTGATTGATGGGTGAGAGAGCTGGGGCTGGAGAGGGGGAAAGGCTCACCTATATGTGGACAACAGGAGATCTCAGCTGGCCCCACTCTCTCCACAACATCCCATTGCAAAACCTTTTGTGTCCCAGATTGCCTCCAAACAACCCAGGAATCATGCTGAAATAATGCCCCAAGACAATTCCACCAGCTCCAGAGGACTGGGCATTCCCATCCCTGTCTGACCATGAAGAAGGAAGGAAACCAGAAGTTGATTTCTGGTTTACTGCCTATTCTGGTTACTAGTGGCTCGCCAACTTTTCTGAGCACATGATAATGTTACTTTTCTGGAATGCAAATTCCAGAATCCTTTATCTAGCATAGCTACTGGTCATGCCAATTGCGGAAGTGTGCTGAATACACTGCCTCAGATTGTGGAGGCCCCTTTTTCTTTTGAGGTTTTTAAACAGAGGCTGGATGTCCATCTGTCAGGAGTGCTTTGATGGAGTTGGATTGGATGACCATTGGGGTATCTTCTGTAGTCCCCAGAAGCAATTTTTCCCAAGCTCTGGATTTTCTCACCTTTCTCATCTAAGCTCCTTTTAACTTCTGTGGATTTCAGACTTTGATCCTCTAGCTGTTTTGGACTCCAGCTGCCAGAATCCCTGACAATTGGCCCAGCTGGCTAGGGATGCTAGGAGTTAAAGTCCAAAATACCTGGAGGACCAAAGTTTGAGGACAACTACTTTTACTTGAGCTTTCTAAGTATTGCACCAAGGTGCTCCTTCCCAACACTCTCATTGTACCCTGATTGTGCCTTGCTGTTAATTTCAGGTATCTGGGTTATTGGCAGAGGTGGGCCTGTATTCCTCCGCAACAAAAGGAGCTACACTAGGTGCCAACAAGGAGGGCAAACAGAAGGGTGGCCCTTTGCTGGGTAAGTAGTTCTCATGCCTTGTTTCCTGGCATGGTTGCAGCTGTTTCCAAAGAAGAACGGGAAAAGCTCAGTGTTGGTTAGTTTATTGAATATATAGCTCTCATTTCTTCCAAAATGAGGAGGCTTACAACAAATGCATCTGAGGAAGTAGACTGAAGTCTACGAAAGCTCATACTGCCAATTTCTTTCTTTCAGTTTGTCTCAAAAGTGCTACAAGATCTCTCTACGTACTGAATCTACAGACTAACATGACTATATCTTTGAATTCTAACATTTGCTACGGTGCATCTAAACTGTAGAAATAATGCAGTTTGACATCACTTTAAGTGTAACTGCATCCTAGGGAACCCTGGGGACTTCTTCAGGTGCTCACAGATAGAGGGCTACCTGCTGAGGGAAACAGAAACATTAGACAAGGTAGATCAAGGGAAGTAATAGCACCACTCTGTTTTGCTTAGATCAGACCTCACCTGGAATACTGTGTCCAGTTTTGGGCACCACAGTTCAAGAGAGATATTGACAAGCTGGATCATGTCCAGAGGAGGGGGACTAAAATGGTGAAAGGTCTGGAAACCACCAAGCCCTATGAGTAGCAGCTTAGATAACTGAGTATGTTTAGCCTGGGGAAGAGGTTAAGAGGTGACATGCTAGCTATGTTTAAATATTTGAAAGGATGTCTACTGAGGCTGGAACAAGCTTATTTTCTGCTGCTCCAGAGACTAGGACACAAAGCAATGGTTTTGAACTATACAAAAAGAGTAATGCTTAAGTACACTTAAACATTAGGAAGAACTTCCTGACACCAAGATCTGTTTGAGAGTGGAATACGCTGTCTCAGATCATGGAGGGCCCTTTTTCTTTTGAGGTTTTTAAACAGAGGCTGGATGGCCATCTGTCAGGAGTGCTTTGATGGTACCTTCCTGCATGGCAGGAGGGAGGCCATTGGGGTCTCTTCGAAATCTGTGGGTCTGTGGTTTAATTGGATTGGTTGTTTAATTCTTTTTTTAAAAAATATCTTTATTGAAAGTTTAAAATTTACATAAATATAAAAGAAAGACAAAAAGAAGACAATTACATCACCAGACATCAACCCACATTAACACACCCACCAACCAGACATTAACAATATTCACATAAAGTTAACTTCCTGAGTTTCAATAGTAATCTTGTAAAAAACTAATAAAAGTGATAATTCAATTTAATGCTTTTAAAACTTTCGTTCTACACATTGTTTTAGCTATTTTGTTTTAACCGATATTGTAAACTGCTTTGAGTGCCATATAGGGAGAACATCAGAATAATCATTCAATCAATCAGTCAGTCAGTCAGTCAACCTTATGATAATTAGAGTCCTGCCCACCTTCCAGTTCTCTTTGTATTCTAACAGATTGTGAACAATCAAGCAAAAATGCAAAGCCTTTGGAGGTGAAAATTTCTACAAAAGAGGATCATCTAGGAGACTGTGGGTCAGACTTGGGTGCAGATGTTGCTAATGCAGAAAAGTCTTCCCTACTTGGCCTGAAACCTCACAAGTGCTCTGAGTGTGGGAAACGGTTCCACCAAATATCCCACCTTAACAGACATCTGAGAATCCACACTGGAGAGAAGCCATACAAGTGCTTGGATTGCGGGAAAAGCTTCACACAGGGCTCTTGCTTGCTTGGGCACCAAAGGATCCACACAGGCGAAAAAGCATATTCATGCTCCTATTGCAACAAAAGTTTCATCTGGAGCTCCGGCCTGCATCAGCATGAAAAAATCCACCTGGGAGAGAAACCTTATAAGTGCTTAGAGTGTGGGAAGAGCTTCCATCGGAGCTCAGCTCTCACTGACCACGTGAGGTCCCACACCGGAGAGAAACCGTACACTTGCTCCGATTGTGGGAAAGGCTTCAGCCAGCATTCCAACCTCATTGTGCATCGGAGAGTCCACACAGGAGAGAAACCGTACACATGTTCCGTCTGTGGGAAAAGCTTTACTCGGACCGCATTGCTTATGGCACACCTGAGAATCCACACAGGGGAGAAGCCATACAAGTGCTTGGTCTGTGAGAGGAGCTTCAGGGAGAGACCTGCTCTTACAAAACATAAGAAAATCCACATGAGAGAGAATTTGTAGCAAGTGTGGAATTTAGGGAAGACCTAGCTTTCCTCTTTTTTTTTTAATGCACACAGTTGGCTTCTACCTGTGGTCAACTCTAAAATTATATTGGTATGTTGCTTGGAAAAGAGTGAATGCTACCCTGTCATAGGCTGGAAATGATGTGATGATATGGAGGAAATAGGACTTCTTCTCTTTGTTGAAAGGAAAAGAGAGGGTAGGGTGGCAGGTGTGTGTGTGTGCAGAGAGGATATCATAGTGGGCACAAGAAGAGAAACTTGCAGGGAGCCAGAGGTGAAATGAGCTCAACCAGATGTTTGAGAAGGATTTTGACATGTTTTTGTTTTTCCCAAGGCTGTTTAAGCCCAAGAGAAGAACTGAACAAAAGAAAAACTGGAAAGCATGTATTCAGAGTAGAAGAGAAAAAAGAAACAAAGTCCCACGTGCTGTGCAATGGTCCAAAAAATGTTATTATCTTAAAAAGCCCAATGCATTTTGGCCTTGTCATCTATTTGCCTTCTTCAGGAGCTATTATAAATAAAAGTACATTTATTATAGTTGTGGTATTGGGACAACATATAAACCACCTCTAAAAATATAATTTCTTAAAAACAAATAGCATCTATTATCCATATTATCATATACATACCTATTACCAGAAATTTCTGGAGTTACAGTCTGTACTTTCAACAAAGGGAAAGGACTAGGACTATCAGTGGGTTCATATTTATGGATTTTTTGAAATAGCATCAAGTAGCATTATGGTACTTTAAAAAAATTCATAAATATCAACCCATTGGTAGTCCTAGTCCCTTCCTTTTAATACCCAGTGTCCACTTTGTTGAGAGTGCAGACTGAAACTCCAGAAATTTCTGATAATAGGTATGTATAGTGGACCCTGGTGTTTGGTTCCAAGATCCCCTGTGGATAACAAAATCCGTGGATGTTCAAGTCCCATTAAATATAATGACATAGGAAAATGATGTCCCTTATAAAAAATGGAAAATCAAGGTTTGATATTCGAAATTTATACTGTTTTTGAATATTTTTAAACCGTGGATGCTTGAATCAGTATATAAGAAGGGCCAACTATATGATAATATGGATAACAGATGCTATTTGATTTTTAAGAAAGTATGTTTTCAGAGGTGGTTTATGTGTTGTCCCAATACTATAAGTATAATAAATATACTTTTATTTATTTTATAATAGCCCCCGAAGAAGGCCAATTGGTGATAAGGCTGAAATGCTTTATACTTTTAAAGATAATAATGTTTTTGGACATCATACAGCATGTAAGACCAGGGGGAAAGACCTATAGTGGGCCATAAATTATCCGATGAATGCCAGAAAGATGGCAAAATGGCTCCATCACCCTCTGGAGAGTGTTGGGTGTATTTGAATCTAATTCTTTCTGGGTGCAGTAGTGGAATATGATCCTCCAAGGTCTTGTGGGGCCCCAAAATGGCCCCTAGCCTTCAATATTTGTCCATCTATGAGTTGTGTTGGAATGAGCCTATCTATGCAAATATTCAAAAATCTGAAAAAAATCCAAAATATTTCTGGTCCCAAGCATTTTGGATAAGGGAGACTCAACCTGTATATGCATTGAAAAGGGGATGGGTTGCTATTTTGTCCTTTGTCTCAGGCAGCAAAATAGCTGGGGTCAGCCCTGCCGTCTCTTTTAACCCTTTCAGCCTGTAGCCCTTCAGAACTGCAACTCACACCATCCCTGTCTATGGGCCGTGCTGGCTTGGGATGATGGAACCTGGAGCACCATGACCAAATCTGAAGAGCTACCCCTACTTCAGTCATCACATGCCACTGTCATCTTCTATCCAGGGCATCCATGTTTGCAAGGACAACAGATCCACTTTGGGTTTTTGGTTGAATTTTAAAGGACCCATCCAAGGTGCTGAAACATACCCCCAAAATGGATTGACCACCTTGAATAGCTTGTTAAATGTTTGGCCTAAATCCTGGAATAAATTCACCGTTGCACTGACATGGGAGCCACCAACCACCTCCGATTTTACTCCAACCCAGGTTTATACCCCCTTGAACTCTTCATTCATTCATTCATTCATTCATTCATTTAAAGGGTTTTTATTCCACTTTTCACCCACAGTGACATTCATGTGGCTGAGCTAGGAGCACACCCTCACCTGCATTTTCTAACCATGGTTTCTTTTGATGCTGCCTCCCATTTTGCTGTATGCTTCTTATTTTTCCACAGCTGGCATCCAAAAGTGTGACAAAAATGGAAACAAAAATATTGGGGGGAAATGGGAAAAAATTGAAAGCCTAACATATATTGTTAGTGTGCAGATTTGCCATTTTGTTCAAGCTCAGACGGGCAGAGCATACACACCTCTCCAGATGTTGGAGTCAGCTTGCAGCTCCCATCATCCTTGGCCATCAACTGTGTTGGCTGTGGGTAGTTGGAGTCCCACAAAATAACATTTATAAACCCTAGAATCTGAAATTAGGGACTTGGAGGAATTGCTCATCATTTATTGAATTTTGGAAAGGTTTTATTTTATTTTTTTAGTAGTATCTTGCTTATTCCCCCCCCCCCCATGTTTTGTTAAGCAACATTTTTCACCATTGTTTTTGTTCCAAGTTGTGAATGAGGACTCTGTCTGTTTGGTTTCTAATGATAATATATACATAAATATATTTATAATTAAATGTTGTTTGCAGACTCTTTGGGTCATACACTTCTGCTGTATTATTAATTGAGAGCAGTCATGCACATTTGCATGGGAATAATTCAGAAATAACTTGAAGGCGCACAACCGCAACGACAACAACAACAAAGTGTCACTGAATTCAGTGTAACCTCTGAGTAGACATGCAGAGGATGGTTCAATAAAAATTCTCAGAATAAATTTATTGGACAGAACTTGTTTTAAAACCTCACAAATGATGCAAGATGGAGATGAGACTCAGTCATGGAGTGAAATGACTGGGCTGGAGCTGGACCAGAGGTCAGAGGGACATAGATTTCCCCTTGCAGTCTGAACTCGCCTCCTGAGGGAGGGAATCTAAGAGTTTTTAAAGGCAGAAACTAAACCTTTGGCAAAGGGTGAGTAATTGCTTGGGTGCCACCTCATCAGAGGTGTCCTATTGTGTTGGGGGACTTGATCTGGTCTGACAACAGTCTGAGGAAGGGGGTAAGCTGACCAAGGTGGGCAAACATTGCAAATTTTCTTGATTATTTGGATAGAATGATAGTCTCATTAGCGACTCCTAGACTGTCTGGAAGGCATTGTTTGCTGAAGCTGACCTCGCCTTAGGTGCAGTGTGTACATGTCCCCTAGCTTTGGGGATTATGGATGACAGTAGACCAGAGTCCATCTGGGGCCATGTGGGATATCATCTATATCCAACATTCAGAAAAAGAGCATTTTTTGGTAACAGGGCTGGGGCAGCTAAATGATAACCTACGGGGGGGGGGGGGTAATTGTGGAAAGTAGAAGAGCATGCCAACTTTCATACGACATACATAGGAGTAAGGTGGACTTAGATCTATATATGCCACCAAGAAAATGCCAGCCTTTACTAGCTCCACAAAGAAGTATGTATGGGTGTCACTTCAGGGCCTCTCTGTGGAGCGGAGAAGATGCTGCTGCTGTTCCAAGATGTGGCGCAAGAGTGTGTAACCTGCAACCCAGTATAAGGACCTTGGCATAGTTTGAACCAACGATGGATCTTGCTCCAGCCACAAGTGAACTGTAGGCTCCCGCAGGTTTCAACTAAGGTGAATCTGGGCAAGTTGCACTCTCTCAGCCTTGAGAAGGCATTGGCAAAACCCCTGTGAACAAATCTTGCCAAGAAATCCCCACGATAAGTTTGTCTTTGGGTCGCCATAAATTGGAAATGGATTGACGGCACGCAACCACAATATGGACCTCAACAGGTCAAAGGACCTTAATCCATAGAACGGGAGACTGCCAGACTGGTTTCTTTGTAACTCCCCTGCCCCAGGTTTGCGCAGCCCAACTATCCCTGATGGTCTGAAAAGTTGAGGCTCACCTAGAATGGAGAGCAACTGTCCTCTCTTCTGACTGGCTGTGATGGGTGCAGGTGGCTTGGCTGCTATGTGTGTGTCTTCACACACTTCTCTAATAATAATAATAATAATAATAATAATAATAATAATAATAATAATATAGTTTATTTGTATTTTCCCACCTCTCCCAAATGGATCGAGGCGGGATTACAACCAGTTAAAACAGATACATCAGTATAAATTACATTTAAAATACATCGATAAAATAGTACAATTGATATAAAACTGAGTCCATCGAGTGGTAATGCAACAATTTGTCCAGTGGTATAATGGTATAATTATGGTATAATAGCTAGGCATTTGTAGGTCCTTCAGCATGATTCTATGATCAACCTCTGGCAGATCTTCACCATAGATTTGCACTGGGAGACCTGGAAATTCTTAGACAGGTGTTCTCTTAGGTAAAAAGAATTGTGTGGGGTTTTTTTTTGAGATTTTTCCACATTAATGGGGGTCCTTCACCTCTAACCCCAGCAAATTCGGAGGGGCCACTGTATAGCGCTATCCATGTACCTGCTATTTCACAAACAGTTACAGAATAAAATATTTATGATTTATTATATAGTCTGACTGTATATATATTATATATGTATATGTGGATATACGTATATGTCAACATGAAGGGGTGACTATATATAGTATTATATTATAATAACATATATATATATATATATATATATATATATATGATGTATTTACAGTCATCCCCCATATCCACGGATTCTTTATCCACAGATTCAAGCATCCACTGCTTGAATATATTTTTTAAAAATTCTAAAAAGCAAAGCTTGATTTTGCCATTTTATTTAAGGGACACTATTTTACTATCCGTTGTAGTTAATGGGACTTGAACATCCATGGATTTTGGAATCTGCAGGTCCTGGAACCAAACCCCAGTGGATATCAAGGACCCATTGTATGTATGTATACTCTCTCTCTCTCTCTCTCTTATAATAAAATAATAAGATCAACAATAATCATAAATTTCTAAACTGCAGAGATTGGTGGAGCCTCCTTCTTTGGAGGTCTTTAAACAGAGGCTGTCACTGGGAGTGCTTGGATTCTGTGTAGTCCTGCATGGCAGAATGGAGGGTTGGACTGCATGGCCTTTGGGAGTCTCTCCCAGCCCTATGATTCTATGATTTGATTCTCTTGCTATCCACTTTCTCCGATGCCCAGTTTTCACAGCCATACATAGAAATCCTGTCTTTATATGATATATGATATTTCTTCTATGATTCTGTGTATTCCTGCATGGCTGATGGGGGTTTGGATAGCCTTTGAGGGGGATCTCTCCCAGGTCTATGATCCTGTTTCATCATAGCACCTTTGCTTGAGCTTCTGCAACCACAGACTTACCTATCCCTTAAATTTAAAATATAATAATTTGTTTCTGAAAATAAAAACCACTCAAGTTTATGGGGGGACTGTAAAAAGGGACGGCCACTTCCTGTTCCTTCCTCTCTTCCCTCCCTCTTTCCCCAGCCACCCTGCCTTTGCAATTGGTGCAGCAAAGCTTGGGATCCTTTAGGAAAGGTGCCAGAGGAGCTCCAGACCTTGCAGCTGAGAAGTAATTCATTTTTATTTTTAATTCTTATTAATTTTTTTGGATGCATCTTTCCATTGGGGAGGGTGACTTGAGTGCAGGTGGGAATTGTTGCTTACATTTTCTTTCTTTCTCTCTCTCTCATATTTTGGGGCTTTCTTTCTCTTGTATGTGTTTGCTTGACTGGAAAGACAAAAGAAACAGCCCCCAAAAAGGGGAGAAATGGGTGGGAAAGGGAAACGCTGCTTCTTTTTGCTGTTTCTGGGAAGGATCTGAATTGCAAATGTTTTTCAGATCCAATTCTTTTAGATCCAAGGAAGAAAGTGGGGTAAAACTGTATTATTTTCTTTCCTCCTTGTTTAAAATATGCTTATAGGTGTTTTTCCCTTTAAGGTTGCCAACTGACTAGGAAGAACACCTGATTTTGCTCCTGGGTTCCCAACATAGGAGTCATGGGCTGCATCCACCGCTTTAAAGTGTCAGAGCTCCATGTTATGGCACCTTGGCATTTGAAGTTTGTAGTTACACCATAGCTCTCTGATTGCTGTTGTTTTTGTTGTGTCTCCATATGTCTAATCTGCACTGCAGAAATAATGCAGTTTGGCACTGCTTTAAGTGTCAGGGCTCAAGGCTGTGGCACTCTGGGATTTGTAGTTTGTTATGGCACCAGTGCTCGTTGTTGTTGTTGTTGTTGTTTTGTGCCCATATATCTGATCTGCACTGCAGAAATTATGTAGTTTGACGCTGCTTTAAGCGTCAGGGCTCAATGCTATTTTATTCTGGGATTTGTAGTTGTGGCACCAGGGCTCTCAACAGTAGTGTGCCCATATGTCTGTTCTGCACTGCAGAACTAATGCAGTTTGACACTGCTTTAACTGCCACAGCTCCATGCTGTGGAGTCCTGGAATTTGTAATTTGTAGTGGCACCAGAGGTTTCCAAAAGGGAAGGCTGGATGTCTCACCAAACTATAAATCCCAGCATTCCGCAGCACGCAGCCATGGCAGTGCAAGCGGTGTCAACCAGGGTTATTTCTGCAGCCATGATTGGGAAGTGAAGCAAGAGCCAGATGTGAAGCATTTTGGTGGACAGCGGCAATAAAACAATTCCCTTCTTAGATTGGCTCAGCAGGATGCTTTTAAAGGCATAGCTGTGGGAGAGGACTGAGAACTTGGCTACCCTGTTATCCTAAAAAATTTTCAAGGGTGTTTCTTATTTAGCCCTTGCTTCAGAGCCAGCATGGTGCAGTAGTTTGAATGTTGGACCATGACTCTGGAGACCAGGGTTTGATTCCCCCGCTCAGCCATGGAAATCAACTGGGTGACATTGCACAAGTCACACTCTCTCAGCCTCAGGGGAAGGCAATGACAAACATCCACTGAACAAAGTGGACAACTTTTGGCAACAAGAACCACATTCCTTTGGATATAATCTGTCATGTGGTGAATGCCGTTGCAGAGCCAGACGTACACATAGGTATCCCTTCTCTCTGATGACTCTAACTTTCCATCTCATGGGTTCTTAGAGAAGGGGCTGATCACTCTTGGGAATGTAGGAAATCCTCCTTGAGCCACCTAGCCCAGTATTGCCAACTCCGATTGGCAGCAGTATCTCTCCAGCGTTTCAGATGGGAGTCTTTCCTGGTCCCACTTGGAGATCCCTGCGATTCCTCCTCCAAATAGGAACCAGGCTTGAGCTAGCTTACATCATCATCATCATCATCATCATCATCATCATCATCATCATCATCATCTCATCCTATAATAGAAAGGCGAGAATCATGCATCCCTCCAGATGTTGAGTTACAACTGCCACCATTCCTTACCATGGCTACACTGTGGGATGGCCACATGATGCCCACCCCTATTACAGTCAGCCTTTCCCTTACGCGGGGGATCCATTCCAGACCCCGCTCTGTAAGGGGAAAACCATGTATGCGCATTGAAAACAACGGGGTGCATGCACATGGCGCACGTCATTCATTTAATTGTAGTGTGGCTGTATAATGATACAGGGTGAAGTGTACATTGTTTAAGGTGGTTAGCAGATGGGAGACCTCTTAGTAGTGGTTCCCTATGTTGCTGCAAGTTCCTCCTAGAAAGGCTTGACTGGCACTTGCTTTTCTGTGCTTACGGCACAAGACAAAGCAAGTCACCTCAACTCCCAACTTTGGGGAAAAGGGAGGATATAAATAAACCAGTACTCAGTCTCTCTCTCACAAACATCATTTGGCAGCTTTTAACTGATTGAACAGAATGCTGGACTAGAGAGGCCCTAGAGAGACAACAGGTCTCTTCTGTTGTCTTACAGAATCCTAGAGTTGGAAGAGACCACAAGGGCCATCCAATCCAACCCCATTTTGCCATGCAGGGAGACACAATCAAAGCACTCCTGACAGATGGCTATCCTGCCTCTGTTTAAAAACCTCCAAAGAAGGAGACCTCACCACTCTTCGAGGGAATGTGCTTATTTCTTCCTAATGTTAAGGTTGAATCTCTTTTCCTTTAGTTTGCATCCATTGCTCTGTGTCCTAGTCTCTGGAGCAGCAGAAAACAAGCTTGCTCCATCTTCAGTGTGACATTCCATTAAACATTTAAACAGGGCTATCTGTTCTTATTTTGAATTTTACTTTGAATTCTCTTGTTGTAAACTGTCTAGGGAATACAATGGGTTTATAGTAATTATTGTTTGTTTATTGTTGATAGTAATTATTTATTTCTCTGTCAACAGGTGAGGCTGTGGGTCGGTAGTGAATCACATCACTTTCAATGTAGGCACCTTCAGTCCTTGGCATCTCCAACTGAAAGTATCAGGTAACAGAGAGCAGAAGGGATGTTCTTACCATCAGACTCCAAGGAGACACTGCTAAATTAGAGAAGAAGGGGGGTCTCCAGCATTTTGAGGCCTGTGGTCACATCTTGAAATTTGAGAAGCACTTGAGGAGACCACCACAAAATGGTTGCCCTGGGAGTCTGGCTAGTGACAAAGTTTTTAAACAGAGGCTGGATGGCCATCTGTTGGGAGTCCTTTGATTATGAGTCCCTGCATGGCAGGGGGTTAGACTGGATGACCCTTAGGGTCTCTTCCAACTCTAGGATTCTAAATTCATTGCCCAAGACATTGATTAGAAAGCAGAGGGTGGCTGGGTCTGAGTTACATAGAGCAGGAAAAGTCACTTTTTGGGCCTACAGCTCCCAGAATGATATAGCCACTTTTTCCAAGCTTTGTGTCAAACAACATGTTTGAGTCTTGACTCCAAATTCCAAACCACATGCTTGACATTATCAACAAATCCATTCCTCAGAAGGAAAATAGATAATTCAAGCCTTCATCTACACACTCATACAGGAACCCCCTCTCCAAAGTCACAATTCCAGGCAGACCCCACAAAAAATAAAATATACTTGGTCCTCCATATCCATGTATTCGTTAACTACAGATTCAATCGACAGCTTGAAAATATTCCAAAATAATACACATTTCAAAAAAGCCATCTTTGATTTTGCTGTTTTATTTAAGGGAACCATTTCACCACACCATTGTAATTAATGGGACTTGAGTACCCATGGATTTTGCTATCTATGTAAGGTCCTCAAACCAAACTTCAGTGGATACCAAAGGCCCACTGGAATTATTGTTATGAAAACTAAGGTTCCCAGATTAAAAACTGGAGAAGGTAGTTGTGTATGTAGAAAAGGGAATTTCAGCTGATGTTGCTGATCACCCAGTGAGTTAAGAAACAACGCTTTTTCAAATTCATTCTTCTATACAATCTGTCAATCATCTTGAGTTTTCATTCTGACAAATCTAACAAAAACCCAGGCAATACACAAACATTCCTCCTAAGAAACTCAGGCAAAACAAGCATTCCTAACATTCAAGACAATGTTCCCATTCCGCTTTGGATGTACCCCCGTCTACTCATAGAGCTATCAAAAGGCTGGATAAGTAGCAGGTCTTTCTGTCTTTTGTTTCCTTTCTATGATAATTTAAAAGGTAGCTCTGTTCCAGGTCTACCAAACACTTCTTTGGCCACATCCACAAGGACCAAATGCCACATCATCCCTTCATCTTCCCAGTGATCAGTCCAGATGATGCAGGGCCCAATCTCCAGTTCTAGTGAGAAGTATCTAGATAATGCCCAGCCAGTTCACTACCAAAGCTACAGTATACTCCCCAGAAGCTGAATTTAAAAACTCACCTTTTGCTCCGGATCTTCCCAGGAAGTTCAGAGCAGTGCTGGTCTGGGTGGCTGTTGCGACGGCTCCCACTGTGCTGCCCATCACCCCACTACTATGGGTTGCTTCCTTTGAGGTTAGAATGAGGAATTCAGCCACAGGATCGACGCTGGGCACCTTGTTTTGCTCAAAGAGAGTGACCTGTGGCATTGGCAGTATTTGGCATGGTGGCATGTGCATGCATCACTTCAGAGATTCAGTAGTGAGGGGACATTGGGACAGTTTTGAAGCCAAAATATCCTGGGCTGCTCCCAGAATATTCTGGTCCATGCAGAAATAACCTTTGGTTTTTTTCCATAAGAATGCCTCTTGGCATTGTAGGGGTGCAGAAATGTCTGGATGGAAGCTGGGGTTTCCTTCTAAAAAGTTGCTGAAAGAAAGAAAGAAAGACAGAAAGCATTTTTCAGAAACCACAATCAAGAAGGTGACAAGAGGCCTTTGGGGTTTATTGTTTATATATTTATTATATTAATTTGTATCCCGCATTTCTCCCAAGATTGAGATCCAAAGCAGCTTACTGTCTACAAACTTACAATTAAAAGCTTTAAAAAGTGACAATTAAAATGGCATTAAACTATTGCAAAATTAAAACAGATCATTTGTTTAAAAATAGAATGCAATTAAAAGGTAAAAGCACTTAAAACCAAGGTTATCAAGGGATCTAGTGGAGGGAGAAGCCATGGTGGTTGGGGATGATGGGAGTTATAGCTGAACCATATCTAGAGGGCCACAAGCTCCCCACCTGAAACAGAGATTGATTATTGATTTGGTTTGTCTTTCTCTGCCCCACCCTTTTTTTTCTTTTTCTCAAAATTTCAGGCAGTGGTGGGCAAATGAGCAAAATCAAGAAAATTACTGATCCAAAAGGTCCAGAGCACATGGAACCATGTGGGTCAATACTAGGAAATGCTGAAGACGTTTCTGGACTCCACAAAGTGGAACAGACCTGTGAGATTCAACCCAAACCAGAGGGTCTACCAGGGATCATTCCAGGTATAGAGGAATGTGGCTCTGTTGAAGGGACTTCCTATATCTGCTCTGACTGCGGGAAAAGTTTCTCCAGTATCTCTAGCCTCATCAGCCATCAGAAAAGAAACCACTCGGGGGAGAAGCCATACAAATGTTCTGACTGTGGGAGGAGCTTCCACCAGAGTTCAGATCTTGTTAAGCATGAGAGGATCCACACAGGAGAAAAACCATACCAGTGCACCATCTGTGAGAAGAGATTCAATCAGCGGTCCTATCTTATCGTTCATGAAAGGTTCCATATGGCAGAAAAGCCATATAAATGTTACTTGTGTGGGAAAAGCTTCTGTTCCAATGCACATCTCATGACTCATCAAAGAACCCACACTGGGGAGAGACCATATCAGTGCCCTGATTGTGGTAAAAGGTTCACAACCAGTTCGAACTTTGTCAACCATAAGAAGACACATACAGAAGAAAAACCATACAATTGTTCTCTCTGTGAGAAAAGTTTCAAGCGGAGCTCAAACCTGATTCAGCACGAGAGAACCCACACAGGTGAGAAGCCCTATACTTGTCTAACCTGTGGGGAAAGCTTTGCTTCAAACTCGGGTCTGGTGAAGCACCAGAGAAGCCACACGGGTGAGAGACCTTACAAATGCTCCTACTGTGGCAAAAGCTTCAGTCAGAGCATGATTCTCACACAACACGAGAGAACTCACACGGGAGAGAAGCCGTGCAAGTGCCCGGCTTGTGGGAAAAGCTTCCGTTCCAGTTCGGACCTTGTCAAACACAAAAGAATCCACACAGGGGAGAAGCCTTATAAATGCTCGCTGTGTGGGAAAAGCTTCACGACCAGTTCAGATGTGGTGAAGCATGAAAGAACCCACACGGGCGAGAAGCCGTATAAGTGTGGCACCTGTGGGAAAAGCTTCAGTCAGAGTGCACACCTTATGCAACACCAGAGAATCCACACAGGAGAGAAACCATACATGTGCCTCATCTGTGGGAGATGCTTTACTTGCAGTGCGCACCTAGCGGTCCATAAAAGAACCCACAAAGAAGGGGAGGCCTCAAAAACGTCAATCTCTTCTGGTTGGGGTGGGGAGAACAAGGAGACTTTATTATCAGGCCTGATGTAGTTGAGTATGAATTATTCCATGCAAAAAGAGACTCTGAATTTCTATGCATGGGCAGTGAAAGAAAAATCAGCTAAGTAACTGACCGTTTTCCCCCTTAAATTGTGCATGAAAATAAAAATAAAACAGCAACTAGGAGAGAAGCCATACACTCTTCAGACCATGAGAACAAGAATGAGCATGTTCCTGTGATCTGCTGAAGCTAAACCCAAGACAAGTCTATTGCGGTATCCTACTGATTTGGGCATGTGTAAAATTGGTGTAAGATCAAAGTATGATTTAGGCAAAGGCCATGGCATTCATGTCTTATTTCAAGAGTTGGTTGACAAGGTTTCCATGGGTCTGTCTAGCAGAGCAAAGCCTGCCTTGATAATTTTTTTTTTTAATTTAGCTGTAGAGGTGAGAAGCAGCTGACAGAAGAACTGCAGGGAGAAAATGCCTCATCAAACCATAATCATTGATGCAGAATTAAAATGTGTTCTTTTTCATGCATTATTGTATGTAGTTCTTTTGTAATAAATAGATGGCAGTTTGTGTCCTTTGTATGGGGCTTACTTTAGTAAGAGCACGAAGATTACACACAAGAGCACGATTACCATTGGATCTCAGGGTGGCTTGTCTCATGGACTCCGAATCAATGGGGGCTTCCTATTGCTACCTGCCCTGACAGACCTGATGATGATGATGATTTCTTACCCACCTCCCCCATGGATTCAGGCAGGGGACAACAACAATTAACAAACACTATCACTTAAAATATGTAGGTTAAAATACACATCAATTTTAAAAGACAAAATATACACATGGTAAAATAATCCACATTTAAAATCCATCATTTAAAATTCACAATTTAAAGTCATCTGGATAAGCCTGCCGGAAGAGATTGGTCTTTAATGCGCTTTTAAATTCAGACAATGTATTCAGCTGTTGAATATCTTCCAGCAGGTTATTCCACAGTCTAGGGGTGGCTGAAGAAAAAAGTCCTCTGGCTGGCCATCGCCAACCTAGTCCTGGCTGACTGAAGCAAATGTCCACTAGAGGACATGGGTGTATAGGGCAGATTATATGGTAGGAGGCAATCCCATGTAGGGCTTTAAAGGTAATAACCAACACTTTGCAGAAACTGACTGGCAGCTAGTGGAATAATTTTAATATTGCTGTAATATGATTGCTCCTGGATGTCCCAGTAATCATTCTGGCAGCTGAGTTTTGAATTAAGTGAAGTTTCCAAACTTGATACAAAGCTAGCCCCATGTACAGCACATTGCAGAAGACCAACCTTGAGGTTACCAGTCTGTGCACTATCATCTTTGGTGATGATAGTCTTAATTTGGGGGTGGGCACTGTATTTCTTGCCTCAGCTCCCCCCCCCCCAGTATACCACACTACGCTGTTATAACACAATCATTCCACTTTTATTGTTATGGCTGGCTCTGGTGACATTCTGGGGTTTGTGATTTAGTGAGGCCTAAGAGCTCTCTAGCTAAGATTTCTAAATCCCTTCCCTAAACTGCAAATCACAGGACTCCCATATAACTGGCTGAGCCATTGAGAATCCTTTTGCTTATGCTGTCCTTGTGGCAGAGGCGTCACTGGGGGGCATGTGGGGTGTGGGCATCATAAGTGGGGTAATGGCACAACAACCACCCTAGCAATGCCACTTTTGCTTCCTAAATATCTGCCCTTTTGGAAGAAATGGGGTGTAGCAATAGAATAAAGCTAGAAGTACCAATGCAATTTTAGGCTGAATCAAGAGGTCTGGTGTCTAGATCAAAAGAGGTAATAATATCACTCTATTCTGCTTTGGTCAGGTCCAGTTCTGGGCACCACAATTCAAAAAGGATGTTGACAAATCGGAGCGTGTCCAAAGGAGGACCACCAAAATGGTGAAAGGTCTGGAAACCATGCTTTATGATGAAAGACTTAGGGAGCTGGGCATGTTTATCCTTGAGAAGAGAAGGTTAAGAGGTGATATTATAGCCCTGCTGAAATATTTGGAGGGATGTCATATTGAGGAGGGAGCAAGCTTGTTTTGTGCTGCTCCAGAGAATAGGACCTAGAACAATGGATGCAAGCTACAGGAAAAAAAGATTCCACTTCAACATTAAAAACTTGCTGACAGTAAGAGCTGTTTGACAGTGGAACACACTCCTTTGAGGGTGGTGGTCTCCTTCTTTGGAGGTCTTTAAACAGAGGCTGAATGGCCATCTCTTGGAGGTGCTTTGGTTGTGTGTTCCTGTATGGCAGGAGGTTGGAATAGATGATTCTTGTGGTCTCTTCCAACATTTGATTCTATACCCTGTAAGACAGGGGTAGGCAACCTTTTTGAGCCGGGGGCCAGGTTGCTGTCCCTCAGACAACTGGGGGGCCGAAGCCAAAAAATAAATAATTAAATATTTTTTTTAAAAAAAAATTAAATATATAAATAAACCAGGACAAATGTAGGACAAAATTTTCAAATGGAAGACACTTTTTTTTTTAAAAAAATGGAGGACACGTGAAAAAATTTGCTGATTTTTTAAAAAATGTTAATATAAATGCATGTTTCTGAGGCTTCTCTAGACAATTGCCCTCCAAAGGCCCCGGTGGCAATCGGCGGCAGGACCAGGCTGGGGCCGGTCCCAAGGCCTTGCCGGGCCGCATCCGGCCCGCGGGCCGCAGGTTGCCTACCCCTGCTGTAAGATATAAGGAGCTCAGTGAAAGAAAAGATGTGGCCAGGAAGTGGGACAAACAAAGCCGTTCCTCCTGACTGCTGAGCTTCAAACACCCTCTGGATAAAGAGGAGACAGGGCAGGACTTTCTGGGTGTCTCTGTCTTCCTTGTATGGCCTGGCCCCATCCGTGAGAGATGGAGTATCAGGCAGGAGAATGAGGGAGCCAGTGTGTGTGAGGAAGGCTATTGAAACAAAAGCCTCCAGCTTCAGCAGCAGGCTGCAGGAGGAATCCAGGGATTCTTCCTTAATTCCTGAGGCAGAAAGCTGTTTTAGAGCCTCCAGCTTGAGGTGCAGTAGAAATCCAGGGATTCTGCTTAGGGAGCTGGGCATGTTTAGCCTCGAAAAGAGAAGATTAATAGGTGATTTGATAGCCCTGCTGAAATATCCCAGAATAGCATTGCTCCAAACCACAGAAGGGATGCCCTGCACCCAGGATACATGAGAAATTCCCAACATCCACTACTAATGAAAGACCTGGTTAAGGGAGTGAGCTTGTGTGGGGACGTGACAAGCAGGAGACACCACCTCACAAAGCAATCAGTGCGGCTGTGCGGTGGCATCTGAAGGAGCAGACTAGTCTAGAAAAGCTGATGCTGCCAACTTTTCTTTCAAAGATATAGCAGTGTTAGTCCAGTATGTAGAGATCTTGTAGCACCTTTGAGACTAACTGAAAGAAAGAAATTAGCAGCATGAGCATACATAAACTAAAGTCTACTTTCTCAGGTGCATTATTTATAGTCTCAAAGGTGCTACAAGATCTAAGTCCTGAAAAGAAGCCTCATGCAACCCTCATCTCCACCATAGTCCTAAAGGCGCTGGTTCCCATTGTCTTTCTTGTACCCCAATACTTTAACTGAAGCACTCCCTGCCTCCGCCTTTCCCCCGCACTGCCCCCCAGGGTTCTTCCACTGCTCCTCGGACTCCCCACTTTGGGAATCACTGTTCTAAGGGGACAGGACTCTTGCAGAGAAGTGAGCTGCTAATTGGTTGGAGGTGCAACTAGCATTTGCTGGCTTTACCAAGCTACTGCATCAAATTCTGGAACTCAACTAAAAGGAAGAAAACAGGTTTTGTCTGAGTATTTTGGGGGGAAACAGAGAGGGCTGAAGTGCCAGCTGCTGCCTACATAGGACAACAAACATGGATAGTGAGAGAGGTGTTGCAGTGAACTGCAACATGTGTCCTGTCTGTTTTCTTGATTTGGGGGGCGGGTATACCTGCAGAAAATGTGAGTAATCTGGTTGCTCTGCTGGAAGAGAAGGTGCTCTGGATTGCTAGGGGAGATTAAAATTTAAAAAGGGGTTACAGGGAAACGTAGAAAAGAATGCTGTGATTATTATCAGCCAGTACTGGTTTCTCAAAATTAGTCTGGCATGACTTGTTTTTAAATTATTTTATTTTATTGGTTGATAAAATGTTACACATTTGTCTGATGAGGGGAATGCTTTGGTTATAGGATATCTTGATTTCAGTAAGAATTATTTGAGAAGCCCCCCCCCCCCCCCCCCAACTGTTTTGCTGATAAACTGGCAAAATGCAGGCAAGGCAGTGCTATTGTTTGGTGGATCAGACCAAACCCAGAGAGTGCTCAGCAATGGTTCCCCTTCATCTTGGAGACATGACAAGGGAGATACCACAAGGTTCTGTCCTAGGCCCTATATTGTTTTAACACTCATCTAAATGACTTGGATGATGGAACAGAAGGCATACTTATCAAATTTACAGACAATACCAAATTAGCAAGGGTAGCTGATGCCCAAGATCAGGACTAGAATTCAAAATGATCTTAACAGACTAGAGAGCTGGGCCAAAAGTAACAAAAAGAAATGTCAACAGAGATCCATGTAAGACACACTATTTAGGCAGGAAAAATGTAATGTACACACACAGTTTGGGTAATAGCTAGTTTGAGAAAAGTACTAGGGTGCCTTAGGAGACAACAAACTAATCACGCGTCAACAGTATGATGCAGTGATAAAAAAATGCCTGTGCAATTCTAGGCTGTATCACAGGATCATAGTGTCCAGACTCATGAATATCACAGTCTCACTTTTTTCTGCTTCTGCCAGATCTCTTGGACGAAAAGGTTGCTTACCTGTAACTGTAGTTCTTCAAGAGGTCATTTATAAAGTCACACAACTGGATATTTCTGTGCCTGCACAGAGTATGTTCAAAACCTTCTAGAATAGATAGGCAATTCTCTCTCTCTCTCTCTCTCTCTCTCTCTCTCTCTCTCTCTTTTTTTTGGCGGTAACTCCACCTACCCTATATATACCTGGAGTTTCCTGCTTATTTTCCTTGGTTCCTATGGACACTACGTAGCAGTATCAGAGCAAGTATATAAGCCAACAACATTTTTATTAGGCAGAAAAAAGGCAAATGTTACCACCAAAGGGTGGTATTACCATGAGTCGTTCCAAAATGGAAAGCAAAACTGCCCTTCCAAAAGCTGCCTCAGTTCTGGACCAAGCATTCAGTCCTATAATACAGGATAAATGTAGACGGCTTGGACCACACAACAACATGACAGATTTTGTCTAGTGGTACTCCTGACAGAGAAGGCCAAGACAACTACCGTCCTGGTGGAGTGAACACAGGGGGCTCCTTCGTGGCCAATTCATAAGCAGATACAGGCAAGCCTAACTCTGAATTCGAGTAGCAGACAAAGAGTTTATTTGATTTCCCCAAATTCAATGTTCTGTCCACAAACATCCAGTGTATGAAGGCCTTATTCAAAATCAGAAGTTGGATTCTGCATAAACACAGGTATAATAATGTTTTAGTTCAAATGGAATGAAGAGACAACCTTTGGCAGGAATTAAATGTCCGAACAGAGAACCATTTTGTCACGATATGGAGGCTCAATACGAAGTGCACAAAGCTCCCCCAAACTCCTTGCTGTAGTGACTACTGTCAGGAAAGTAGTCTTCCAGGTGAACAGTGTGAGTTCACACGTAGATGTGAAACACGATTACCTCAGCCACCATAGAGTGGTAAGAATGGCATTAGTGTGATCATCTCTCAGCTTTGCTACAACCTCTGAAATCAGCGGAAAGGGGGAGAAAGCATAGTGCACAGATGAATCGTCCACTCGTGGCACGAATCTGAGGGACAGTCTGCTATCATGTTCTCTTGTTTGGGAAGATGGATCACATGAATCCAAATGTCCCTGTTGACACTCCAGATTCGAATCAACAATTCAAGTAGTATTTGAGACGTTGTACATCCTTTGTAGTTCAAAGGACGCCCCCTTTGCCTCCTCACCGGAGCCCGCGGCCGAGCCGCGCTACAGCCGGGTGGCCTCCTCCCGGGGTGTCGGAGGTGCGCATCTGCGCACCGCCCCGGGAGTGCCACCCACGGACTGCGGAGCACCCAGCGGGACTCTTTGCTTCGGGCAGCTTTGGCCCTTTGGCGGCACCGGAGAGAGGGCGCTTTAAGACTCTGGGGGGAAGGCTAGGAGTGGAGCTCGCCAGGTGAGAGCGGCGGGCTCATAAGCCGGACTCCGGACCTCCTCGTCACGCCCCCTTTGCCTCCTCACCGGAGCCCACGGCCGAGCCGCGCTACAGCCGGGTGGCCTCCTCCCGGGGTGTCGGAGGTGCGCATCTGCGCACCGCCCCGGGAGTGCCACCCACGGACTGCGGAGCACCCAGCGGGACTCCGAAACTGCGCAGCTGCGCAGCTGCGGAGCTTTTACGGGGTTAGGGAGGCTGTGGGTTAGATTGGGCAGAGGATGCCTGTAGTGGCTTACCTCTGCCCTTTATTTGTTTGTGTAGGGTGGGTGGGGGGAGGTCATGGACGGGGGGGATGCGTGGGCTGGGGAGGAAGGGGATGACATCATTCTGAGCGGAGCTCCTATTGAGGTTGTGTGGGGCAGGGGGAGGTATGGCGGTGGGAGGAGGGACTTGCGTTCCAGGGGAAGGCGAGATAGATGCTTCATATCCATCTCTCCTTCCGGTCCCCCTCCCAACCTAAGGGACCTGAGGGTCGCTCCAACCGTGCCACAAACCCTGTCGCTGCTCCTGTGCAACGCCAGATCAATTAACAACAAGACCCACATCCTCCACTACTTGTTGGAGGACCGAAGTTGTGATCTGGCTTGCATTACCGAGACCTGGCTGGGGCCTGAAGGGGATGCAGTGTGGGCTCAGGCCCTGCCTGCCGGGTTCTCGGTGAAGGACCAGCCCAGGTTAGGTGGGCGGGGGGGTGTGTGGCCTTGATACATAGGAACACCGTGTCCCTCACTAGGAACCACATTAGACAGACGTCCTATATCGAGTGTATTTACCTGACCCTTAAAGCTAGGGACAGTCTAGGGATTCTGTTGGTGTATCGGCCACCCCGTGCGCTAACGGACTCCCTTAACGAGCTGACACAGCTGGTCGCTGAGCTGATGCTGGAGACGCCCAGGCTACTTGTCCTGGGCGACTTCAACATCTCTCTCACGGCCAGCTATGTTCCACCCGGTGCGGCTCGCGAATTCATGGACACCATGGCTGCCATGGGCCTGTCCCAGCTAATCCAGGGTCCTACGCATTGTGCGGGTAATACCCTCGATTTGGTCTTCTGTTCTGATGTGGAAAATCAGTGGGTGGAAATATCTGACATTTCCCCCTTGCCATGGACGGATCACTTCCTGGTTGAGGTGAAAATCAAGGTCTTCACCCAGACCCCTCCCGGGGGTGGTGGACCTATTAGGATGGTCCACCCTCGAAGGCTAATGGAACCTGGCCGGTTCCAGGAAGCCCTAGAGGGATACATGGTTGGAAACGACGGCGATTCTGTTGATGCCCTGACTGGTATCTGGAATACCGGTCTTTCGAGGGCTATACACAGTATCGCTCCCAAGCGCCCTCTCAGACCCGCTTCCAAACGTAAGCCCTGGTATACGGAAGATCTCCGGGCAAGGAAGCGGGAGCTGCGACGGCTTGAGTACCGTTGGCGGAAACACCTTCGCTTAGACGACAAGACTCTCCTAGCCCAACGGTTAGAGGACTACGGAGAGGCGATACGAGCAGCAAAGAATTCGTTCTAAGGTGCTCGTATCGCGTCCGCGGAGTCGCGTCCAGCAGAGTTGTTCAGGGTAGTCAGGGAGCTAACTCAGCTCCCTCCTGCCCCAAACCAGATCCTTGAACCTTCTAAGGCCTGCTGTGACTTATTTAACGACTTTTTCGTGGATAAAACTTCTCGTATAAGCGAAGGTCTTAACGCCGACATTCAGGCAGAACCTAATGTAGAGGCATCCAGGGCCTCCGTGGACTTAGTTAAGCTGGATCAGTTCGAGTTGGTTAGTACCGAGGATGTGGACAAGATCCTCGGAAGCGTTCGGAAGACAACCTGCTCTCTCGATCCCTGTCCTTCGTGGTTAGCAGCCCAGGGGGGACCGGCTGTAACCTCTTTGTTGCACCGGATAATTAATACATCTCTGAGGGAAGGGCAATTTCCATCTGTCCTTAAATTGGCCGTGGTAAAACCTTTGTTAAAGAAGCCCTCCCTCGACCCCCTGGTGTATAATAATTATCGGCCTGTTTCACTGCTGCCATTTCTAGGGAAGGTGATCGAGAGGGCGGTTGCAATCCAGCTTCAGGGGGTCTTGGATGAAACGGATTATCTGGACCCATTTCAAACTGGCTTTCGGGCAGGTTATGGGGTTGAGACGGCCATGGTCGCCTTGGTCGATGATCTCCGTCTGGGCATCGACAGGGGAAGCGTGTCCCTGTTGGTGCTCTTGGACATCTCAGCGGCTTTCGATACCATAGACCATGGTATCCTTCTGGGACGCCTGGCAGAGGTGGGAATCGGGGGCACTGCACTCCAGTGGTTCCGGTCTTACCTCTCCGGGAGGTCCCAGATGGTGCAGCTGGGAGACGTGTGCTCCGATGAGAGGGCCCTTAAAACTGGGGTCCCTCAGGGAGCCATTCTGTCTCCCATGCTATTTAACATTTACATGAAACCGCTGGGAGAGATCATCCGGAGACATGGGGCGTGGGGTTATCAGTACGCTGATGACACCCAGATCATTTTCTCTATGTCTCCGACAGATGCAGTGACCGAGGATGGCGTCTCTCCTCTCGTGGCCTGTTTGGAGTCAGTAATGGGCTGGATGAGGGAAAACCGACTAAAGCTGAATCCAGAGAAAACGGAGGTACTCGTGATAGGTTCCCCTGGTCCAGGAATGGCGGTGGTTCCACCTGTTCTGAACGGGGTCACGCTCCCTGTGAAGGACTCCGTGCGCAGTCTGGGGGTGCTTCTTGACTCGTCGCTTCACCTGACTGCTCAGGTGAGTGCGACGGTCAAGAGCACCTGCTATCAGCTTCGGCTTATTCACCAGCTGCGCCCATACCTGGCCCAGAGGGACCTTGAAACTGTGGTACATGCCCTGGTAACCTCGAGATTGGATTTCTGCAATGGACTCTACATGGGACAGCCCTTGTACCTAACCCGGAAGCTTCAATTGGTGCAGAACATGGCCGCAAGGCTGGTCACTGGCACGTCCAGGGCCAGCCATATAACACCGGTTTTAAAAAACCTCCATTGGCTGCCCATTCGCTTCCGGGCGCAATACAAGGTGCTGGTAATGACCTATAAAGTCCTAAATGGCTTGGGCCCAGGTTACCTGAAGGACCGCCTCTCCCCATACATTCCGCCTCGCACCCTCAGAACATCTGGGCAGCAACTCCTTAGGGTTCCCGGGGCAAGGTTATCCTCCACTTCCAGGAGGTCTTTCTCCATCGCCGCCCCGGCCCTTTGGAACACGCTGCCCATAGAGCTCCGCTCAGTCACCTCCCTGGCCCAATTCAAACGGGAGTTGAAGACTCACCTGTTTAACATCGCATTCCCCGATTAGTCCTCATAGGCCCCCCCGCCATAAAGGCCGCACAGGCAATGGTTGGCTAACCCGGGGGCATTTGTTGTCGTTTTTCTTTTGTACTGTTTTGTAATTTTAATATTGTATATTGGAATTTTTATGTAATTTTAACTGTTGTAAACCGCCCTGATCCTACGGAAGGGCGGTATACAAATAAATCATTTATTATTATATTATTATTATTAAATAATATATAACTGTCACATTGTCAGTGAAAATTAGTATGGATCCTCCATGGAGGAACAATTTACATTACATTATGGCCCACTCTAAGGCACAACGACGAGGTTCGAGGTCAGGCTGCCATCCAATCCGTAAGACTCTAGACAGAGTCATGGACAGATGAGGGTGAATATTATGCTGCAAGCGAGTCGGTACGACTCTGTAACGTCATGAACGGATGAATATTGAAATTCGGCACCTATCCAATTGGTATGAGCCAGGAGAGTCAGAAACCGACGAAGTTCAAAGTCAGGCTGCCATTCAATCGGTAAGACTCGAGAGAGTCAGAGACCGATGAGGGTGAATGTCAGGCTGCAAGCCAATCAGTACGACTCTGGAACGAAATGAACGGATGAATATCGAAATCAGGCACCGATCCAATTGGTATGACGCAGGAGAGTCATGGAACGACGAGGTTCAAAGTCAGGCGGCCATGCAATCGGTAAGACTCCAGAGAGTCAGGGACCGATGAGAGTAAATGTCGGGCTGCAAGCCAATTGGTAGGACTATGGAACGTCATGGACGGATGAATATCGAAATCGGCCACCTATCCAATTGGTATGACCCAGGAGAGTCAGGGAACGACGAGGTTCGAAGTCAGGCTGCCATGCAATCGGTAAGACTCCAGAGAGTCAGGGAACGATGAGGGTGAATGTCAGGCTGCAAGCCAGTCGGTATGACTCTGGAACGTAATGAACGGATGAATATCGAAATCAGGCACCTATCCAATTGGTATGACCCAGGAGACTCATGGAACGACGAGATTCAAAGTCAGGCGGCCATGCAATCGGTAAGACTCCAGAGAGTCAGGGAACGATGAGGGTGAATGTCAGGCTGGAAGCCGATCAGTACAACATTGGAAGGTCAAGGATGGATGAATATCGAAATCAGGCACCTATCCAATTGGTATGACCCAGGAGAGTCAGAAACCAACGAGGTTTGAAGTCAGGCTGAAATCCAATCCGTAAGACTACAGAGAGTCAGGGACCGATTTGAGTGAATGTCAGGCTGCTCGCCAAACGGTACGACTATGGAACGTCATGGAGATATGAAAATTGAAATCAGGCACCTATCCAATTGTTATGACCCAGGAGAGTCATGGAACGACGAGGTTCGAAGTCAGGCTGCCATGCAATCGGTAAGACTCCAGAGAGTCAGGGAAAGATGAGGGTGAATGTCAGGCTGCAAGCCAGTTGGTATGACTCTGGAACGTAATGAACGGATGAATATCGAAATCAGGCACCTATCCAATTGGTATGACCCAGGAGAGTCATGGAACGACGAGATTCAAAGTCAGGCGGCCATGCAATCGGTAAGACTCCAGAGAGTCAGGGAACGATGAAGGTGAATGTCAGGCTGGAAGCCGATCAGTACAACATTGGAAGGTCAAGGATGGATGAATATCGAAATCAGGCACCTATCCAATTGGTATGACCCAGGAGAGTCAGAAACCAACGAGGTTTGAAGTCAGGCTGAAATCCAATCCGTAAGACTACAGAGAGTCAGGGACCGATTTGAGTGAATGTCAGGCTGCTCGCCAAACGGTACGACTATGGAACGTCATGGAGATATGAAAATTGAAATCAGGCACCTATCCAATTGTTATGACCCAGGAGAGTCATGGAACGACGAGGTTCGAAGTCAGGCTGCCTTGCAATCGGTAAGACTCCAGAGTGTCAGGGACCGATGAGGGTGAATGTCAGGCTGCAAGCCAATCAGTACGACTCTGGAACGTAATGAACGGATGAATATCAAAATCGGGAACCTATCCAATTGGTATGACCCAGGAGAGTCAGGGAACGACGAGGTTCGAAGTCAGGCTGCCATGCAATCGGTAAGACTCCAGAGAGTCAGGGAACGATGAGGGTGAACGTCAGGCTGCAAGCCAATCGGTATGACTCTGGAACATAATGAACGGATGAATATAGAAATCAGGCACCAATCCAATTGGTATTACCCAGGAGAGTCATCGAACGACGAGGTTCGAAGTCAGGTTGCCATGCAATCGGTAAGACTCCAGAGAGTCAGGGAACGATGAGGGTGAATGTCAGGCTGCAAGCCAATCGGTATGACTCTGGAACGTAATGAACGGATGAATATCGAAATCAGGCACCGATCCAATTGGTATGACCCAGGAGAGTCATGGAACGACGAGGTTCAAAGTCAGGCGGCCATGCAATCGGTAAGACTCCAGAGAGTCAGGGACCGATGAGAGTAAATGTCGGGCTGCAAGCCAATTGGTAGGACTATGGAACGTCCTGGATGGATGAATATCGAAATCGGCCACCTATCCAATTGGTATGACCCAGGAGAGTCAGGGAACGACGAGGTTCGAAGTCAGGCTGCCATGCAATCGGTAAGACTCCAGAGAGTGAGGGAACAATGAGGGTGAATGTCAGGCTGCAAGCCAATCGGTATGACTCTGGAACATAATGAACGGATGAATATCGAAATCAGGCACCTATCCAATTGGTATAACCCAGGAGAGTCATGGAACGACGAGGTTCGAAGTCAGGCCGCCATGCAATCGGTAAGACTCCAGAGAGTCAGGGAACGATGACGGTGAATGTCAGGCTGCAAGCTAGTCGGTATGACTCTTGAACGTAATGAACGGATGAATATCGAAATCTGGCACCTATCCAATTGGTATGACCCAGGAGAGTCATGGAACGACCAGATTCAAAGTCAGGCGGCCATGCAATCGGTAAGACTCCAGAGAGTCAGGGAACAATGAGGGTGAATGTCAGGCTTGAAGCCGATCAGTACAACATTGGAACGTCATGGACGGATGAATATCGAAATCAGGCACCTATCCAATTGGTATGACCCAGGAGAGTCAGAAACCAACGAAGTTTGAAGTCAGGCTGAAATCCAATCCATAAGACTACAGAGAGTCAGGGACCGATTTGGGTGAATGTCAGGCTGCTCGCCAAACGGTACGACTATGGAACGTCATGGTGATATGAAAATTGAAATCAGGCACCTATCCAATTGTTATGACGCTGGAGAGTCATGGAACGACGAGGGTCGAAGTCAGGCTGCCGTGCAATCGGTAAGTGTCAGGGACCGATGAGGGTGAATGTCAGGCTGCAAGCCAATCAGTACGACTCTGGAACGTAATGAATGGATGAATATCGAAATCGAGCACCTATCCAATTGGTATGACCCACGAGAATCAGGGAACGGCGAGGTTCAAAGTCAGGTGGCCATTCAATCGGTAAGACTCCAGAGAGACAGGGAACGATGAGGGTGAATGTCAGGCTGGAAGCCGATCGGTACAACACTGGAACGTCATGGACGAATGAATATCGAAATCAGGCACCTATCCAATTGGTATGACCCAGGAGAGTCAGAAACCAACAAGGTTCCAAGTCAGGCTGAAATCCAATCCGTAAGACTCCAGAGAGTCAGGGAACGATGAGGGTGAATGTCAGGCTGCTCGCCAAACGGTACGACTATGGAACGTCATGGAGATATGAAAATCGAAATCAGGCACCTATCCAAATGTTATGACCCAGGAGAGTCATGGAACGACGACGTTCGAAGTCAGGCTGCCATGCAATCGGTAAAACTCCAGAGAGTCAGGGACCGATGAGGGTGAATGTAAGGCTGCAAGCCAATCAGTACGACTCTGGAACGTAATGAACAGATGAATATCGAAATCGGGCACCTATCCAATTGGTATGACCCAGGAGAGTCATGGAACGACGAGGTTCAAAGTCAGGCGGCCATGGAATCGGTAAAACTCCAGAGAGTCAGGGAACGATGAGGGTGAATGTCAGGCTGGAAGCTGATCGGTACAACACTGGAACGACATGGACGGATGAATATCGAAATCAGGCACCTATCCAATTGGTATGACCCAGGAGAGTCATGGAACGACGAGGTTCGAAGTCAGGCTGCCATTCAATCGGTAAGACTCCAGAGAGTCAGAGACCGATGAGGGTGAATGTCAGGCTGCAAGCCAATCAGTACGACTCTGGAACGAAATGAACGTATGAATATCGAAATCAGGCACCGATCCAATTGGTATGACCCAGGAGAGTCATGGAACGACGAGGTTCAAAGTCAGGCGGCCATGCAATCGGTAAGACTCCAGAGAGTCAGGGACCGATGAGAGTAAATGTCGGGCTGCAAGCCAATTGGTAGGACTATGGAACGTCCTGGATGGATGAATATCGAAATCGGCCACCTATCCAATTGGTATGACCCAGGAGAGTCAGGGAACGACGAGGTTCGAAGTCAGGCTGCCATGCAATCGGTAAGACTCCAGAGAGTGAGGGAACAATGAGGGTGAATGTCAGGCTGCAAGCCAATCGGTATGACTCTGGAACGTAATGGACGGATGAATATCGAAATAAGGCACCTATCCAATTGGTATGACCCAGGAGAGTCATGGAACGACGAGGTTCGAAGTCAGGCCGCCATGCAATCGGTAAGACTCCAGAGAGTCAGGGAACCATGAGGGTGAATGTCAGGCTGCAAGCCAGTCGGTATGACTCTTGAACGTAATGAACGGATGAATATCGAAATCAGGCACCTATCCAATTGGTATGACCCAGGAGAGTCATGGAACGACGAGATTCAAAGTCAGGCGACCATGCAATCGGTAAGACTCCAGAGAGTCAGGGAACAATGAGGGTGAATGTCAGGCTTGAAGCCGATCAGTACAACATTGGAACGTCATGGACGGATGAATATCGAAATCAGGCACCTATCCAATTGGTATGACCCAGGAGAGTCAGAAACCAACGAAGTTTGAAGTCAGGCTGAAATACAATCCGTAAGACGACAGAGAGTCAGGGACCGATTTGAGTGAATGTCAGGCTGCTCGCCAAACGGTACGACTATAGAACGTAATGGCCGTATGAATATCGAAATCAGGCACCTATCCAATTGTTATGACCCAGGAGAGTCATGGAACGACGAGGTTCGAAGTCAGGCTGCCATGCAATCGGTAAGACTCCAGAGTGTCAGGGACCGATGAGGGTGAATGTCAGGCTGCAAGCCAATCGGTATGACTCTAGAACATAATGAACGGATGAATATCGAAATCAGGCACCTATCCAATTGGTATGACCCAGGAGAGTCATGGAACGACGGGCTTTGAAGTCAGGTTGCCATGCAATCGGTAAGACTCCAGAGAGTCAGGCAACGATGAGGGTGAATGTCAGGGTGCAAGCCAATCGGTATGACTCTGGAACGTAATGAACGGATGAATATCGAAATCAGGCACCTATCCAATTGGTATGACCCAGGAGAGTCATGGAACGACGAGGTTCAACGTCAGGCGGCCATGCAATCGGTAAGACTCCAGAGAGTCAGGGAACGATGAGGGAGAATGTCAGGCTGCAAGCCGATCAGTACAACATTGGAAGGTCATGGACGGATGAATATCGAAATCAGGCACCTATCCAATTGGTATGACCCAGGAGAGTCAGAAACCAACGAGGTTTGAAGTCAGGCTGAAATCCAATCCGTAAGACTACAGAGAGTCAGGGACCGATTTGGGTGAATGTCAGGCTGCTCGCCAAACGGTACGACTATGGAACGTCATGGAGATATGAAAATTGAAAACAGGCACCTATCCAATTGTTATGACCCTGGAGAGTTATGGAACGACGAGGGTCGAAGTCAGGCTGCCGTGCAATCGGTAAGTGTCAGGGACCGATGAGGGTGAATGTCAGGCTGCAAGCCAATCAGTACGACTCTAGAACGTAATGAATGGATGAATATCGAAATCGGGCACCTATCCAATTGGTATGACCCAGGAGAATCAGGGAACGGCGAGGGTCAAAGTCAGGTGGCCATTCAATCGGTAAGACTCCAGAGAGACAGGGAACGATGAGGGTGAATGTCAGGCTGGAAGCCGATCGGTACAACACTGGAACGTCATGGACGAATGAATATCGAAATCAGGCACCTATCCAATTGGTATGACCCAGGAGAGTCAGAAACCAACAAGGTTCCAAGTCAGGCTGAAATCCAATCCGTAAGACTCCAGAGAGTCAGGGAACGATGAGGGTGAATGTCAGGCTGCTCGCCAAACGGTACGACTATGGAACGTCATGGAGATATGAAAATCGAAATCAGGCACCTATCCAAATGTTATGACCCAGGAGAGTCATGGAACGACGACGTTCGAAGTCAGGCTGCCATGCAATCGGTAAAACTCCAGAGAGTCAGGGACCGATGAGGGTGAATGTAAGGCTGCAAGCCAATCAGTATGACTCTGGAACGTAATGAACAGATGAATATCGAAATCGGGCACCTATCCAATTGGTATGACCCAGGAGAGTCATGGAACGACGAGGTTCAAAGTCAGGCGGCCATGGAATCGGTAAAACTCCAGAGAGTCAGGGAACGATGAGGGTGAATGTCAGGCTGGAAGCTGATTGGTACAACACTGGAACGTCATGGACGGATGAATATCGAAATCAGGCACCTATCCAATTGGTATGACCCAGGAGAGTCATGGAACGACGAGGTTGAAAGTCAGGCAGCCATGGAATTGGTAAGACTCCAGAGAGTCAGAGACCGATGAGGGTGAATGTCAGGCTGCAAGCCAATCAGTACGACTCTGGAACGAAATGAACGGATGAATATCGAAATCGGCCACCTATCCAATTGGTATGACCCAGGAGAGTCAGGGAACTACGAGGTTCGAAGTCAGGCTGCCATGCAATCGGTAAGACTCCAGAGAGTGAGGGAACGATGAGGGTGAATGTCAGGCTGCAAGCCAATCGGTATGACTCTGGAACGTAATGGACGGATGAATATCGAAATCAGGCACCTATCCAATTGGTATGACCCAGGAGAGTCATGGAACGACGAGGTTCGAAGTCAGGCCGCCATGCAATCTGTAAGACTCCAGAGAGTCAGGGAACGATGAGGGTGAATGTCAGGCTGCAAGCTAGTCGGTATGACTCTTGAACGTAATGAACGGATGAATATCGAAATCTGGCACCTATCCAATTGGTATGACCCAGGAGAGTCATGGAACGACCAGATTCAAAGTCAGGCGGCCATGCAATCGGTAAGACTCCAGAGAGTCAGGGAACAATGAGGGTGAATGTCAGGCTTGAAGCCGATCAGTACAACATAGGAACGTCATGGACGGATGAATATCGAAATCAGGCACCTATCCAATTGGTATGACCCAGGAGAGTCAGAAACCAACGAGGTTTGAAGTCAGGCTGAAATCCAATCCGTAAGACTACAGAGAGTCAGGGACCGATTTGAGTGAATGTCAGGCTGCTCACCAAACGGTACGACTATGGAACGTAATGGCCGTATGAATATCGAAATCAGGCACCTATCCAATTGTTATGACCCAGGAGAGTCATGGAACGACGAGGTTCGAAGTCAGGCTGCCATGCAATCGGTAAGACTCCAGAGTGTCAGGGACCGATGAGGGTGAATGTCAGGCTGCAAGCCAATCAGTACGACTCTGGAACATAATGAACGGATGAATATCGAAATCAGGCACCTATCCAATTGGTATGACCCAGGAGAGTCATGGAACGACGGGGTTTGAAGTCAGGTTGCCATGCAATCGGTAAGACTCCAGAGAGTCAGGGAACGATGAGGGTGAATGTCAGGGTGCAAGCCAATCGGTATGACTCTGGAACGTAATGAACGGATGAATATCGAAATCAGGCACCTATCCAATTGGTATGACCCAGGAGAGTCAGGGAACTACGAGGTTCGAAGTCAGGCGGCCATGCAATCGGTAAGACTCTAGAGAGTCAGCGACCGATGAGGGTGAATGTCAGGCTGCAAGCCAATCAGTACGACTCTGGAACGTAATGAACGGATGAATATCGAAATCGGGAACCTATCCAATTGGTATGACCCAGGAGAGTCAGGGAACGTCGAGGTTCGAAGTCAGGCTGCCATGCAATCGGTAAGACTCCAGAGAGTCAGGGAACGATGAGGGTGAATGTCAGGCTGCAAGCCAATCGGTATGACTCTGGAACATAATGAACGGATGAATATCGAAATCAGGCACCTATCCAATTGGTATGACCCAGGAGAGTCATGGAACGACGAGATTCAAAGTCAGGCGGCCATGCAATCGGTAAGACTCCAGAGAGTCAGGGAACGATGAAGGTGAATGTCAGGCTGGAAGCCGATCAGTACAACATTGGAAGGTCAAGGATGGATGAATATCGAAATCAGGCACCTATCCAATTGGTATGACCCAGGAGAGTCAGAAACCAACGAGGTTTGAAGTCAGGCTGAAATCCAATCCGTAAGACTACAGAGAGTCAGGGACCGATTTGAGTGAATGTCAGGCTGCTCGCCAAACGGTACGACTATGGAACGTCATGGAGATATGAAAATTGAAATCAGGCACCTATCCAATTGTTATGACCCAGGAGAGTCATGGAACGACGAGGTTCGAAGTCAGGCTGCCTTGCAATCGGTAAGACTCCAGAGTGTCAGGGACCGATGAGGGTGAATGTCAGGCTGCAAGCCAATCAGTACGACTCTGGAACGTAATGAACGGATGAATATCAAAATCGGGAACCTATCCAATTGGTATGACCCAGGAGAGTCAGGGAACGACGAGGTTCGAAGTCAGGCTGCCATGCAATCGGTAAGACTCCAGAGAGTCAGGGAACGATGAGGGTGAACGTCAGGCTGCAAGCCAATCGGTATGACTCTGGAACATAATGAACGGATGAATATAGAAATCAGGCACCAATCCAATTGGTATTACCCAGGAGAGTCATCGAACGACGAGGTTCGAAGTCAGGTTGCCATGCAATCGGTAAGACTCCAGAGAGTCAGGGAACGATGAGGGTGAATGTCAGGCTGCAAGCCAATCGGTATGACTCTGGAACGTAATGAACGGATGAATATCGAAATCAGGCACCGATCCAATTGGTATGACCCAGGAGAGTCATGGAACGACGAGGTTCAAAGTCAGGCGGCCATGCAATCGGTAAGACTCCAGAGAGTCAGGGACCGATGAGAGTAAATGTCGGGCTGCAAGCCAATTGGTAGGACTATGGAACGTCCTGGATGGATGAATATCGAAATCGGCCACCTATCCAATTGGTATGACCCAGGAGAGTCAGGGAACGACGAGGTTCGAAGTCAGGCTGCCATGCAATCGGTAAGACTCCAGAGAGTGAGGGAACAATGAGGGTGAATGTCAGGCTGCAAGCCAATCGGTATGACTCTGGAACATAATGAACGGATGAATATCGAAATCAGGCACCTATCCAATTGGTATAACCCAGGAGAGTCATGGAACGACGAGGTTCGAAGTCAGGCCGCCATGCAATCGGTAAGACTCCAGAGAGTCAGGGAACGATGACGGTGAATGTCAGGCTGCAAGCTAGTCGGTATGACTCTTGAACGTAATGAACGGATGAATATCGAAATCTGGCACCTATCCAATTGGTATGACCCAGGAGAGTCATGGAACGACCAGATTCAAAGTCAGGCGGCCATGCAATCGGTAAGACTCCAGAGAGTCAGGGAACAATGAGGGTGAATGTCAGGCTTGAAGCCGATCAGTACAACATTGGAACGTCATGGACGGATGAATATCGAAATCAGGCACCTATCCAATTGGTATGACCCAGGAGAGTCAGAAACCAACGAAGTTTGAAGTCAGGCTGAAATCCAATCCATAAGACTACAGAGAGTCAGGGACCGATTTGGGTGAATGTCAGGCTGCTCGCCAAACGGTACGACTATGGAACGTCATGGTGATATGAAAATTGAAATCAGGCACCTATCCAATTGTTATGACGCTGGAGAGTCATGGAACGACGAGGGTCGAAGTCAGGCTGCCGTGCAATCGGTAAGTGTCAGGGACCGATGAGGGTGAATGTCAGGCTGCAAGCCAATCAGTACGACTCTGGAACGTAATGAATGGATGAATATCGAAATCGAGCACCTATCCAATTGGTATGACCCACGAGAATCAGGGAACGGCGAGGTTCAAAGTCAGGTGGCCATTCAATCGGTAAGACTCCAGAGAGACAGGGAACGATGAGGGTGAATGTCAGGCTGGAAGCCGATCGGTACAACACTGGAACGTCATGGACGAATGAATATCGAAATCAGGCACCTATCCAATTGGTATGACCCAGGAGAGTCAGAAACCAACAAGGTTCCAAGTCAGGCTGAAATCCAATCCGTAAGACTCCAGAGAGTCAGGGAACGATGAGGGTGAATGTCAGGCTGCTCGCCAAACGGTACGACTATGGAACGTCATGGAGATATGAAAATCGAAATCAGGCACCTATCCAAATGTTATGACCCAGGAGAGTCATGGAACGACGACGTTCGAAGTCAGGCTGCCATGCAATCGGTAAAACTCCAGAGAGTCAGGGACCGATGAGGGTGAATGTAAGGCTGCAAGCCAATCAGTACGACTCTGGAACGTAATGAACAGATGAATATCGAAATCGGGCACCTATCCAATTGGTATGACCCAGGAGAGTCATGGAACGACGAGGTTCAAAGTCAGGCGGCCATGGAATCGGTAAAACTCCAGAGAGTCAGGGAACGATGAGGGTGAATGTCAGGCTGGAAGCTGATCGGTACAACACTGGAACGACATGGACGGATGAATATCGAAATCAGGCACCTATCCAATTGGTATGACCCAGGAGAGTCATGGAACGACGAGGTTCGAAGTCAGGCTGCCATTCAATCGGTAAGACTCCAGAGAGTCAGAGACCGATGAGGGTGAATGTCAGGCTGCAAGCCAATCAGTACGACTCTGGAACGAAATGAACGTATGAATATCGAAATCAGGCACCGATCCAATTGGTATGACCCAGGAGAGTCATGGAACGACGAGGTTCAAAGTCAGGCGGCCATGCAATCGGTAAGACTCCAGAGAGTCAGGGACCGATGAGAGTAAATGTCGGGCTGCAAGCCAATTGGTAGGACTATGGAACGTCCTGGATGGATGAATATCGAAATCGGCCACCTATCCAATTGGTATGACCCAGGAGAGTCAGGGAACGACGAGGTTCGAAGTCAGGCTGCCATGCAATCGGTAAGACTCCAGAGAGTGAGGGAACAATGAGGGTGAATGTCAGGCTGCAAGCCAATCGGTATGACTCTGGAACGTAATGGACGGATGAATATCGAAATAAGGCACCTATCCAATTGGTATGACCCAGGAGAGTCATGGAACGACGAGGTTCGAAGTCAGGCCGCCATGCAATCGGTAAGACTCCAGAGAGTCAGGGAACCATGAGGGTGAATGTCAGGCTGCAAGCCAGTCGGTATGACTCTTGAACGTAATGAACGGATGAATATCGAAATCAGGCACCTATCCAATTGGTATGACCCAGGAGAGTCATGGAACGACGAGATTCAAAGTCAGGCGACCATGCAATCGGTAAGACTCCAGAGAGTCAGGGAACAATGAGGGTGAATGTCAGGCTTGAAGCCGATCAGTACAACATTGGAACGTCATGGACGGATGAATATCGAAATCAGGCACCTATCCAATTGGTATGACCCAGGAGAGTCAGAAACCAACGAAGTTTGAAGTCAGGCTGAAATACAATCCGTAAGACGACAGAGAGTCAGGGACCGATTTGAGTGAATGTCAGGCTGCTCGCCAAACGGTACGACTATAGAACGTAATGGCCGTATGAATATCGAAATCAGGCACCTATCCAATTGTTATGACCCAGGAGAGTCATGGAACGACGAGGTTCGAAGTCAGGCTGCCATGCAATCGGTAAGACTCCAGAGTGTCAGGGACCGATGAGGGTGAATGTCAGGCTGCAAGCCAATCGGTATGACTCTAGAACATAATGAACGGATGAATATCGAAATCAGGCACCTATCCAATTGGTATGACCCAGGAGAGTCATGGAACGACGGGCTTTGAAGTCAGGTTGCCATGCAATCGGTAAGACTCCAGAGAGTCAGGCAACGATGAGGGTGAATGTCAGGGTGCAAGCCAATCGGTATGACTCTGGAACGTAATGAACGGATGAATATCGAAATCAGGCACCTATCCAATTGGTATGACCCAGGAGAGTCATGGAACGACGAGGTTCAACGTCAGGCGGCCATGCAATCGGTAAGACTCCAGAGAGTCAGGGAACGATGAGGGAGAATGTCAGGCTGCAAGCCGATCAGTACAACATTGGAAGGTCATGGACGGATGAATATCGAAATCAGGCACCTATCCAATTGGTATGACCCAGGAGAGTCAGAAACCAACGAGGTTTGAAGTCAGGCTGAAATCCAATCCGTAAGACTACAGAGAGTCAGGGACCGATTTGGGTGAATGTCAGGCTGCTCGCCAAACGGTACGACTATGGAACGTCATGGAGATATGAAAATTGAAAACAGGCACCTATCCAATTGTTATGACCCTGGAGAGTTATGGAACGACGAGGGTCGAAGTCAGGCTGCCGTGCAATCGGTAAGTGTCAGGGACCGATGAGGGTGAATGTCAGGCTGCAAGCCAATCAGTACGACTCTAGAACGTAATGAATGGATGAATATCGAAATCGGGCACCTATCCAATTGGTATGACCCAGGAGAATCAGGGAACGGCGAGGGTCAAAGTCAGGTGGCCATTCAATCGGTAAGACTCCAGAGAGACAGGGAACGATGAGGGTGAATGTCAGGCTGGAAGCCGATCGGTACAACACTGGAACGTCATGGACGAATGAATATCGAAATCAGGCACCTATCCAATTGGTATGACCCAGGAGAGTCAGAAACCAACAAGGTTCCAAGTCAGGCTGAAATCCAATCCGTAAGACTCCAGAGAGTCAGGGAACGATGAGGGTGAATGTCAGGCTGCTCGCCAAACGGTACGACTATGGAACGTCATGGAGATATGAAAATCGAAATCAGGCACCTATCCAAATGTTATGACCCAGGAGAGTCATGGAACGACGACGTTCGAAGTCAGGCTGCCATGCAATCGGTAAAACTCCAGAGAGTCAGGGACCGATGAGGGTGAATGTAAGGCTGCAAGCCAATCAGTACGACTCTGGAACGTAATGAACAGATGAATATCGAAATCGGGCACCTATCCAATTGGTATGACCCAGGAGAGTCATGGAACGACGAGGTTCAAAGTCAGGCGGCCATGGAATCGGTAAGACTCCAGAGAGACAGGGAACGATGAGGGTGAATGTCAGGCTGGAAGCTGATTGGTACAACACTGGAACGTCATGGACGGATGAATATCGAAATCAGGCACCTATCCAATTGGTATGACCCAGGAGAGTCATGGAACGACGAGGTTGAAAGTCAGGCAGCCATGGAATTGGTAAGACTCCAGAGAGTCAGAGACCGATGAGGGTGAATGTCAGGCTGCAAGCCAATCAGTACGACTCTGGAACGAAATGAACGGATGAATATCGAAATCGGCCACCTATCCAATTGGTATGACCCAGGAGAGTCAGGGAACTACGAGGTTCGAAGTCAGGCTGCCATGCAATCGGTAAGACTCCAGAGAGTGAGGGAACGATGAGGGTGAATGTCAGGCTGCAAGCCAATCGGTATGACTCTGGAACGTAATGGACGGATGAATATCGAAATCAGGCACCTATCCAATTGGTATGACCCAGGAGAGTCATGGAACGACGAGGTTCGAAGTCAGGCCGCCATGCAATCGGTAAGACTCCAGAGAGTCAGGGAACGATGAGGGTGAATGTCAGGCTGCAAGCTAGTCGGTATGACTCTTGAACGTAATGAACGGATGAATATCGAAATCTGGCACCTATCCAATTGGTATGACCCAGGAGAGTCATGGAACGACCAGATTCAAAGTCAGGCGGCCATGCAATCGGTAAGACTCCAGAGAGTCAGGGAACAATGAGGGTGAATGTCAGGCTTGAAGCCGATCAGTACAACATAGGAACGTCATGGACGGATGAATATCGAAATCAGGCACCTATCCAATTGGTATGACCCAGGAGAGTCAGAAACCAACGAGGTTTGAAGTCAGGCTGAAATCCAATCCGTAAGACTACAGAGAGTCAGGGACCGATTTGAGTGAATGTCAGGCTGCTCACCAAACGGTACGACTATGGAACGTAATGGCCGTATGAATATCGAAATCAGGCACCTATCCAATTGTTATGACCCAGGAGAGTCATGGAACGACGAGGTTCGAAGTCAGGCTGCCATGCAATCGGTAAGACTCCAGAGTGTCAGGGACCGATGAGGGTGAATGTCAGGCTGCAAGCCAATCAGTACGACTCTGGAACATAATGAACGGATGAATATCGAAATCAGGCACCTATCCAATTGGTATGACCCAGGAGAGTCATGGAACGACGGGGTTTGAAGTCAGGTTGCCATGCAATCGGTAAGACTCCAGAGAGTCAGGGAACGATGAGGGTGAATGTCAGGGTGCAAGCCAATCGGTATGACTCTGGAACGTAATGAACGGATGAATATCGAAATCAGGCACCTATCCAATTGGTATGACCCAGGAGAGTCAGGGAACTACGAGGTTCGAAGTCAGGCTGCCATGCAATCGGTAAGACTCCAGAGAGTGAGGGAACGATGAGGGTGAATGTCAGGCTGCAAGCCAATCGGTATGACTCTGGAACGTAATGGACGGATGAATATCGAAATCAGGCACCTATCCAATTGGTATGACCCAGGAGAGTCATGGAACGACGAGGTTCGAAGTCAGGCCGCCATGCAATCGGTAACACTCCAGAGAGTCAGGGAACGATGAGCGTGAATGTCAGGCTGCAAGCTAGTCGGTATGACTCTTGAACGTAATGAACGGATGAATATCGAAATCTGGCACCTATCCAATTGGTATGACCCAGGAGAGTCATGGAACGACCAGATTCAAAGTCAGGCGGCCATGCAATCGGTAAGACTCCAGAGAGTCAGGGAACAATGAGGGTGAATGTCAGGCTTGAAGCCGATCAGTACAACATTGGAACGTCATGGACGGATGAATATCGAAATCAGGCACCTATCCAATTGGTATGACCCAGGAGAGTCAGAAACCAACGAAGTTTGAAGTCAGGCTGAAATCCAATCCGTAAGACTACAGAGAGTCAGGGACCGATTTGAGTGAATGTCAGGCTGCTCGCCAAACGGTACGACTATGGAACGTAATGGCCGTATGAATATCGAAATCAGGCACCTATCCAATTGTTATGACCCAGGAGAGTCATGGAACGACGAGGTTCGAAGTCAGGCTGCCATGCAATCGGTAAGACTCCAGAGTGTCAGGGACCGATGAGGGTGAATGTCAGGCTGCAAGCCAATCAGTACGACTCTGGAACATAATGAACGGATGAATATCGAAATCAGGCACCTATCCAATTGGTATGACCCAGGAGAGTCATGGAACGACGAGGTTTGAAGTCAGGTTGCCATGCAATCGGTAAGACTCCAGAGAGTCAGGGAACGATGAGGGTGAATGTCAGGGTGCAAGCCAATCGGTATGACTCTGGAACGTAATGGACGGATGAATATCGAAATCAGGCACCTATCCAATTGGTATGACCCAGGAGAGTCATGGAACGACGAGGTTCGAAGTCAGGCCGCCATGCAATTGGTAAGACTCCAGAGAGTCAGGGAACGATGAGGGTGAATGTCAGGCTGCAAGCTAGTCGGTATGACTCTTGAACGTAATGAACGGATGAATATCGAAATCAGGCACCTATCCAATTGGTATGACCCAGGAGAGTCATGGAACGACGAGATTCAAAGTCAGGCGGCCATGCAATCGGTAAGACTCCAGAGAGTCAGGGAACAATGAGGGTGAATGTCAGGCTTGAAGCCGATCAGTACAACATTGGAAGGTCATGGACGGATGAATATCGAAATCAGGCACCTATCCAATTGGTATGACCCAGGAGAGTCAGAAACCAACGAAGTTTGAAGTCAGGCTGAAATCCAATCCGTAAGACTACAGAGAGTCAGGGACCGATTTGAGTGAATGTCAGGCTGCTCGCCAAACGGTACGACTATGGAACGTAATGGCCGTATGAATATCGAAATCAGGCACCTATCCAATTGTTATGACCCAGGAGAGTCATGGAACGACGAGGTTCGAAGTCAGGCTGCCATGCAATCGGTAAGACTCCAGAGTGTCAGGGACCAATGAGGGTGAATGTCAGGCTGCAAGCCAATCAGTACGACTCTGGAACATAATGAACGGATGAATATCGAAATCAGGCACCTATCCAATTGGTATGACCCAGGAGAGTCATGGAACGACGAGGTTTGAAGTCAGGTTGCCATGCAATCGGTAAGACTCCAGAGAGTCAGGGAACGATGAGGGTGAATGTCAGGGTGCATGCCAATCAGTATGACTCTGGAACGTAATGAACGGATGAATATCGAAATCAGGCACCTATCCAATTGGTATGACCCAGGAGAGTCATGGAACGACGAGGTTCAAAGTCAGGCGGCCATGCAATCGGTAAGACTCCAGAGAGTCAGGGAACGATGAGGGAGAATGTCAGGTTGCAAGCCGATCAGTACAACATTGGAAGGTCATGGACAGATGAATATCGAAATCAGGCACCTATCCAATTGGTATGACCCAGGAGAGTCAGAAACCAACGAGGTTTAAAGTCAGGCTGAAACCCAATCCGTAAGACTACAGAGAGTCAGGGACCGATTTGGGTGAATGTCAGGCTGCTCGCCAAACGGTACGACTATGGAACGTCATGGAGATATGAAAATTGAAATCAGGCACCTATCCAATTGTTATGACCCAGGAGAGTCATGGAACGACGAGGTTCGAAGTCAGGCTGCCATGCAATCGGTAAGACTCCAGAGTGTCAGGGACCGATGAGGGTGAATGTCAGGCTGCAAGCCAATCAGTACGACTGTGGAACGTAATGAACGGATGAATATCGAAATTGGGAACCTATCCAATTGGTATGACCCAGGAGAGTCAGGGAACGACGAGGTTCGAAGTCAGGCTGCCATGCAATCGGTAAGACTCCAGAGAGTCAGGGAACGATGAGGGTGAATGTCAGGCTGCAAGCCAATCGGTATGACTCTGGAACGTAATGAACGGATGAATATCGAAATCGGGCACCTATCCAATTGGTATTACCCAGGAGAGTCATGGAACGACGAAGTTTGAAGTCAGGTTGCCATGCAATCAGTAAGACTCCAGAGAGTCAGGGAACGATGAGGGTGAATGTCAGGCTGCAAGCCGATCAGTACAACATTGGAAGGTCATGGACGGATGAATATCGAAATCAGGCACCTATCCAATTGGTATGACCCAGGAGAGTCATAAACCAACGAGGTTTGAAGTCAGGCTGAAATCCAATCCGTAAGATTACGGAGAGTCAGGGACCGATTTGGGTGAATGTCAGGCTGCTCGCCAAACGGTACGACTATGGAACGTCATGGAGATATGAAAATTGAAATCAGGCACCTATCCAATTGTTATGACCCAGGAGAGTCATGGAACCAACGAGGTTTGAAGTCAGGCTAAAATCCAATCCGTCAGACTACAGAGAGTCAGGGACCGATTTGGGTGAATGTCAGGCTGCTCGCCAATCAGTACGACTATGGAACGTCATGGAGATATGAAAATTGGAATCAGTCACCTATCCAATTGTTATGACCCAGGAGAGTCATGGAACGACGAGCTTCAAAGTTAGGCTGCCATGCAATCGGTAAGACTCCAGAGTGTCAGGGAACGATGAGGGAGAATGTCAGGCTGGAAGCCGATCAGTACAACATTGGAAGGTCAAGGATGGATGAATATCGAAATCAGGCACCTATCCAATTTTTATGACCCAGGAGAGTCATGGAACGACGAGGTTCGAAGTCAGGCTGCCATGCAATCGGTAAGACTCCAGAGTGTCAGGGACCGATGAGGGTGAATGTCAGGCTGCAAGCCAATCAGTACGACTCAGGAAGGTAATGAACGGATGAATATCGAAATCGGGAACCTATCCAATTGGTATGACCCAGGAGAGTCAGGGAACGACGAGGTTCAAAGTCACGCTGCCATGCAATCGGTAAGACTCCAGAGAGTCAGGGAAAGATGAGGGTGAATGTCAGGCTGCAAGACAATCGGTATGACTCTGGAACATAATGAATGGATGAATATCGAAATCAGGCACCTATCCAATTGTTATGACCCAGGAGAGTCATGGAACGACGAGGTTCGAAGTCAGGCTGCCATGCAATCGGTAAGACTCCAGAGAGTCAGGGAACGATGAGGGTGAATGTCAGGGTGCAAGCCAATAGGTATGACTCTCGAACGTAATGAACGGATGAATATCGAAATCAGGCACCTATCCAATTGGTATGACCCAGGAGAGTCATGGAACGACGAGGTTCAAAGTCAGGCGGCCATGCAATCGGTAAGACTCTAGAGAGTCAGCGACCGATGAGGGTGAATGTCAGGCTGCAAGCCAATCAGTACGACTCTGGAACGTAATGAACGGATGAATATCGAAATCGGGAACCTATCCAATTGGTATGACCCAGGAGAGTCAGGGAACGTCGAGGTTCGAAGTCAGGCTGCCATGCAATCGGTAAGACTCCAGAGAGTCAGGGAACGATGAGGGTGAATGTCAGGCTTCAAGCCAATCAGTACGACTCTGGAACGTAATGAACGGATGAATATCGAAATCGGGCACCTATCCAATTGGTATGACCCAGGAGAATCAGGGAACGGCGAGGTACAAAGTCAGGCGGCCATTCAATCGGTAAGACTCCAGAGTGTCAGGGAACGATGAGGGTGAATGTCAGGCTGGAAGCCGATCGGTACAACACTGGAACGTCATGGACGGATGAATATCAAAATCAGGCACCTATCCTATTGGTATGACCCAGGAGAGTCATGGAACGACGAGGTTCAAAGTCAGGCGGCCATGCAATCGGTAAGACTCCAGAGAGTCAGGGAACGATGAGGGTGAATGTCAGGCTGGAAGCCGATCAGTACAACATTGGAAGGTCATGGACGGATGAATATCGAAATCAGGCACCTATCCAATTGGTATGACCCAGGAGAGTCATGGAACGACGAGGTTCAAAGTCAGGCGGCCATGCAATCGGTAAGACTCCAGAGAGTCAGGGAACGATGAGGGAGAATGTCAGGCTGGAAGCCGATCAGTACAACATTGGAAGGTCATGGACGGATGAATATCGAAATCAGGCACCTATCCAATTGGTATGACCCAGGAGAGTCAGAAACCAACGAGGTTTGAAGTCAGGCTGAAATCCAATCCGTAAGACTACAGAGAGTCAGGGAACGATTTGGGTGAATGTCAGGCTGCTCGCCAAACGGTACGACTATGGAACGTCATGGAGATATGAAAATTGAAATCAGGCACCTATCCAATTGTTATGACCCAGGAGAGTCATGGAACGATGAGGTTCGAAGTCAGGCTGCCACGCAATCGGTAAGACTCCAGAGTGTCAGGAACCTATGAGGGTGAATGTCAGGCTGCAAGCCAATCAGTACGGCTCTGGAACGTAATGAACGGATGAATATCGAAATCGGGAACCTATCCAATTGGTATGACCCAGGAGAGTCATGGAACGACGAGGTTCGAAGTCAGGCTGCCATTTAATCGGTAAGACTCCAGAGAGTCAGAGACCGATGAGGGTGAATGTCAGGCTGCAAGCCAATCGGGACGACTCTGGAACGAAATGAATGGATGAATATCGAAATCAGGCACCTATCCAATCGGTATGACCCAGGAGAGTCATGGAACGACGAGGTTCGAAGTCAGGCGGCCATGCAATCGGTAAGACTCCAGAGAGTCAGGGACCGATGAGAGTAAATGTCGGGCTGCAAGCCAATTGGTAGGACTATGGAACGTCATGGACGGATGAATTTCGAAATCGGCCAACTATCCAATTGGTATGACTCAGGAGAGTCAGGGAACGACGAGGTTCGAAGTCAGGCTGCCATGCAATCGGTAAGACTCCAGAGAGTCAGGGAACGATGAGGGTGAATGTCAGGCTGTAAGCCAATTGGTATGAGTCTGGAACGTAATGGACGGATGAATATCGAAATCAGGCACCTATCCAATTGGTATGACCCAGGAGAGTCACAAACCAACGAGGTTTGAAGTCAGGCTGAAATCCAATCCGTAAGACTACAGAGAGTCAGGCACCGATTTGGGTGAATGTCAGGCTGCTCGCCAAATGGTACGACTATGGAACGTCATGGAGATATGAAAATTGAAATCAGGCACCTATCCAATTGTTATGACCCAGGAGAGTCATGGAACGACGAGGTTCAAAGTCAGGCTGCCATGCAATCGGTAAGACTCCAGAGAGTCAGGGAACGATGAGGGTGAATGTCAGGCTGCAAGCCAATCGGTATGACTCTGGAACGTAATGAACGGATGAATATCGAAATCAGGCACCTATCCAATTGGTATGACCCAGGAGAGTCATGGAACGACGAGGTTCGAAGTCAGGCTGCCATGCAATCGGTAAGACTCCAGAGTGTCAGGGACCGATGAGGGTGAATGTCAGGCTGCAAGCCAATCAGTACGACTGTGGAACGTAATGAACGGATGAATATCGAAATTGGGAACCTATCCAATTGGTATGACCCAGGAGAGTCAGGGAACGACGAGGTTCGAAGTCAGGCTGCCATGCAATCGGTAAGACTCCAGAGAGTCAGGGAACGATGAGGGTGAATGTCAGGCTGCAAGCCAATCGGTATGACTCTGGAACATAATGAACGGATGAATATCGAAATCAGGCACCTATCCAATTGGTATGACCCAGGAGAGTCATGGAACGACGAAGTTTGAAGTCAGGTTGCCATGCAATCAGTAAGACTCCAGAGAGTCAGGGAACGATGAGGGTGAATGTCAGGCTGCAAGCCGATCAGTACAACATTGGAAGGTCATGGACGGATGAATATCGAAATCAGGCACCTATCCAATTGGTATGATCCAGGAGAGTCAGAAACCAAAGAGGTTTGAAGTCAGGCTGAAATCCAATCCGTAAGACTACAGAGAGTCAGGGACCGATTTGGGTGAATGTCAGGCTGCTCGCCAAACGGTACGACTATGGAACGTCATGGAGATATGAAAATTGAAATCAGGCACCTATCCAATTGTTATGACCCAGGAGAGTCATGGAACCATCGAGGTTTGAAGTCAGGCTAAAATCCAATCCGTCAGACTACAGAGAGTCAGGGACCGATTTGGGTGAATGTCAGGCTGCTCGCCAATCAGTACGACTATGGAACGTCATGGAGATATGAAAATTGAAATCAGTCACCTATCCAATTGTTATGACCCAGGAGAGTCATGGAACGACGAGGTTCAAAGTCAGGCTGCCATGCAATCGGTAAGACTCCAGAGTGGCAGGGAACGATGAGGGAGAATGTCAAGCTGGAAGCCGATCAGTACAACATTGGAAGGTCAAGGATGGATGAATATCGAAACCAGGCACCTATCCAATTGGTATGACCCAGGAGAGTCATGGAACGACGAGGTTCAAAGTCAGGCGGCCATGCAATCGGTAAGACTCCAGAGTGTCAGGGAACGATGAGGGTGAATGTCAGGCTGGAAGCCGATCAGTACAACATTGGAACGTCATGCACGGATGAATATCGAAATCAGGCACCTATCCAATTGGTATGACCCAGGAGAGTCAGAAAACAACAAGGTTCCAAGTCAGGCTGAAATCCAATCCGTAAGACTACAGAGAGTCAGGGATCGATTTGAGTGAATGTCAGGCTGCTCGCCAAACGGTACGACTATGGAACGTCATGGAGATATGAAAATTGAAATCAGGCACCTATCCAATTGTTATGACCCAGGAGAGTCATGGAACGACGAGGTTCGAAGTCAGGCTGCCATGCAATCGGTAAGACTCCAGAGAGTCAGGGAACGATGAGGGTGAATGTCAGGCTGCAAGCCAATAGGTATGACTCTGGAACGTAATGAACGGATGAATATCGAAATCAGGCACCTATCCAATTGGTATGACCCAGGAGAGTCATGGAACGACGAGGTTCAAAGTCAGGCGGCCATGCAATCGGTAAGACTCTAGAGAGTCAGCGACCGATGAGGGTGAATGTCAGGCTGCAAGCCAATCAGTACGACTCTGGAACGTAATGAACGGATGAATATCGAAATCGGGAACCTATCCAATTGGTATGACCCAGGAGAGTCAGGGAACGTCGAGGTTCGAAGTCAGGCTGCCATGCAATCGGTAAGACTCCAGAGAGTCAGGGAACGATGAGGGTGAATGTCAGGCTTCAAGCCAATCAGTACGACTCTGGAACGTAATGAACGGATGAATATCGAAATCGGGCACCTATCCAATTGGTATGACCCAGGAGAATCAGGGAACGGCGAGGTTCAAAGTCAGGCGGCCATTCAATCGGTAAGACTCCAGAGTGTCAGGGAACGATGAGGGTGAATGTCAGGCTGGAAGCCGATCGGTACAACACTGGAACGTCATGGACGGATGAATATCAAAATCAGGCACCTATCCTATTGGTATGACCCAGGAGAATCATGGAACGACGAGGTTCAAAGTCAGGCGGCCATGCAATCGGTAAGACTCCAGAGAGTCAGGGAACGATGAGGGTGAATGTCAGGCTGGAAGCCGATCAGTACAACATTGGAAGGTCATGGACGGATGAATATCGAAATCAGGCACCTATCCAATTGGTATGACCCAGGAGAGTCATGGAACGACGAGGTTCAAAGTCAGGCGGCCATGCAATCGGTAAGACTCCAGAGAGTCAGGGAACGATGAGGGAGAATGTCAGGCTGCAAGCCGATCAGTACAACATTGGAAGGTCATGGACGGATGAATATCGAAATCAGGCACCTATCCAATTGGTATGACCCAGGAGAGTCAGAAACCAACGAGGTTTGAAGTCAGGCTGAAATCCAATCCGTAAGACTACAGAGAGTCAGGGAACGATTTGGGTGAATGTCAGGCTGCTCGCCAAACGGTACGACTATGGAACGTCATGGAGATATGAAAATTGAAATCAGGCACCTATCCAATTGTTATGACCCAGGAGAGTCATGGAACGATGAGGTTCGAAGTCAGGCTGCCACGCAATCGGTAAGACTCCAGAGTGTCAGGAACCGATGAGGGTGAATGTCAGGCTGCAAGCCAATCAGTACGGCTCTGGAACGTAATGAACGGATGAATATCGAAATCGGGAACCTATCCAATTGGTATGACCCAGGAGACTCATGGAACGACGAGGTTCGAAGTCAGGCTGCCATTTAATCGGTAATATCCAGAGAGTCAGAGACCGATGAGGGTGAATGTCAGGCTGCAAGCCAATCGGGACGACTCTGGAACGAAATGAACGGATGAATATCGAAATCAGGCACCTATCCAATCGGTATGACCCAGGAGAGTCATGGAACGACGAGATTCGAAGTCAGGCGGCCATGCAATCGGTAAGACTCCAGAGAGTCAGGGACCGATGAGAGTAAATGTCGGGCTGCAAGCCAATTGGTAGGACTATGGAACGTCATGGACGGATGAATTTCGAAATCGGCCAACTATCCAATTGGTATGACTCAGGAGAGTCAGGGAACTACGAGGTTCGAAGTCAGGCTGCCATGCAATCGGTAAGACTCCAGAGAGTCAGGGAACGATGAGGGTGAATGTCAGGCTGTAAGCCAATTGGTATGAGTCTGGAACGTAATGGACGGATGAATATCGAAATCAGGCACCTATCCAATTGGTATGACCCAGGAGAGTCAGAAACCAACGAGGTTTGAAGTCAGGCTGAAATCCAATCCGTAAGACTACAGAGAGTCAGGCACCGATTTGGGTGAATGTCAGGCTGCTCGCCAAATGGTACGACTATCGAACGTCATGGAGATATGAAAATTGAAATCAGGCACCTATCCAATTGTTATGACCCAGGAGAGTCATGGAACGACGAGGTTCAAAGTCAGGCTGCCATGCAATCGGTAAGACTCCAGAGTGTCAGCGACCGATGAGGGTGAATGTCAGGCTGCAAGCCAATCAGTACGACTCTGGAACGTAATGAACGGATGAATATCGAAATCGGGAACCTATCCAATTGGTATGACCCAGGAGAGTCAGGGAACGACGAGGTTCGAAGTCAGGCTGCCATGAAATCGGTAAGACTCCAGAGAGTCAGGGAACGATGAGGGTGAATGTCAGGCTGCAAGCCAATAGGTATGACTCTGGAACGGAATGAACGGATGAATATCGAAATCAGGCACCTATCCAATTGGTATGACCCAGGAGAGTCATGGAACGACGAGGTTCAAAGTCAGGCGGCCATGCAATCGGTAAGACTCTAGAGAGTCAGCGACCGATGAGGGTGAATGTCAGGCTGCAAGCCAATCAGTACGACTCTGGAACGTAATGAACGGATGAATATCGAAATCGGGAACCTATCCAATTGGTATGACCCAGGAGAGTCAGGGAACGTCGAGGTTCGAAGTCAGGCTGCCATGCAATCGGTAAGACTCCAGAGAGTCAGGGAACGATGAGGGTGAATGTCAGGCTTCAAGCCAATCAGTACGACTCTGGAACGTAATGAACGGATGAATATCGAAATCGGGCACCTATCCAATTGGTATGACCCAGGAGAATCAGGGAACGGCGAGGTACAAAGTCAGGCGGCCATTCAATCGGTAAGACTCCAGAGTGTCAGGGAACGATGAGGGTGAATGTCAGGCTGGAAGCCGATCGGTACAACACTGGAACGTCATGGACGGATGAATATCAAAATCAGGCACCTATCCTATTGGTATGACCCAGGAGAGTCATGGAACGACGAGGTTCAAAGTCAGGCGGCCATGCAATCGGTAAGACTCCAGAGAGTCAGGGAACGATGAGGGTGAATGTCAGGCTGGAAGCCGATCAGTACAACATTGGAAGGTCATGGACGGATGAATATCGAAATCAGGCACCTATCCAATTGGTATGACCCAGGAGAGTCATGGAACGACGAGGTTCAAAGTCAGGCGGCCATGCAATCGGTAAGACTCCAGAGAGTCAGGGAACGATGAGGGAGAATGTCAGGCTGGAAGCCGATCAGTACAACATTGGAAGGTCATGGACGGATGAATATCGAAATCAGGCACCTATCCAATTGGTATGACCCAGGAGAGTCAGAAACCAACGAGGTTTGAAGTCAGGCTGAAATCCAATCCGTAAGACTACAGAGAGTCAGGGAACGATTTGGGTGAATGTCAGGCTGCTCGCCAAACGGTACGACTATGGAACGTCATGGAGATATGAAAATTGAAATCAGGCACCTATCCAATTGTTATGACCCAGGAGAGTCATGGAACGATGAGGTTCGAAGTCAGGCTGCCACGCAATCGGTAAGACTCCAGAGTGTCAGGAACCGATGAGGGTGAATGTCAGGCTGCAAGCCAATCAGTACGGCTCTGGAACGTAATGAACGGATGAATATCGAAATCGGGAACCTATCCAATTGGTATGACCCAGGAGAGTCATGGAACGACGAGGTTCGAAGTCAGGCTGCCATTTAATCGGTAAGACTCCAGAGAGTCAGAGACCGATGAGGGTGAATGTCAGGCTGCAAGCCAATCGGGACGACTCTGGAACGAAATGAACGGATGAATATCGAAATCAGGCACCTATCCAATCGGTATGACCCAGGAGAGTCATGGAACGACGAGGTTCGAAGTCAGGCGGCCATGCAATCGGTAAGACTCCAGAGAGTCAGGGACCGATGAGAGTAAATGTCGGGCTGCAAGCCAATTGGTAGGACTATGGAACGTCATGGACGGATGAATTTCGAAATCGGCCACCTATCCAATTGGTATGACTCAGGAGAGTCAGGGAACGACGAGGTTCGAAGTCAGGCTGCCATGCAATCGGTAAGACTCCAGAGAGTGAGGGAACGATGAGGGTGAATGTCAGGCTGTAAGCCAATTGGTATGAGTCTGGAACGTAATGGACGGATGAATATCGAAATCAGGCACCTATCCAATTGGTATGACCCAGGAGAGTCAGAAACCAACGAGGTTTGAAGTCAGGCTGAAATCCAATCCGTAAGACTACAGAGAGTCAGGCACCGATTTGGGTGAATGTCAGGCTGCTCGCCAAATGGTACGACTATGGAACGTCATGGAGATATGAAAATTGAAATCAGGCACCTATCCAATTGTTATGACCCAGGAGAGTCATGGAACGATGAGGTTCGAAGTCAGGCTGCCACGCAATCGGTAAGACTCCAGAGTGTCAGGGACCGATGAGGGTGAATGTCAGGCTGCAAGCCAATCAGTACGGCTCTGGAACGTAATGAACGGATGAATATCGAAATCGGGAACCTATCCAATTGGTATGACCCAGGAGGGTCATGGAACGACGAGGTTCGAAGTCAGGCTGCCATTTAATCGGTAAGACTCCAGAGAGTCAGAGACCGATGAGGGTGAATGTCAGGCTGCAAGCCAATCGGGACGACTCTGGAACGAAATGAACGGATGAATATCGAAATCAGGCACCTATCCAATCGGTATGACCCAGGAGAGTCATGGAACGACGAGGTTCGAAGTCAGGCGGCCATGCAATCGGTAAGACTCCAGAGAGTCAGGGACCGATGAGAGTAAATGTCGGGCTGCAAGCCAATTGGTAGGACTATGGAACGTCATGGACGGATGAATTTCGAAATTGGCCAACTATCCAATTGGTATGACTCAGGAGAGTCAGGGAACGACGAGGTTCGAAGTCAGGCTGCCATGCAATCGGTAAGACTCCAGAGAGTCAGGGAACGATGAGGGTGAATGTCAGGCTGTAAGCCAATTGGTATGAGTCTGGAACGTAATGGACGGATGAATATCGAAATCAGGCACCTATCCAATTGGTATGACCCAGGAGAGTCAGAAACCAACGAGGTTTGAAGTCAGGCTGAAATCCAATCCGTAAGACTACAGAGAGTCAGGGACCGATTTGGGTGAATGTCAGGCTGCTCGCCAAACGGTACGACTATGGAACGTCATGGAGATATGAAAATTGAAATCAGGCACCTATCCAATTGTTATGACCCAGGAGAGTCATGGAACCATCGAGGTTTGAAGTCAGGCTAAAATCCAATCCGTCAGACTACAGAGAGTCAGGGACCGATTTGGGTGAATGTCAGGCTGCTCGCCAATCAGTACGACTATGGAACGTCATGGAGATATGAAAATTGAAATCAGTCACCTATCCAATTGTTATGACCCAGGAGAGTCATGGAACGACGAGGTTCAAAGTCAGGCTGCCATGCAATCGGTAAGACTCCAGAGTGTCAGGGAACGATGAGGGAGAATGTCAAGCTGGAAGCCGATCAGTACAACATTGGAAGGTCAAGGATGGATGAATATCGAAACCAGGCACCTATCCAATTGGTATGACCCAGGAGAGTCATGGAACGACGAGGTTCAAAGTCAGGCGGCCATGCAATCGGTAAGACTCCAGAGTGTCAGGGAACGATGAGGGTGAATGTCAGGCTGGAAGCCGATCAGTACAACATTGGAACGTCATGGACGGATGAATATCGAAATCAGGCACCTATCCAATTGGTATGACCCAGGAGAGTCAGAAAACAACAAGGTTCCAAGTCAGGCTGAAATCCAATCCGTAAGACTACAGAGAGTCAGGGATCGATTTGAGTGAATGTCAGGCTGCTCGCCAAACGGTACGACTATGGAACGTCATGGAGATATGAAAATTGAAATCAGGCACCTATCCAATTGTTATGACCCAGGAGAGTCATGGAACGACGAGGTTCGAAGTCAGGCTGCCATGCAATCGGTAAGACTCCAGAGAGTCAGGGAACGATGAGGGTGAATGTCAGGCTGCAAGCCAATAGGTATGACTCTGGAACGTAATGAACGGATGAATATCGAAATCAGGCACCTATCCAATTGGTATGACCCAGGAGAGTCATGGAACGACGAGGTTCAAAGTCAGGCGGCCATGCAATAGGTAAGACTCTAGAGAGTCAGGGACCGATTTGAGTGAATGTCAGGCTGCTCGCCAAACGGTACGACTATGGAACGTCATGGAGATATGAAAATTGAAATCAGGCACCTATCCAATTGTTATGACCCAGGAGAGTCATGGAACGACGAGGTTCGAAGTCAGGCTGCCATGCAATCGGTAAGACTCCAGAGTGTCAGGGACCGATGAGGGTGAATGTCAGGCTGCAAGCCAATCAGTACGACTGTGGAACGTAATGAACGGTTGAATATCGAAATTGGGAACCTATCCAATTGGTATGACCCAGGAGAGTCAGGGAACGACGAGGTTCGAAGTCAGGCTGCCATGCAATCGGTAAGACTCCAGAGAGTCAGGGAACGATGAGGGTGAATGTCAGGCTGCAAGCCAATCGGTATGACTCTGGAACATAATGAACGGATGAATATCGAAATCAGGCACCTATCCAATTGGTATTACCCAGGAGAGTCATGGAACGACGAAGTTTGAAGTCAGGTTGCCATGCAATCAGTAAGACTCCAGAGAGTCAGGGAACGATGAGCGTGAATGTCAGGCTGCAAGCCGATCAGTACAACATTGGAAGGTCATGGACGGATGAATATCGAAATCAGGCACCTATCCAATTGGTATGATCCAGGAGAGTCAGAAACCAACGAGGTTTGAAGTCAGGCTGAAATCCAATCCGTAAGACTACAGAGAGTCAGGGACCGATTTGGGTGAATGTCAGGCTGCTCGCCAAACGGTACGACTATGGAACGTCATGGAGATATGAAAATTGAAATCAGGCACCTATCCAATTGTTATGACCCAGGAGAGTCATGGAACCATCGAGGTTTGAAGTCAGGCTAAAATCCAATCCGTCAGACTACAGAGAGTCAGGGACCGATTTGGGTGAATGTCAGGCTGCTCGCCAATCAGTACGACTATGGAACGTCATGGAGATATGAAAATTGAAATCAGTCACCTATCCAATTGTTATGACCCAGGAGAGTCATGGAACGACGAGGTTCAAAGTCAGGCTGCCATGCAATCGGTAAGACTCCAGAGTGTCAGGGAACGATGAGGGAGAATGTCAAGCTGGAAGCCGATCAGTACAACATTGGAAGGTCAAGGATGGATGAATATCAAAACCAGGCACCTATCCAATTGGTATGACCCAGGAGAGTCATGGAACGACGAGGTTCAAAGTCAGGCGGCCATGCAATCGGTAAGACTCCAGAGTGTCAGGGAACGATGAGGGTGAATGTCAGGCTGGAAGCCGATCAGTACAACATTGGAACGTCATGGACGGATGAATATCGAAATCAGGCACCTATCCAATTGGTATGACCCAGGAGAGTCAGAAACCAACGAGGTTTGAAGTCAGGCTGAAATCCAATCCGTAAGACTACAGAGAGTCAGGGATCGATTTGAGTGAATGTCAGGCTGCTCGCCAAACGGTACGACTATGGAACGTCATGGAGATATGAAAATTGAAATCAGGCACCTATCCAATTGTTATGACCCAGGAGAGTCATGGAACGACGAGGTTCGAAGTCAGGCTGCCATGCAATCGGTAAGACTCCAGAGAGTCAGGGAACGATGAGGGTGAATGTCAGGCTGCAAGCCAATAGGTATGACTCTGGAACGTAATGAACGGATGAATATCGAAATCAGGCACCTATCCAATTGGTATGACCCAGGAGAGTCATGGAACGACGAGGTTCAAAGTCAGGCGGCCATGCAATCGGTAAGACTCTAGAGAGTCAGCGACCGATGAGGGTGAATGTCAGGCTGCAAGCCAATCAGTACGACTCTGGAACGTAATGAACGGATGAATATCGAAATCGGGAACCTATCCAATTGGTATGACCCAGGAGAGTCAGGGAACGTCGAGGTTCCAAGTCAGGCTGCCATGCAATCGGTAAGACTCCAGAGAGTCAGGGAACGATGAGGGTGAATGTCAGGCTTCAAGCCAATCAGTACGACTCTGGAACGTAATGAACGGATGAATATCGAAATCGGACACCTATCCAATTGGTATGACCCAGGAGAATCAGGGAACGGCGAGGTTCAAAGTCAGGCGGCCATTCAATCGGTAAGACTCCAGAGTGTCAGGGAACGATGAGGGTGAATGTCAGGCTGGAAGCCGATCGGTACAACACTGGAACGTCATGGACGGATGAATATCAAAATCAGGCACCTATCCTATTGGTATGACCCAGGAGAGTCATGGAACGACGAGGTTCAAAGTCAGGCGGCCATGCAATCGGTAAGACTCCAGAGAGTCAGGGAACGATGAGGGTGAATGTCAGGCTGGAAGCCGATCAGTACAACATTGGAAGGTCATGGACGGATGAATATCGAAATCAGGCACCTATCCAATTGGTATGACCCAGGAGAGTCATGGAACGACGAGGTTCAAAGTCAGGCGGCCATGCAATCGGTAAGACTCCAGAGAGTCAGGGAACGATGAGGGAGAATGTCAGGCTGCAAGCCGATCAGTACAACATTGGAAGGTCATGGACGGATGAATATCGAAATCAGGCACCTATCCAATTGGTATGACCCAGGAGAGTCAGAAACCAACGAGGTTTGAAGTCAGGCTGAAATCCAATCCGTAAGACTACAGAGAGTCAGGGAACGATTTGGGTGAATGTCAGGCTGCTCGCCAAACGGTACGACTATGGAACGTCATGGAGATATGAAAATTGAAATCAGGCACCTATCCAATTGTTATGACCCAGGAGAGTCATGGAACGATGAGGTTCGAAGTCAGGCTGCCACGCAATCGGTAAGACTCCAGAGTGTCAGGAACCGATGAGGGTGAATGTCAGGCTGCAAGCCAATCAGTACGGCTCTGGAACGTAATGAACGGATGAATATCGAAATCGGGAACCTATCCAATTGGTATGACCCAGGAGAGTCATGGAACGACGAGGTTCGAAGTCAGGCTGCCATTTAATCGGTAAGACTCCAGAGAGTCAGAGACCGATGAGGGTGAATGTCAGGCTGCAAGCCAATCGGGACGACTCTGGAACGAAATGAACGGATGAATATCGAAATCAGGCACCTATCCAATCGGTATGACCCAGGAGAGTCATGGAACGACGAGGTTCGAAGTCAGGCGGCCATGCAATCGGTAAGACTCCAGAGAGTCAGGGACCGATGAGAGTAAATGTCGGGCTGCAAGCCAATTGGTAGGACTATGGAACGTCATGGACGGATGAATTTCGAAATCGGCCAACTATCCAATTGGTATGACTCAGGAGAGTCAGGGAACGACGAGGTTCGAAGTCAGGCTGCCATGCAATCGGTAAGACTCCAGAGAGTGAGGGAACGATGAGGGTGAATGTCAGGCTGTAAGCCAATTGGTATGAGTCTGGAACGTAATGGACGGATGAATATCGAAATCAGGCACCTATCCAATTGGTATGACCCAGGAGAGTCACAAACCAACGAGGTTTGAAGTCAGGCTGAAATCCAATCCGTAAGACTACAGAGAGTCAGGCACCGATTTGGGTGAATGTCAGGCTGCTCGCCAAATGTTACGACTATGGAACGTCATGGAGATATGAAAATTGAAATCAGGCACCTATCCAATTGTTATGACCCAGGAGAGTCATGGAACGACGAGGTTCAAAGTCAGGCTGCCATGCAATCGGTAAGACTCCAGAGTGTCAGCGACCGATGAGGGTGAATGTCAGGCTGCAAGCCAATCAGTACGACTCTGGAACGTAATGAACGGATGAATATCGAAATCGGGAACCTATCCAATTGGTATGAACCAGGAGAGTCAGGGAACGACGAGGTTCGAAGTCAGGCTGCCATGCAATCGGTAAGACTCCAGAGAGTCAGGGAACGATGAGGGTGAATGTCAGGCTGCAAGCCGATCAGTACAACATTGGAAGGTCATGGACGGATGAATATCGAAATCAGGCACCTATCCAATTGGTATGACCCAGGAGAGTCAGAAACCAACGAGGTTTGAAGTCAGGCTGAAATCCAATCCGTAAGACTACAGAGAGTCAGGCACCGATTTGGGTGAATGTCAGGCTGCTCGCCAAATGGTACGACTATGGAACGTCATGGAGATATGAAAATTGAAAATAGGCACCTATCCAATTGTTATGACCCAGGAGAGTCATGGAACGATGAGGTTCGAAGTCAGGCTGCCACGCAATCGGTAAGACTCCAGAGTGTCAGGGACCGATGAGGGTGAATGTCAGGCTGCAAGCCAATCAGTATGGCTCTGGAACGTAATGAACGGATGAATATCGAAATCGGGAACCTATCCAATTGGTATGACCCAGGAGGGTCATGGAACGACGAGGTTCGAAGTCAGGCTGCCATTTAATCGGTAAGACTCCAGAGAGTCAGAGACCGATGAGGGTGAATGTCAGGCTGCAAGCCAATCGGGACGACTCTGGAACGAAATGAACGGATGAATATCGAAATCAGGCACCTATCCAATCGGTATGACCCAGGAGAGTCATGGAACGACGAGGTTCGAAGTCAGGCGGCCATGCAATCGGTAAGACTCCAGAGAGTCAGGGACCGATGAGAGTAAATGTCGGGCTGCAAGCCAATTGGTAGGACTATGGAACGTCATGGACGGATGAATTTCGAAATCGGCCAACTATCCAATTGGTATGACTCAGGAGAGTCAGGGAACGACGAGGTTCGAAGTCAGGCTGCCATGCAATCGGTAAGACTCCAGAGAGTCAGGGAACGATGAGGGTGAATGTCAGGCTGTAAGCCAATTGGTATGAGTCTGGAACGTAATGGACAGATGAATATCGAAATCAGGCACCTATCCAATTGGTATGACCCAGGAGAGTCAGAAACCAACGAGGTTTGAAGTCAGGCTGAAATCCAATCCGTAAGACTACAGAGAGTCAGGCACCGATTTGGGTGAATGTCAGGCTGCTCGCCAAATAGTACGACTATGGAACGTCATGGAGATATGAAAATTGAAATCAGGCACCTATCCAATTGTTATGACCCAGGAGAGTCATGGAACGACGAGGTTCAAAGTCAGGCTGCCATGCAATCGGTAAGACTCCAGAGTGTCAGCGACCGATGAGGGTGAATGTCAGGCTGCAAGCCAATCAGTACGACTCTGGAACGTAATGAACGGATGAATATCGAAATCGGGAACCTATCCAATTGGTATGACCCAGGAGAGTCAGGGAACGACGAGGTTCGAAGTCAGGCTGCCATGCAATCGGTAAGACTCCAGAGAGTCAGGGAACGATGAGGGTGAATGTCAGGCTGCAAGCCAATCGGTATGACTCTGGAACGTAATGAACGGATGAATATCGAAATCAGGCACCTATCCAATTGGTATGACCCAGGAGAGTCATGGAACGACGAGGTTCAAAGTCAGGCGGCCATGCAATCGGTAAGACTCTAGAGAGTCAGGGAACGATGTGGGTGAATGTCAGGCTGCAAGCCAGTCGGTATGACTCTGGAACGTAATGAACGGATGAATATCGAAATCAGGCACCTATCCAATTGGTATGACCCAGGAGAGTCATGGAAAGACGAGATTCAAAGTCAGGCGGCCATGCAATCGGTAAGACTCCAGAGAGTCAGGGAACGATGAGGGTGAATGTCAGGCTGGAAGCCGATCAGTACAACATTGGAACGTCATGGACGGATGAATATCGAAATCAGGCACCTATCCAATTGGTATGACCCAGGAGAGTCAGAAACCAACGAGGTTTGAAGTCAGGCTGAAATCCAATCCGTAAGACTACAGAGAGTCAGGGACCGATTTGAGTGAATGTCAGGCTGCTCGCCAAATGGTACGACTATGGAACGTCATGGAGATATGAAAATTGAAATCAGGCACCTATCCAATTGTTATGACCCAGGAGAGTCATGGAACGACGAGGTTCAAAGTCAGGCTGCCATGCAATCGGTAAGACTCCAGAGTGTCAGCGACCGATGAGGGTGAATGTCAGGCAGCAAGCCAATCAGTACGACCCTGGAACGTAATGAACGGATGAATATCGAAATCGGGAACCTATCCAATTGGTATGACCCAGGAGAGTCAGGGAACGTCGAGGTTCGAAGTCAGGCTGCCATGCAATCGGTAAGACTCCAGAGAGTCAGAGACCCAAGAGGGTGAATGTCAGGCTTCAAGCCAATCAGTACGAGTCTAGAACGTAATGAACGGATGAATATCGAAATCGGGCACCTATCCAATTGGTATGTCCCAGGAGAATCAGGGAACGGCGAGGTTCAAAGTCAGGCGGCCATTCAATCGGTAAGACTCCAGAGTGTCAGGGAACGATGAGGGTGAATGTCAGGCTGGAAGCCGATCGGTACAACACTGGAACGTCATGGGCGGATGAATATCAAAATCAGGCACCTATCCTATTGGTATGACCCAGGAGAGTCATGGAACGACGAGGTTCAAAGTCAGGCGGACATGCAATCGGTAAGACTCCAGAGAGTCAGGGAACGATGAGGGTGAATGTCAGGCTGGAAGCCGATCAGTACAACATTGGAGGGTCATGGACGGATGAATATCGAAATCAGGCACCTATCCAATTGGTATGACCCAAGAGAGTCATGGAACGACGAGGTTCAAAGTCAGGCGGCCATGCAATCGGTAAGACTCCAGAGAGTCAGGGAACGATGAGGGTGAATGTCAGGCTGGAAGCCGATCAGTACAACATTGGAAGGTCATGGACGGATGAATATCGAAATCAGGCACCTATCGAATTGGTATGACCCAGGAGAGTCAGAAACCAACGAGGTTTGAAGTCAGGCTGAAATCCAATCCGTAAGACTCCAGAGAGTCAGGGAACGATGAGGGTGAATGTCAGGCTGCAAGCCAATAGGTATGACTCTGGAACGTAATGAACGGATGAATATCGAAATCAGGCACCTATCCAATTGGTATGACCCAGGAGAGTCATGGAACGACGAGGTTCAAAGTCAGGCGGCCATGCAATCGGTAAGACTCTAGAGAGTCAGCGACCGATGAGGGTGAATGTCAGGCTGCAAGCCAATCAGTACGACTCTGGAACGTAATGAACGGATGAATATCGAAATCGGGAACCTATCCAATTGGTATGACCCAGGAGAGTCAGGGAACGTCGAGGTTCGAAGTCAGGCTGCCAGGCAATCGGTAAGACTCCAGAGAGTCAGGGAACGATGAGGGTGAATGTCAGGCTTCAAGCCAATCAGTACGACTCTGGAACGTAATGAACGGATGAATATCGAAATCGGACACCTATCCAATTGGTATGACCCAGGAGAATCAGGGAACGGCGAGGTTCAAAGTCAGGCGGCCATTCAATCGGTAAGACTCCAGAGTGTCAGGGAACGATGAGGGTGAATGTCAGGCTGGAAGCCGATCGGTACAACACTGGAACGTCATGGACGGATGAATATCAAAATCAGGCACCTATCCTATTGGTATGACCCAGGAGAGTCATGGAACGACGAGGTTCAAAGTCAGGCGGCCATGCAATCGGTAAGACTCCAGAGAGTCAGGGAACGATGAGGGTGAATGTCAGGCTGGAAGCCGATCAGTACAACATTGGAAGGTCATGGACGGATGAATATCGAAATCAGGCACCTATCCAATTGGTATGACCCAGGAGAGTCATGGAACGACGAGGTTCAAAGTCAGGCGGCCATGCAATCGGTAAGACTCCAGAGAGTCAGGGAACGATGAGGGAGAATGTCAGGCTGCAAGCCGATCAGTACAACATTGGAAGGTCATGGACGGATGAATATCGAAATCAGGCACCTATCCAATTGGTATGACCCAGGAGAGTCAGAAACCAACGAGGTTTGAAGTCAGGCTGAAATCCAATCCGTAAGACTACAGAGAGTCAGGGAACGATTTGGGTGAATGTCAGGCTGCTCGCCAAACGGTACGACTATGGAACGTCATGGAGATATGAAAATTGAAATCAGGCACCTATCCAATTGTTATGACCCAGGAGAGTCATGGAACGATGAGGTTCGAAGTCAGGCTGCCACGCAATCGGTAAGACTCCAGAGTGTCAGGAACCGATGAGGGTGAATGTCAGGCTGCAAGCCAATCAGTACGGCTCTGGAACGTAATGAACGGATGAATATCGAAATCGGGAACCTATCCAATTGGTATGACCCAGGAGAGTCATGGAACGACGAGGTTCGAAGTCAGGCTGCCATTTAATCGGTAAGACTCCAGAGAGTCAGAGACCGATGAGGGTGAATGTCAGGCTGCAAGCCAATCGGGACGACTCTGGAACGAAATGAACGGATGAATATCGAAATCAGGCACCTATCCAATCGGTATGACCCAGGAGAGTCATGGAACGACGAGGTTCGAAGTCAGGCGGCCATGCAATCGGTAAGACTCCAGAGAGTCAGGGACCGATGAGAGTAAATGTCGGGCTGCAAGCCAATTGGTAGGACTATGGAACGTCATGGACGGATGAATTTCGAAATCGGCCAACTATCCAATTGGTATGACTCAGGAGAGTCAGGGAACGACGAGGTTCGAAGTCAGGCTGCCATGCAATCGGTAAGACTCCAGAGAGTGAGGGAACGATGAGGGTGAATGTCAGGCTGTAAGCCAATTGGTATGAGTCTGGAACGTAATGGACGGATGAATATCGAAATCAGGCACCTATCCAATTGGTATGACCCAGGAGAGTCACAAACCAACGAGGTTTGAAGTCAGGCTGAAATCCAATCCGTAAGACTACAGAGAGTCAGGCACCGATTTGGGTGAATGTCAGGCTGCTCGCCAAATGTTACGACTATGGAACGTCATGGAGATATGAAAATTGAAATCAGGCACCTATCCAATTGTTATGACCCAGGAGAGTCATGGAACGACGAGGTTCAAAGTCAGGCTGCCATGCAATCGGTAAGACTCCAGAGTGTCAGCGACCGATGAGGGTGAATGTCAGGCTGCAAGCCAATCAGTACGACTCTGGAACGTAATGAACGGATGAATATCGAAATCGGGAACCTATCCAATTGGTATGAACCAGGAGAGTCAGGGAACGACGAGGTTCGAAGTCAGGCTGCCATGCAATCGGTAAGACTCCAGAGAGTCAGGGAACGATGAGGGTGAATGTCAGGCTGCAAGCCGATCAGTACAACATTGGAAGGTCATGGACGGATGAATATCGAAATCAGGCACCTATCCAATTGGTATGACCCAGGAGAGTCAGAAACCAACGAGGTTTGAAGTCAGGCTGAAATCCAATCCGTAAGACTACAGAGAGTCAGGCACCGATTTGGGTGAATGTCAGGCTGCTCGCCAAATGGTACGACTATGGAACGTCATGGAGATATGAAAATTGAAAATAGGCACCTATCCAATTGTTATGACCCAGGAGAGTCATGGAACGATGAGGTTCGAAGTCAGGCTGCCACGCAATCGGTAAGACTCCAGAGTGTCAGGGACCGATGAGGGTGAATGTCAGGCTGCAAGCCAATCAGTATGGCTCTGGAACGTAATGAACGGATGAATATCGAAATCGGGAACCTATCCAATTGGTATGACCCAGGAGGGTCATGGAACGACGAGGTTTGAAGTCAGGCTGCCATTTAATCGGTAAGACTCCAGAGAGTCAGAGACCGATGAGGGTGAATGTCAGGCTGCAAGCCAATCGGGACGACTCTGGAACGAAATGAACGGATGAATATCGAAATCAGGCACCTATCCAATCGGTATGACCCAGGAGAGTCATGGAACGACGAGGTTCGAAGTCAGGCGGCCATGCAATCGGTAAGACTCCAGAGAGTCAGGGACCGATGAGAGTAAATGTCGGGCTGCAAGCCAATTGGTAGGACTATGGAACGTCATGGACGGATGAATTTCGAAATCGGCCAACTATCCAATTGGTATGACTCAGGAGAGTCAGGGAACGACGAGGTTCGAAGTCAGGCTGCCATGCAATCGGTAAGACTCCAGAGAGTCAGGGAACGATGAGGGTGAATGTCAGGCTGTAAGCCAATTGGTATGAGTCTGGAACGTAATGGACAGATGAATATCGAAATCAGGCACCTATCCAATTGGTATGACCCAGGAGAGTCAGAAACCAACGAGGTTTGAAGTCAGGCTGAAATCCAATCCGTAAGACTACAGAGAGTCAGGCACCGATTTGGGTGAATGTCAGGCTGCTCGCCAAATAGTACGACTATGGAACGTCATGGAGATATGAAAATTGAAATCAGGCACCTATCCAATTGTTATGACCCAGGAGAGTCATGGAACGACGAGGTTCAAAGTCAGGCTGCCATGCAATCGGTAAGACTCCAGAGTGTCAGCGACCGATGAGGGTGAATGTCAGGCTGCAAGCCAATCAGTACGACTCTGGAACGTAATGAACGGATGAATATCGAAATCGGGAACCTATCCAATTGGTATGACCCAGGAGAGTCAGGGAACGACGAGGTTCGAAGTCAGGCTGCCATGCAATCGGTAAGACTCCAGAGAGTCAGGGAACGATGAGGGTGAATGTCAGGCTGCAAGCCAATCGGTATGACTCTGGAACGTAATGAACGGATGAATATCGAAATCAGGCACCTATCCAATTGGTATGACCCAGGAGAGTCATGGAACGACGAGGTTCAAAGTCAGGCGGCCATGCAATCGGTAAGACTCTAGAGAGTCAGGGAACGATGTGGGTGAATGTCAGGCTGCAAGCCAGTCGGTATGACTCTGGAACGTAATGAACGGATGAATATCGAAATCAGGCACCTATCCAATTGGTATGACCCAGGAGAGTCATGGAAAGACGAGATTCAAAGTCAGGCGGCCATGCAATCGGTAAGACTCCAGAGAGTCAGGGAACGATGAGGGTGAATGTCAGGCTGGAAGCCGATCAGTACAACATTGGAACGTCATGGACGGATGAATATCGAAATCAGGCACCTATCCAATTGGTATGACCCAGGAGAGTCAGAAACCAACGAGGTTTGAAGTCAGGCTGAAATCCAATCCGTAAGACTACAGAGGTTCAGGGACCGATTTGAGTGAATGTCAGGCTGCTCGCCAAATGGTACGACTATGGAACGTCATGGAGATATGAAAATTGAAATCAGGCACCTATCCAATTGTTATGACCCAGGAGAGTAATGAAACGACGAGGTTCAAAGTCAGGCTGCCATGCAATCGGTAAGACTCCAGAGTGTCAGCGACCGATGAGGGTGAATGTCAGGCAGCAAGCCAATCAGTACGACCCTGGAACGTAATGAACGGATGAATATCGAAATCGGGAACCTATCCAATTGGTATGACCCAGGAGAGTCAGGGAACGTCGAGGTTCGAAGTCAGGCTGCCATGCAATCGGTAAGACTCCAGAGAGTCAGAGACCCAAGAGGGTGAATGTCAGGCTTCAAGCCAATCAGTACGACTCTAGAACGTAATGAACGGATGAATATCGAAATCGGGCACCTATCCAATTGGTATGACCCAGGAGAATCAGGGAACGGCGAGGTTCAAAGTCAGGCGGCCATTCAATCGGTAAGACTCCAGAGTGTCAGGGAACGATGAGGGTGAATGTCAGGCTGGAAGCCGATCGGTACAACACTGGAACGTCATGGGCGGATGAATATCAAAATCAGGCACCTATCCTATTGGTATGACCCAGGAGAGTCATGGAACGACGAGGTTCAAAGTCAGGCGGACATGCAATCGGTAAGACTCCAGAGAGTCAGGGAACGATGAGGGTGAATGTCAGGCTGGAAGCCGATCAGTACAACATTGGAGGGTCATGGACGGATGAATATCGAAATCAGGCACCTATCCAATTGGTATGACCCAAGAGAGTCATGGAACGACGAGGTTCAAAGTCAGGCGGCCATGCAATCGGTAAGACTCCAGAGAGTCAGGGAACGATGAGGGTGAATGTCAGGCTGGAAGCCGATCAGTACAACATTGGAAGGTCATGGACGGATGAATATCGAAATCAGGCACCTATCGAATTGGTATGACCCAGGAGAGTCAGAAACCAACGAGGTTTGAAGTCAGGCTGAAATCCAATCCGTAAGACTACAGAGAGTCAGGCACCGATTTGGGTGAATGTCAGGCTGCTCGCCAAATGGTACGACTATGGAACGTCATGGAGATATGAAAATTGAAATCAGGCACCTATCCAATTGTTATGACCCAGGAGAGTCATGGAACGACGAGGTTCAAAGTCAGGCTGCCATGCAATCGGTAAGACTCCAGAGTGTCAGGGACCGATGAGGGTGAATGTCAGGCTGCAAGCCAATCAGTACGACTCTGGAACGTAATGAACGGATGAATATCGAAATCGGGAACCTATCCCATTGGTATGACCCAGGAGAGTCAGGGAACGACGAGGTTCGAAGTCAGTCTGCCATGCAATCGGTAAGACTCCAGAGAGTCAGGGAACGATGAGGGTGAATGTCAGGCTGCAAGCCAATCGGTATGACTCTGGAACGTAATGAACGGATGAATATCGAAATCAGGCACCTATCCAATTGGTATGACCCAGGAGAGTCATGGAACGACGAGGTTCGAAGTCAGGGTGCCATGCAATCGGTAAGACTCCAGAGAGTCAGGGAACGATGAGGGTGAATGTCAGGCTGCAAGCCAATCGGTATGACTCTGGAACGTAATGAATGGATGAATATCGAAATCAGGCACCTATCCAATTGGTATGAACCAGGAGAGTCATGGAACGACGAGGTTCAAAGTCAGGCGGCCATGCAATCGGTAAGACTCCAGAGAGTCAGGGAACGATGAGGGAGAATGTCAGGCTGGAAGCCGATCAGTACAACATTGGAAGGTCATGGACGGATGAATATCGAAATCAGGCACCTATCCAATTGGTATGACCCAGGAGAGTCAGAAACCAACGAGGTTTGAAGTCAGGCTGAAATCCAATCCGTAAGACTACAGAGAGTCAGGGACCGATTTGGGTGAATGTCAGGCTGCTCGCCAAACGGTACGACTATGGAACGTCATGGAGATATGAAAATTGAAATCAGGCACCTATCCAATTGTTATGACCCAGGAGAGTCATGGAACGACGAGGTTCGAAGTCAGGCTGCCATGCAATCGGTAAGACTCCAGAGTGTCAGGGACCGATGAGGGTGAATGTCAGGCTGCAAGCCAATCAGTACGACTCTGGAACGTAATGAACGGATGAATATCGAAATCGGGAACCTATCAAATTGGTATGACCCAGGAGAGTCAGGGAACGACGAGGTTCGAAGTCAGGCTGCCATGCAATCGGTAAGACTCCAGAGAGTCAGCGAACGATGAGGGTGAATGTCAGGCTGCAAGCCAATCGGTATGACTCTGGAACATAATGAACGGATGAATATCGAAATCAGGCACCTATCCAATTGGTATGACCCAGGAGAGTCAGAAACCAACGAGGTTTGAAGTCAGGCTGAAATCCAATCCGTAAGACTACAGAGAGTCAGGCACCGATTTGGGTGAATGTCAGGCTGCTCACCAAGTGGTACAACTATTGAACGTCATGGAGATATGAAAATTGAAATCAGGCACCTATCCAATTGTTATGACCCAGGAGAGTCATTGAACGACGAGGTTCAAAGTCAGGCTGCCATGCAATCGGTAAGACTCCAGAGAGTCAGGGAACGATGAGGGTGAATGTCAGGCTGCAAGCCAATCGGTATGACTCTGGAACGTAATGAACGGATGAATATCGAAATCAGGCACCTATCCAATTGGTATGACCCAGGAGAGTCATGGAACGACGAGGTTCAAAGGCAGGCTGCCATGCAATCGGTAAGACTCCAGAGAGTCAGGGAACGATGAGGGAGAATATAAGGCTGGAAGCCGATCAGTACAACATTGGAAGGTCATGGACGGATGAATATCGAAATCAGGCACCTATCCAATTGGTATGACCCAGGAGAGTCAGAAACCAACGAGGTTTGAAGTCAGGCTGAAATCCAATCCGTAAGACTACAGAGAGTCAGGGACCGATTTGGGTGAATGTCAGGCTGCTCGCCAAACGGTACGACTATGGAACGTCATGGAGATATGAAAATTGAAATCAGGCACCTATCCAGTTGTTATGACCCAGGAGAGTCATGGAACGACGAGGTTCGAAGTCAGGCTGCCATGCAATCGGTAAGACTCCAGAGAGTCAGGGAACGATGAGGGTGAATGTCAGGCTGTAAGCCAGTCGGTATGACTCTGGAACGTAATGAACGGATGAATTTCGAAATCAGGCACCTATCTGATTGGTATGACCCAGGAGAGTCATGGAACGACGAGGTTCAAAGTCAGGCGGCCATGCAATCGGTAAGACTCCAGAGAGTCAGGGAACGATGAGGGAGAATGTCAGGCTGGAAGCCGATCAGTACAACATTGGAAGGTCATGGACGGATGAATATCGAAATCAGGCACCTATCCAATTGGTATGACCCAGGAGAGTCAGAAACCAACGAGGTTTGAAGTCAGGCTGAAATCCAATCCGTAAGACTACAGAGAGTCAGGGACCGATTTGGGTGAATGTCAGGCTGCTCGCCAAACGGTACGACTATGGAACGTCATGGAGATATGAAAATTGAAATCAGGCACCTATCCAATTGTTATGACCCAGGAGAGTCATGGAACGACGAGGTTCGAAGTCAGGCTGCCATGCAATCGGTAAGACTCCAGAGTGTCAGGGACCGATGAGGGTGAATGTCAGGCTGCAAGCCAATCAGTACGACTCTGGAACGTAATGAACGGATGAATATCGAAATCGGGAACCTATCAAATTGGTATGACCCAGGAGAGTCAGGGAACGACGAGGTTCGAAGTCAGGCTGCCATGCAATCGGTAAGACTCCAGAGAGTCAGCGAACGATGAGGGTGAATGTCAGGCTGCAAGCCAATCGGTATGACTCTGGAACATAATGAACGGATGAATATCGAAATCAGGCACCTATCCAATTGGTATGACCCAGGAGAGTCAGAAACCAACGAGGTTTGAAGTCAGGCTGAAATCCAATCCGTAAGACTACAGAGAGTCAGGCACCGATTTGGGTGAATGTCAGGCTGCTCACCAAGTGGTACAACTATTGAACGTCATGGAGATATGAAAATTGAAATCAGGCACCTATCCAATTGTTATGACCCAGGAGAGTCATTGAACGACGAGGTTCAAAGTCAGGCTGCCATGCAATCGGTAAGACTCCAGAGAGTCAGGGAACGATGAGGGTGAATGTCAGGCTGCAAGCCAATCGGTATGACTCTGGAACGTAATGAACGGATGAATATCGAAATCAGGCACCTATCCAATTGGTATGACCCAGGAGAGTCATGGAACGACGAGGTTCAAAGGCAGGCTGCCATGCAATCGGTAAGACTCCAGAGAGTCAGGGAACGATGAGGGAGAATATCAGGCTGGAAGCCGATCAGTACAACATTGGAAGGTCATGGACGGATGAATATCGAAATCAGGCACCTATCCAATTGGTATGACCCAGGAGAGTCAGAAACCAACGAGGTTTGAAGTCAGGCTGAAATCCAATCCGTAAGACTACAGAGAGTCAGGGACCGATTTGGGTGAATGTCAGGCTGCTCGCCAAACGGTACGACTATGGAACGTCATGGAGATATGAAAATTGAAATCAGGCACCTATCCAGTTGTTATGACCCAGGAGAGTCATGGAACGACGAGGTTCGAAGTCAGGCTGCCATGCAATCGGTAAGACTCCAGAGAGTCAGGGAACGATGAGGGTGAATGTCAGGCTGTAAGCCAGTCGGTATGACTCTGGAACGTAATGAACGGATGAATTTCGAAATCAGGCACCTATCTGATTGGTATGACCCAGGAGAGTCATGGAACGACGAGATTCAAAGTCAGGTGGCCATGCAATCGGTAAGACTCCAGAGAGTCAGGGAACAATGAGGGTGAATGTCAGGATGGAAGCCGATCAGTACAACATTGGAACGTCATGTACGGATGAATATCGAAATCAGCCACCTATCCAATTGGTATGACCCAGGAGAGTCAGAAACCAACGAGGTTTGAAGTCAGGCTGAAACCCAATCCGTAAGACTACAGAGAGTCAGGGACCGATTTGGGTGAATGTTAGGCTGCTCGCCAAACGGTACGAATATGGAACGTCATGGAGATATGAAAATTGAAATCAGGCACCTATCCAATTGTTATGACCCAGGAGAGTCATGGAACGACGAGGTTCAAAGTCAGGCTGCCATGCAATCGGTAAGACTCCAGAGAGTCAGGGAACGATGAGGGAGAATGTCAGGCTGGAAGCCGATCAGTACAACATTGGAAGGTCATGGACGGATGAATATCGAAATCAGGCACCTATCCAATTGGTATGACCCAGGAGAGTCAGAAACCAACGAGGTTTGAAGTCAGGCTGAAATCCAATCCGTAAGACTACAGAGAGTCAGGCACCGATTTGGGTGAATGTCAGGCTGCTCGCCAAATGGTACGACTATGGAACGTCATGGAGATATGAAAATTGAAATCAGGCACCTATCCAATTGTTATGACCCAGGAGAGTCATGGAACGACGAGGTTCAAAGTCAGGCTGCCATGCAATCGGTAAGACTCCAGAGTGTCAGCGACCGATGAGGGTGAATGTCAGGCTGCAAGCCAATCAGTACGACTCTGGAACGTAATGAACGGATGAATATCGAAATCGGGAACCTATCCAATTGGTATGACCCAGGAGAGTCAGGGAACGACGAGGTTCGAAGTCAGGCTGCCATGCAATCGGTAAGACTCCAGAGAGTCAGGGAACAATGAGGGTGAATGTCAGGCTGCAAGCCAATCGGTATGACTCTGGAACGTAATGAACGGATGAATATCGAAATCAGGCACCTATCCAATTGGTATGACCCAGGAGAGTCATGGAACGACGAGGTTCGAAGTCAGGGTGCCATGCAATCGGTAAGACTCCAGAGAGTCAGGGAACGATGAGGGTGAATGTCAGGCTGCAAGCCAATCGGTATGACTCTGGAACGTAATGAACGGATGAATATCGAAATCAGGCACCTATCCAATTGGTATGACCCAGGAGAGTCATGGAACGACGAGGTTCAAAGTCAGGCTGCCATGCAATCGGTAAGACTCCAGAGAGTCAGGGAACGATGAGGGAGAATGTCAGGCTGGAAGCCGATCAGTACAACATTGGAAGGTCATGGACGGATGAATATCGAAATCAGGCACCTATCCAATTGGTATGACCCAGGAGAGTCAGAAACCAACGAGGTTTGAAGTCAGGCTGAAATCCAATCCGTAAGACTACAGAGAGTCAGGCACCGATTTGGGTGAATGTCAGGCTGCTCGCCAAATGGTACGACTATGGAACGTCATGGAGATATGAAAATTGAAATCAGGCACCTATCCAATTGTTATGACCCAGGAGAGTCATGGAACGACGAGGTTCAAAGTCAGGCTGCCATGCAATCGGTAAGACTCCAGAGTGTCAGCGACCGATGAGGGTGAATGTCAGGCTGCAAGCCAATCAATACGACTCTGGAACGTAATGAACGGATGAATATCGAAATCGGGAACCTATCCAATTGGTATGACCCAGGAGAGTCAGGGAACGACGAGGTTCGAAGTCAGGCTGCCATGCAATCGGTAAGACTCCAGAGAGTCAGGGAACGATGAGGGTGAATGTCAGGCTGCAAGCCAATCGGTATGACTCTGGAACATAATGAACGGATGAATATCGAAATCAGGCACCTATCCAATTGGTATGACCCAGGAGAGTCAGGGAACGACGAGGTTCGAAGTCAGGGTGCCAGGCAATCGGTAAGACTCCAGAGGGTCAGGGAACGATGAGGGTGAATGTCAGGCTGCAAGCCAATCGGTATGACTCTGGAACGTAATGAACGGATGAATATCGAAATCAGGCACCTATCCAATTGGTATGACCCAGGAGAGTCATGGAACGACGAGGTTCAAAGTCAGGCGGCCATGCAATCGGTAAGACACCAGAGAGTCAGGGAACGATGAGGGAGAATGTCAGGCTGGAAGCCGATCAGTACAACATTGGAAGGTCATGGACGGATGAATATCGAAATCAGGCACCTATCCAATTGGTATGACCCAGGAGAGTCAGAAACCAACGAGGTTTGAAGTCAGGCTGAAATCCAATCCGTAAGACTACAGAGAGTCAGGGAACGATGAGGGTGAATGTCAGGCTGCAAGCCGATCAGTACAACATTGGAAGGTCATGGACGGATGAATATCGAAATCAGGCACCTATCCAATTGGTATGACCCAGGAGAGTCATGGAACGACGAGGTTCAAAGTCAGGCGGCCATGCAATCGGTAAGACTCCAGAGAGTCAGGGAACGATGAGGGAGAATGTCAGGCTGGAAGCCGATCAGTACAACATTGGAAGGTCATGGACGGATGAATATCGAAATCAGGCACCTATCGAATTGGTATGACCCAGGAGAGTCAGAAACCAACGAGGTTTGAAGTCAGGCTGAAATCCAATCCGTAAGACTACAGAGAGTCAGGGACCTATTTGAGTGAATGTCAGGCTGCTCGCCAAACGGTACGACTATGGAACGTCATGGAGATATGAAAATTGAAATCAGGCACCTATCCAATTGTTATGACCCAGGAGAGTCATGGAACGACGAGGTTCGAAGTCAGGCTGCCATGCAATCGGTAAGACTCCAGAGTGTCAGGGACCGATGAGGGTGAATGTCAGGCTGCAAGCCAATCAGTACGACTCTGGAACGTAATGAACGGATGAATATCGAAATCGGGAACCTATCCAATTGGTATGACCCAGGAGAGTCAGGGAACGACGAGGTTCGAAGTCAGGCTGCCATGCAATCGGTAAGACTCCAGAGAGTCAGGGAACGATGAGGGTGAATGTCAGGCTGCAAGCCAATCAGTATGACTCTGGAACGTAATGAACGGATGAATATCGAAATCAGGCACCTATCCAATTGGTATGACCCAGGAGAGTCATGGAACGACGAGGTTCGAAGTCAGGGTGCCATGCAATCGGTAAGACTCCAGAGTGTCAGGGAACGATGAGGGTGAATGTCAGGCTGCAAGCCAATCGGTATGACTCTGGAACGTAATGAACGGATGAATATCGAAATCAGGCACCTATCCAATTGGTATGACCCAGGAGAGTCATGGAACGACGAGGTTCAAAGTCAGGCGGCCATGCAATCGGTAAGACTCCAGAGAGTCAGGGAACAATGAGGGTGAATGTCAGGCTTGAAGCCGATCAGTACAACATTGGAACGTCATGGACGGATGAATATCGAAATCAGGCACCTATCGAATTGGTATGACCCAGGAGAGTCAGAAACCAACGAGGTTTGAAGTCAGGCTGAAATCCAATCCGTAAGACTACAGAGAGTCAGGGACCTATTTGAGTGAATGTCAGGCTGCTCGCCAAACGGTACGACTATGGAACGTCATGGAGATATGAAAATTGAAATCAGGCACCTATCCAATTGTTATGACCCAGGAGAGTCATGGAACGACGAGGTTCGAAGTCAGGCTGCCATGCAATCGGTAAGACTCCAGAGTGTCAGGGACCGATGAGGGTGAATGTCAGGCTGCAAGCCAATCAGTACGACTCTGGAACGTAATGAACGGATGAATATCGAAATCGGGAACCTATCCAATTGGTATGACCCAGGAGAGTCAGGGAACGACGAGGTTCGAAGTCAGGCTGCCATGCACTCGGTAAGACTCCAGAGAGTCAGGGAACGATGAGGGTGAATGTCAGGTTGCAAGCCAATCGGTATGACTCTGGAACATAATGAACGGATGAATATCGAAATCAGGCACCTATCCAATTGGTATGACCCAGGAGAGTCAGGGAACGACGAGGTTCGAAGTCAGGGTGCCAGGCAATCGGTAAGACTCCAGAGGGTCAGGGAACGATGAGGGTGAATGTCAGGCTGCAAGCCAATCGGTATGACTCTGGAACGTAATGAACGGATGAATATCGAAATCAGGCACCTATCCAATTGGTATGACCCAGGAGAGTCATGGAACGACGAGGTTCAAAGTCAGGCGGCCATGCAATCGGTAAGACACCAGAGAGTCAGGGAACGATGAGGGAGAATGTCAGGCTGGAAGCCGATCAGTACAACATTGGAAGGTCATGGACGGATGAATATCGAAATCAGGCACCTATCCAATTGGTATGACCCAGGAGAGTCAGAAACCAACGAGGTTTGAAGTCAGGCTGAAATCCAATCCGTAAGACTACAGAGAGTCAGGGAACGATGAGGGTGAATGTCAGGCTGCAAGCCAATCGGTATGACTCTGGAACGTAATGAACGGATGAATATCGAAATCAGGCACCTATCCAATTGGTATGACCCAGGAGAGTCATGGAACGACGAGGTTCAAAGTCAGGCGGCCATGCAATCGGTAAGACTCCAGAGAGTCAGGGAACGATGAGGGAGAATGTCAGGCTGGAAGCCGATCAGTACAACATTGGAAGGTCATGGACGGATGAATATCGAAATCAGGCACCTATCGAATTGGGATGACCCAGGAGAGTCAGAAACCAACGAGGTTTGAAGTCAGGCTGAAATCCAATCCGTAAGACTACAGAGAGTCAGGGACCTATTTGAGTGAATGTCAGGCTGCTCGCCAAACGGTACGACTATGGAACGTCATGGAGATATGAAAATTGAAATCAGGCACCTATCCAATTGTTATGACCCAGGAGAGTCATGGAACGACGAGGTTCGAAGTCAGGCTGCCATGCAATCGGTAAGACTCCAGAGTGTCAGGGACCGATGAGGGTGAATGTCAGGCTGCAAGCCAATCAGTACGACTCTGGAACGTAATGAACGGATGAATATCGAAATCGGGAACCTATCCAATTGGTATGACCCAGGAGAGTCAGGGAACGACGAGGTTCGAAGTCAGGCTGCCATGCAATCGGTAAGACTCCAGAGAGTCAGGGAACGATGAGGGTGAATGTCAGGCTGCAAGCCAATCGGTATGACTCTGGAACATAATGAACGGATGAATATCGAAATCAGGCACCTATCCAATTGGTATGACCCAGGAGAGTCAGGGAACGACGAGGTTCGAAGTCAGGGTGCCAGGCAATCGGTAAGACTCCAGAGGGTCAGGGAACGATGAGGGTGAATGTCAGGCTGCAAGCCAATCGGTATGACTCTGGAACGTAATGAACGGATGAATATCGAAATCAGGCACCTATCCAATTGGTATGACCCTGGAGAGTCATGGAACGACGAGGTTCAAAGTCAGGCGGCCATGCAATCGGTAAGACACCAGAGAGTCAGGGAACGATGAGGGAGAATGTCAGGCTGGAAGCCGATCAGTACAACATTGGAAGGTCATGGACGAATGAATATCGAAATCAGGCATCTATCCAATTGGTATGACCCAGGAGAGTCATGGAACGACGAGGTTCAAAGTAAGGCGGCCATGCAATCGGTAAGACTCCAGAGAGTCAGGGAACGATGAGGGACAATGTCAGGCTGGAAGCCGATCAGTACAACATTGGAAGGTCATGGACGGATGAATATCGAAATCAGGCACCTATCCAATTGGTATGACCCAGGAGAGTCATGGAACGACGAGGTTCAAAGTCAGTCTGCCATGCAATCGGTAAGACTCCAGAGAGTCAGGGAACGATGAGGGTGAATGTCAGGCTGGAAGCCGATCAGTACAACATTGGAAGGTCATGGACGAATGAATATCGAAATCAGGCACCTATCCAATTGGTATGACCCAGGAGAGTCAGAAACCAACGAGGTTTGAAGTCAGGCTGAAATCCAATCCGTAAGACTACAGAGAGTCAGGCACCGATTTGGGTGAATGTCAGGCTGCTCGCCAAATGGTACGACTATGGAACGTCATGGAGATATGAAAATTGAAATCAGGCACCTATCCAATTGTTATGACCCAGGAGAGTCATGGAACGACGAGGTTCAAAGTCAGGCTGCCATGCAATCGGTAAGACTCCAGAGTGTCAGCGACCGATGAGGGTGAATGTCAGGCTGCAAGCCAATCAGTACGACTCTGGAACGTAATGAACGGATGAATATCGAAATCGGGAACCTATCCAATTGGTATGACCCAGGAGAGTCAGGGAACGACGAGGTTCGAAGTCAGGCTGCCATGCAATCGGTAAGACTCCAGAGAGTCAGGGAACAATGAGGGTGAATGTCAGGCTGCAAGCCAATCGGTATGACTCTGGAACGTAATGAACGGATGAATATCGAAATCAGGCACCTATCCAATTGGTATGACCCAGGAGAGTCATGGAACGACGAGGTTCGAAGTCAGGGTGCCATGCAATCGGTAAGACTCCAGAGAGTCAGGGAACGATGAGGGTGAATGTCAGGCTGCAAGCCAATCGGTATGACTCTGGAACGTAATGAACGGATGAATATCGAAATCAGGCACCTATCCAATTGGTATGACCCAGGAGAGTCATGGAACGACGAGGTTCAAAGTCAGGCGGCCATGCAATCGGTAAGACTCCAGAGAGTCAGGGAACGATGAGGGAGAATGTCAGGCTGGAAGCCGATCAGTACAACATTGGAAGGTCATGGACGGATGAATATCGAAATCAGGCACCTATCGAATTGGTATGACCCAGGAGAGTCAGAAACCAACGAGGTTTGAAGTCAGGCTGAAATCCAATCCGTAAGACTACAGAGAGTCAGGGACCTATTTGAGTGAATGTCAGGCTGCTCGCCAAACGGTACGACTATGGAACGTCATGGAGATATGAAAATTGAAATCAGGCACCTATCCAATTGTTATGACCCAGGAGAGTCATGGAACGACGAGGTTCGAAGTCAGGCTGCCATGCAATCGGTAAGACTCCAGAGTGTCAGGGACCGATGAGGGTGAATGTCAGGCTGCAAGCCAATCAGTACGACTCTGGAACGTAATGAACGGATGAATATCGAAATCGGGAACCTATCCAATTGGTATGACCCAGGAGAGTCAGGGAACGACGAGGTTCGAAGTCAGGCTGCCATGCAATCGGTAAGACTCCAGAGAGTCAGGGAACGATGAGGGTGAATGTCAGGCTGCAAGACAATCGGTATGACTCTGGAACATAATGAACGGATGAATATCGAAATCAGGCACCTATCCAATTGGTATGACCCAGGAGAGTCAGGGAACGACGAGGTTCGAAGTCAGGGTGCCAGGCAATCGGTAAGACTCCAGAGGATCAGGGAACGATGAGGGTGAATGTCAGGCTGCAAATCAATCGGTATGACTCTGGAACGTAATGAACGGATGAATATCGAAATCAGGCACCTATCCAATTGGTATGACCCTGGAGAGTCATGGAACGACGAGGTTCAAAGTCAGGCGGCCATGCAATCGGTAAGACACCAGAGAGTCAGGGAACGATGAGGGAGAATGTCAGGCTGGAAGCCGATCAGTACAACATTGGAAGGTCATGGACGAATGAATATCGAAATCAGGCATCTATCCAATTGGTATGACCCAGGAGAGTCATGGAACGACGAGGTTCAAAGTAAGGCGGCCATGCAATCGGTAAGACTCCAGAGAGTCAGGGAACGATGAGGGACAATGTCAGGCTGGAAGCCGATCAGTACAACATTGGAAGGTCATGGACGGATGAATATCGAAATCAGGCACCTATCCAATTGGTATGACCCAGGAGAGTCATGGAACGACGAGGTTCAAAGTCAGTCTGCCATGCAATCGGTAAGACTCCAGAGAGTCAGGGAACGATGAGGGTGAATGTCAGGCTGGAAGCCGATCAGTACAACATTGGAAGGTCATGGACGAATGAATATCGAAATCAGGCACCTATCCAATTGGTATGACCCAGGAGAGTCAGAAACCAACGAGGTTTGAAGTCAGGCTGAAATCCAATCCGTAAGACTACAGAGAGTCAGGCACCGATTTGGGTGAATGTCAGGCTGCTCGCCAAATGGTACGACTATGGAACGTCATGGAGATATGAAAATTGAAATCAGGCACCTATCCAATTGTTATGACCCAGGAGAGTCATGGAACGACGAGGTTCAAAGTCAGGCTGCCATGCAATCGGTAAGACTCCAGAGTGTCAGCGACCGATGAGGGTGAATGTCAGGCTGCAAGCCAATCAGTACGACTCTGGAACGTAATGAACGGATGAATATCGAAATCGGGAACCTATCCAATTGGTATGACCCAGGAGAGTCAGGGAACGACGAGGTTCGAAGTCAGGCTGCCATGCAATCGGTAAGACTCCAGAGAGTCAGGGAACAATGAGGGTGAATGTCAGGCTGCAAGCCAATCGGTATGACTCTGGAACGTAATGAACGGATGAATATCGAAATCAGGCACCTATCCAATTGGTATGACCCAGGAGAGTCATGGAACGACGAGGTTCGAAGTCAGGGTGCCATGCAATCGGTAAGACTCCAGAGAGTCAGGGAACGATGAGGGTGAATGTCAGGCTGCAAGCCAATCGGTATGACTCTGGAACGTAATGAACGGATGAATATCGAAATCAGGCACCTATCCAATTGGTATGACCCAGGAGAGTCATGGAACGACGAGGTTCAAAGTCAGGCGGCCATGCAATCGGTAAGACTCCAGAGAGTCAGGGAACGATGAGGGAGAATGTCAGGCTGGAAGCCGATCAGTACAACATTGGAAGGTCATGGACGGATGAATATCGAAATCAGGCACCTATCGAATTGGTATGACCCAGGAGAGTCAGAAACCAACGAGGTTTGAAGTCAGGCTGAAATCCAATCCGTAAGACTACAGAGAGTCAGGGACCTATTTGAGTGAATGTCAGGCTGCTCGCCAAACGGTACGACTATGGAACGTCATGGAGATATGAAAATTGAAATCAGGCACCTATCCAATTGTTATGACCCAGGAGAGTCATGGAACGACGAGGTTCGAAGTCAGGCTGCCATGCAATCGGTAAGACTCCAGAGTGTCAGGGACCGATGAGGGTGAATGTCAGGCTGCAAGCCAATCAGTACGACTCTGGAACGTAATGAACGGATGAATATCGAAATCGGGAACCTATCCAATTGGTATGACCCAGGAGAGTCAGGGAACGACGAGGTTCGAAGTCAGGCTGCCATGCAATCGGTAAGACTCCAGAGAGTCAGGGAACGATGAGGGTGAATGTCAGGCTGCAAGCCAATCGGTATGACTCTGGAACATAATGAACGGATGAATATCGAAATCAGGCACCTATCCAATTGGTATGACCCAGGAGAGTCAGGGAACGACGAGGTTCGAAGTCAGGGTGCCAGGCAATCGGTAAGACTCCAGAGGATCAGGGAACGATGAGGGTGAATGTCAGGCTGCAAATCAATCGGTATGACTCTGGAACGTAATGAACGGATGAATATCGAAATCAGGCACCTATCCAATTGGTATGACCCAGGAGAGTCATGGAACGACGAGGTTCAAAGTCAGGCGGCCATGCAATCGGTAAGACACCAGAGAGTCAGGGAACGATGAGGGAGAATGTCAGGCTGGAAGCCGATCAGTACAACATTGGACGGTCATGGACGAATGAATATCGAAATCAGGCATCTATCCAATTGGTATGACCCAGGAGAGTCATGGAACGACGAGGTTCAAAGTAAGGCGGCCATGCAATCGGTAAGACTCCAGAGAGTTAGGGAACGATGAGGGAGAATGTCAGGCTGGAAGCCGATCAGTACAACATTGGAAGGTCATGGACGGATGAATATCGAAATCAGGCACCTATCCAATTGGTATGACCCAGGAGAGTCATGGAACGACGAGGTTCAAAGTCAGTCTGCCATGCAATCGGTAAGACTCCAGAGAGTCAGGGAACGATGAGGGTGAATGTCAGGCTGGAAGCCGATCAGTACAACATTGGAAGGTCATGGACGAATGAATATCGAAATCAGGCACCTATCCAATTGGTATGACCCAGGAGAGTCAGAAACCAACGAGGTTTGAAGTCAGGCTGAAATCCAATCCGTAAGACTACAGAGAGTCAGGCACCGATTTGGGTGAATGTCAGGCTGCTCGCCAAATGGTACGACTATGGAACGTCATGGAGATATGAAAATTGAAATCAGGCACCTATCCAATTGTTATGACCCAGGAGAGTCATGGAACGACGAGGTTCAAAGTCAGGCTGCCATGCAATCGGTAAGACTCCAGAGTGTCAGCGACCGATGAGGGTGAATGTCAGGCTGCAAGCCAATCAGTACGACTCTGGAACGTAATGAACGGATGAATATCGAAATCGGGAACCTATCCAATTGGTATGACCCAGGAGAGTCAGGGAACGACGAGGTTCGAAGTCAGGCTGCCATGCAATCGGTAAGACTCCAGAGAGTCAGGGAACGATGAGGGTGAATGTCAGGCTGCAAGCCAATCGGTATGACTCTGGAACGTAATGAACGGATGAATATCGAAATCAGGCACCTATCCAATTGGTATGACCCAGGAGAGTCAGGGAACGACGAGGTTCGAAGTCAGGGTGCCAGGCAATCGGTAAGACTCCAGAGGGTCAGGGAACGATGAGGGTGAATGTCAGGCTGCAAGCCAATCGGTATGACTCTGGAACGTAATGAACGGATGAATATCGAAATCAGGCACCTATCCAATTGGTATGACCCAGGAGAGTCATGGAACGACGAGGTTCAAAGTCAGGCGGCCATGCAATCGGTAAGACACCAGAGAGTCAGGGAACGATGAGGGAGAATGTCAGGCTGGAAGCCGATCAGTACAACATTGGAAGGTCATGGACGGATGAATATCGAAATCAGGCACCTATCCAATTGGTATGACCCAGGAGAGTCAGAAACCAACGAGGTTTGAAGTCAGGCTGAAATCCAATCCGTAAGACTACAGAGAGTCAGGGAACGATGAGGGTGAATGTCAGGCTGCAAGCCAATCGGTATGACTCTGGAACGTAATGAACGGATGAATATCGAAATCAGGCACCTATCCAATTGGTATGACCCAGGAGAGTCATGGAACGACGAGGTTCAAAGTCAGGCGGCCATGCAATCGGTAAGACTCCAGAGAATCAGGGAACGATGAGGGAGAATGTCAGGCTGGAAGCCGATCAGTACAACATTGGAAGGTCATGGACGGATGAATATCGAAATCAGGCACCTATCCAATTGGTATGACCCAGGAGATTCAGAAACCAACGAGGTTTGAAGTCAGGCTGAAATCCAATCCGTAAGACTACAGAGAGTCAGGCACCGATTTGGGTGAATGTCAGGCTGCTCGCCAAATGGTACGACTATGGAACGTCATGGAGATATGAAAATTGAAATCAGGCACCTATCCAATTGTTATGACCCAGGAGAGTCATGGAACGACGAGGTTCAAAGTCAGGCTGCCATGCAATCGGTAAGACTCCAGAGTGTCAGCGATCGATGATGGTGAATGTCAGGCTGGAAGCCAATCAGTACGACTCTGGAACGTAATGAACGGATGAATATCGAAATCGGGAACCTATCCAATTGGTATGACCCAGGAGAGTCAGGGAACGACGAGGTTCGAAGTCAGGCTGCCATGCAATCGGTAAGACTCCAGAGAGTCAGGGAACGATGAGGGTGAATGTCAGGCTGCAAGCCAATCGGTATGACTCTGGAACGTAATGAACGGATGAATATCGAAATCAGGCACCTATCCAATTGGTATGACCCAGGAGAGTCATGGAACGACGAGGTTCAAAGTCAGGCGGCCATGCAATCGGTAAGACTCCAAAGAGTCAGGGAACGATGAGGGTGAATGTCAGGCTGGAAGCCGATCAGTACAACATTGGAAGGTCATGGACGGATGAATATCGAAATCAGGCACCTATCCAATTGGTATGACCCAGGAGAGTCAGAAACCAACGAGGTTTGAAGTCAGGCTGAAATCCAATCCGTAAGACTACAGAGAGTCAGGGACCGATTTGGGTGAATGTCAGGCTGCTCGCCAAACGGTACGACTATGGAACGTCATGGAGATATGAAAATTGAAATCAGGCACCTATCCAATTGTTATGACCCAGGAGAGTCATGGAACGACGAGGTTCGAAGTCAGGCTGCCATGCAATCGGTAAGACTCCAGAGTGTCAGGGACCGATGAGGGTGAATGTCAGGCTGCAAGCCAATCAGTACGACTCTGGAACGTAATGAACGGATGAATATCGAAATCGGGAACCTATCCAATTGGTATGACCCAGGAGAGTCAGGGAACGACGAGGTTCGAAGTCAGGCTGCCATGCAATCGGTAAGACTCCAGAGAGTCAGGGAACGATGAGGGTGAATGTCAGGCTGCAAGCCAATCGGTATGGCTCTGGAACATAATGAACGGATGAATATCGAAATCAGGCACCTATCCAATTGGTATGACCCAGGAGAGTCATGGAACGACGAGGTTTGAAATCAGGTTGCCATGCAATCGGTAAGACTCCAGAGAGTCAGGGAACGATGAGGGTGAATGTCAGGCTGCAAGCCAATCGGTATGGCTCTGGAACGTAATGAACGGATGAATATCGAAATCAGGCACGTATCCAATTGGTATGACCCAGGAGAGTCATGGAACGACGAGGTTCGAATTCAGGGTGCCATGCAATCGGTAAGACTCCAGAGAGTCAGGGAACGATGAGGGTGAATGTCAGGCTGCAAGCCAATCGGTATGACTCTGGAACGTAATGAACGGATGAATATCGAAATCAGGCACCTATCCAATTGGTATGACCCAGGAGAGTCATGGAACGACGAGGTTCAAAGTCAGGCGGCCATGCAATCGGTAAGACTCCAGAGAGTCAGGGAACGATGAGGGTGAATGTCAGGCTGGAAGCCGATCAGTACAACATTGGAAGGTCATGGACGGATGAATATCGAAATCAGGCACCTATCCAATTGGTATGACCCAGGAGAGTCAGAAACCAACGAGGTTTGAAGTCAGGCTGAAATCCAATCGGTAAGACTCCAGAGAGTCAGGGAACGATGAGGGTGAATGTCAGGCTGCAAGCCAATCGGTATGGCTCTGTAACATAATGAACGGATGAATATCGAAATCAGGCACCTATCCAATTGGTATGACCCAGGAGAGTCATGGAACGACGAGGTTTGAAATCAGGTTGCCATGCAATCGGTAAGACTCCAGAGAGTCAGGGAACGATGAGGGTGAATGTCAGGCTGCAAGCCAATCGGTATGACTCTGGAACGTAATGAACGGATGAATATCGAAATCGGACATCTATCCAATTGGTATGACCCAGGAGAGTCATGGAACGACAAGGTTCAAAGTCCGGCAGCCATGCAATCGGTTTGACTCCAGAGAGTCAGGGAACGATGAGGGAGAATGTCAGGCTGCAAGCCGATCAGTACAACATTGGAAGGTCATGGACGGATGAATATCGAAATCAGGCACCTATCCAATTGGTATGACCCAGGAGAGTCAGAAACCAACGAGGTTTGAAGTCAGGCTGAAATCCAATCCGTAAGACTACAGAGAGTCAGGGACCGATTTGGGTGAATGTCAGGCTGCTCGCCAAACGGTACGACTATGGAACGTCATGGAGATATGAAAATTGAAATCAGGTACCTATCCAGTTGTTATGACCCAGGAGAGTCATGGAACGACGAGGTTCGAAGTCAGGCTGCCATGCAATCGGTAAGACTCCAGAGAGTCAGGGAACGATGAGGGTGAATGTCAGGCTGCAAGCCAATCAGTACGACTTTGGAACGTAATGAACGGATGAATATCGAAATCGGGAACCTATCCGATTGGTATGACCCAGGAGAGTCAGGGAACGACGAGGTTCGAAGTCAGGCTGCCATGCAATCGGTAAGACTCCAGAGTGTCAGGGACCGATGAGGGTGAATGTCAGGCTGGAAGCGGATCAGTACAACATTGGAAGGTCATGGACGAATGAATATCGAAATCAGGCATCTATCCAATTGGTATGACCCAGGAGAGTCATGGAACGACGAGGTTCAAAGTCAGGCGGCCATGCAATCGGTAAGACTCCAGAGAGTCAGGGCACGATGAGGGAGAATGTCAGGCTGGAAGCCGATCAGTACAACATTGGAAGGTCATGGACGGATGAATATCGAAATCAGGCACCTATCCAATTGGTATGACCCAGGAGAGTCAGAAACCAACGAGGTTTGAAGTCAGGCTGAAATCCATTCCGTAAGACTACAGAGAGTCAGGGAACGATTTGGCTGAATGTCAGGCTGCTCGCCAAACGGTACGACTATGGAACGTCATGGAGATATGAAAATTGAAATCAGGCACCTATCCAATTGTTATGACCCAGGAGAGTCATGGAACGACGAGGTTCAAAGTCAGGCTGCCATGCAATTGGTAAGACTCCAGAGAGTCAGGGAACGATGAGGGTGAATGTCAGTCTGCAAGCCAATCGGTATGACTCTGGAACGTAATGAACGGATGAATATCGAAATCAGGCACCTATCCAATTGGTATGACCCAGGAGAGTCATGGAACGACGAGGTTCGAAGTCAGGCTGCCATGCAATTGGTAAGACTCCAGAGTGTCAGGGACCGATGAGGGTGAATGTCAGGCTGCAAGCCAATCAGTACGACTCTGGAACGTAATGAACGGATGAATATCGAAATCGGGAACCTATCCGATTGGTATGACCCAGGAGAGTCAGGGAACGACGAGGTTCGAAGTCAGGCTGCCATGCAATCGGTAAGACTCCAGAGAGTCAGGGAACGATGAGGGTGAATGTCAGGCTGCAAGCCAATCGGTATGACTCTGGAACGTAATGAACGGATGAATTTCGAAATCAGGCACCTATCTGATTGGTATGACCCAGGAGAGTCATGGAACGACGAGATTCAAAGTCAGGTGGCCATGCAATCGGTAAGACTCCAGAGAGTCAGGGAACAATGAGGGTGAATGTCAGGCTGGAAGCCGATCAGTACAACATTGGAACGTCATGGACGGATGAATATCGAAATCAGGCACCTATCCAATTGGTATGACCCAGGAGAGTCAGAAACCAACGAGGTTTGAAGTCAGGCTGAAACCCAATCCGTAAGACTACAGAGAGTCAGGGACCGATTTGGGTGAATGTTAGGCTGCTCGCCAAACGGTACGACTATGGAACGTCATGGAGATATGAAAATTGAAATCAGGCACCTATCCAATTGTTATGACCCAGGAGAGTCATGGAACGACGAGGTTCGAAGTCAGGCTACCATGCAATCGGTAAGACTCCAGAGTGTCAGGGACCGATGAGGGTGAATGTCAGGCTGCAAGCCAATCAGTACGACTCTGGAACGTAATGAACGGATGAATATCGAAATCGGGAACCTATCCGATTGGTATGACCCAGGAGAGTCAGGGAACGACGAGGTTCGAAGTCAGGCTGCCATGCAATCGGTAAGACTCCAGAGAGTCAGGGAACGATGAGGGTGAATGTCAGGCTGCAAGCCAATCGGTATGACTCTGGAACGTAATGAACGGATGAATATCGAAATCAGGCACCTATCCAATTGGTATGACCCAGGAGAGTCATGGAACGACGAGGTTCAAAGTCAGGCGGCCATGCAATCGGTAAGACTCCAGAGAGTCAGGGAACGATGAGGGAGAATGTCAGGCTGGAAGCCGATCAGTACAACATTGGAAGGTCATGGACGGATGAATATCGAAATCAGGCACCTATCCAATTGGTATGACCCAGGAGATTCAGAAACCAACGAGGTTTGAAGTCAGGCTGAAATCCAATCCGTAAGACTACAGAGAGTCAGGCACCGATTTGGGTGAATGTCAGGCTGCTCGCCAAATGGTACGACTATGGAACGTCATGGAGATATGAAAATTGAAATCAGGCACCTATCCAATTGTTATGACCCAGGAGAGTCATGGAACGACGAGGTTCAAAGTCAGGCTGCCATGCAATCGGTAAGACTCCAGAGTGTCAGCGACCGATGATGGTGAATGTCAGGCTGCAAGACAATCGGTACGACTCTGGAACGTAATGAACGGATGAATATCGAAATCGGGAACCTATCCAATTGGTATGACCCAGGAGAGTCAGGGAACGACGAGGTTCGAAGTCAGGCTGCCATGCAATCGGTAAGACTCCAGAGAGTCAGGGAACGATGAGGGTGAATGTCAGGCTGCAAGACAATCGGTATGACTCTGGAACGTAATGAACGGATGAATATCGAAATCAGGCACGTATCCAATTGGTATGACCCAGGAGAGTCATGGAACGACGAGGTTCGAATTCAGGGTGCCATGCAATCGGTAAGACTCCAGAGAGTCAGGGAACGATGAGGGTGAATGTCAAGCTGCAAGCCAATCGGTATGACTCTGGAACGTAATGAACGGATGAATATCGAAATCAGGCACCTATCCAATTGGTATGACCCAGGAGAGTCATGGAACGACGAGGTTCAAAGTCAGGCGGCCATGCAATCGGTAAGACTCCAGAGAGTCAGGGAACGATGAGGGTGAATGTCAGGGTGGAAGCCGATCAGTACAACATTGGAAGGTCAGGGACGGATGAATATCGAAATCAGGCACCTATCCAATTGGTATGACCCAGGAGAGTCAGAAACCAACGAGGTTTGAAGTCAGGCTGAAATCCAATCCGTAAGACTACAGAGAGTCAGGGACCGATTTGGGTGAATGTCAGGCTGCTCGCCAAACGGTACGACTATGGAACGTCATGGAGATATGAAAATTGAAATCAGGCACCTATCCAATTGTTATGACCCAGGAGAGTCATGGAACGACGAGGTTCGAAGTCAGGCTGCCATGCAATCGGTAAGACTCCAGAGTGTCAGGGACCGATGAGGGTGAATGTCAGGCTGCAAGCCAATCAGTACGACTCTGGAACGTAATGAACGGATGAATATCGAAATCGGGAACCTATCCAATTGGTATGACCCAGGAGAGTCAGGGAACGACGTGGTTCGAAGTCAGGCTGCCATGCAATCGGTAAGACTCCAGAGAGTCAGGGAACGATGAGGGTGAATGTCAGGCTGCAAGCCAATCGGTATGGCTCTGGAACATAATGAACGGATGAATATCGAAATCAGGCACCTATCCAATTGGTATGACCCAGGAGAGTCATGGAACGACGAGGTTTGAAATCAGGTCGCCATGCAATCGGTAAGACTCCAGAGAGTCAGGGAACGATGAGGGTGAATGTCAGGCTGCAAGCCAATCGGTATGACTCTGGAACGTAATGAACGGATGAATATCGAAATCAGACATCTATCCAATTGGTATGACCCAGGAGAGTCATGGAACGACAAGGTTCAAAGTCAGGCAGCCATGCAATCGGTTTGACTCCAGAGAGTCAGGGAACGATGAGGGAGAATGTCAGGCTGCAAGCCGATCAGTACAACATTGGAAGGTCATGGACGGATGAATATCGAAATCAGGCACCTATCCAATTGGTATGACCCAGGAGAGTCAGAAACCAACGAGGTTTGAAGTCAGGCTGAAATCCAATCCGTAAGACTACAGAGAGTCAGGGACCGATTTGGGTGAATGTCAGGCTGCTCGCCAAACGGTACGACTATGGAACGTCATGGAGATATGAAAATTGAAATCAGGCACCTATCCAGTTGTTATGACCCAGGAGAGTCATGGAACGACGAGGTTCGAAGTCAGGCTGCCATGCAATCGGTAAGACTCCAGAGAGTCAGGGAACGATGAGGGTGAATGTCAGGCTGCAAGCCAGTCGGTATGACTCTGGAACGTAATGAACGGATGAATTTCGAAATCAGGCACCTATCTGATTGGTATGACCCAGGAGAGTCATGGAACGACGAGATTCAAAGTCAGGTGGCCATGCAATCGGTAAGACTCCAGAGAGTCAGGGAACAATGAGGGTGAATGTCAGGCTGGAAGCCGATCAGTACAACATTGGAACGTCATGGACGGATGAATATCGAAATCAGGCACCTATCCAATTGGTATGACCCAGGAGAGTCAGAAACCAACGAGGTTTGAAGTCAGGCTGAAACCCAATCCGTAAGACTACAGAGAGTCAGGGACCGATTTGGGTGAATGTTAGGCTGCTCGCCAAACGGTACGACTATGGAACGTCATGGAGATATGAAAATTGAAATCAGGCACCTATCCAATTGTTATGACCCAGGAGAGTCATGGAACGACGAGGTTCGAAGTCAGGCTACCATGCAATCGGTAAGACTCCAGAGTGTCAGGGACCGATGAGGGTGAATGTCAGGCTGCAAGCCAATCAGTACGACTCTGGAACGTAATGAACGGATGAATATCGAAATCGGGAACCTATCCGATTGGTATGACCCAGGAGAGTCAGGGAACGACGAGGTTCGAAGTCAGGCTGCCATGCAATCGGTAAGACTCCAGAGAGTCAGGGAACGATGAGGGTGAATGTCAGGCTGCAAGCCAATCGGTATGACTCTGGAACGTAATGAACGGATGAATATCGAAATCAGGCACCTATCCAATTGGTATGACCCAGGAGAGTCATGGAACGACGAGGTTCAAAGTCAGGCGGCCATGCAATCGGTAAGACTCCAGAGAGTCAGGGAACGATGAGGGAGAATGTCAGGCTGGAAGCCGATCAGTACAACATTGGAAGGTCATGGACGGATGAATATCGAAATCAGGCACCTATCCAATTGGTATGACCCAGGAGATTCAGAAACCAACGAGGTTTGAAGTCAGGCTGAAATCCAATCCGTAAGACTACAGAGAGTCAGGCACCGATTTGGGTGAATGTCAGGCTGCTCGCCAAATGGTACGACTATGGAACGTCATGGAGATATGAAAATTGAAATCAGGCACCTATCCAATTGTTATGACCCAGGAGAGTCATGGAACGACGAGGTTCAAAGTCAGGCTGCCATGCAATCGGTAAGACTCCAGAGTGTCAGCGACCGATGATGGTGAATGTCAGGCTGCAAGACAATCGGTACGACTCTGGAACGTAATGAACGGATGAATATCGAAATCGGGAACCTATCCAATTGGTATGACCCAGGAGAGTCAGGGAACGACGAGGTTCGAAGTCAGGCTGCCATGCAATCGGTAAGACTCCAGAGAGTCAGGGAACGATGAGGGTGAATGTCAGGCTGCAAGACAATCGGTATGACTCTGGAACGTAATGAACGGATGAATATCGAAATCAGGCACGTATCCAATTGGTATGACCCAGGAGAGTCATGGAACGACGAGGTTCGAATTCAGGGTGCCATGCAATCGGTAAGACTCCAGAGAGTCAGGGAACGATGAGGGTGAATGTCAGGCTGCAAGCCAATCGGTATGACTCTGGAACGTAATGAACGGATGAATATCGAAATCAGGCACCTATCCAATTGGTATGACCCAGGAGAGTCATGGAACGACGAGGTTCAAAGTCAGGCGGCCATGCAATCGGTAAGACTCCAGAGAGTCAGGGAACGATGAGGGTGAATGTCAGGGTGGAAGCCGATCAGTACAACATTGGAAGGTCATGGACGGATGAATATCGAAATCAGGCACCTATCCAATTGGTATGACCCAGGAGAGTCAGAAACCAACGAGGTTTGAAGTCAGGCTGAAATCCAATCCGTAAGACTACAGAGAGTCAGGGACCGATTTGGGTGAATGTCAGGCTGCTCGCCAAACGGTACGACTATGGAACGTCATGGAGATATGAAAATTGAAATCAGGCACCTATCCAATTGTTATGACCCAGGAGAGTCATGGAACGACGAGGTTCGAAGTCAGGCTGCCATGCAATCGGTAAGACTCCAGAGTGTCAGGGACCGATGAGGGTGAATGTCAGGCTGCAAGCCAATCAGTACGACTCTGGAACGTAATGAACGGATGAATATCGAAATCGGGAACCTATCCAATTGGTATGACCCAGGAGAGTCAGGGAACGACGTGGTTCGAAGTCAGGCTGCCATGCAATCGGTAAGACTCCAGAGAGTCAGGGAACGATGAGGGTGAATGTCAGGCTGCAAGCCAATCGGTATGGCTCTGGAACATAATGAACGGATGAATATCGAAATCAGGCACCTATCCAATTGGTATGACCCAGGAGAGTCATGGAACGACGAGGTTTGAAATCAGGTTGCCATGCAATCGGTAAGACTCCAGAGAGTCAGGGAACGATGAGGGTGAATGTCAGGCTGCAAGCCAATCGGTATGACTCTGGAACGTAATGAACGGATGAATATCGAAATCAGACATCTATCCAATTGGTATGACCCAGGAGAGTCATGGAACGACAAGGTTCAAAGTCAGGCAGCCATGCAATCGGTTTGACTCCAGAGAGTCAGGGAACGATGAGGGAGAATGTCAGGCTGCAAGCCGATCAGTACAACATTGGAAGGTCATGGACGGATGAATATCGAAATCAGGCACCTATCCAATTGGTATGACCCAGGAGAGTCAGAAACCAACGAGGTTTGAAGTCAGGCTGAAATCCAATCCGTAAGACTACAGAGAGTCAGGGACCGATTTGGGTGAATGTCAGGCTGCTCGCCAAACGGTACGACTATGGAACGTCATGGAGATATGAAAATTGAAATCAGGCACCTATCCAGTTGTTATGACCCAGGAGAGTCATGGAACGACGAGGTTCGAAGTCAGGCTGCCATGCAATCGGTAAGACTCCAGAGAGTCAGGGAACGATGAGGGTGAATGTCAGGCAGCAAGCCAGTCGGTATGACTCTGGAACGTAATGAACGGATGAATTTCGAAATCAGGCACCTATCTGATTGGTATGACCCAGGAGAGTCATGGAACGACGAGATTCAAAGTCAGGTGGCCATGCAATCGGTAAGACTCCAGAGAGTCAGGGAACAATGAGGGTGAATGTCAGGCTGGAAGCCGATCAGTACAACATTGGAACGTCATGGACGGATGAATATCGAAATCAGGCACCTATCCAATTGGTATGACCCAGGAGAGTCAGAAACCAACGAGGTTTGAAGTCAGGCTGAAACCCAATCCGTAAGACTACAGAGAGTCAGGGACCGATTTGGGTGAATGTTAGGCTGCTCGCCAAACGGTACGACTATGGAACGTCATGGAGATATGAAAATTAAAATCAGGCACCTATCCAATTGTTATGACCCAGGAGAGTCATGGAACGACGAGGTTCGAAGTCAGGCTGCCATGCAATCGGTAAGACTCCAGAGAGTCAGGGAACGATGAGGGTGAATGTCAGGCTGCAAGCCAATCAGTACGACTTTGGAACGTAATGAACGGATGAATATCGAAATCGGGAACCTATCCGATTGGTATGACCCAGGAGAGTCAGGGAACGACGAGGTTCGAAGTCAGGCTGCCATGCAATCGGTAAGACTCCAGAGTGTCAGGGACCGATGAGGGTGAATGTCAGGCTGGAAGCGGATCAGTACAACATTGGAAGGTCATGGACGAATGAATATCGAAATCAGGCATCTATCCAATTGGTATGACCCAGGAGAGTCATGGAACGACGAGGTTCAAAGTCAGGCGGCCATGCAATCGGTAAGACTCCAGAGAGTCAGGGAACGATGAGGGAGAATGTCAGGCTGGAAGCCGATCAGTACAACATTGGAAGGTCATGGACGGATGAATATCGAAATCAGGCACCTATCCAATTGGTATGACCCAGGAGAGTCAGAAACCAACGAGGTTTGAAGTCAGGCTGAAATCCATTCCGTAAGACTACAGAGAGTCAGGGAACGATTTGGGTGAATGTCAGGCTGCTCGCCAAACGGTACGACTATGGAACGTCATGGAGATATGAAAATTGAAATCAGGCACCTATCCAATTGTTATGACCCAGGAGAGTCATGGAACGACGAGGTTCAAAGTCAGGCTGCCATGCAATCGGTAAGACTCCAGAGAGTCAGGGAACGATGAGGGTGAATGTCAGTCTGCAAGCCAATCGGTATGACTCTGGAACGTAATGAACGGATGAATATCGAAATCAGGCACCTATCCTATTGGTATGACCCAGGAGAGTCATGGAACGACGAGGTTCAAAGTCAGGCGGCCATGCAATCGGTAAGACTCCAGAGAGTCAGGGAACGATGAGGGTGAATGTCAGGCTGGAAGCCGATCAGTACAACATTGGAAGGTCATGGACGGATGAATATCGAAATCAGGCACCTATCCAATTGGTATGACCCAGGAGAGTCAGAAACCAACGAGGTTTGAAGTCAGGCTGAAATCCAATCGGTAAGACTCCAGAGAGTCAGGGAACGATGAGGGTGAATGTCAGGCTGCAAGCCAATCGGTATGGCTCTGGAACATAATGAACGGATGAATATCGAAATCAGGCACCTATCCAATTGTTATGACCCAGGAGAGTCATGGAACGACGAGGTTCGAAGTCAGGCTGCCATGCAATCGGTAAGACTCCAGAGTGTCAGGGACCGATGAGGGTGAATGTCAGGCTGCAAGCCAATCAGTACGACTCTGGAACGTAATGAACGGATGAATATCGAAATCGGGAACCTATCCAATTGGTATGACCCAGGAGAGTCAGGGAACGACGAGGTTCGAAGTCAGGCTGCCATGCAATCGGTAAGACTCCAGAGAGTCAGGGAACGATGAGGGTGAATGTCAGGCTGCAAGCCAATCGGTATGGCTCTGGAACATAATGAACGGATGAATATCGAAATCAGGCACCTATCCAATTGGTATGACCCAGGAGAGTCATGGAACGACGAGGTTTGAAATCAGGTTGCCATGCAATCGGTAAGACTCCAGAGAGTCAGGGAACGATGAGGGTGAATGTCAGGCTGCAAGCCAATCGGTATGGCTCTGGAACGTAATGAACGGATGAATATCGAAATCAGGCACGTATCCAATTGGTATGACCCAGGAGAGTCATGGAACGACGAGGTTCGAATTCAGGGTGCCATGCAATCGGTAAGACTCCAGAGAGTCAGGGAACGATGAGGGTGAATGTCAGGCTGCTCGCCAAACGGTATGACTCTGGAACGTAATGAACGGATGAATATCGAAATCAGGCACCTATCCAATTGGTATGACCCAGGAGAGTCATGGAACGACGAGGTTCAAAGTCAGGCGGCCATGCAATCGGTAAGACTCCAGAGAGTCAGGGAACGATGAGGGTGAATATCAGGCTGGAAGCCGATCAGTACAACATTGGAAGGTCATGGACGGATGAATATCGAAATCAGGCACCTATCCAATTGGTATGACCCAGGAGAGTCAGAAACCAACGAGGTTTGAAGTCAGGCTGAAATCCAATCGGTAAGACTCCAGAGAGTCAGGGAACGATGAGGGTGAATGTCAGGCTGCAAGCCAATCGGTATGGCTCTGTAACATAATGAACGGATGAATATCGAAATCAGGCACCTATCCAATTGGTATGACCCAGGAGAGTCATGGAACGACGAGGTTTGAAATCAGGTTGCCATGCAATCGGTAAGACTCCAGAGAGTCAGGGAACGATGAGGGTGAATGTCAGGCTGCAAGCCAATCGGTATGACTCTGGAACGTAATGAACGGATGAATATCGAAATCGGACATCTATCCAATTGGTATGACCCAGGAGAGTCATGGAACGACAAGGTTCAAAGTCAGGCAGCCATGCAATCGGTTTGACTCCAGAGAGTCAGGGAACGATGAGGGAGAATGTCAGGCTGCAAGCCGATCAGTACAACATTGGAAGGTCATGGACGGATGAATATCGAAATCAGGCACCTATCCAATTGGTATGACCCAGGAGAGTCAGAAACCAACGAGGTTTGAAGTCAGGCTGAAATCCAATCCGTAAGACTACAGAGAGTCAGGGACCGATTTGGGTGAATGTCAGGCTGCTCGCCAAACGGTACGACTATGGAACGTCATGGAGATATGAAAATTGAAATCAGGTACCTATCCAGTTGTTATGACCCAGGAGAGTCATGGAACGACGAGGTTCGAAGTCAGGCTGCCATGCAATCGGTAAGACTCCAGAGAGTCAGGGAACGATGAGGGTGAATGTCAGGCTGCAAGCTAGTCGGTATGACTCTAGAACGTAATGAACGGATGAATTTCGAAATCAGGCACCTATCTGATTGGTATGACCCAGGAGAGTCATGGAACGATGAGATTCAAAGTCAGGTGGCCATGCAATCGGTAAGACTCCAGAGAGTCAGGGAACAATGAGGGTGAATGTCAGGCTGGAAGCCGATCAGTACAACATTGGAACGTCATGGACGGATGAATATCGAAATCAGGCACCTATCCAATTGGTATGACCCAGGAGAGTCAGAAACCAACGAGGTTTGAAGTCAGGCTGAAACCCAATCCGTAAGACTACAGAGAGTCAGGGACCGATTTGGGTGAATGTTAGGCTGCTCGCCAAACGGTACGACTATGGAACGTCATGGAGATATGAAAATTAAAATCAGGCACCTATCCAATTGTTATGACCCAGGAGAGTCATGGAACGACGAGGTTCGAAGTCAGGCTGCCATGCAATCGGTAAGACTCCAGAGAGTCAGGGAACGATGAGGGTGAATGTCAGGCTGCAAGCCAATCAGTACGACTTTGGAACGTAATGAACGGATGAATATCGAAATCGGGAACCTATCCGATTGGTATGACCCAGGAGAGTCAGGGAACGACGAGGTTCGAAGTCAGGCTGCCATGCAATCGGTAAGACTCCAGAGTGTCAGGGACCGATGAGGGTGAATGTCAGGCTGGAAGCGGATCAGTACAACATTGGAAGGTCATGGACGAATGAATATCGAAATCAGGCATCTATCCAATTGGTATGACCCAGGAGAGTCATGGAACGACGAGGTTCAAAGTCAGGCGGCCATGCAATCGGTAAGACTCCAGAGAGTCAGGGCACGATGAGGGAGAATGTCAGGCTGGAAGCCGATCAGTACAACATTGGAAGGTCATGGACGGATGAATATCGAAATCAGGCACCTATCCAATTGGTATGACCCAGGAGAGTCAGAAACCAACGAGGTTTGAAGTCAGGCTGAAATCCATTCCGTAAGACTACAGAGAGTCAGGGAACGATTTGGGTGAATGTCAGGCTGCTCGCCAAACGGTACGACTATGGAACGTCATGGAGATATGAAAATTGAAATCAGGCACCTATCCAATTGTTATGACCCAGGAGAGTCATGGAACGACGAGGTTCAAAGTCAGGCTGCCATGCAATCGGTAAGACTCCAGAGAGTCAGGGAACGATGAGGGTGAATGTCAGTCTGCAAGCCAATCGGTATGACTCTGGAACGTAATGAACGGATGAATATCGAAATCAGGCACCTATCCAATTGGTATGACCCAGGAGAGTCATGGAACGACGAGGTTCGAAGTCAGGCTGCCATGCAATCGGTAAGACTCCAGAGTGTCAGGGACCGATGAGGGTGAATGTCAGGCTGCAAGCCAATCAGTACGACTCTGGAACGTAATGAACGGATGAATATCGAAATCGGGAACCTATCCGATTGGTATGACCCAGGAGAGTCAGGGAACGACGAGGTTCGAAGTCAGGCTGCCATGCAATCGGTAAGACTCCAGAGAGTCAGGGAACGATGAGGGTGAATGTCAGGCTGCAAGCCAATCGGTATGACTCTGGAACGTAATGAACGGATGAATTTCGAAATCAGGCACCTATCTGATTGGTATGACCCAGGAGAGTCATGGAACGACGAGATTCAAAGTCAGGTGGCCATGCAATCGGTAAGACTCCAGAGAGTCAGGGAACAATGAGGGTGAATGTCAGGCTGGAAGCCGATCAGTACAACATTGGAACGTCATGGACGGATGAATATCGAAATCAGGCACCTATCCAATTGGTATGACCCAGGAGAGTCAGAAACCAACGAGGTTTGAAGTCAGGCTGAAACCCAATCCGTAAGACTACAGAGAGTCAGGGACCGATTTGGGTGAATGTTAGGCTGCTCGCCAAACGGTACGACTATGGAACGTCATGGAGATATGAAAATTGAAATCAGGCACCTATCCAATTGTTATGACCCAGGAGAGTCATGGAACGACGAGGTTCGAAGTCAGGCTACCATGCAATCGGTAAGACTCCAGAGTGTCAGGGACCGATGAGGGTGAATGTCAGGCTGCAAGCCAATCAGTACGACTCTGGAACGTAATGAACGGATGAATATCGAAATCGGGAACCTATCCGATTGGTATGACCCAGGAGAGTCAGGGAACGACGAGGTTCGAAGTCAGGCTGCCATGCAATCGGTAAGACCCCAGAGAGTCAGGGAACGATGAGGGTGAATGTCAGGCTGCAAGACAATCGGTATGACTCTGGAACGTAATGAACGGATGAATATCGAAATCAGGCACGTATCCAATTGGTATGACCCAGGAGAGTCATGGAACGACGAGGTTCGAATTCAGGGTGCCATGCAATCGGTAAGACTCCAGAGAGTCAGGGAACGATGAGGGTGAATGTCAGGCTGCAAACCAATCGGTATGACTCTGGAACGTAATGAACGGATGAATATCGAAATCAGGCACCTATCCAATTGGTATGACCCAGGAGAGTCATGGAACGACGAGGTTCAAAGTCAGGCGGCCATGCAATCGGTAAGACTCCAGAGAGTCAGGGAACGATGAGGGTGAATGTCAGGGTGGAAGCCGATCAGTACAACATTGGAAGGTCAGGGACGGATGAATATCGAAATCAGGCACCTATCCAATTGGTATGACCCAGGAGAGTCAGAAACCAACGAGGTTTGAAGTCAGGCTGAAATCCAATCCGTAAGACTACAGAGAGTCAGGGACCGATTTGGGTGAATGTCAGGCTGCTCGCCAAACGGTACGACTATGGAACGTCATGGAGATATGAAAATTGAAATCAGGCACCTATCCAATTGTTATGACCCAGGAGAGTCATGGAACGACGAGGTTCGAAGTCAGGCTGCCATGCAATCGGTAAGACTCCAGAGTGTCAGGGACCGATGAGGGTGAATGTCAGGCTGCAAGCCAATCAGTACGACTCTGGAACGTAATGAACGGATGAATATCGAAATCGGGAACCTATCCAATTGGTATGACCCAGGAGAGTCAGGGAACGACGTGGTTCGAAGTCAGGCTGCCATGCAATCGGTAAGACTCCAGAGAGTCAGGGAACGATGAGGGTGAATGTCAGGCTGCAAGCCAATCGGTATGGCTCTGGAACATAATGAACGGATGAATATCGAAATCAGGCACCTATCCAATTGGTATGACCCAGGAGAGTCATGGAACGACGAGGTTTGAAATCAGGTTGCCATGCAATCGGTAAGACTCCAGAGAGTCAGGGAACGATGAGGGTGAATGTCAGGCTGCAAGCCAATCGGTATGACTCTGGAACGTAATGAACGGATGAATATCGAAATCAGGCACCTATCCAATTGGTATGACCCAGGAGAGTCATGGAACGACGAGGTTCAAAGTCAGGCGGCCATGCAATCGGTAAGACTCCAGAGAGTCAGGGAACGATGAGGGAGAATGTCAGGCTGGAAGCCGATCAGTACAACATTGGAAGGTCATGGACGGATGAATATCGAAATCAGGCACCTATCCAATTGGTATGACCCAGGAGATTCAGAAACCAACGAGGTTTGAAGTCAGGCTGAAATCCAATCCGTAAGACTACAGAGAGTCAGGCACCGATTTGGGTGAATGTCAGGCTGCTCGCCAAATGGTACGACTATGGAACGTCATGGAGATATGAAAATTGAAATCAGGCACCTATCCAATTGTTATGACCCAGGAGAGTCATGGAACGACGAGGTTCAAAGTCAGGCTGCCATGCAATCGGTAAGACTCCAGAGTGTCAGCGACCGATGATGGTGAATGTCAGGCTGCAAGACAATCGGTACGACTCTGGAACGTAATGAACGGATGAATATCGAAATCGGGAACCTATCCAATTGGTATGACCCAGGAGAGTCAGGGAACGACGAGGTTCGAAGTCAGGCTGCCATGCAATCGGTAAGACTCCAGAGAGTCAGGGAACGATGAGGGTGAATGTCAGGCTGCAAGACAATCGGTATGACTCTGGAACGTAATGAACGGATGAATATCGAAATCAGGCACGTATCCAATTGGTATGACCCAGGAGAGTCATGGAACGACGAGGTTCGAATTCAGGGTGCCATGCAATCGGTAAGACTCCAGAGAGTCAGGGAACGATGAGGGTGAATGTCAGGCTGCAAGCCAATCGGTATGACTCTGGAACGTAATGAACGGATGAATATCGAAATCAGGCACCTATCCAATTGGTATGACCCAGGAGAGTCATGGAACGACGAGGTTCAAAGTCAGGCGGCCATGCAATCGGTAAGACTCCAGAGAGTCAGGGAACGATGAGGGTGAATGTCAGGGTGGAAGCCGATCAGTACAACATTGGAAGGTCAGGGACGGATGAATATCGAAATCAGGCACCTATCCAATTGGTATGACCCAGGAGAGTCAGAAACCAACGAGGTTTGAAGTCAGGCTGAAATCCAATCCGTAAGACTACAGAGAGTCAGGGACCGATTTGGGTGAATGTCAGGCTGCTCGCCAAACGGTACGACTATGGAACGTCATGGAGATATGAAAATTGAAATCAGGCACCTATCCAATTGTTATGACCCAGGAGAGTCATGGAACGACGAGGTTCGAAGTCAGGCTGCCATGCAATCGGTAAGACTCCAGAGTGTCAGGGACCGATGAGGGTGAATGTCAGGCTGCAAGCCAATCAGTACGACTCTGGAACGTAATGAACGGATGAATATCGAAATCGGGAACCTATCCAATTGGTATGACCCAGGAGAGTCAGGGAACGACGTGGTTCGAAGTCAGGCTGCCATGCAATCGGTAAGACTCCAGAGAGTCAGGGAACGATGAGGGTGAATGTCAGGCTGCAAGCCAATCGGTATGGCTCTGGAACATAATGAACGGATGAATATCGAAATCAGGCACCTATCCAATTGGTATGACCCAGGAGAGTCATGGAACGACGAGGTTTGAAATCAGGTTGCCATGCAATCGGTAAGACTCCAGAGAGTCAGGGAACGATGAGGGTGAATGTCAGGCTGCAAGCCAATCGGTATGACTCTGGAACGTAATGAACGGATGAATATCGAAATCAGACATCTATCCAATTGGTATGACCCAGGAGAGTCATGGAACGACAAGGTTCAAAGTCAGGCAGCCATGCAATCGGTTTGACTCCAGAGAGTCAGGGAACGATGAGGGAGAATGTCAGGCTGCAAGCCGATCAGTACAACATTGGAAGGTCATGGACGGATGAATATCGAAATCAGGCACCTATCCAATTGGTATGACCCAGGAGAGTCAGAAACCAACGAGGTTTGAAGTCAGGCTGAAATCCAATCCGTAAGACTACAGAGAGTCAGGGACCGATTTGGGTGAATGTCAGGCTGCTCGCCAAACGGTACGACTATGGAACGTCATGGAGATATGAAAATTGAAATCAGGCGCCTATCCAGTTGTTATGACCCAGGAGAGTCATGGAACGACGAGGTTCGAAGTCAGGCTGCCATGCAATCGGTAAGACTCCAGAGAGTCAGGGAACGATGAGGGTGAATGTCAGGCTGCAAGCCAGTCGGTATGACTCTGGAACGTAATGAACGGATGAATTTCGAAATCAGGCACCTATCTGATTGGTATGACCCAGGAGAGTCATGGAACGACGAGATTCAAAGTCAGGTGGCCATGCAATCGGTAAGACTCCAGAGAGTCAGGGAACAATGAGGGTGAATGTCAGGCTGGAAGCCGATCAGTACAACATTGGAACGTCATGGACGGATGAATATCGAAATCAGGCACCTATCCAATTGGTATGACCCAGGAGAGTCAGAAACCAACGAGGTTTGAAGTCAGGCTGAAACCCAATCCGTAAGACTACAGAGAGTCAGGGACCGATTTGGGTGAATGTTAGGCTGCTCGCCAAACGGTACGACTATGGAACGTCATGGAGATATGAAAATTGAAATCAGGCACCTATCCAATTGTTATGACCCAGGAGAGTCATGGAACGACGAGGTTCGAAGTCAGGCTACCATGCAATCGGTAAGACTCCAGAGTGTCAGGGACCGATGAGGGTGAATGTCAGGCTGCAAGCCAATCAGTACGACTCTGGAACGTAATGAACGGATGAATATCGAAATCGGGAACCTATCCGATTGGTATGACCCAGGAGAGTCAGGGAACGACGAGGTTCGAAGTCAGGCTGCCATGCAATCGGTAAGACTCCAGAGAGTCAGGGAACGATGAGGGTGAATGTCAGGCTGCAAGCCAATCGGTATGACTCTGGAACGTAATGAACGGATGAATATCGAAATCAGGCACCTATCCAATTGGTATGACCCAGGAGAGTCATGGAACGACGAGGTTCAAAGTCAGGCGGCCATGCAATCGGTAAGACTCCAGAGAGTCAGGGAACGATGAGGGAGAATGTCAGGCTGGAAGCCGATCAGTACAACATTGGAAGGTCATGGACGGATGAATATCGAAATCAGGCACCTATCCAATTGGTATGACCCAGGAGATTCAGAAACCAACGAGGTTTGAAGTCAGGCTGAAATCCAATCCGTAAGACTACAGAGAGTCAGGCACCGATTTGGGTGAATGTCAGGCTGCTCGCCAAATGGTACGACTATGGAACGTCATGGAGATATGAAAATTGAAATCAGGCACCTATCCAATTGTTATGACCCAGGAGAGTCATGGAACGACGAGGTTCAAAGTCAGGCTGCCATGCAATCGGTAAGACTCCAGAGTGTCAGCGACCGATGATGGTGAATGTCAGGCTGCAAGACAATCGGTACGACTCTGGAACGTAATGAACGGATGAATATCGAAATCGGGAACCTATCCAATTGGTATGACCCAGGAGAGTCAGGGAACGACGAGGTTCGAAGTCAGGCTGCCATGCAATCGGTAAGACTCCAGAGAGTCAGGGAACGATGAGGGTGAATGTCAGGCTGCAAGACAATCGGTATGACTCTGGAACGTAATGAACGGATGAATATCGAAATCAGGCACGTATCCAATTGGTATGACCCAGGAGAGTCATGGAACGACGAGGTTCGAATTCAGGGTGCCATGCAATCGGTAAGACTCCAGAGAGTCAGGGAACGATGAGGGTGAATGTCAGGCTGCAAGCCAATCGGTATGACTCTGGAACGTAATGAACGGATGAATATCGAAATCAGGCACCTATCCAATTGGTATGACCCAGGAGAGTCATGGAACGACGAGGTTCAAAGTCAGGCTGCCATGCAATCGGTAAGACTCCAGAGAGTCAGGGAACGATGAGGGTGAATGTCAGGCAGCAAGCCAGTCGGTATGACTCTGGAACGTAATGAACGGATGAATTTCGAAATCAGGCACCTATCTGATTGGTATGACCCAGGAGAGTCATGGAACGACGAGATTCAAAGTCAGGTGGCCATGCAATCGGTAAGACTCCAGAGAGTCAGGGAACAATGAGGGTGAATGTCAGGCTGGAAGCCGATCAGTACAACATTGGAACGTCATGGACGGATGAATATCGAAATCAGGCACCTATCCAATTGGTATGACCCAGGAGAGTCAGAAACCAACGAGGTTTGAAGTCAGGCTGAAACCCAATCCGTAAGACTACAGAGAGTCAGGGACCGATTTGGGTGAATGTTAGGCTGCTCGCCAAACGGTACGACTATGGAACGTCATGGAGATATGAAAATTGAAATCAGGCACCTATCCAATTGTTATGACCCAGGAGAGTCATGGAACGACGAGGTTCGAAGTCAGGCTACCATGCAATCGGTAAGACTCCAGAGTGTCAGGGACCGATGAGGGTGAATGTCAGGCTGCAAGCCAATCAGTACGACTCTGGAACGTAATGAACGGATGAATATCGAAATCGGGAACCTATCCGATTGGTATGACCCAGGAGAGTCAGGGAACGACGAGGTTCGAAGTCAGGCTGCCATGCAATCGGTAAGACTCCAGAGAGTCAGGGAACGATGAGGGTGAATGTCAGGCTGCAAGCCAATCGGTATGACTCTGGAACGTAATGAACGGATGAATATCGAAATCAGGCACCTATCCAATTGGTATGACCCAGGAGAGTCATGGAACGACGAGGTTCAAAGTCAGGCGGCCATGCAATCGGTAAGACTCCAGAGAGTCAGGGAACGATGAGGGAGAATGTCAGGCTGGAAGCCGATCAGTACAACATTGGAAGGTCATGGACGGATGAATATCGAAATCAGGCACCTATCCAATTGGTATGACCCAGGAGATTCAGAAACCAACGAGGTTTGAAGTCAGGCTGAAATCCAATCCGTAAGACTACAGAGAGTCAGGCACCGATTTGGGTGAATGTCAGGCTGCTCGCCAAATGGTACGACTATGGAACGTCATGGAGATATGAAAATTGAAATCAGGCACCTATCCAATTGTTATGACCCAGGAGAGTCATGGAACGACGAGGTTCAAAGTCAGGCTGCCATGCAATCGGTAAGACTCCAGAGTGTCAGCGACCGATGATGGTGAATGTCAGGCTGCAAGACAATCGGTATGACTCTGGAACGTAATGAACGGATGAATATCGAAATCAGGCACCTATCCAATTGGTATGACCCAGGAGAGTCATGGAACGACGAGGTTTGAAATCAGGTTGCCATGCAATCGGTAAGACTCCAGAGAGTCAGGGAACGATGAGGGTGAATGTCAGGCTGCAAGCCAATCGGTATGACTCTGGAACGTAATGAACGGATGAATATCGAAATCGGACATCTATCCAATTGGTATGACCCAGGAGAGTCATGGAACGACAAGGTTCAAAGTCAGGCAGCCATGCAATCGGTTTGACTCCAGAGAGTCAGGGAACGATGAGGGAGAATGTCAGGCTGCAAGCCGATCAGTACAACATTGGAAGGTCATGGACGGATGAATATCGAAATCAGGCACCTATCCAATTGGTATGACCCAGGAGAGTCAGAAACCAACGAGGTTTGAAGTCAGGATGAAATCCAATTCGTAAGACTACAGAGAGTCAGGGACCGATTTGGGTGAATGTCAGGCTGCTCGCCAAACGGTACGACTATGGAACATCATGGAGATATGAAAATTGAAATCAGGCACCTATCCAGTTGTTATGACCCAGGAGAGTCATGGAACGACGAGGTTCGAAGTCAGGCTGCCATGCAATCGGTAAGACTCCAGAGAGTCAGGGAACGATGAGGGTGAATGTCAGGCTGCAAGCCAGTCGGTATGACTCTAGAACGTAATGAACGGATGAATTTCGAAATCAGGCACCTATCCGATTGGTATGACCCAGGAGAGTCATGGAACGATGAGATTCAAAGTCAGGTGGCCATGCAATCGTTAAGACTCCAGAGAGTCAGGGAACAATGAGGGTGAATGTCAGGCTGGAAGCCGATCAGTACAACATTGGAACGTCATGGACGGATGAATATCGAAATCAGGCACCTATCCAATTGGTATGACCCAGGAGAGTCAGAAACCAACGAGGTTTGAAGTCAGGCTGAAACCCAATCCGTAAGACTACAGAGAGTCAGGGACCGATTTGGGTGAATGTTAGGCTGCTCGCCAAACGGTACGACTATGGAACGTCATGGAGATATGAAAATTAAAATCAGGCACCTATCCAATTGTTATGACCCAGGAGAGTCATGGAACGACGAGGTTCGAAGTCAGGCTGCCATGCAATCGGTAAGACTCCAGAGAGTCAGGGAACGATGAGGGTGAATGTCAGGCTGCAAGCCAATCAGTACGACTTTGGAACGTAATGAACGGATGAATATCGAAATCGGGAACCTATCCGATTGGTATGACCCAGGAGAGTCAGGGAACGACGAGGTTCGAAGTCAGGCTGCCATGCAATCGGTAAGACTCCAGAGTGTCAGGGACCGATGAGGGTGAATGTCAGGCTGGAAGCGGATCAGTACAACATTGGAAGGTCATGGACGAATGAATATCGAAATCAGGCATCTATCCAATTGGTATGACCCAGGAGAGTCATGGAACGACGAGGTTCAAAGTCAGGCGGCCATGCAATCGGTAAGACTCCAGAGAGTCAGGGAACGATGAGGGAGAATGTCAGGCTGGAAGCCGATCAGTACAACATTGGAAGGTCATGGACGGATGAATATCGAAATCAGGCACCTATCCAATTGGTATGACCCAGGAGAGTCAGAAACCAACGAGGTTTGAAGTCAGGCTGAAATCCATTCCGTAAGACTACAGAGAGTCAGGGAACGATTTGGGTGAATGTCAGGCTGCTCGCCAAACGGTACGACTATGGAACGTCATGGAGATATGAAAATTGAAATCAGGCACCTATCCAATTGTTATGACCCAGGAGAGTCATGGAACGACGAGGTTCAAAGTCAGGCTGCCATGCAATCGGTAAGACTCCAGAGAGTCAGGGAACGATGAGGGTGAATGTCAGTCTGCAAGCCAATCGGTATGACTCTGGAACGTAATGAACGGATGAATATCGAAATCAGGCACCTATCCAATTGGTATGACCCAGGAGAGTCATGGAACGACGAGGTTCGAAGTCAGGCTGCCATGCAATCGCTAAGACTCCAGAGTGTCAGGGACCGATGAGGGTGAATGTCAGGCTGCAAGCCAATCAGTACGACTCTGGAACGTAATGAACGGATGAATATCGAAATCGGGAACCTATCCGATTGGTATGACCCAGGAGAGTCAGGGAACGACGAGGTTCGAAGTCAGGCTGCCATGCAATCGGTAAGACTCCAGAGAGTCAGGGAACGATGAGGGTGAATGTCAGGCTGCAAGCCAATCGGTATGACTCTGGAACGTAATGAACGGATGAATTTCGAAATCAGGCACCAATCTGATTGGTATGACCCAGGAGAGTCATGGAACGACGAGATTCAAAGTCAGGTGGCCATGCAATCGGTAAGACTCCAGAGAGTCAGGGAACAATGAGGGTGAATGTCAGGCTGGAAGCCGATCAGTACAACATTGGAACGTCATGGACTGATGAATATCGAAATCAGGCACCTATCCAATTGGTATGACCCAGGAGAGTCAGAAACCAACGAGGTTTGAAGTCAGGCTGAAACCCAATCCGTAAGACTACAGAGAGTCAGGGACCGATTTGGGTGAATGTTAGGCTGCTCGCCAAACGGTACGACTATGGAACGTCATGGAGATATGAAAATTGAAATCAGGCACCTATCCAATTGTTATGACCCAGGAGAGTCATGGAACGACGAGGTTCGAAGTCAGGCTACCATGCAATCGGTAAGACTCCAGAGTGTCAGGGACCGATGAGGGTGAATGTCAGGCTGCAAGCCAATCAGTACGACTCTGGAACGTAATGAACGGATGAATATCGAAATCGGGAACCTATCCGATTGGTATGACCCAGGAGAGTCAGGGAACGACGAGGTTCGAAGTCAGGCTGCCATGCAATCGGTAAGACTCCAGAGTGTCAGGGACCGATGAGGGTGAATGTCAGGCTGGAAGCGGATCAGTACAACATTGGAAGGTCATGGACGAATGAATATCGAAATCAGGCATCTATCCAATTGGTATGACCCAGGAGAGTCATGGAACGACGAGGTTCAAAGTCAGGCGGCCATGCAATCGGTAAGACTCCAGAGAGTCAGGGAACGATGAGGGAGAATGTCAGGCTGGAAGCCGATCAGTACAACATTGGAAGGTCATGGACGGATGAATATCGAAATCAGGCACCTATCCAATTGGTATGACCCAGGAGAGTCAGAAACCAACGAGGTTTGAAGTCAGGCTGAAATCCATTCCGTAAGACTACAGAGAGTCAGGGAACGATTTGGGTGAATGTCAGGCTGCTCGCCAAACGGTACGACTATGGAACGTCATGGAGATATGAAAATTGAAATCAGGCACCTATCCAATTGTTATGACCCAGGAGAGTCATGGAACGACGAGGTTCAAAGTCAGGCTGCCATGCAATCGGTAAGACTCCAGAGAGTCAGGGAACGATGAGGGTGAATGTCAGTCTGCAAGCCAATCGGTATGACTCTGGAACGTAATGAACGGATGAATATCGAAATCAGGCACCTATCCAATTGGTATGACCCAGGAGAGTCATGGAATGACGAGGTTCAAAGTCAGGCGGCCATGCAATCGGTAAGACTCCAGAGAGTCAGGGAACGATGAGGGAGAATGTCAGGCTGGAAGCCGATCAGTACAACATTGGAAGGTCATGGACGGATGAATATCGAAATCAGGCACCTATCCAATTGGTATGACCCAGGAGATTCAGAAACCAACGAGGTTTGAAGTCAGGCTGAAATCCAATCCGTAAGACTACAGAGAGTCAGGCACCGATTTGGGTGAATGTCAGGCTGCTCGCCAAATGGTACGACTATGGAACGTCATGGAGATATGAAAATTGAAATCAGGCACCTATCCAATTGTTATGACCCAGGAGAGTCATGGAACGACGAGGTTCAAAGTCAGGCTGCCATGCAATCGGTAAGACTCCAGAGTGTCAGCGATCGATGATGGTGAATGTCAGGCTGGAAGCCAATCAGTACGACTCTGGAACGTAATGAACGGATGAATATCGAAATCGGGAACCTATCCAATTGGTATGACCCAGGAGAGTCAGGGAACGACGAGGTTCGAAGTCAGGCTGCCATGCAATCGGTAAGACTCCAGAGAGTCAGGGAACGATGAGGGTGAATGTCAGGCTGCAAGCCAATCGGTATGACTCTGGAACGTAATGAACGGATGAATATCGAAATCAGGCACCTATCCAATTGGTATGACCCAGGAGAGTCATGGAACGACGAGGTTCAAAGTCAGGCGGCCATGCAATCGGTAAGACTCCAAAGAGTCAGGGAACGATGAGGGTGAATGTCAGGCTGGAAGCCGATCAGTACAACATTGGAAGGTCATGGACGGATGAATATCGAAATCAGGCACCTATCCAATTGGTATGACCCAGGAGAGTCAGAAACCAACGAGGTTTGAAGTCAGGCTGAAATCCAATCCGTAAGACTACAGAGAGTCAGGGACCGATTTGGGTGAATGTCAGGCTGCTCGCCAAACGGTACGACTATGGAACGTCATGGAGATATGAAAATTGAAATCAGGCACCTATCCAATTGTTATGACCCAGGAGAGTCATGGAACGACGAGGTTCGAAGTCAGGCTGCCATGCAATCGGTAAGACTCCAGAGTGTCAGGGACCGATGAGGGTGAATGTCAGGCTGCAAGCCAATCAGTACGACTCTGGAACGTAATGAACGGATGAATATCGAAATCGGGAACCTATCCAATTGGTATGACCCAGGAGAGTCAGGGAACGACGAGGTTCGAAGTCAGGCTGCCATGCAATCGGTAAGACTCCAGAGAGTCAGGGAACGATGAGGGTGAATGTCAGGCTGCAAGCCAATCGGTATGGCTCTGGAACATAATGAACGGATGAATATCGAAATCAGGCACCTATCCAATTGGTATGACCCAGGAGAGTCATGGAACGACGAGGTTTGAAATCAGGTTGCCATGCAATCGGTAAGACTCCAGAGAGTCAGGGAACGATGAGGGTGAATGTCAGGCTGCAAGCCAATCGGTATGGCTCTGGAACGTAATGAACGGATGAATATCGAAATCAGGCACGTATCCAATTGGTATGACCCAGGAGAGTCATGGAACGACGAGGTTCGAATTCAGGGTGCCATGCAATCGGTAAGACTCCAGAGAGTCAGGGAACGATGAGGGTGAATGTCAGGCTGCAAGCCAATCGGTATGACTCTGGAACGTAATGAACGGATGAATATCGAAATCAGGCACCTATCCAATTGGTATGACCCAGGAGAGTCATGGAACGACGAGGTTCAAAGTCAGGCGGCCATGCAATCGGTAAGACTCCAGAGAGTCAGGGAACGATGAGGGTGAATGTCAGGCTGGAAGCCGATCAGTACAACATTGGAAGGTCATGGACGGATGAATATCGAAATCAGGCACCTATCCAATTGGTATGACCCAGGAGAGTCAGAAACCAACGAGGTTTGAAGTCAGGCTGAAATCCAATCGGTAAGACTCCAGAGAGTCAGGGAACGATGAGGGTGAATGTCAGGCTGCAAGCCAATCGGTATGGCTCTGGAACATAATGAACGGATGAATATCGAAATCAGGCACCTATCCAATTGGTATGACCCAGGAGAGTCATGGAACGACGAGGTTTGAAATCAGGTTGCCATGCAATCGGTAAGACTCCAGAGAGTCAGGGAACGATGAGGGTGAATGTCAGGCTGCAAGCCAATCGGTATGACTCTGGAACGTAATGAACGGATGAATATCGAAATCGGACATCTATCCAATTGGTATGACCCAGGAGAGTCATGGAACGACAAGGTTCAAAGTCAGGCAGCCATGCAATCGGTTTGACTCCAGAGAGTCAGGGAACGATGAGGGAGAATGTCAGGCTGCAAGCCGATCAGTACAACATTGGAAGGTCATGGACGGATGAATATCGAAATCAGGCACCTATCCAATTGGTATGACCCAGGAGAGTCAGAAACCAACGAGGTTTGAAGTCAGGCTGAAATCCAATCCGTAAGACTACAGAGAGTCAGGGACCGATTTGGGTGAATGTCAGGCTGCTCGCCAAACGGTACGACTATGGAACGTCATGGAGATATGAAAATTGAAATCAGGTACCTATCCAGTTGTTATGACCCAGGAGAGTCATGGAACGACGAGGTTCGAAGTCAGGCTGCCATGCAATCGGTAAGACTCCAGAGAGTCAGGGAACGATGAGGGTGAATGTCAGGCTGCAAGCCAGTCGGTATGACTCTAGAACGTAATGAACGGATGAATTTCGAAATCAGGCACCTATCTGATTGGTATGACCCAGGAGAGTCATGGAACGATGAGATTCAAAGTCAGGTGGCCATGCAATCGGTAAGACTCCAGAGAGTCAGGGAACAATGAGGGTGAATGTCAGGCTGGAAGCCGATCAGTACAACATTGGAACGTCATGGACGGATGAATATCGAAATCAGGCACCTATCCAATTGGTATGACCCAGGAGAGTCAGAAACCAACGAGGTTTGAAGTCAGGCTGAAACCCAATCCGTAAGACTACAGAGAGTCAGGGACCGATTTGGGTGAATGTTAGGCTGCTCGCCAAACGGTACGACTATGGAACGTCATGGAGATATGAAAATTAAAATCAGGCACCTATCCAATTGTTATGACCCAGGAGAGTCATGGAACGACGAGGTTCGAAGTCAGGCTGCCATGCAATCGGTAAGACTCCAGAGAGTCAGGGAACGATGAGGGTGAATGTCAGGCTGCAAGCCAATCAGTACGACTTTGGAACGTAATGAACGGATGAATATCGAAATCGGGAACCTATCCGATTGGTATGACCCAGGAGAGTCAGGGAACGACGAGGTTCGAAGTCAGGCTGCCATGCAATCGGTAAGACTCCAGAGTGTCAGGGACCGATGAGGGTGAATGTCAGGCTGGAAGCGGATCAGTACAACATTGGAAGGTCATGGACGAATGAATATCGAAATCAGGCATCTATCCAATTGGTATGACCCAGGAGAGTCATGGAACGACGAGGTTCAAAGTCAGGCGGCCATGCAATCGGTAAGACTCCAGAGAGTCAGGGAACGATGAGGGAGAATGTCAGGCTGGAAGCCGATCAGTACAACATTGGAAGGTCATGGACGGATGAATATCGAAATCAGGCACCTATCCAATTGGTATGACCCAGGAGAGTCAGAAACCAACGAGGTTTGAAGTCAGGCTGAAATCCATTCCGTAAGACTACAGAGAGTCAGGGAACGATTTGGGTGAATGTCAGGCTGCTCGCCAAACGGTACGACTATGGAACGTCATGGAGATATGAAAATTGAAATCAGGCACCTATCCAATTGTTATGACCCAGGAGAGTCATGGAACGACGAGGTTCAAAGTCAGGCTGCCATGCAATCGGTAAGACTCCAGAGAGTCAGGGAACGATGAGGGTGAATGTCAGTCTGCAAGCCAATCGGTATGACTCTGGAACGTAATGAACGGATGAATATCGAAATCAGGCACCTATCCAATTGGTATGACCCAGGAGAGTCATGGAACGACGAGGTTCGAAGTCAGGCTGCCATGCAGTCGGTAAGACTCCAGAGTGTCAGGGACCGATGAGGGTGAATGTCAGGCTGCAAGCCAATCAGTACGACTCTGGAACGTAATGAACGGATGAATATCGAAATCGGGAACCTATCCGATTGGTATGACCCAGGAGAGTCAGGGAACGACGAGGTTCGAAGTCAGGCTGCCATGCAATCGGTAAGACTCCAGAGAGTCAGGGAACGATGAGGGTGAATGTCAGGCTGCAAGCCAATCGGTATGGCTCTGGAACATAATGAACGGATGAATATCGAAATCAGGCACCTATCCAATTGGTATGACCCAGGAGAGTCATGGAACGACGAGGTTTGAAATCAGGTTGCCATGCAATCGGTAAGACTCCAGAGAGTCAGGGAACAATGAGGGTGAATGTCAGGCTGGAAGCCGATCAGTACAACATTGGAACGTCATGGACGGATGAATATCGAAATCAGGCACCTATCCAATTGGTATGACCCAGGAGAGTCAGAAACCAACGAGGTTTGAAGTCAGGCTGAAACCCAATCCGTAAGACTACAGAGAGTCAGGGACCGATTTGGGTGAATGTTAGGCTGCTCGCCAAACGGTACGACTATGGAACGTCATGGAGATATGAAAATTGAAATCAGGCACCTATCCAATTGTTATGACCCAGGAGAGTCATGGAACGACGAGGTTCGAAGTCAGGCTACCATGCAATCGGTAAGACTCCAGAGTGTCAGGGACCGATGAGGGTGAATGTCAGGCTGCAAGCCAATCAGTACGACTCTGGAACGTAATGAACGGATGAATATCGAAATCGGGAACCTATCCGATTGGTATGACCCAGGAGAGTCAGGGAACGACGAGGTTCGAAGTCAGGCTGCCATGCAATCGGTAAGACTCCAGAGAGTCAGGGAACGATGAGGGTGAATGTCAGGCTGCAAGCCAATCGGTATGACTCTGGAACGTAATGAACGGATGAATATCGAAATCAGGCACCTATCCAATTGGTATGACCCAGGAGAGTCATGGAACGACGAGGTTCAAAGTCAGGCGGCCATGCAATCGGTAAGACTCCAGAGAGTCAGGGAACGATGAGGGAGAATGTCAGGCTGGAAGCCGATCAGTACAACATTGGAAGGTCATGGACGGATGAATATCGAAATCAGGCACCTATCCAATTGGTATGACCCAGGAGATTCAGAAACCAACGAGGTTTGAAGTCAGGCTGAAATCCAATCCGTAAGACTACAGAGAGTCAGGCACCGATTTGGGTGAATGTCAGGCTGCTCGCCAAATGGTACGACTATGGAACGTCATGGAGATATGAAAATTGAAATCAGGCACCTATCCAATTGTTATGACCCAGGAGAGTCATGGAACGACGAGGTTCAAAGTCAGGCTGCCATGCAATCGGTAAGACTCCAGAGTGTCAGCGACCGATGATGGTGAATGTCAGGCTGCAAGACAATCGGTACGACTCTGGAAAGTAATGAACGGATGAATATCGAAATCGGGAACCTATCCAATTGGTATGACCCAGGAGAGTCAGGGAACGACGAGGTTCGAAGTCAGGCTGCCATGCAATCGGTAAGACTCCAGAGAGTCAGGGAACGATGAGGGTGAATGTCAGGCTGCAAGACAATCGGTATGACTCTGGAACGTAATGAACGGATGAATATCGAAATCAGGCACGTATCCAATTGGTATGACCCAGGAGAGTCATGGAACGACGAGGTTCGAATTCAGGGTGCCATGCAATCGGTAAGACTCCAGAGAGTCAGGGAACGATGAGGGTGAATGTCAGGCTGCAAGCCAATCGGTATGACTCTGGAACGTAATGAACGGATGAATATCGAAATCAGGCACCTATCCAATTGGTATGACCCAGGAGAGTCATGGAACGACGAGGTTCAAAGTCAGGCGGCCATGCAATCGGTAAGACTCCAGAGAGTCAGGGAACGATGAGGGTGAATGTCAGGGTGGAAGCCGATCAGTACAACATTGGAAGGTCATGGACGGATGAATATCGAAATCAGGCACCTATCCAATTGGTATGACCCAGGAGAGTCAGAAACCAACGAGGTTTGAAGTCAGGCTGAAATCCAATCCGTAAGACTACAGAGAGTCAGGGACCGATTTGGGTGAATGTCAGGCTGCTCGCCAAACGGTACGACTATGGAACGTCATGGAGATATGAAAATTGAAATCAGGCACCTATCCAATTGTTATGACCCAGGAGAGTCATGGAACGACGAGGTTCGAAGTCAGGCTGCCATGCAATCGGTAAGACTCCAGAGTGTCAGGGACCGATGAGGGTGAATGTCAGGCTGCAAGCCAATCAGTACGACTCTGGAACGTAATGAACGGATGAATATCGAAATCGGGAACCTATCCAATTGGTATGACCCAGGAGAGTCAGGGAACGACGTGGTTCGAAGTCAGGCTGCCATGCAATCGGTAAGACTCCAGAGAGTCAGGGAACGATGAGGGTGAATGTCAGGCTGCAAGCCAATCGGTATGGCTCTGGAACATAATGAACGGATGAATATCGAAATCAGGCACCTATCCAATTGGTATGACCCAGGAGAGTCATGGAACGACGAGGTTTGAAATCAGGTTGCCATGCAATCGGTAAGACTCCAGAGAGTCAGGGAACGATGAGGGTGAATGTCAGGCTGCAAGCCAATCGGTATGACTCTGGAACGTAATGAACGGATGAATATCGAAATCAGACATCTATCCAATTGGTATGACCCAGGAGAGTCATGGAACGACAAGGTTCAAAGTCAGGCAGCCATGCAATCGGTTTGACTCCAGAGAGTCAGGGAACGATGAGGGAGAATGTCAGGCTGCAAGCCGATCAGTACAACATTGGAAGGTCATGGACGGATGAATATCGAAATCAGGCACCTATCCAATTGGTATGACCCAGGAGAGTCAGAAACCAACGAGGTTTGAAGTCAGGCTGAAATCCAATCCGTAAGACTACAGAGAGTCAGGGACCGATTTGGGTGAATGTCAGGCTGCTCGCCAAACCGTACGACTATGGAACGTCATGGAGATATGAAAATTGAAATCAGGCACCTATCCAGTTGTTATGACCCAGGAGAGTCATGGAACGACGAGGTTCGAAGTCAGGCTGCCATGCAATCGGTAAGACTCCAGAGAGTCAGGGAACGATGAGGGTGAATGTCAGGCTGCAAGCCAGTCGGTATGACTCTGGAACGTAATGAACGGATGAATTTCGAAATCAGGCACCTATCTGATTGGTATGACCCAGGAGAGTCATGGAACGACGAGATTCAAAGTCAGGTGGCCATGCAATCGGTAAGACTCCAGAGAGTCAGGGAACAATGAGGGTGAATGTCAGGCTGGAAGCCGATCAGTACAACATTGGAACGTCATGGACGGATGAATATCGAAATCAGGCACCTATCCAATTGGTATGACCCAGGAGAGTCAGAAACCAACGAGGTTTGAAGTCAGGCTGAAACCCAATCCGTAAGACTACAGAGAGTCAGGGACCGATTTGGGTGAATGTTAGGCTGCTCGCCAAACGGTACGACTATGGAACGTCATGGAGATATGAAAATTAAAATCAGGCACCTATCCAATTGTTATGACCCAGGAGAGTCATGGAACGACGAGGTTCGAAGTCAGGCTGCCATGCAATCGGTAAGACTCCAGAGAGTCAGGGAACGATGAGGGTGAATGTCAGGCTGCAAGCCAATCAGTACGACTTTGGAACGTAATGAACGGATGAATATCGAAATCGGGAACCTATCCGATTGGTATGACCCAGGAGAGTCAGGGAACGACGAGGTTCGAAGTCAGGCTGCCATGCAATCGGTAAGACTCCAGAGTGTCAGGGACCGATGAGGGTGAATGTCAGGCTGGAAGCGGATCAGTACAACATTGGAAGGTCATGGACGAATGAATATCGAAATCAGGCATCTATCCAATTGGTATGACCCAGGAGAGTCATGGAACGACGAGGTTCAAAGTCAGGCGGCCATGCAATCGGTAAGACTCCAGAGAGTCAGGGAACGATGAGGGAGAATGTCAGGCTGGAAGCCGATCAGTACAACATTGGAAGGTCATGGACGGATGAATATCGAAATCAGGCACCTATCCAATTGGTATGACCCAGGAGAGTCAGAAACCAACGAGGTTTGAAGTCAGGCTGAAATCCATTCCGTAAGACTACAGAGAGTCAGGGAACGATTTGGGTGAATGTCAGGCTGCTCGCCAAACGGTACGACTATGGAACGTCATGGAGATATGAAAATTGAAATCAGGCACCTATCCAATTGTTATGACCCAGGAGAGTCATGGAACGACGAGGTTCAAAGTCAGGCTGCCATGCAATCGGTAAGACTCCAGAGAGTCAGGGAACGATGAGGGTGAATGTCAGTCTGCAAGCCAATCGGTATGACTCTGGAACGTAATGAACGGATGAATATCGAAATCAGGCACCTATCCTATTGGTATGACCCAGGAGAGTCATGGAACGACGAGGTTCAAAGTCAGGCGGCCATGCAATCGGTAAGACTCCAGAGAGTCAGGGAACGATGAGGGTGAATGTCAGGCTGGAAGCCGATCAGTACAACATTGGAAGGTCATGGACGGATGAATATCGAAATCAGGCACCTATCCAATTGGTATGACCCAGGAGAGTCAGAAACCAACGAGGTTTGAAGTCAGGCTGAAATCCAATCGGTAAGACTCCAGAGAGTCAGGGAACGATGAGGGTGAATGTCAGGCTGCAAGCCAATCGGTATGGCTCTGGAACATAATGAACGGATGAATATCGAAATCAGGCACCTATCCAATTGGTATGACCCAGGAGAGTCATGGAACGACGAGGTTTGAAATCAGGTTGCCATGCAATCGGTAAGACTCCAGAGAGTCAGGGAACGATGAGGGTGAATGTCAGGCTGCAAGCCAATCGGTATGACTCTGGAACGTAATGAACGGATGAATATCGAAATCGGACATCTATCCAATTGGTATGACCCAGGAGAGTCATGGAACGACAAGGTTCAAAGTCAGGCAGCCATGCAATCGGTTTGACTCCAGAGAGTCAGGGAACGATGAGGGAGAATGTCAGGCTGCAAGCCGATCAGTACAACATTGGAAGGTCATGGACGGATGAATATCGAAATCAGGCACCTATCCAATTGGTATGACCCAGGAGAGTCAGAAACCAACGAGGTTTGAAGTCAGGCTGAAATCCAATCCGTAAGACTACAGAGAGTCAGGGACCGATTTGGGTGAATGTCAGGCTGCTCGCCAAACCGTACGACTATGGAACGTCATGGAGATATGAAAATTGAAATCAGGCACCTATCCAGTTGTTATGACCCAGGAGAGTCATGGAACGACGAGGTTCGAAGTCAGGCTGCCATGCAATCGGTAAGACTCCAGAGAGTCAGGGAACGATGAGGGTGAATGTCAGGCTGCAAGCCAGTCGGTATGACTCTAGAACGTAATGAACGGATGAATTTCGAAATCAGGCACCTATCTGATTGGTATGACCCAGGAGAGTCATGGAACGATGAGATTCAAAGTCAGGTGGCCATGCAATCGTTAAGACTCCAGAGAGTCAGGGAACAATGAGGGTGAATGTCAGGCTGGAAGCCGATCAGTACAACATTGGAAGGTCATGGACGGATGAATATCGAAATCAGGCACCTATCCAATTGGTATGACCCAGGAGAGTCAGAAACCAACGAGGTTTGAAGTCAGGCTGAAACCCAATCCGTAAGACTACAGAGAGTCAGGGACCGATTTGGGTGAATGTTAGGCTGCTCGCCAAACGGTACGACTATGGAACGTCATGGAGATATGAAAATTAAAATCAGGCACCTATCCAATTGTTATGACCCAGGAGAGTCATGGAACGACGAGGTTCGAAGTCAGGCTGCCATGCAATCGGTAAGACTCCAGAGAGTCAGGGAACGATGAGGGTGAATGTCAGGCTGCAAGCCAATCAGTACGACTTTGGAACGTAATGAACGGATGAATATCGAAATCGGGAACCTATCCGATTGGTATGACCCAGGAGAGTCAGGGAACGACGAGGTTCGAAGTCAGGCTGCCATGCAATCGGTAAGACTCCAGAGTGTCAGGGACCGATGAGGGTGAATGTCAGGCTGGAAGCGGATCAGTACAACATTGGAAGGTCATGGACGAATGAATATCGAAATCAGGCATCTATCCAATTGGTATGACCCAGGAGAGTCATGGAACGACAAGGTTCAAAGTCAGGCGGCCATGCAATCGGTAAGACTCCAGAGAGTCAGGGAACGATGAGGGAGAATGTCAGGCTGGAAGCCGATCAGTACAACATTGGAAGGTCATGGACGGATGAATATCGAAATCAGGCACCTATCCAATTGGTATGACCCAGGAGAGTCAGAAACCAACGAGGTTTGAAGTCAGGCTGAAATCCATTCCGTAAGACTACAGAGAGTCAGGGAACGATTTGGGTGAATGTCAGGCTGCTCGCCAAACGGTACGACTATGGAACGTCATGGAGATATGAAAATTGAAATCAGGCACCTATCCAATTGTTATGACCCAGGAGAGTCATGGAACGACGAGGTTCAAAGTCAGGCTGCCATGCAATCGGTAAGACTCCAGAGAGTCAGGGAACGATGAGGGTGAATGTCAGTCTGCAAGCCAATCGGTATGACTCTGGAACGTAATGAACGGATGAATATCGAAATCAGGCACCTATCCAATTGGTATGACCCAGGAGAGTCATGGAACGACGAGGTTCGAAGTCAGGCTGCCATGCAATCGGTAAGACTCCAGAGTGTCAGGGACCGATGAGGGTGAATGTCAGGCTGCAAGCCAATCAGTACGACTCTGGAACGTAATGAACGGATGAATATCGAAATCGGGAACCTATCCGATTGGTATGACCCAGGAGAGTCAGGGAACGACGAGGTTCGAAGTCAGGCTGCCATGCAATCGGTAAGACTCCAGAGAGTCAGGGAACGATGAGGGTGAATGTCAGGCTGCAAGCCAATCGGTATGACTCTGGAACGTAATGAACGGATGAATTTCGAAATCAGGCACCTATCTGATTGGTATGACCCAGGAGAGTCATGGAACGACGAGATTCAAAGTCAGGTGGCCATGCAATCGGTAAGACTCCAGAGAGTCAGGGAACAATGAGGGTGAATGTCAGGCTGGAAGCCGATCAGTACAACATTGGAACGTCATGGACGGATGAATATCGAAATCAGGCACCTATCCAATTGGTATGACCCAGGAGAGTCAGAAACCAACGAGGTTTGAAGTCAGGCTGAAACCCAATCCGTAAGACTACAGAGAGTCAGGGACCGATTTGGGTGAATGTTAGGCTGCTCGCCAAACGGTACGACTATGGAACGTCATGGAGATATGAAAATTGAAATCAGGCACCTATCCAATTGTTATGACCCAGGAGAGTCATGGAACGACGAGGTTCGAAGTCAGGCTACCATGCAATCGGTAAGACTCCAGAGTGTCAGGGACCGATGAGGGTGAATGTCAGGCTGCAAGCCAATCAGTACGACTCTGGAACGTAATGAACGGATGAATATCGAAATCGGGAACCTATCCGATTGGTATGACCCAGGAGAGTCAGGGAACGACGAGGTTCGAAGTCAGGCTGCCATGCAATCGGTAAGACTCCAGAGTGTCAGGGACCGATGAGGGTGAATGTCAGGCTGGAAGCGGATCAGTACAACATTGGAAGGTCATGGACGAATGAATATCGAAATCAGGCATCTATCCAATTGGTATGACCCAGGAGAGTCATGGAACGACGAGGTTCAAAGTCAGGCGGCCATGCAATCGGTAAGACTCCAGAGAGTCAGGGAACGATGAGGGAGAATGTCAGGCTGGAAGCCGATCAGTACAACATTGGAAGGTCATGGACGGATGAATATCGAAATCAGGCACCTATCCAATTGGTATGACCCAGGAGAGTCAGAAACCAACGAGGGTTGAAGTCAGGCTGAAATCCATTCCGTAAGACTACAGAGAGTCAGGGAACGATTTGGGTGAATGTCAGGCTGCTCGCCAAACGGTACGACTATGGAACGTCATGGAGATATGAAAATTGAAATCAGGCACCTATCCAATTGTTATGACCCAGGAGAGTCATGGAACGACGAGGTTCAAAGTCAGGCTGCCATGCAATCGGTAAGACTCCAGAGAGTCAGGGAACGATGAGGGTGAATGTCAGTCTGCAAGCCAATCGGTATGACTCTGGAACGTAATGAACGGATGAATATCGAAATCAGGCACCTATCCAATTGGTATGACCCAGGAGAGTCATGGAACGACGAGGTTCGAAGTCAGGCTGCCATGCAATCGGTAAGACTCCAGAGTGTCAGGGACCGATGAGGGTGAATGTCAGGCTGCAAGCCAATCAGTACGACTCTGGAACGTAATGAACGGATGAATATCGAAATCGGGAACCTATCCGATTGGTATGACCCAGGAGAGTCAGGGAACGACGAGGTTCGAAGTCAGGCTGCCATGCAATCGGTAAGACTCCAGAGAGTCAGGGAACGATGAGGGTGAATGTCAGGCTGCAAGCCAATCGGTATGACTCTGGAACGTAATGAATGGATGAATTTCGAAATCAGGCACCTATCTGATTGGTATGACCCAGGAGAGTCATGGAACGACGAGATTCAAAGTCAGGTGGCCATGCAATCGGTAAGACTCCAGAGAGTCAGGGAACAATGAGGGTGAATGTCAGGCTGGAAGCCGATCAGTACAACATTGGAACGTCATGGACGGATGAATATCGAAATCAGGCACCTATCCAATTGGTATGACCCAGGAGAGTCAGAAACCAACGAGGTTTGAAGTCAGGCTGAAACCCAATCCGTAAGACTACAGAGAGTCAGGGACCGATTTGGGTGAATGTTAGGCTGCTCGCCAAACGGTACGACTATGGAACGTCATGGAGATATGAAAATTGAAATCAGGCACCTATCCAATTGTTATGACCCAGGAGAGTCATGGAACGACGAGGTTCGAAGTCAGGCTACCATGCAATCGGTAAGACTCCAGAGTGTCAGGGACCGATGAGGGTGAATGTCAGGCTGCAAGCCAATCAGTACGACTCTGGAACGTAATGAACGGATGAATATCGAAATCGGGAACCTATCCGATTGGTATGACCCAGGAGAGTCAGGGAACGACGAGGTTCGAAGTCAGGCTGCCATGCAATCGGTAAGACTCCAGAGAGTCAGGGAACGATGAGGGTGAATGTCAGGCTGCAAGCCAATCGGTATGACTCTGGAACGTAATGAACGGATGAATATCGAAATCAGGCACCTATCCAATTGGTATGACCCAGGAGAGTCATGGAACGACGAGGTTCAAAGTCAGGCGGCCATGCAATCGGTAAGACTCCAGAGAGTCAGGGAACGATGAGGGAGAATGTCAGGCTGCAAGCCGATCAGTACAACATTGGAAGGTCATGGACGGATGAATATCGAAATCAGGCACCTATCCAATTGGTATGACCCAGGAGATTCAGAAACCAACGAGGTTTGAAGTCAGGCTGAAATCCAATCCGTAAGACTACAGAGAGTCAGGCACCGATTTGGGTGAATGTCAGGCTGCTCGCCAAATGGTACGACTATGGAACGTCATGGAGATATGAAAATTGAAATCAGGCACCTATCCAATTGTTATGACCCAGGAGAGTCATGGAACGACGAGGTTCAAAGTCAGGCTGCCATGCAATCGGTAAGACTCCAGAGTGTCAGCGACCGATGATGGTGAATGTCAGGCTGCAAGACAATCGGTACGACTCTGGAACGTAATGAACGGATGAATATCGAAATCGGGAACCTATCCAATTGGTATGACCCAGGAGAGTCAGGGAACGACGAGGTTCGAAGTCAGGCTGCCATGCAATCGGTAAGACTCCAGAGAGTCAGGGAACGATGAGGGTGAATGTCAGGCTGCAAGACAATCGGTAAGACTCTGGAACGTAATGAACGGATGAATATCGAAATCAGGCACGTATCCAATTGGTATGACCCAGGAGAGTCATGGAACGACGAGGTTCGAATTCAGGGTGCCATGCAATCGGTAAGACTCCAGAGAGTCAGGGAACGATGAGGGTGAATGTCAGGCTGCAAGCCAATCGGTATGACTCTGGAACGTAATGAACGGATGAATATCGAAATCAGGCACCTATCCAATTGGTATGACCCAGGAGAGTCATGGAACGACGAGGTTCAAAGTCAGGCGGCCATGCAATCGGTAAGACTCCAGAGAGTCAGGGAACGATGAGGGTGAATGTCAGTCTGCAAGCCAATCGGTATGACTCTGGAACGTAATGAACGGATGAATATCGAAATCAGGCACCTATCCAATTGGTATGACCCAGGAGAGTCATGGAACGACGAGGTTCGAAGTCAGGCTGCCATGCAATCGGTAAGACTCCAGAGTGTCAGGGACCGATGAGGGTGAATGTCAGGCTGCAAGCCAATCAGTACGACTCTGGAACGTAATGAACGGATGAATATCGAAATCGGGAACCTATCCGATTGGTATGACCCAGGAGAGTCAGGGAACGACGAGGTTCGAAGTCAGGCTGCCATGCAATCGGTAAGACTCCAGAGAGTCAGGGAACGATGAGGGTGAATGTCAGGCTGCAAGCCAATCGGTATGACTCTGGAACGTAATGAATGGATGAATTTCGAAATCAGGCACCTATCTGATTGGTATGACCCAGGAGAGTCATGGAACGACGAGATTCAAAGTCAGGTGGCCATGCAATCGGTAAGACTCCAGAGAGTCAGGGAACAATGAGGGTGAATGTCAGGCTGGAAGCCGATCAGTACAACATTGGAACGTCATGGACGGATGAATATCGAAATCAGGCACCTATCCAATTGGTATGACCCAGGAGAGTCAGAAACCAACGAGGTTTGAAGTCAGGCTGAAACCCAATCCGTAAGACTACAGAGAGTCAGGGACCGATTTGGGTGAATGTTAGGCTGCTCGCCAAACGGTACGACTATGGAACGTCATGGAGATATGAAAATTGAAATCAGGCACCTATCCAATTGTTATGACCCAGGAGAGTCATGGAACGACGAGGTTCGAAGTCAGGCTACCATGCAATCGGTAAGACTCCAGAGTGTCAGGGACCGATGAGGGTGAATGTCAGGCTGCAAGCCAATCAGTACGACTCTGGAACGTAATGAACGGATGAATATCGAAATCGGGAACCTATCCGATTGGTATGACCCAGGAGAGTCAGGGAACGACGAGGTTCGAAGTCAGGCTGCCATGCAATCGGTAAGACTCCAGAGAGTCAGGGAACGATGAGGGTGAATGTCAGGCTGCAAGCCAATCGGTATGACTCTGGAACGTAATGAACGGATGAATATCGAAATCAGGCACCTATCCAATTGGTATGACCCAGGAGAGTCATGGAACGACGAGGTTCAAAGTCAGGCGGCCATGCAATCGGTAAGACTCCAGAGAGTCAGGGAACGATGAGGGAGAATGTCAGGCTGGAAGCCGATCAGTACAACATTGGAAGGTCATGGACGGATGAATATCGAAATCAGGCACCTATCCAATTGGTATGACCCAGGAGATTCAGAAACCAACGAGGTTTGAAGTCAGGCTGAAATCCAATCCGTAAGACTACAGAGAGTCAGGCACCGATTTGGGTGAATGTCAGGCTGCTCGCCAAATGGTACGACTATGGAACGTCATGGAGATATGAAAATTGAAATCAGGCACCTATCCAATTGTTATGACCCAGGAGAGTCATGGAACGACGAGGTTCAAAGTCAGGCTGCCATGCAATCGGTAAGACTCCAGAGTGTCAGCGACCGATGATGGTGAATGTCAGGCTGCAAGACAATCGGTACGACTCTGGAACGTAATGAACGGATGAATATCGAAATCGGGAACCTATCCAATTGGTATGACCCAGGAGAGTCAGGGAACGACGAGGTTCGAAGTCAGGCTGCCATGCAATCGGTAAGACTCCAGAGAGTCAGGGAACGATGAGGGTGAATGTCAGGCTGCAAGACAATCGGTATGACTCTGGAACGTAATGAACGGATGAATATCGAAATCAGGCACGTATCCAATTGGTATGACCCAGGAGAGTCATGGAACGACGAGGTTCGAATTCAGGGTGCCATGCAATCGGTAAGACTCCAGAGAGTCAGGGAACGATGAGGGTGAATGTCAGGCTGCAAGCCAATCGGTATGACTCTGGAACGTAATGAACGGATGAATATCGAAATCAGGCACCTATCCAATTGGTATGACCCAGGAGAGTCATGGAACGACGAGGTTCAAAGTCAGGCGGCCATGCAATCGGTAAGACTCCAGAGAGTCAGGGAACGATGAGGGTGAATGTCAGGGTGGAAGCCGATCAGTACAACATTGGAAGGTCATGGACGGATGAATATCGAAATCAGGCACCTATCCAATTGGTATGACCCAGGAGAGTCAGAAACCAACGAGGTTTGAAGTCAGGCTGAAATCCAATCCGTAAGACTACAGAGAGTCAGGGACCGATTTGGGTGAATGTCAGGCTGCTCGCCAAACGGTACGACTATGGAACGTCATGGAGATATGAAAATTGAAATCAGGCACCTATCCAATTGTTATGACCCAGGAGAGTCATGGAACGACGAGGTTCGAAGTCAGGCTGCCATGCAATCGGTAAGACTCCAGAGTGTCAGGGACCGATGAGGGTGAATGTCAGGCTGCAAGCCAATCAGTACGACTCTGGAACGTAATGAACGGATGAATATCGAAATCGGGAACCTATCCAATTGGTATGACCCAGGAGAGTCAGGGAACGACGTGGTTCGAAGTCAGGCTGCCATGCAATCGGTAAGACTCCAGAGAGTCAGGGAACGATGAGGGTGAATGTCAGGCTGCAAGCCAATCGGTATGGCTCTGGAACATAATGAACGGATGAATATCGAAATCAGGCACCTATCCAATTGGTATGACCCAGGAGAGCCATGGAACGACGAGGTTTGAAATCAGGTTGCCATGCAATCGGTAAGACTCCAGAGAGTCAGGGAACGATGAGGGTGAATGTCAGGCTGCAAGCCAATCGGTATGACTCTGGAACGTAATGAACGGATGAATATCGAAATCAGACATCTATCCAATTGGTATGACCCAGGAGAGTCATGGAACGACAAGGTTCAAAGTCAGGCAGCCATGCAATCGGTTTGACTCCAGAGAGTCAGGGAACGATGAGGGAGAATGTCAGGCTGCAAGCCGATCAGTACAACATTGGAAGGTCATGGACGGATGAATATCGAAATCAGGCACCTATCCAATTGGTATGACCCAGGAGAGTCAGAAACCAACGAGGTTTGAAGTCAGGCTGAAATCCAATCCGTAAGACTACAGAGAGTCAGGGACCGATTTGGGTGAATGTCAGGCTGCTCGCCAAACCGTACGACTATGGAATGTCATGGAGATATGAAAATTGAAATCAGGCACCTATCCAGTTGTTATGACCCAGGAGAGTCATGGAACGACGAGGTTCGAAGTCAGGCTGCCATGCAATCGGTAAGACTCCAGAGAGTCAAGGAACGATGAGGGTGAATGTCAGGCTGCAAGCCAGTCGGTATGACTCTGGAACGTAATGAACGGATGAATTTCGAAATCAGGCACCTATCTGATTGGTATGACCCAGGAGAGTCATGGAACGACGAGATTCAAAGTCAGGTGGCCATGCAATCGGTAAGACTCCAGAGAGTCAGGGAACAATGAGGGTGAATGTCAGGCTGGAAGCCGATCAGTACAACATTGGAACGTCATGGACGGATGAATATCGAAATCAGGCACCTATCCAATTGGTATGACCCAGGAGAGTCAGAAACCAACGAGGTTTGAAGTCAGGCTGAAACCCAATCCGTAAGACTACAGAGAGTCAGGGACCGATTTGGGTGAATGTTAGGCTGCTCGCCAAACGGTACGACTATGGAACGTCATGGAGATATGAAAATTAAAATCAGGCACCTATCCAATTGTTATGACCCAGGAGAGTCATGGAACGACGAGGTTCGAAGTCAGGCTGCCATGCAATCGGTAAGACTCCAGAGAGTCAGGGAACGATGAGGGTGAATGTCAGGCTGCAAGCCAATCAGTACGACTTTGGAACGTAATGAACGGATGAATATCGAAATCGGGAACCTATCCGATTGGTATGACCCAGGAGAGTCAGGGAACGACGAGGTTCGAAGTCAGGCTGCCATGCAATCGGTAAGACTCCAGAGTGTCAGGGACCGATGAGGGTGAATGTCAGGCTGGAAGCGGATCAGTACAACATTGGAAGGTCATGGACGAATGAATATCGAAATCAGGCATCTATCCAATTGGTATGACCCAAGAGAGTCATGGAACGACGAGGTTCAAAGTCAGGCGGCCATGCAATCGGTAAGACTCCAGAGAGTCAGGGAACGATGAGGGAGAATGTCAGGCTGGAAGCCGATCAGTACAACATTGGAAGGTCATGGACGGATGAATATCGAAATCAGGCACCTATCCAATTGGTATGACCCAGGAGAGTCGGAAACCAACGAGGTTTGAAGTCAGGCTGAAATCCATTCCGTAAGACTACAGAGAGTCAGGGAACGATTTGGGTGAATGTCAGGCTGCTCGCCAAACGGTACGACTATGGAACGTCATGGAGATATGAAAATTGAAATCAGGCACCTATCCAATTGTTATGACCCAGGAGAGTCATGGAACGACGAGGTTCAAAGTCAGGCTGCCATGCAATCGGTAAGACTCCAGAGAGTCAGGGAACGATGAGGGTGAATGTCAGTCTGCAAGCCAATCGGTATGACTCTGGAACGTAATGAACGGATGAATATCGAAATCAGGCACCTATCCAATTGGTATGACCCAGGAGAGTCATGGAACGACGAGGTTCGAAGTCAGGCTGCCATTTAATTGGTAAGACTCCAGAGAGTCAGGGAACGATGAGGGAGAATATCAGGCTGGAAGCCGATCAGTACAACATTGGAAGGTCATGGACGGATGAATATCGAAATCAGGCACCTATCCAATTGGTATGACCCAGGAGAGTCAGAAACCAACGAGGTTTGAAGTCAGGCTGAAATCCATTCCGTAAGACTACAGAGAGTGAGGGAACGATTTGGGTGAATGTCAGGCTGCTCGCCAAACGGTACGACTATGGAACGTCATGGAGATATGAAAATTGAAATCAGGCACCTATCCAATTGTTATGACCCAGGAGAGTCATGGAACGACGAGGTTCAAAGTCAGGCTGCCATGCAATCGGTAAGACTCCAGAGAGTCAGGGAACGATGAGGGAGAATGTCAGGCTGCAAGCCAATCGGTATGACTCTGGAACGTAATGAACGGATGAATATCGAAATCGGACATCTATCCAATTGGTATGACCCAGGAGAGTCATGGAACGACAAGGTTCAAAGTCAGGCAGCCATGCAATCGGTTTGACTCCAGAGAGTCAGGGAACGATGAGGGAGAATGTCAGGCTGCAAGCCGATCAGTACAACATTGGAAGGTCATGGACGGATGAATATCGAAATCAGGCACCTATCCAATTGGTATGACCCAGGAGAGTCAGAAACCAACGAGGTTTGAAGTCAGGCTGAAATCCAATCCGTAAGACTACAGAGAGTCAGGGACCGATTTGGGTGAATGTCAGGCTGCTCGCCAAACGGTACGACTATGGAACGTCATGGAGATATGAAAATTGAAATCAGGCACCTATCCAGTTGTTATGACCCAGGAGAGTCATGGAACGACGAGGTTCGAAGTCAGGCTGCCATACAATCGGTAAGACTCCAGAGAGTCAGGGAACGATGAGGGTGAATGTCAGGCTGCAAGCCAGTCGGTATGACTCTGGAACGTAATGAACGGATGAATTTCGAAATCAGGCACCTATCTGATTGGTATGACCCAGGAGAGTCATGGAACGACGAGATTCAAAGTCAGGTGGCCATGCAATCGGTAAGACTCCAGAGAGTCAGGGAACGATGAGGGTGAATGTCAGGGTGGAAGCCGATCAGTACAACATTGGAAGGTCATGGACGGATGAATATCGAAATCAGGCACCTATCCAATTGGTATGACCCAGGAGAGTCAGAAACCAACGAGGTTTGAAGTCAGGCTGAAATCCAATCCGTAAGACTACAGAGAGTCAGGGACCGATTTGGGTGAATGTCAGGCTGCTCGCCAAACGGTACGACTATGGAACGTCATGGAGATATGAAAATTGAAATCAGGCACCTATCCAATTGTTATGACCCAGGAGAGTCATGGAACGACGAGGTTCGAAGTCAGGCTGCCATGCAATCGGTAAGACTCCAGAGTGTCAGGGACCGATGAGGGTGAATGTCAGGCTGCAAGCCAATCAGTACGACTCTGGAACGTAATGAACGGATGAATATCGAAATCGGGAACCTATCCAATTGGTATGACCCAGGAGAGTCAGGGAACGACGTGGTTCGAAGTCAGGCTGCCATGCAATCGGTAAGACTCCAGAGAGTCAGGGAACGATGAGGGTGAATGTCAGGCTGCAAGCCAATCGGTATGGCTCTGGAACATAATGAACGGATGAATATCGAAATCAGGCACCTATCCAATTGGTATGACCCAGGAGAGTCATGGAACGACGAGGTTTGAAATCAGGTTGCCATGCAATCGGTAAGACTCCAGAGAGTCAGGGAACGATGAGGGTGAATGTCAGGCTGCAAGCCAATCGGTATGACTCTGGAACGTAATGAACGGATGAATATCGAAATCAGACATCTATCCAATTGGTATGACCCAGGAGAGTCATGGAACGACAAGGTTCAAAGTCAGGCAGCCATGCAATCGGTTTGACTCCAGAGAGTCAGGGAACGATGAGGGAGAATGTCAGGCTGCAAGCCGATCAGTACAACATTGGAAGGTCATGGACGGATGAATATCGAAATCAGGCACCTATCCAATTGGTATGACCCAGGAGAGTCAGAAACCAACGAGGTTTGAAGTCAGGCTGAAATCCAATCCGTAAGACTACAGAGAGTCAGGGACCGTTTTGGGTGAATGTCAGGCTGCTCGCCAAACCGTACGACTATGGAACGTCATGGAGATATGAAAATTGAAATCAGGCACCTATCCAGTTGTTATGACCCAGGAGAGTCATGGAACGACGAGGTTCGAAGTCAGGCTGCCATGCAATCGGTAAGACTCCAGAGAGTCAAGGAACGATGAGGGTGAATGTCAGGCTGCAAGCCAGTCGGTATGACTCTGGAACGTAATGAACGGATGAATTTCGAAATCAGGCACCTATCTGATTGGTATGACCCAGGAGAGTCATGGAACGACGAGATTCAAAGTCAGGTGGCCATGCAATCGGTAAGACTCCAGAGAGTCAGGGAACAATGAGGGTGAATGTCAGGCTGGAAGCCGATCAGTACAACATTGGAACGTCATGGACGGATGAATATCGAAATCAGGCACCTATCCAATTGGTATGACCCAGGAGAGTCAGAAACCAACGAGGTTTGAAGTCAGGCTGAAACCCAATCCGTAAGACTACAGAGAGTCAGGGACCGATTTGGGTGAATGTTAGGCTGCTCGCCAAACGGTACGACTATGGAACGTCATGGAGATATGAAAATTAAAATCAGGCACCTATCCAATTGTTATGACCCAGGAGAGTCATGGAACGACGAGGTTCGAAGTCAGGCTGCCATGCAATCGGTAAGACTCCAGAGAGTCAGGGAACGATGAGGGTGAATGTCAGGCTGCAAGCCAATCAGTACGACTTTGGAACGTAATGAACGGATGAATATCGAAATCGGGAACCTATCCGATTGGTATGACCCAGGAGAGTCAGGGAACGACGAGGTTCGAAGTCAGGCTGCCATGCAATCGGTAAGACTCCAGAGTGTCAGGGACCGATGAGGGTGAATGTCAGGCTGGAAGCGGATCAGTACAACATTGGAAGGTCATGGACGAATGAATATCGAAATCAGGCATCTATCCAATTGGTATGACCCAGGAGAGTCATGGAACGACGAGGTTCAAAGTCAGGCGGCCATGCAATCGGTAAGACTCCAGAGAGTCAGGGAACGATGAGGGAGAATGTCAGGCTGGAAGCCGATCAGTACAACATTGGAAGGTCATGGACGGATGAATATCGAAATCAGGCACCTATCCAATTGGTATGACCCAGGAGAGTCAGAAACCAACGAGGTTTGAAGTCAGGCTGAAATCCATTCCGTAAGACTACAGAGAGTCAGGGAACGATTTGGGTGAATGTCAGGCTGCTCGCCAAACGGTACGACTATGGAACGTCATGGAGATATGAAAATTGAAATCAGGCACCTATCCAATTGTTATGACCCAGGAGAGTCATGGAACGACGAGGTTCAAAGTCAGGCTGCCATGCAATCGGTAAGACTCCAGAGAGTCAGGGAACGATGAGGGTGAATGTCAGTCTGCAAGCCAATCGGTATGACTCTGGAACGTAATGAACGGATGAATATCGAAATCAGGCACCTATCCAATTGGTATGACCCAGGAGAGTCATGGAACGACGAGGTTCGAAGTCAGGCTGCCATTTAATTGGTAAGACTCCAGAGAGTCAGGGAACGATGAGGGAGAATATCAGGCTGGAAGCCGATCAGTACAACATTGGAAGGTCATGGACGGATGAATATCGAAATCAGGCACCTATCCAATTGGTATGACCCAGGAGAGTCAGAAACCAACGAGGTTTGAAGTCAGGCTGAAATCCATTCCGTAAGACTACAGAGAGTGAGGGAACGATTTGGGTGAATGTCAGGCTGCTCGCCAAACGGTACGACTATGGAACGTCATGGAGATATGAAAATTGAAATCAGGCACCTATCCAATTGTTATGACCCAGGAGAGTCATGGAACGACGAGGTTCAAAGTCAGGCTGCCATGCAATCGGTAAGACTCCAGAGAGTCAGGGAACGATGAGGGAGAATGTCAGGCTGCAAGCCAATCGGTATGACTCTGGAACGTAATGAACGGATGAATATCGAAATCGGACATCTATCCAATGGGTATGACCCAGGAGAGTCATGGAACGACAAGGTTCAAAGTCAGGCAGCCATGCAATCGGTTTGACTCCAGAGAGTCAGGGAACGATGAGGGAGAATGTCAGGCTGCAAGCCGATCAGTACAACATTGGAAGGTCATGGACGGATGAATATCGAAATCAGGCACCTATCCAATTGGTATGACCCAGGAGAGTCAGAAACCAACGAGGTTTGAAGTCAGGCTGAAATCCAATCCGTAAGACTACAGAGAGTCAGGGACCGATTTGGGTGAATGTCAGGCTGCTCGCCAAACGGTACGACTATGGAACGTCATGGAGATATGAAAATTGAAATCAGGCACCTATCCAGTTGTTATGACCCAGGAGAGTCATGGAACGACGAGGTTCGAAGTCAGGCTGCCATGCAATCGGTAAGACTCCAGAGAGTCAGGGAACGATGAGGGTGAATGTCAGGCTGCAAGCCAGTCGGTATGACTCTGGAACGTAATGAACGGATGAATTTCGAAATCAGGCACCTATCTGATTGGTATGACCCAGGAGAGTCATGGAACGACGAGATTCAAAGTCAGGTGGCCATGCAATCGGTAAGACTCCAGAGAGTCAGGGAACAATGAGGGTGAATGTCAGGCTGGAAGCCGATCAGTACAACATTGGAACGTCATGGACGGATGAATATCGAAATCAGGCACCTATCCAATTGGTATGACCCAGGAGAGTCAGAAACCAACGAGGTTTGAAGTCAGGCTGAAACCCAATCCGTAAGACTACAGAGAGTCAGGGACCGATTTGGGTGAATGTTAGGCTGCTCGCCAAACTGTACGACTATGGAACGTCATGGAGATATGAAAATTAAAATCAGGCACCTATCCAATTGTTATGACCCAGGAGAGTCATGGAACGACGAGGTTCGAAGTCAGGCTGCCATGCAATCGGTAAGACTCCAGAGAGTCAGGGAACGATGAGGGTGAATGTCAGGCTGCAAGCCAATCAGTACGACTTTGGAACGTAATGAACGGATGAATATCGAAATCGGGAACCTATCCGATTGGTATGACCCAGGAGAGTCAGGGAACGACGAGGTTCGAAGTCAGGCTGCCATGCAATCGGTAAGACTCCAGAGTGTCAGGGACCGATGAGGGTGAATGTCAGGCTGGAAGCGGATCAGTACAACATTGGAAGGTCATGGACGAATGAATATCGAAATCAGGCATCTATCCAATTGGTATGACCCAGGAGAGTCATGGAACGACGAGGTTCAAAGTCAGGCGGCCATGCAATCGGTAAGACTCCAGAGAGTCAGGGAACGATGAGGGAGAATGTCAGGCTGGAAGCCGATCAGTACAACATTGGAAGGTCATGGACGGATGAATATCGAAATCAGGCACCTATCCAATTGGTATGACCCAGGAGAGTCAGAAACCAACGAGGTTTGAAGTCAGGCTGAAATCCAATCCGTAAGACTACAGAGAGTCAGAGACCGATTTGGGTGAATGTTAGGCTGCTCGCCAAACGGTACGACTATGGAACGTCATGGAGATATCAAAATTGAAATCAGGCACCTATCCAATTGTTATGACCCAGGAGAGTCATGGAACGACGAGGTTCGAAGTCAGGCTGCCATGCAATCGGTAAGACTCCAGAGTGTCAGGGACCGATGAGGGTGAATGTCAGGCTGCAAGCCAATCAGTACGACTCTGGAACGTAATGAACGGATGAATATCGAAATCGGGAACCTATCCGATTGGTATGACCCAGGAGAGTCAGGGAACGACGAGGTTCGAAGTCAGGCTGCCATGCAATCGGTAAGACTCCAGAGAGTCAGGGAACGATGAGGGTGAATGTCACGCTGCAAGCCAATCGGTATGACTCTGGAACGTAATGAACGGATGAATATCGAAATCAGGCACCTATCCTATTGGTATGACCCAGGAGAGTCATGGAACGACGAGGTTCGAAGTCAGGGTGCCATGCAATCGGTAAGACTCCAGAGAGTCAGGGAACAATGAGGGTGAATGTCAGGCTGCAAGACAATCGGTATGACTCTGGAACGTAATAAACGGATGAATTTCGAAATCAGGCACCTATCTGATTGGTATGACCCAGGAGAGTCATGGAACGACGAGATTCAAAGTCAGGTGGCCATGCAATCGGTAAGACTCCAGAGAGTCAGGGAACAATGAGGGTGAATGTCAAGCTGGAAGCCGATCAGTACAACATTGGAACGTCATGGACGGATGAATATCGAAATCAGGCACCTATCCAATTGGTATGACCCAGGAGAGTCAGAAACCAACGAGGTTTGAAGTCAGGCTGAAACCCAATCCGTAAGACTACAGAGAGTCAGGGACCGATTTGGGTGAATGTTAGGCTGCTCGCCAAACGGTACGACTATGGAACGTCATGGATATATGAAAATTGAAATCAGGCACCTATCCAATTGTTATGACCCAGGAGAGTCATGGAATGACGAGGTTCGAAGTCAGGCTGCCATGCAATCGGTAAGACTCCAGAGTGTCAGGGACCGATGAGGGTGAATGTCAGGCTGCAAGCCAATCAGTACGACTCTGGAACGTAATGAACGGATGAATATCAAAATCGGGAACCTATCCGATTGGTATGACCCAGGAGAGTCACGGAACGACGAGGTTCGAAGTCAGGCTGCCATGCAATCGGTAAGACTCCAGAGAGTCAGGGAACGATGAGGGTGAATGTCAGGCTGCAAGCCAATCGGTATGACTCTGGAACGTAATGAACGGATGAATATCGAAATCAGGCACCTATCCAATTGGTATAACCCAGGAGAGTCATGGAACGACGAGGTTCGAAGTCAGGGTGCCATGCAATCGGTAAGACTCCAGAGAGTCAGGGAACGATGAGGGTGAATGTCAGGCTGCAAGCCAATCGGTATGACTCTGGAACGTAATGAACGGATGAATATCGAAATCAGGCACCTATCCAATTGGTATAACCCAGGAGAGTCATGGAACGACGAGGTTCGAAGTCAGGGTGCCATGCAATCGGTAAGACTCCAGAGAGTCAGGGAACGATGAGGGTGAATGTCAGGCTGCAAGCCAATCGGTATGACTCTGGAACGTAATGAACGGATGAATATCGAAATCAGGCACCTATCCAATTGGTATGACCCAGGAGAGTCATGGAACGATGAGGTTCAAAGTCAGGCGGCCATGCAATCGGTAAGACTGCAGAGAGTCAGGGAACGATGAGGGAGAATGTCAGGCTGGAAGCCGACCAGTACAACATTGGAAGGTCATGGACGGATGAATATCGAAATCAGGCACCTATCCAATTGGTATGACCCAGGAGAGTCAGAAACCAATGAGGTTTGAAGTCAGGCTGAAATCCAATCCATAAGACTACAGAGAGTCAGGGACCGATTTGGGTGAATGTCAGGCTGCTCGCCAAACGGTACGACTATGGAACGTCATGGAGATATGAAAATTGAAATCAGGCACCTATCCAATTGGTATGACCCAGGAGAGTCATGGAACGACGAGGTTTGAAGTCAGGCTGCCATACAATCGGTAAGACTCCAGAGTGTCAGGGACCGATGAGGGTGAATGTCAGGCTGCAAGCCAATCAGTACGACTCTGGAACGTAATGAACGGATGAATATCGAAATCGGGAACCTATCCAATTGGTATGACCCAGGAGAGTCAGGGAACGACGAGGTTCGAAGTCAGGCTGCCATGCAATCGGTAAGACTCCAGAGAGTCAGGGAACGATGAGGGTGAATGTCAGGCTGCAAGACAATCGGTATGACTCTGGAACGTAATGAACGGATGAATATCGAAATCAGGCACGTATCCAATTGGTATGACCCAGGAGAGTCATGGAACGACGAGGTTCGAATTCAGGGTGCCATGCAATCGGTAAGACTCCAGAGAGTCAGGGAACGATGAGGGTGAATGTCAGGCTGCAAGCCAATCGGTATGACTCTGGAACGTAATGAACGGATGAATATCGAAATCAGGCACCTATCCAATTGGTATGACCCAGGAGAGTCATGGAACGACGAGGTTCAAAGTCAGGCGGCCATGCAATCGGTAAGACTCCAGAGAGTCAGGGAACGATGAGGGTGAATGTCAGGGTGGAAGCCGATCAGTACAACATTGGAAGGTCATGGACGGATGAATATCGAAATCAGGCACCTATCCAATTGGTATGACCCAGGAGAATCAGAAACCAACGAGGTTTGAAGTCAGGCTGAAATCCAATCCGTAAGACTACAGAGAGTCAGGGACCGATTTGGGTGAATGTCAGGCTGCTCGCCAAACGGTACGACTATGGAACGTCATGGAGATATGAAAATTGAAATCAGGCACCTATCCAATTGTTATGACCCAGGAGAGTCATGGAACGACGAGGTTCGAAGTCAGGCTGCCATGCAATCGGTAAGACTCCAGAGTGTCAGGGACCGATGAGGGTGAATGTCAGGCTGCAAGCCAATCAGTACGACTCTGGAACGTAATGAACGGATGAATATCGAAATCGGGAACCTATCCAATTGGTATGACCCAGGAGAGTCAGGGAACGACGTGGTTCGAAGTCAGGCTGCCATGCAATCGGTAAGACTCCAGAGAGTCAGGGAACGATGAGGGTGAATGTCAGGCTGCAAGCCAATCGGTATGGCTCTGGAACATAATGAACGGATGAATATCGAAATCAGGCACCTATCCAATTGGTATGACCCAGGAGAGTCATGGAACGACGAGGTTTGAAATCAGGTTGCCATGCAATCGGTAAGACTCCAGAGAGTCAGGGAACGATGAGGGTGAATGTCAGGCTGCAAGCCAATCGGTATGACTCTGGAACGTAATGAACGGATGAATATCGAAATCAGACATCTATCCAATTGGTATGACCCAGGAGAGTCATGGAACGACAAGGTTCAAAGTCAGGCAGCCATGCAATCGGTTTGACTCCAGAGAGTCAGGGAACGATGAGGGAGAATGTCAGGCTGCAAGCCGATCAGTACAACATTGGAAGGTCATGGACGGATGAATATCGAAATCAGGCACCTATCCAATTGGTATGACCCAGGAGAGTCAGAAACCAACGAGGTTTGAAGTCAGGCTGAAATCCAATCCGTAAGACTACAGAGAGTCAGGGACCGATTTGGGTGAATGTCAGGCTGCTCGCCAAACCGTACGACTATGGAACGTCATGGAGATATGAAAATTGAAATCAGGCACCTATCCAGTTGTTATGACCCAGGAGAGTCATGGAACGACGAGGTTCGAAGTCAGGCTGCCATGCAATCGGTAAGACTCCAGAGAGTCAGGGAACGATGAGGGTGAATGTCAGGCTGCAAGCCAGTCGGTATGACTCTGGAACGTAATGAACGGATGAATTTCGAAATCAGGCACCTATCTGATTGGTATGACCCAGGAGAGTCATGGAACGACGAGATTCAAAGTCAGGTGGCCATGCAATCGGTAAGACTCCAGAGAGTCAGGGAACAATGAGGGTGAATGTCAGGCTGGAAGCCGATCAGTACAACATTGGAACGTCATGGACGGATGAATATCGAAATCAGGCACCTATCCAATTGGTATGACCCAGGAGAGTCAGAAACCAACGAGGTTTGAAGTCAGGCTGAAACCCAATCCGTAAGACTACAGAGAGTCAGGGACCGATTTGGGTGAATGTTAGGCTGCTCGCCAAACGGTACGACTATGGAACGTCATGGAGATATGAAAATTAAAATCAGGCACCTATCCAATTGTTATGACCCAGGAGAGTCATGGAACGACGAGGTTCGAAGTCAGGCTGCCATGCAATCGGTAAGACTCCAGAGAGTCAGGGAACGATGAGGGTGAATGTCAGGCTGCAAGCCAATCAGTACGACTTTGGAACGTAATGAACGGATGAATATCGAAATCGGGAACCTATCCGATTGGTATGACCCAGGAGAGTCAGGGAACGACGAGGTTCGAAGTCAGGCTGCCATGCAATCGGTAAGACTCCAGAGTGTCAGGGACCGATGAGGGTGAATGTCAGGCTGGAAGCGGATCAGTACAACATTGGAAGGTCATGGACGAATGAATATCGAAATCAGGCATCTATCCAATTGGTATGACCCAGGAGAGTCATGGAACGACGAGGTTCAAAGTCAGGCGGCCATGCAATCGGTAAGACTCCAGAGAGTCAGGGAACGATGAGGGAGAATGTCAGGCTGGAAGCCGATCAGTACAACATTGGAAGGTCATGGACGGATGAATATCGAAATCAGGCACCTATCCAATTGGTATGACCCAGGAGAGTCAGAAACCAACGAGGTTTGAAGTCAGGCTGAAATCCATTCCGTAAGACTACAGAGAGTCAGGGAACGATTTGGGTGAATGTCAGGCTGCTCGCCAAACGGTACGACTATGGAACGTCATGGAGATATGAAAATTGAAATCAGGCACCTATCCAATTGTTATGACCCAGGAGAGTCATGGAACGACGAGGTTCAAAGTCAGGCTGCCATGCAATCGGTAAGACTCCAGAGAGTCAGGGAACGATGAGGGTGAATGTCAGTCTGCAAGCCAATCGGTATGACTCTGGAACGTAATGAACGGATGAATATCGAAATCAGGCACCTATCCTATTGGTATGACCCAGGAGAGTCATGGAACGACGAGGTTCAAAGTCAGGCGGCCATGCAATCGGTAAGACTCCAGAGAGTCAGGGAACGATGAGGGTGAATGTCAGGCTGGAAGCCGATCAGTACAACATTGGAAGGTCATGGACGGATGAATATCGAAATCAGGCACCTATCCAATTGGTATGACCCAGGAGAGTCAGAAACCAACGAGGTTTGAAGTCAGGCTGAAATCCAATCGGTAAGACTCCAGAGAGTCAGGGAACGATGAGGGTGAATGTCAGGCTGCAAGCCAATCGGTATGGCTCTGGAACATAATGAACGGATGAATATCGAAATCAGGCACCTATCCAATTGGTATGACCCAGGAGAGTCATGGAACGACGAGGTTTGAAATCAGGTTGCCATGCAATCGGTAAGACTCCAGAGAGTCAGGGAACGATGAGGGTGAATGTCAGGCTGCAAGCCAATCGGTATGACTCTGGAACGTAATGAACGGATGAATATCGAAATCGGACATCTATCCAATTGGTATGACCCAGGAGAGTCATGGAACGACAAGGTTCAAAGTCAGGCAGCCATGCAATCGGTTTGACTCCAGAGAGTCAGGGAACGATGAGGGAGAATGTCAGGCTGCAAGCCGATCAGTACAACATTGGAAGGTCATGGACGGATGAATATCGAAATCAGGCACCTATCCAATTGGTATGACCCAGGAGAGTCAGAAACCAACGAGGTTGAAGTCAGGCTGAAATCCAATCCGTAAGACTACAGAGAGTCAGGGACCGATTTGGGTGAATGTCAGGCTGCTCGCCAAACCGTACGACTATGGAACGTCATGGAGATATGAAAATTGAAATCAGGCACCTATCCAGTTGTTATGACCCAGGAGAGTCATGGAACGACGAGGTTCGAAGTCAGGCTGCCATGCAATCGGTAAGACTCCAGAGAGTCAGGGAACGATGAGGGTGAATGTCAGGCTGCAAGCCAGTCGGTATGACTCTAGAACGTAATGAACGGATGAATTTCGAAATCAGGCACCTATCTGATTGGTATGACCCAGGAGAGTCATGGAACGATGAGATTCAAAGTCAGGTGGCCATGCAATCGTTAAGACTCCAGAGAGTCAGGGAACAATGAGGGTGAATGTCAGGCTGGAAGCCGATCAGTACAACATTGGAACGTCATGGACGGATGAATATCGAAATCAGGCACCTATCCAATTGGTATGACCCAGGAGAGTCAGAAACCAACGAGGTTTGAAGTCAGGCTGAAACCCAATCCGTAAGACTACAGAGAGTCAGGGACCGATTTGGGTGAATGTTAGGCTGCTCGCCAAACGGTACGACTATGGAACGTCATGGAGATATGAAAATTAAAATCAGGCACCTATCCAATTGTTATGACCCAGGAGAGTCATGGAACGACGAGGTTCGAAGTCAGGCTGCCATGCAATCGGTAAGACTCCAGAGAGTCAGGGAACGATGAGGGTGAATGTCAGGCTGCAAGCCAATCAGTACGACTTTGGAACGTAATGAACGGATGAATATCGAAATCGGGAACCTATCCGATTGGTATGACCCAGGAGAGTCAGGGAACGACGAGGTTCGAAGTCAGGCTGCCATGCAATCGGTAAGACTCCAGAGTGTCAGGGACCGATGAGGGTGAATGTCAGGCTGGAAGCGGATCAGTACAACATTGGAAGGTCATGGACGAATGAATATCGAAATCAGGCATCTATCCAATTGGTATGACCCAGGAGAGTCATGGAACGACGAGGTTCAAAGTCAGGCGGCCATGCAATCGGTAAGACTCCAGAGAGTCAGGGAACGATGAGGGAGAATGTCAGGCTGGAAGCCGATCAGTACAACATTGGAAGGTCATGGACGGATGAATATCGAAATCAGGCACCTATCCAATTGGTATGACCCAGGAGAGTCAGAAACCAACGAGGTTTGAAGTCAGGCTGAAATCCATTCCGTAAGACTACAGAGAGTCAGGGAACGATTTGGGTGAATGTCAGGCTGCTCGCCAAACGGTACGACTATGGAACGTCATGGAGATATGAAAATTGAAATCAGGCACCTATCCAATTGTTATGACCCAGGAGAGTCATGGAACGACGAGGTTCAAAGTCAGGCTGCCATGCAATCGGTAAGACTCCAGAGAGTCAGGGAACGATGAGGGTGAATGTCAGTCTGCAAGCCAATCGGTATGACTCTGGAACGTAATGAACGGATGAATATCGAAATCAGGCACCTATCCAATTGGTATGACCCAGGAGAGTCATGGAACGACGAGGTTCGAAGTCAGGCTGCCATGCAATCGGTAAGACTCCAGAGTGTCAGGGACCGATGAGGGTGAATGTCAGGCTGCAAGCCAATCAGTACGACTCTGGAACGTAATGAACGGATGAATATCGAAATCGGGAACCTATCCGATTGGTATGACCCAGGAGAGTCAGGGAACGACGAGGTTCGAAGTCAGGCTGCCATGCAATCGGTAAGACTCCAGAGAGTCAGGGAACGATGAGGGTGAATGTCAGGCTGCAAGCCAATCGGTATGACTCTGGAACGTAATGAACGGATGAATTTCGAAATCAGGCACCTATCTGATTGGTATGACCCAGGAGAGTCATGGAACGACGAGATTCAAAGTCAGGTGGCCATGCAATCGGTAAGACTCCAGAGAGTCAGGGAACAATGAGGGTGAATGTCAGGCTGGAAGCCGATCAGTACAACATTGGAACGTCATGGACGGATGAATATCGAAATCAGGCACCTATCCAATTGGTATGACCCAGGAGAGTCAGAAACCAACGAGGTTTGAAGTCAGGCTGAAACCCAATCCGTAAGACTACAGAGAGTCAGGGACCGATTTGGGTGAATGTTAGGCTGCTCGCCAAACGGTACGACTATGGAACGTCATGGAGATATGAAAATTGAAATCAGGCACCTATCCAATTGTTATGACCCAGGAGAGTCATGGAACGACGAGGTTCGAAGTCAGGCTACCATGCAATCGGTAAGACTCCAGAGTGTCAGGGACCGATGAGGGTGAATGTCAGGCTGCAAGCCAATCAGTACGACTCTGGAACGTAATGAACGGATGAATATCGAAATCGGGAACCTATCCGATTGGTATGACCCAGGAGAGTCAGGGAACGACGAGGTTCGAAGTCAGGCTGCCATGCAATCGGTAAGACTCCAGAGTGTCAGGGACCGATGAGGGTGAATGTCAGGCTGGAAGCGGATCAGTACAACATTGGAAGGTCATGGACGAATGAATATCGAAATCAGGCATCTATCCAATTGGTATGACCCAGGAGAGTCATGGAACGACGAGGTTCAAAGTCAGGCGGCCATGCAATCGGTAAGACTCCAGAGAGTCAGGGAACGATGAGGGAGAATGTCAGGCTGGAAGCCGATCAGTACAACATTGGAAGGTCATGGACGGATGAATATCGAAATCAGGCACCTATCCAATTGGTATGACCCAGGAGAGTCAGAAACCAACGAGGTTTGAAGTCAGGCTGAAATCCATTCCGTAAGACTACAGAGAGTCAGGGAACGATTTGGGTGAATGTCAGGCTGCTCGCCAAACGGTACGACTATGGAACGTCATGGAGATATGAAAATTGAAATCAGGCACCTATCCAGTTGTTATGACCCAGGAGAGTCATGGAACGACGAGGTTCAAAGTCAGGCTGCCATGCAATCGGTAAGACTCCAGAGTGTCAGCGACCGATGATGGTGAATGTCAGGCTGCAAGACAATCGGTACGACTCTGGAACGTAATGAACGGATGAATATCGAAATCGGGAACCTATCCAATTGGTATGACCCAGGAGAGTCAGGGAACGACGAGGTTCGAAGTCAGGCTGCCATGCAATCGGTAAGACTCCAGAGAGTCAGGGAACGATGAGGGCGAATGTCAGGCTGCAAGACAATCGGTATGACTCTGGAACGTAATGAACGGATGAATATCGAAATCAGGCACGTATCCAATTGGTATGACCCAGGAGAGTCATGGAACGACGAGGTTCGAATTCAGGGTGCCATGCAATCGGTAAGACTCCAGAGAGTCAGGGAACGATGAGGGTGAATGTCAGGCTGCAAGCCAATCGGTATGACTCTGGAACGTAATGAACGGATGAATATCGAAATCAGGCACCTATCCAATTGGTATGACCCAGGAGAGTCATGGAACGACGAGGTTCAAAGTCAGGCGGCCATGCAATCGGTAAGACTCCAGAGAGTCAGGGAACGATGAGGGTGAATGTCAGTCTGCAAGGCAATCGGTATGACTCTGGAACGTAATGAACGGATGAATATCGAAATCAGGCACCTATCCAATTGGTATGACCCAGGAGAGTCATGGAACGACGAGGTTCGAAGTCAGGCTGCCATGCAATCGGTAAGACTCCAGAGTGTCAGGGACCGATGAGGGTGAATGTCAGGCTGCAAGCCAATCAGTACGACTCTGGAACGTAATGAACGGATGAATATCAAAATCGGGAACCTATCCGATTGGTATGACCCAGGAGAGTCAGGGAACGACGAGGTTCGAAGTCAGGCTGCCATGCAATCGGTAAGACTCCAGAGAGTCAGGGAACGATGAGGGTGAATGTCAGGCTGCAAGCCAATCGGTATGACTCTGGAACGTAATGAATGGATGAATTTCGAAATCAGGCACCTATCTGATTGGTATGACCCAGGAGAGTCATGGAACGACGAGATTCAAAGTCAGGTGGCCATGCAATCGGTAAGACTCCAGAGAGTCAGGGAACAATGAGGGTGAATGTCAGGCTGGAAGCCGATCAGTACAACATTGGAACGTCATGGACGGATGAATATCGAAATCAGGCACCTATCCAATTGGTATGACCCAGGAGAGTCAGAAACCAACGAGGTTTGAAGTCAGGCTGAAACCCAATCCGTAAGACTACAGAGAGTCAGGGACCGATTTGGGTGAATGTTAGGCTGCTCGCCAAACGGTACGACTATGGAACGTCATGGAGATATGAAAATTGAAATCAGGCACCTATCCAATTGTTATGACCCAGGAGAGTCATGGAACGACGAGGTTCGAAGTCAGGCTACCATGCAATCGGTAAGACTCCAGAGTGTCAGGGACCGATGAGGGTGAATGTCAGGCTGCAAGCCAATCAGTACGACTCTGGAACGTAATGAACGGATGAATATCGAAATCGGGAACCTATCCGATTGGTATGACCCAGGAGAGTCAGGGAACGACGAGGTTCGAAGTCAGGCTGCCATGCAATCGGTAAGACTCCAGAGAGTCAGGGAACGATGAGGGTGAATGTCAGGCTGCAAGCCAATCGGTATGACTCTGGAACGTAATGAACGGATGAATATCGAAATCAGGCACCTATCCAATTGGTATGACCCAGGAGAGTCATGGAACGACGAGGTTCAAAGTCAGGCGGCCATGCAATCGGTAAGACTCCAGAGAGTCAGGGAACGATGAGGGAGAATGTCAGGCTGGAAGCCGATCAGTACAACATTGGAAGGTCATGGACGGATGAATATCGAAATCAGGCACCTATCCAATTGGTATGACCCAGGAGATTCAGAAACCAACGAGGTTTGAAGTCAGGCTGAAATCCAATCCGTAAGACTACAGAGAGTCAGGCACCGATTTGGGTGAATGTCAGGCTGCTCGCCAAATGGTACGACTATGGAACGTCATGGAGATATGAAAATTGAAATCAGGCACCTATCCAATTGTTATGACCCAGGAGAGTCATGGAACGACGAGGTTCAAAGTCAGGCTGCCATGCAATCGGTAAGACTCCAGAGTGTCAGCGACCGATGATGGTGAATGTCAGGCTGCAAGACAATCGGTACGACTCTGGAACGTAATGAACGGATGAATATCGAAATCGGGAACCTATCCAATTGGTATGACCCAGGAGAGTCAGGGAACGACGAGGTTCGAAGTCAGGCTGCCATGCAATCGGTAAGACTCCAGAGAGTCAGGGAACGATGAGGGTGAATGTCAGGCTGCAAGACAATCGGTATGACTCTGGAACGTAATGAACGGATGAATATCGAAATCAGGCACGTATCCAATTGGTATGACCCAGGAGAGTCATGGAACGACGAGGTTCGAATTCAGGGTGCCATGCAATCGGTAAGACTCCAGAGAGTCAGGGAACGATGAGGGTGAATGTCAGGCTGCAAGCCAATCGGTATGACTCTGGAACGTAATGAACGGATGAATATCGAAATCAGGCACCTATCCAATTGGTATGACCCAGGAGAGTCATGGAACGACGAGGTTCAAAGTCAGGCGGCCATGCAATCGGTAAGACTCCAGAGAGTCAGGGAACGATGAGGGTGAATGTCAGGGTGGAAGCCGATCAGTACAACATTGGAAGGTCATGGACGGATGAATATCGAAATCAGGCACCTATCCAATTGGTATGACCCAGGAGAGTCAGAAACCAACGAGGTTTGAAGTCAGGCTGAAATCCAATCCGTAAGACTACAGAGAGTCAGGGAACGATTTGGGTGAATGTCAGGCTGCTCGCCAAACGGTACGACTATGGAACGTCATGGAGATATGAAAATTGAAATCAGGCACCTATCCAATTGTTATGACCCAGGAGAGTCATGGAACGACGAGGTTCAAAGTCAGGCTGCCATGCAATCGGTAAGACTCCAGAGTGTCAGGGACCGATGAGGGTGAATGTCAGGCTGCAAGCCAATCAGTACGACTCTGGAACGTAATGAACGGATGAATATCGAAATCGGGAACCTATCCAATTGGTATGACCCAGGAGAGTCAGGGAACGACGTGGTTCGAAGTCAGGCTGCCATGCAATCGGTAAGACTCCAGAGAGTCAGGGAACGATGAGGGTGAATGTCAGGCTGCAAGCCAATCGGTATGGCTCTGGAACATAATGAACGGATGAATATCGAAATCAGGCACCTATCCAATTGGTATGACCCAGGAGAGTCATGGAACGACGAGGTTTGAAATCAGGTTGCCATGCAATCGGTAAGACTCCAGAGAGTCAGGGAACGATGAGGGTGAATGTCAGGCTGCAAGCCAATCGGTATGACTCTGGAACGTAATGAACGGATGAATATCGAAATCAGACATCTATCCAATTGGTATGACCCAGGAGAGTCATGGAACGACAAGGTTCAAAGTCAGGCAGCCATGCAATCGGTTTGACTCCAGAGAGTCAGGGAACGATGAGGGAGAATGTCAGGCTGCAAGCCGATCAGTACAACATTGGAAGGTCATGGACGGATGAATATCGAAATCAGGCACCTATCCAATTGGTATGACCCAGGAGAGTCAGAAACCAACGAGGTTTGAAGTCAGGCTGAAATCCAATCCGTAAGACTACAGAGAGTCAGGGACCGATTTGGGTGAATGTTAGGCTGCTCGCCAAACGGTACGACTATGGAACGTCATGGAGATATGAAAATTGAAATCAGGCACCTATCCAATTGTTATGACCCAGGAGAGTCATGGAACGACGAGGTTCGAAGTCAGGCTACCATGCAATCGGTAAGACTCCAGAGTGTCAGGGACCGATGAGGGTGAATGTCAGGCTGCAAGCCAATCAGTACGACTCTGGAACGTAATGAACGGATGAATATCGAAATCGGGAACCTATCCGATTGGTATGACCCAGGAGAGTCAGGGAACGACGAGGTTCGAAGTCAGGCTGCCATGCAATCGGTAAGACTCCAGAGAGTCAGGGAACGATGAGGGTGAATGTCAGGCTGCAAGCCAATCGGTATGACTCTGGAACGTAATGAACGGATGAATATCGAAATCAGGCACCTATCCAATTGGTATGACCCAGGAGAGTCATGGAACGATGAGGTTCAAAGTCAGGCGGCCATGCAATCGGTAAGACTCCAGAGAGTCAGGGAACGATGAGGGAGAATGTCAGGCTGGAAGCCGATCAGTACAACATTGGAAGGTCATGGACGGATGAATATCGAAATCAGGCACCTATCCAATTGGTATGACCCAGGAGATTCAGAAACCAACGAGGTTTGAAGTCAGGCTGAAATCCAATCCGTAAGACTACAGAGAGTCAGGCACCGATTTGGGTGAATGTCAGGCTGCTCGCCAAATGGTACGACTATGGAACGTCATGGAGATATGAAAATTGAAATCAGGCACCTATCCAATTGTTATGACCCAGGAGAGTCATGGAACGACGAGGTTCAAAGTCAGGCTGCCATGCAATCGGTAAGACTCCAGAGTGTCAGCGACCGATGATGGTGAATGTCAGGCTGCAAGACAATCGGTACGACTCTGGAACGTAATGAACGGATGAATATCGAAATCGGGAACCTATCCAATTGGTATGACCCAGGAGAGTCAGGGAACGACGAGGTTCGAAGTCAGGCTGCCATGCAATCGGTAAGACTCCAGAGAGTCAGGGAACGATGAGGGTGAATGTCAGGCTGCAAGACAATCGGTATGACTCTGGAACGTAATGAACGGATGAATATCGAAATCAGGCACGTATCCAATTGGTATGACCCAGGAGAGTCATGGAACGACGAGGTTCGAATTCAGGGTGCCATGCAATCGGTAAGACTCCAGAGAGTCAGGGAACGATGAGGGTGAATGTCAGGCTGCAAGCCAATCGGTATGACTCTGGAACGTAATGAACGGATGAATATCGAAATCAGGCACCTATCCAATTGGTATGACCCAGGAGAGTCATGGAACGACGAGGTTCAAAGTCAGGCGGCCATGCAATCGGTAAGACTCCAGAGAGTCAGGGAACAATGAGGGTGAATGTCAGGCTGGAAGCCGATCCGTACAACATTGGAACGTCATGGACGGATGAATATCGAAATCAGGCACCTATCCAATTGGTATGACCCAGGAGAGTCAGAAACCAACGAGGTTTGAAGTCAGGCTGAAATCCAATCCGTAAGACTACAGAGAGTCAGGGACCGATTTGGGTGAATGTCAGGCTGCTCGCCAAACGGTACGACTATGGAACGTCATGGAGATATGAAAATTGAAATCAGGCACCTATCCAATTGTTATGACCCAGGAGAGTCATGGAACGACGAGGTTCGAAGTCAGGCTGCCATGCAATCGGTAAGACTCCAGAGTGTCAGGGACCGATGAGGGTGAATGTCAGGCTGCAAGCCAATCAGTACGACTCTGGAACGTAATGAACGGATGAATATCGAAATCGGGAACCTATCCAATTGGTATGACCCAGGAGAGTCAGGGAACGACGTGGTTCGAAGTCAGGCTGCCATGCAATCGGTAAGACTCCAGAGAGTCAGGGAACGATGAGGGTGAATGTCAGGCTGCAAGCCAATCGGTATGGCTCTGGAACATAATGAACGGATGAATATCGAAATCAGGCACCTATCCAATTGGTATGACCCAGGAGAGTCATGGAACGACGAGGTTTGAAATCAGGTTGCCATGCAATCGGTAAGACTCCAGAGAGTCAGGGAACGATGAGGGTGAATGTCAGGCTGCAAGCCAATCGGTATGACTCTGGAACGTAATGAACGGATGAATATCGAAATCAGACATCTATCCAATTGGTATGACCCAGGAGAGTCATGGAACGACAAGGTTCAAAGTCAGGCAGCCATGCAATCGGTTTGACTCCAGAGAGTCAGGGAACGATGAGGGAGAATGTCAGGCTGCAAGCCGATCAGTACAACATTGGAAGGTCATGGACGGATGAATATCGAAATCAGGCACCTATCCAATTGGTATGACCCAGGAGAGTCAGAAACCAACGAGGTTTGAAGTCAGGCTGAAATCCAATCCGTAAGACTACAGAGAGTCAGGGACCGATTTGGGTGAATGTCAGGCTGCTCGCCAAACCGTACGACTATGGAACGTCATGGAGATATGAAAATTGAAATCAGGCACCTATCCAGTTGTTATGACCCAGGAGAGTCATGGAACGACGAGGTTCGAAGTCAGGCTGCCATGCAATCGGTAAGACTCCAGAGAGTCAAGGAACGATGAGGGTGAATGTCAGGCTGCAAGCCAGTCGGTATGACTCTGGAACGTAATGAACGGATGAATTTCGAAATCAGGCACCTATCTGATTGGTATGACCCAGGAGAGTCATGGAACGACGAGATTCAAAGTCAGGTGGCCATGCAATCGGTAAGACTCCAGAGAGTCAGGGAACAATGAGGGTGAATGTCAGGCTGGAAGCCGATCAGTACAACATTGGAACGTCATGGACGGATGAATATCGAAATCAGGCACCTATCCAATTGGTATGACCCAGGAGAGTCAGAAACCAACGAGGTTTGAAGTCAGGCTGAAACCCAATCCGTAAGACTACAGAGAGTCAGGGACCGATTTGGGTGAATGTTAGGCTGCTCACCAAACGGTACGACTATGGAACGTCATGGAGATATGAAAATTAAAATCAGGCACCTATCCAATTGTTATGACCCAGGAGAGTCATGGAACGACGAGGTTCGAAGTCAGGCTGCCATGCAATCGGTAAGACTCCAGAGAGTCAGGGAACGATGAGGGTGAATGTCAGGCTGCAAGCCAATCAGTACGACTTTGGAACGTAATGAACGGATGAATATCGAAATCGGGAACCTATCCGATTGGTATGACCCAGGAGAGTCAGGGAACGACGAGGTTCGAAGTCAGGCTGCCATGCAATCGGTAAGACTCCAGAGTGTCAGGGACCGATGAGGGTGAATGTCAGGCTGGAAGCGGATCAGTACAACATTGGAAGGTCATGGACGAATGAATATCGAAATCAGGCATCTATCCAATTGGTATGACCCAAGAGAGTCATGGAACGACGAGGTTCAAAGTCAGGCGGCCATGCAATCGGTAAGACTCCAGAGAGTCAGGGAACGATGAGGGAGAATGTCAGGCTGGAAGCCGATCAGTACAACATTGGAAGGTCATGGACGGATGAATATCGAAATCAGGCACCTATCCAATTGGTATGACCCAGGAGAGTCGGAAACCAACGAGGTTTGAAGTCAGGCTGAAATCCATTCCGTAAGACTACAGAGAGTCAGGGAACGATTTGGGTGAATGTCAGGCTGCTCGCCAAACGGTACGACTATGGAACGTCATGGAGATATGAAAATTGAAATCAGGCACCTATCCAATTGTTATGACCCAGGAGAGTCATGGAACGACGAGGTTCAAAGTCAGGCTGCCATGCAATCGGTAAGACTCCAGAGAGTCAGGGAACGATGAGGGTGAATGTCAGTCTGCAAGCCAATCGGTATGACTCTGGAACGTAATGAACGGATGAATATCGAAATCAGGCACCTATCCAATTGGTATGACCCAGGAGAGTCATGGAACGACGAGGTTCGAAGTCAGGCTGCCATTTAATTGGTAAGACTCCAGAGAGTCAGGGAACGATGAGGGAGAATATCAGGCTGGAAGCCGATCAGTACAACATTGGAAGGTCATGGACGGATGAATATCGAATTCAGGCACCTATCCAATTGGTATGACCCAGGAGAGTCAGAAACCAACGAGGTTTGAAGTCAGGCTGAAATCCATTCCGTAAGACTACAGAGAGTGAGGGAACGATTTGGGTGAATGTCAGGCTGCTCGCCAAACGGTACGACTATGGAACGTCATGGAGATATGAAAATTGAAATCAGGCACCTATCCAATTGTTATGACCCAGGAGAGTCATGGAACGACGAGGTTCAAAGTCAGGCTGCCATGCAATCGGTAAGACTCCAGAGAGTCAGGGAACGATGAGGGAGAATGTCAGGCTGCAAGCCAATCGGTATGACTCTGGAACGTAATGAACGGATGAATATCGAAATCGGACATCTATCCAATTGGTATGACCCAGGAGAGTCAATGAACGACAAGGTTCAAAGTCAGGCAGCCATGCAATCGGTTTGACTCCAGAGAGTCAGGGAACGATGAGGGAGAATGTCAGGCTGCAAGCCGATCAGTACAACATTGGAAGGTCATGGACGGATGAATATCGAAATCAGGCACCTATCCAATTGGTATGACCCAGGAGAGTCAGAAACCAACGAGGTTTGAAGTCAGGCTGAAATCCAATCCGTAAGACTACAGAGAGTCAGGGACCGATTTGGGTGAATGTCAGGCTGCTCGCCAAACGGTACGACTATGGAACGTCATGGAGATATGAAAATTGAAATCAGGCACCTATCCAGTTGTTATGACCCAGGAGAGTCATGGAACGACGAGGTTCGAAGTCAGGCTGCCATACAATCGGTAAGACTCCAGAGAGTCAGGGAACGATGAGGGTGAATGTCAGGCTGCAAGCCAGTCGGTATGACTCTGGAACGTAATGAACGGATGAATTTCGAAATCAGGCACCTATCTGATTGGTATGACCCAGGAGAGTCATGGAACGACGAGATTCAAAGTCAGGTGGCCATGCAATCGGTAAGACTCCAGAGAGTCAGGGAACGATGAGGGTGAATGTCAGGGTGGAAGCCGATCAGTACAACATTGGAAGGTCATGGACGGATGAATATCGAAATCAGGCACCTATCCAATTGGTATGACCCAGGAGAGTCAGAAACCAACGAGGTTTGAAGTCAGGCTGAAATCCAATCCGTAAGACTACAGAGAGTCAGGGACCGATTTGGGTGAATGTCAGGCTGCTCGCCAAACGGTACGACTATGGAACGTCATGGAGATATGAAAATTGAAATCAGGCACCTATCCAATTGTTATGACCCAGGAGAGTCATGGAACGACGAGGTTCGAAGTCAGGCTGCCATGCAATCGGTAAGACTCCAGAGTGTCAGGGACCGATGAGGGTGAATGTCAGGCTGCAAGCCAATCAGTACGACTCTGGAACGTAATGAACGGATGAATATCGAAATCGGGAACCTATCCAATTGGTATGACCCAGGAGAGTCAGGGAACGACGTGGTTCGAAGTCAGGCTGCCATGCAATCGGTAAGACTCCAGAGAGTCAGGGAACGATGAGGGTGAATGTCAGGCTGCAAGCCAATCGGTATGGCTCTGGAACATAATGAACGGATGAATATCGAAATCAGGCACCTATCCAATTGGTATGACCCAGGAGAGTCATGGAACGACGAGGTTTGAAATCAGGTTGCCATGCAATCGGTAAGACTCCAGAGAGTCAGGGAACGATGAGGGTGAATGTCAGGCTGCAAGCCAATCGGTATGACTCTGGAACGTAATGAACGGATGAATATCGAAATCAGACATCTATCCAATTGGTATGACCCAGGAGAGTCATGGAACGACAAGGTTCAAAGTCAGGCAGCCATGCAATCGGTTTGACTCCAGAGAGTCAGGGAACGATGAGGGAGAATGTCAGGCTGCAAGCCGATCAGTACAACATTGGAAGGTCATGGACGGATGAATATCGAAATCAGGCACCTATCCAATTGGTATGACCCAGGAGAGTCAGAAACCAACGAGGTTTGAAGTCAGGCTGAAATCCAATCCGTAAGACTACAGAGAGTCAGGGACCGTTTTGGGTGAATGTCAGGCTGCTCGCCAAACCGTACGACTATGGAACGTCATGGAGATATGAAAATTGAAATCAGGCACCTATCCAGTTGTTATGACCCAGGAGAGTCATGGAACGACGAGGTTCGAAGTCAGGCTGCCATGCAATCGGTAAGACTCCAGAGAGTCAAGGAACGATGAGGGTGAATGTCAGGCTGCAAGCCAGTCGGTATGACTCTGGAACGTAATGAACGGATGAATTTCGAAATCAGGCACCTATCTGATTGGTATGACCCAGGAGAGTCATGGAACGACGAGATTCAAAGTCAGGTGGCCATGCAATCGGTAAGACTCCAGAGAGTCAGGGAACAATGAGGGTGAATGTCAGGCTGGAAGCCGATCAGTACAACATTGGAACGTCATGGACGGATGAATATCGAAATCAGGCACCTATCCAATTGGTATGACCCAGGAGAGTCAGAAACCAACGAGGTTTGAAGTCAGGCTGAAACCCAATCCGTAAGACTACAGAGAGTCAGGGACCGATTTGGGTGAATGTTAGGCTGCTCGCCAAACGGTACGACTATGGAACGTCATGGAGATATGAAAATTAAAATCAGGCACCTATCCAATTGTTATGACCCAGGAGAGTCATGGAACGACGAGGTTCGAAGTCAGGCTGCCATGCAATCGGTAAGACTCCAGAGAGTCAGGGAACGATGAGGGTGAATGTCAGGCTGCAAGCCAATCAGTACGACTTTGGAACGTAATGAACGGATGAATATCGAAATCGGGAACCTATCCGATTGGTATGACCCAGGAGAGTCAGGGAACGACGAGGTTCGAAGTCAGGCTGCCATGCAATCGGTAAGACTCCAGAGTGTCAGGGACCGATGAGGGTGAATGTCAGGCTGGAAGCGGATCAGTACAACATTGGAAGGTCATGGACGAATGAATATCGAAATCAGGCATCTATCCAATTGGTATGACCCAGGAGAGTCATGGAACGACGAGGTTCAAAGTCAGGCGGCCATGCAATCGGTAAGACTCCAGAGAGTCAGGGAACGATGAGGGAGAATGTCAGGCTCGAAGCCGATCAGTACAACATTGGAAGGTCATGGACGGATGAATATCGAAATCAGGCACCTATCCAATTGGTATGACCCAGGAGAGTCAGAAACCAACGAGGTTTGAAGTCAGGCTGAAATCCATTCCGTAAGACTACAGAGAGTCAGGGAACGATTTGGGTGAATGTCAGGCTGCTCGCCAAACGGTACGACTATGGAACGTCATGGAGATATGAAAATTGAAATCAGGCACCTATCCAATTGTTATGACCCAGGAGAGTCATGGAACGACGAGGTTCAAAGTCAGGCTGCCATGCAATCGGTAAGACTCCAGAGAGTCAGGGAACGATGAGGGTGAATGTCAGTCTGCAAGCCAATCGGTATGACTCTGGAACGTAATGAACGGATGAATATCGAAATCAGGCACCTATCCAATTGGTATGACCCAGGAGAGTCATGGAACGACGAGGTTCGAAGTCAGGCTGCCATTTAATTGGTAAGACTCCAGAGAGTCAGGGAACGATGAGGGAGAATATCAGGCTGGAAGCCGATCAGTACAACATTGGAAGGTCATGGACGGATGAATATCGAAATCAGGCACCTATCCAATTGGTATGACCCAGGAGAGTCAGAAACCAACGAGGTTTGAAGTCAGGCTGAAATCCATTCCGTAAGACTACAGAGAGTGAGGGAACGATTTGGGTGAATGTCAGGCTGCTCGCCAAACGGTACGACTATGGAACGTCATGGAGATATGAAAATTGAAATCAGGCACCTATCCAATTGTTATGACCCAGGAGAGTCATGGAACGACGAGGTTCAAAGTCAGGCTGCCATGCAATCGGTAAGACTCCAGAGAGTCAGGGAACGATGAGGGAGAATGTCAGGCTGCAAGCCAATCGGTATGACTCTGGAACGTAATGAACGGATGAATATCGAAATCGGACATGTATCCAATGGGTATGACCCAGGAGAGTCATGGAACGACAAGGTTCAAAGTCAGGCAGCCATGCAATCGGTTTGACTCCAGAGAGTCAGGGAACGATGAGGGAGAATGTCAGGCTGCAAGCCGATCAGTACAACATTGGAAGGTCATGGACGGATGAATATCGAAATCAGGCACCTATCCAATTGGTATGACCCAGGAGAGTCAGAAACCAACGAGGTTTGAAGTCAGGCTGAAATCCAATCCGTAAGACTACAGAGAGTCAGGGACCGATTTGGGTGAATGTCAGGCTGCTCGCCAAACGGTACGACTATGGAACGTCATGGAGATATGAAAATTGAAATCAGGCACCTATCCAGTTGTTATGACCCAGGAGAGTCATGGAACGACGAGGTTCGAAGTCAGGCTGCCATGCAATCGGTAAGACTCCAGAGAGTCAGGGAACGATGAGGGTGAATGTCAGGCTGCAAGCCAGTCGGTATGACTCTGGAACGTAATGAACGGATGAATTTCGAAATCAGGCACCTATCTGATTGGTATGACCCAGGAGAGTCATGGAACGACGAGATTCAAAGTCAGGTGGCCATGCAATCGGTAAGACTCCAGAGAGTCAGGGAACAATGAGGGTGAATGTCAGGCTGGAAGCCGATCAGTACAACATTGGAACGTCATGGACGGATGAATATCGAAATCAGGCACCTATCCAATTGGTATGACCCAGGAGAGTCAGAAACCAACGAGGTTTGAAGTCAGGCTGAAACCCAATCCGTAAGACTACAGAGAGTCAGGGACCGATTTGGGTGAATGTTAGGCTGCTCGCCAAACTGTACGACTATGGAACGTCATGGAGATATGAAAATTAAAATCAGGCACCTATCCAATTGTTATGACCCAGGAGAGTCATGGAACGACGAGGTTCGAAGTCAGGCTGCCATGCAATCGGTAAGACTCCAGAGAGTCAGGGAACGATGAGGGTGAATGTCAGGCTGCAAGCCAATCAGTACGACTTTGGAACGTAATGAACGGATGAATATCGAAATCGGGAACCTATCCGATTGGTATGACCCAGGAGAGTCAGGGAACGACGAGGTTCGAAGTCAGGCTGCCATGCAATCGGTAAGACTCCAGAGTGTCAGGGACCGATGAGGGTGAATGTCAGGCTGGAAGCGGATCAGTACAACATTGGAAGGTCATGGACGAATGAATATCGAAATCAGGCATCTATCCAATTGGTATGACCCAGGAGAGTCATGGAACGACGAGGTTCAAAGTCAGGCGGCCATGCAATCGGTAAGACTCCAGAGAGTCAGGGAACGATGAGGGAGAATGTCAGGCTGGAAGCCGATCAGTACAACATTGGAAGGTCATGGACGGATGAATATCGAAATCAGGCACCTATCCAATTGGTATGACCCAGGAGAGTCAGAAACCAACGAGGTTTGAAGTCAGGCTGAAATCCAATCCGTAAGACTACAGAGAGTCAGAGACCGATTTGGGTGAATGTTAGGCTGCTCGCCAAACGGTACGACTATGGAACGTCATGGAGATATCAAAATTGAAATCAGGCACCTATCCAATTGTTATGACCCAGGAGAGTCATGGAACGACGAGGTTCGAAGTCAGGCTGCCATGCAATCGGTAAGACTCCAGAGTGTCAGGGACCGATGAGGGTGAATGTCAGGCTGCAAGCCAATCAGTACGACTCTGGAACGTAATGAACGGATGAATATCGAAATCGGGAACCTATCCGATTGGTATGACCCAGGAGAGTCAGGGAACGACGAGGTTCGAAGTCAGGCTGCCATGCAATCGGTAAGACTCCAGAGAGTCAGGGAACGATGAGGGTGAATGTCACGCTGCAAGCCAATCGGTATGACTCTGGAACGTAATGAACGGATGAATATCGAAATCAGGCACCTATCCTATTGGTATGACCCAGGAGAGTCATGGAACGACGAGGTTCGAAGTCAGGGTGCCATGCAATCGGTAAGACTCCAGAGAGTCAGGGAACAATGAGGGTGAATGTCAGGCTGCAAGACAATCGGTATGACTCTGGAACGTAATAAACGGATGAATTTCGAAATCAGGCACCTATCTGATTGGTATGACCCAGGAGAGTCATGGAACGACGAGATTCAAAGTCAGGTGGCCATGCAATCGGTAAGACTCCAGAGAGTCAGGGAACAATGAGGGTGAATGTCAAGCTGGAAGCCGATCAGTACAACATTGGAACGTCATGGACGGATGAATATCGAAATCAGGCACCTATCCAATTGGTATGACCCAGGAGAGTCAGAAACCAACGAGGTTTGAAGTCAGGCTGAAACCCAATCCGTAAGACTACAGAGAGTCAGGGACCGATTTGGCTGAATGTTAGGCTGCTCGCCAAACGGTACGACTATGGAACGTCATGGATATATGAAAATTGAAATCAGGCACCTATCCAATTGTTATGACCCAGGAGAGTCATGGAATGACGAGGTTCGAAGTCAGGCTGCCATGCAATCGGTAAGACTCCAGAGTGTCAGGGACCGATGAGGGTGAATGTCAGGCTGCAAGCCAATCAGTACGACTCTGGAACGTAATGAACGGATGAATATCAAAATCGGGAACCTATCCGATTGGTATGACCCAGGAGAGTCACGGAACGACGAGGTTCGAAGTCAGGCTGCCATGCAATCGGTAAGACTCCAGAGAGTCAGGGAACGATGAGGGTGAATGTCAGGCTGCAAGCCAATCGGTATGACTCTGGAACGTAATGAACGGATGAATATCGAAATCAGGCACCTATCCAATTGGTATAACCCAGGAGAGTCATGGAACGACGAGGTTCGAAGTCAGGGTGCCATGCAATCGGTAAGACTCCAGAGAGTCAGGGAACGATGAGGGTGAATGTCAGGCTGCAAGCCAATCGGTATGACTCTGGAACGTAATGAACGGATGAATATCGAAATCAGGCACCTATCCAATTGGTATAACCCAGGAGAGTCATGGAACGACGAGGTTCGAAGTCAGGGTGCCATGCAATCTGTAAGACTCCAGAGAGTCAGGGAACGATGAGGGTGAATGTCAGGCTGCAAGCCAATCGGTATGACTCTGGAACGTAATGAACGGATGAATATCGAAATCAGGCACCTATCCAATTGGTATGACCCAGGAGAGTCATGGAACGATGAGGTTCAAAGTCAGGCGGCCATGCAATCGGTAAGACTGCAGAGAGTGAGGGAACGATGAGGGAGAATGTCAGGCTGGAAGCCGACCAGTACAACATTGGAAGGTCATGGACGGATGAATATCGAAATCAGGCACCTATCCAATTGGTATGACCCAGGAGAGTCAGAAACCAATGAGGTTTGAAGTCAGGCTGAAATCCAATCCATAAGACTACAGAGAGTCAGGGACCGATTTGGGTGAATGTCAGGCTGCTCGCCAAACGGTACGACTATGGAACGTCATGGAGATATGAAAATTGAAATCAGGCACCTATCCAATTGTTATGACCCAGGAGAGTCATGGAACGACGAGGTTTGAAGTCAGGCTGCCATACAATCGGTAAGACTCCAGAGTGTCAGGGACCGATGAGGGTGAATGTCAGGCTGCAAGCCAATCAGTACGACTCTGGAACGTAATGAACGGATGAATATCGAAATCGGGAACCTATCCAATTGGTATGACCCAGGAGAGTCAGGGAACGACGAGGTTCGAAGTCAGGCTGCCATGCAATCGGTAAGACTCCAGAGAGTCAGGGAACGATGAGGGTGAATGTCAGGCTGCAAGCCAATCAGTACGACTCTGGAACGTAATGAACGGATGAATATCGAAATCGGGAACCTCTCCGATTGGTATGACCCAGGAGAGTCAGGGAACGACGAGGTTCGAAGTCAGGCTGCCATGCAATCGGTAAGACTCCAGAGAGTCAGGGAACGATGAGGGTGAATGTCACGCTGCAAGCCAATCGGTATGACTCTGGAACGTAATGAACGGATGAATATCGAAATCAGGCACCTATCCTATTGGTATGACCCAGGAGAGTCATGGAACGACGAGGTTCGAAGTCAGGGTGCCATGCAATCGGTAAGACTCCAGAGAGTCAGGGAACAATGAGGGTGAATGTCAGGCTGCAAGACAATCGGTATGACTCTGGAACGTAATAAACCGATGAATTTCGAAATCAGGCACCTATCTGATTGGTATGACCCAGGAGAGTCATGGAACGACGAGATTCAAAGTCAGGTGGCCATGCAATCGGTAAGACTCCAGAGAGTCAGGGAACAATGAGGGTGAATGTCAAGCTGGAAGCCGATCAGTACAACATTGGAACGTCATGGACGGATGAATATCGAAATCAGGCACCTATCCAATTGGTATGACCCAGGAGAGTCAGAAACCAACGAGGTTTGAAGTCAGGCTGAAACCCAATCCGTAAGACTACAGAGAGTCAGGGACCGATTTGGGTGAATGTTAGGCTGCTCGCCAAACGGTACGACTATGGAACGTCATGGATATATGAAAATTGAAATCAGGCACCTATCCAATTGTTATGACCCAGGAGAGTCATGGAATGACGAGGTTCGAAGTCAGGCTGCCATGCAATCGGTAAGACTCCAGAGTGTCAGGGACCGATGAGGGTGAATGTCAGGCTGCAAGCCAATCAGTACGACTTTGGAACGTAATGAACGGATGAATATCGAAATCGGGAACCTATCCGATTGGTATGACCCAGGAGAGTCACGGAACGACGAGGTTCGAAGTCAGGCTGCCATGCAATCGGTAAGACTCCAGAGAGTCAGGGAACGATGAGGGTGAATGTCAGGCTGCAAGCCAATCGGTATGACTCTGGAACGTAATGAACGGATGAATATCGAAATCAGGCACCTATCCAATTGGTATAACCCAGGAGAGTCAGGGAACGACGAGGTTCGAAGTCAGGGTGCCATGCAATCGGTAAGACTCCAGAGAGTCAGGGAACGATGAGGGTGAATGTCAGGCTGCAAGCCAATCGGTATGACTCTGGAACGTAATGAACGGATGAATATTGAAATCAGGCACCTATCCAATTGGTATGACCTAGGAGAGTCATGGAACGATGAGGTTCAAAGTCAGGCGGCCATGCAATCGGTAAGACTGCAGAGAGTCAGGGAACGATGAGGGAGAATGTCAGGCTGGAAGCCGACCAGTACAACATTGGAAGGTCATGGACGGATGAATATCGAAATCAGGCACCTATCCAATTGGTATGACCCAGGAGAGTCAGAAACCAACGAGGTTTGAAGTCAGGCTGAAATCCAATCCATAAGACTACAGAGAGTCAGGGACCGATTTGGGTGAATGTCAGGCTGCTCGCCAAACGGTACGACTATGGAACGTCATGGAGATATGAAAATTGAAATCAGGCACCTATCCAATTGTTATGACCCAGGAGAGTCATGGAACGACGGGGTTTGAAGTCAGGCTGCCATACAATCGGTAAGACTCCAGAGTGTCAGGGACCGATGAGGGTGAATGTCAGGCTGCAAGCCAATCAGTACGACTCTGGAACGTAATGAACGGATGAATATCGAAATCGGGAACCTATCCAATTGGTATGACCCAGGAGAGTCAGGGAACGACGAGGTTCGAAGTCAGGCTGCCATGCAATCGGTAAGACTCCAGAGAGTCAGGGAACGATGAGGGTGAATGTCAGGCTGCAAGCCAATCGGTATGGCTCTGGAACATAATGAACGGATGAATATCGAAATCAGGCACCTATCCAATTGGTATGACCCAGGAGAGTCATGGAACGACGAGGTTTGAAGTCAGGTTGCCATGCAATCGGTAAGACTCCAGAGAGTCAGGGAACGATGAGGGTGAATGTCAGGCTGCAAGCCAGTCGGTATGACTCTGGAACGTAATGAACGGATGAATTTCGAAATCAGGCACCTATCTGATTGGTATGACCCAGGAGAGTCATGGAACGACGAGATTCAAAGTCAGGTGGCCATGCAATCGGTAAGACTCCAGAGAGTCAGGGAACAATGAGTGTGAATGTCAGGCTGGAAGCCGATCAGTACAACATTGGAACGTCATGGACGGATGAATATCGAAATCAGGCACCTATCCAATTGGTATGACCCAGGAGAGTCAGAAACCAACGAGGTTTGAAGTCAGGCTGAAACCCAATCTGTAAGACTACAGAGAGTCAGGGACCGATTTGGGTGAATGTTAGGCTGCTCGCCAAATGGTACGACTATGGAACGTCATGGAGATATGAAAATTAAAATCAGGCACCTATCCAATTGTTATGACCCAGGAGAGTCATGGAACGACGAGGTTCAAAGTCAGGCTGCCATGCAATCGGTAAGACTCCAGAGAGTCAGGGAACGATGAGGGTGAATGTCAGGCTTCTAGCCAATCTGTACGACTCTGGAACGTAATGAACGGATGAATATCGAAATCGGGCACCTATCCAATTGGTATGACCCAGGAGAGACATGGAACGACAAGGTTCGAAGTCAGGCTGCCATTTAATCGGTAAGACTCCAGAGAGTCAGAGACCGATGAGGGTAAATGTCATGCTGCAAGCCAATCGGTACGACTCTGGAACGAAATGAACGGATGAATATCGAAATCAGGCACCTATCCAATCGGTATGACCCGGGAGAGTCATGGAACGACAACGTTCAAAATCAAGCGGCCATGCAATCGGTAAGACTCCAGAGAGTCAGGGACCGATGAGAGTAAATGTCGGGCTGCAAGCCAATTGGTAGTACTATGGAACGTCATGGACGGATGAATAACGAAATCAGGCACCTATCCAATTGGTATGACCCAGGTGAGTCATGGAACGACGAGGTTCGAAGTCAGGTTGCCATGCAATCGGTAAGACTCCAGAGAGTCAGGGAACGATGAGGGTGAATGTCAGGCTGCAAGCCAATCGGTATGACTCTGGAACGTAATGAACGGATGAATATCGAAATCAGGCACCTATCCAATTGGTATGACCCAGGAGAGTCATGGAACGACGAGGTTCAAAGTCAGGCTGCCATGCAATCGGTAAGACTCCAGAGAGTCAGGGAACGATGAGGGAGAATATCAGGCTGGAAGCCGATCAGTACAACATTGGAAGGTCATGGACGGATGAATATCGAAATCAGGCACCTATCCAATTGGTATGACCCAGGACACTCAGAAACCAACGAGGTTTGAAGTCAGGCTGAAATCCAATCCGTAAGACTACAGAGAGTCAGGCACCGTTTTGGGTGAATGTCAGGCTGCTCGCCAAACGGTACGACTATGGAACGTCATGGAGATATGAAAATTGAAATCAGGCACCTATCCAATTGTTATGACCCAGGAGAGTCATGGAACGACGAGGTTCGAAGTCAGGCTGCCATGCAATCGGTAAGACTCCAGAGTGTCAGGGACCGATGAGGGTGAATGTCAGGCTGCAAGCCAATCAGTACGACTCTGGAACGTAATGAACGGATGAATATCGAAATCGGGAACCTATCCGATTGGTATGACCCAGGAGAGTCAGGGAACAACGAGGTTCGAAGTCAGGCTGCCATGCAATCGGTAAGACTCCAGAGAGTCAGGGAACGATGAGGGTGAATGTCAGGCTGCAAGCCAATCGGTATGACTCTGGAATGTAATGAACGGATGAATATCGAAATCAGGCACCTATCCAATTGGTATGACCCAGGAGAGTCATGGAACGACGAGGTTCGAAGTCAGGGTGCCATGCAATCGGTAAGACTCCAGAGAGTCAGGGAACGATGAGGGTGAATGTCAGGCTGGAAGCCGATCAGTACAACATTGGAAGGTCATGGACGGATGAATATCGAAATCAGGCACCTATCCAATTGGTATGACCCAGGACACTCAGAAACCAACGAGGTTTGAAGTCAGGCTGAAATCCAATCCGTAAGACTACAGAGAGTCAGGGACCGATGAGGGTGAATGTCAGGCTGCTCGCCAAACGGTACGACTATGGAACGTCATGGAGATATGAAAATCGAAATCGGGCACCTATCCAATTGGTATGACCCAGGAGAGTCATGGAACGACGAGGTTCAAAGTCAGGCAGCCATGCAATCGGTAAGACTCCAGAGAGTCAGGGACCAATGAGAGTAAATGTCGGGCTGCAAGCCAATTGGTAGGACTATGGAACGTCATGGATGGATGAATATCGAAATCGGCCACCTATCCAATTGGTATGACTCAGGAGAGTCAGGGAACGACGAGGTTCGAAGTCAGGCTGCCATGCAATCGGTAAGACTCCAGAGAGTGAGGGAACGATGAGGGTGAATGTCAGGCTGCAAGCCAATCGGTATGAGTCTGGAACGTAATGGACGGATGAATATCGAAATCAGGCACCTATCCAATTGGTATGACCCAGGAGAGTCATGGAACGACGAGGTTCAAAGTCAGGCGGCCATGGAATCGGTAAGACTCCAGAGAGTCAGGGAACGATGAGGGTGAATGTCAGGCTGGAAGCTGATCGGTACAACACTGGAACGTCATGGACGGATGAATATCGAAATCAGGCACCTATCCAATTGGTATGACCCAGGAGAGTCAGAAACCAACAATGTTCCAAGTCAGGCTGAAATCCAATCCGTAAGACTCCAGAGAGTCAGGGAACGATGAGGGTGAATGTCAGGCTGCTTGCCAAACGGTACGACTATGGAACGTGATGGAGATATGAAAATCGAAATCAGGCACCTATCCAAATGTTATGACCCAGGAGAGTCATGAAACGACGAGGTTCGAAGTCAGGCTGCCATGCAATCGGTAAGACTCCAGAGAGTCAGGGACAGATGAGGGTGAATGTCAGGCTGAAAGCCGATCGGTACGACTCTGGAACGTAATGAACGGATGAATATTGAAATCAGGCACCGATCCAATTGGTATGACCCAGGAGAGTCATGGAACGACGAGGTTCAAAGTCAGGCTGCCATGCAATCGGTAAGACTCCACAGAGTCAGGGACCGATGAGAGTAAATGTCAGGCTGCAAGGCAATTGGTACGACTCTGGAACGTAATGGATGGATGAATATCTAAATTGAGCACCTATCCAACTGGTATGACCCAGTAGAGTCAGAAACCGACAAGGTTCGAAGTAAGGCTGCTATGCAATCAGTAAGATTCCAGAGAGTCAGGGAACGATGAGGGTGAAGGTCAGGCTGCTAGCAAATCGGTATGACTCTGTAACGTCATGGATGGATGTATATCGAAATTGGGCACCTATCCAATATGAATGACCCAGGAGAGTCATGGAACGACGAGGTTCAAAGTCAGGCTGCCATGCAATCGGTAAGACTCCACAGAGTCAGGGACCGATGAGAGTAAATGTCAGGCTGCAAGGCAATTGGTACGACTCTGGAACGTAATGGATGGATGAATATCTAAATTGAGCACCTATCCAACTGGTATGACCCAGTAGAGTCAGAAACCGACAAGGTTCGAAGTAAGGCTGCTATGCAATCAGTAAGATTCCAGAGAGTCAGGGAACGATGAGGGTGAAGGTCAGGCTGCTAGCAAATCGGTATGACTCTGTAACGTCATGGATGGATGTATATCGAAATTGGGCACCTATCCAATTTGAATGACCCAGGAGAGTCAGAAACCGACAAGGTTCGAAGTCAGTCTGCCATGGAATCAGTATGATTCTAGAGAGTCAAGGAATGATGAGGGTGAATGTCAGGCTGCAAGCCAATTGGTACGAGTCTGTAACGTCATGGACGGATGAATATCGAAATTCGGCACCTATCCAATTGTTATGACCTAGGAGTTGTCAGTAATCGACAAGGTTCGAAGTGAGGCTGCCATGCAATCAGTCAGATTCCAGAGAGTCAAGGAACGATGAGTGTGAATGTCAGGCTGCAATCCAGTTGGTACGACTCTGTAATATCATGGACGGATGAATATCGAAATCGGGCACCTATCCAATTGGTATGACCCAGGAGAGTCAGTGAACATCGATGTTCGAAGTCAGGCTGCCGTCCAATCGGTTTGACTCCAGAGAGTCAGGGAACGATGAGCGTGAATGTCAGGCTGCAAGCCAATCGGTACGCCTCTGTAACGTCATGGACGGATGAATATCGAAACTGGGAACCTATCCAATTCGTATGACGCAGGAGAGTCAGAAACCGACGAGGTTCGAAGTCAGGCTGTCATCCAATCGGTTTGACTCCAGAGAGTCAGGGACCGATGAGGGTGAATGTCAGGCTGCAAGCCAATTGTTACTATTCTGGAACCTCATGGACATATGAATTTCAAAATCGGGCACCTATCCAACTGGTATGACCCAGGAGAGTCAGAAACCGACGAAGTTCAAGGTCAAGCTGCCCTATAATCCGGAAGACTCCATGAGGGTAAATGTCAGGCTGCAAGCCAATCTGTATGACTCTGGAACATCATGGACTGATGAATATCTAAATCAGGCACCTATCCACTTAGTATGACCCAGGAGAGTCAGGGACCAATGAGGATCAATATCAGGATGCCAGCAAATTGGTTTGACCTCGGAGAGTCAGGGACTGATGGAGGCTAACATCGGGCTGTAAGACAATCGATATGGCTTCGGAAAGTCAGGGACCAATTTGCATTGGCATAGGTCTTCCAGCCAATCTATTTAACCCCAGAGAATCAGGGACCGATTAAGATCGAAGTAGGGCAGCCATACGAAAATAGAGAGTCAGGGACAGAAGAGCATCGATGTCAGGCTGCCATCCAATCGGTATGACTCTAGAGAGTCAGGGACCGACGAAGGTTGTCGTCCAGCTGGAAGCCAATCGGTATGACTTTGGAAAGTCAGGGACCAATGAGGATCGACTTAGGGCTAACATCAAAGTCAGGCTGGAAACCAATCGGTATGACTTTGGAAAGTTACTGACCAATGAGGATTGACGTAGGGCTGCTGGCCAGTTGGTTTGATCATGGAGAGACAAGGACCGACGAGGGTTGAAGTTGGGCTGCAAACCAATCAGTATGATGCTGGAACCTTATGGACTGATGAAGATTGAAGTGGGGCAGCCATCCAATTGGTATGACTCCAGAGAGTCAGGGACCGACGAGGATCTATGTCAGGCTGCCATCCAATTGGTATGACTCCGGAGAATCAGGGACTGACGAGGATCGGTCAGGGTGCCATTCAATTGTTATGACCCCAGAGAGTCAGGAACCAACAAGGATCAATATCAGGCTGCCAGCCAATTTTTTGGACTTTGGTGAGTCTGGGACCAATGCGGGTTAACGTCGGGCTGAAAGTCAATCGGTATAACTTCGGAACATCAGGGACCAATTTGCATTGACGTAGGTCTTCCAGCCAATCAGTTTGACCCTGGAGAGTCGGGGACCGACGAGGGTCGAAGTCGCGGCTGCAAACCAATCAGTATGACGCTGGAACCTTATTTACCGACGAAAACTGAAGTCGGGCAGCCATCCAATTGGTATGACTCGAGAGAGTCAGGGACTGACGAGGATCAATGTGAGGCTGCCATCCAATTGGTCTGACTCCAGAGAGTCAGGGACCGACAAGGATTGATGTGAGGCTGCTATCCAGTTGGTGTGACTTTGGAGAATCAGTGACCGATGAGGGTCAATGTCAGGCTGCTATCCAATTGATATGACCCCAGACAGTCAGGGACCAATGAGGATCAATATCAGGCAGCCACCCAATTGCTATGGCTCCAGGTCAGAGACAGACGAGGATCGATGTCAGGCTGCTATCCAATCTGTATGACTCCATAGAATCAGGGACCGACAAGGATCGATGTCAGGTTGCCATCCAATTGGTATGACCCCAGACAGTCAGGGACCAAAAAGTATCAATATCAGGCTGCCAGCCAATCGGTTAGACTCTGGAGAGTCAGGGACCGACATGGGTTAAGGTTGGGCTGAAAGCCAATCGGTATGACTTCGGAAAGTCAGGGACCTATTTGCATTGACGTAGGTCTTCCAACTAATCGGTTTGACCCTGGAGAGTCAGGGACCGACAAAGGTCGAAGTCGCGCTGCCAATCTGTATGACTCTGGAACATGATGGACCAATGAAAGAGCGAAGTCAGACAGCCATCCAATTGGTATTTCTCCAGAGAATCACAGACAGACCAGGATCGTTATCAGGTTGCCATCCAATTGGTATGACCCCAGAGAGTCAGGGACCAATGACGATCAATATCAGGATGCCAGCAAATTGGTTTGACCCTGGAGAGTCAGGGACTGACGGAGGCTAACGTCGGGCTATAAGCCAATCAGTATGGCTTTGGAAAGTCAGGGACCAATTTGTATCAACATAGGTCTTCCAGCCAATCTGTTTGTCCCCAGAGAGTGAGGGACCAATTAAGATCGAAGTCAGGCAGCCATACAATTGGTATGACCCCAGAGAGTCAGGGACCATCGAGGATCGATGTCACGTTGCCAGCCAATCGGTGTGACTTTGGAGAGTCAGATACCGACAAGGGTCGATGTCAGGCTTCCATCAGGGACCAACAAAGGTCAACGTTTGACTATAAGCCAATTGGTATGACTTCAGAAAGTCCGGGCACAATCAAGATCAATGTAGGGCTGCCACTGAGTCAGTTTGACACCGGAGAATCAAGGACTGACAAGGGTAAACTTTGGATTGCAAGCCAATCCATATGACTTTGGAAATTAAGGGACCAACGAGGATCGATGTAGGGCTGCCAGACAATTGGTTTTACCCTGGAGATTCAGGAACTGACGAGGGTCGAAGTTGGGCTCCAAGCCAATTGGTATGATTCCGGAAAGTCATGGACTGATGAAAATCATAGAGTTATGAGAATCCTGGACTCAGCTTTGAACCTGGAGGCCCAGGTCTCTGCAGTGACCAGGAGGACTTTTGTACATTTACAACGGTTATGGTAAAACAATGCTATGGTTACCCAGAGGGAAGCATGAAGATAGGAGGGCAAACAGCAGAGGGGGCTGTCAGCCGATTGAAATGCAGAATGGGAACAGATGCGCAATTACTGGAGAAATTAAGAGTACAGTAGCCCCTCTGTTTCTACAGTAGCCCTGGCTTGATGGGGGCGCGCTCCTATGGGTTCCTGCGCCCCCCAATGTTTACCCCTGTTTCCTGGTCACATATATGCAAGGGATGTGGATCTCAAGTCCACTGAAACAAAAGGGGTGACTGTATATGGCCCTGTTTGTTCCTGAGGAAAGACTTTGATAGCAAACGAAGCTATACTTTCCTTTCTGGGAGAGATGGATAGATAGGCGATCGAGAGTTGGAACAGCAAGTTGAAAGATAGAAAGAGTGCAGGCTGGGGGCTCGACAAATGGGGGATTGGGAAGAGAATCCTTAAAGATGAGCCAAACAGATTTGACACTAACTTGTCTGCAAGAGACCTTCTGTTTGAAATTCAAATAAACTGCCAGTCAATTTTACTGCAATGTTTTCCTGACTTTTCAAATTTTGGTTCATTGATCCTGACAATCATTCACACACTCACTCACACAGAGGGCAAGATACTCTGAGAGGATCCTTTGCCAGAGACCATCCACTCTCCATCCATGCACAGACATGCCCCAGCGTCAGTCCACAAATATCCATCGGCTGGCTTCCGAAGGAGGACTTCCACCAGCTTATGTCCGCAAACCTCCACCAGTTTCTGCCTTATGACATCCACCAGCTTCCGAATGCAGACTCCACTGGTTTCTGTCCCCAACATTCACTGGTTTCCAAAAGGTCCATCAGCCAACATAAGTCAGCTTTAGGCTCTGGATCTCCACTGGCCTCCGGCAGAAAACGTGCCTCCCTCTTAGCAAGTCCACAAAAAGAGTGAACTTGCCTTCTCCTCTGGTCCCAGAGGTGGCCGGCTTCACTTTCGTGGAGAGCCCTTATCCCCCTGCCCACTTGGCTCCTCCAACTGGCATCCACCATGGTCTGTTTGAACGGCAACCTCCCTTGAGTTCTGGGCTCAGAGTCACAAAGACCCAGGAGCATCATGGGTTGCCACGGTAGCATGAGCCACACTGAGACTGTTGACATCGCCATGGCACTAAGCAATGTTGATGTCAACAATCCCCCAGCATCAGGGTCTTACTTCCTCTTCCCCATTTGGCCTCACAATACATCTGATACTCTATCCAAAATAACTATACACAAAACAGTATTGTTTATCACTCCAGACCATCCTTAAGGACTTGGTTATGGGGACTGTTATAATGAACACTTGTACTTCAAAACTGACAACTACATTTTTATTGGTATCATCTCTCTCTCTCTCCGGGGGTAGCTGTGTTGGCCATGCAACGAAATAGAAACAAATCCAAAAATACATTGTGGAGATGGCATTCTTAGGCCAAAAAAAAGGAACAAATAGGAATTGGAGACCCTAGGTTCAGCATACCAATTTTAAAAATTCTCATTGACTTCAGAAAGTCTTGTTTAGCTGGGATTAATAATTGGATTTAACCTCAATGATTCACTGCTGAGTGGTAACATGCTGAAAAGCAAGAGAGAAACTATAGGCTTTTGGTATGTTTCCAGTTTTCTGGCTTCTGTGGATTTCCTCTACAGTGGACCCCCGTAAAAGCAGAAAAAATAACAAATACCCCCTCACACACTATTTTTTAACCTGAGAAAACACCTTTCCAGGACTTTATAGGTCCTCCACAGCAAGTCTATGGTCAACATCCATCAGAAGTTGACCATAGAATTACACTGGATGACCAAGAAATGCCTAGAGAAGTGTTTTCTCTAGGAATTTCTAGGTCCACCAAAATGACTTTATGGTTAACATCCCTCAGAGTCACAATCGAGGATCTAGAAAAAACATATTAATCAAATCCATGAATAATCAAATACCTAAACATCAAATCTGCAAATGCAGAGGGTGACTGTATTGTAACCAGATAGCTTGCTATTTATAAGCTGCTTCTCATGACGCATTTCTCTAGAAAGTGTACCTGTTCACATTTACGTGTTTGGCATCGTATCTGTTGCGGTTCTTGAATATCTTTCATGTCTGACACTGCTTTCACTGCCCTGGCTCAATGCTATGGAATTCTGGGATTTGTCGTTTTGTGAGAGATTTAGCCTTCAGAGAAATTCTCTGAAGATGCCAGACAGTGATGCTGACGAAATGTCAGGAACTGACTCTCCTAGAACATGGCCACATAGCCTGAAAACCACACAAAAAACTATGGATGCTGGCCAACTTCATAGGTCAGATCCTATAAAAGGGTCATAATTCTAAACAGATGTCTCCTTCCTTCAGTTGCTTCCAACTCAAGGAACAACTTCTGGACTATCACACCCATATCATATCCTCTAACTGGGACATGTGTGATCAAAGCAACATCAATGATCAGGTTGGCAAGAGTTATTATTGAGGAAGAAGACAAAGGTCTGGAAACCATGTCCTATGAGGAACAACTTAGGGAGCTGGGGATGTTTAGCCTGGAGAAGAGAAGGTTAAGAGGTGATATGATAGCCCTGTTTAAATATTTGAAGGGATGTCATATTAATGAGAGAGCAAGCTTGTTTTCTGCTGCTCCAGAGACTAGAGCACGGAACAATGGATGCAAACTACAGGAAAAGAGATTCCACCTCAACATTAGGAGGAACTTCCTGACAGTAAGAGCTGTTTGACAATGGAACACACTTCTTCAGAAAGTGGTGGAGTCTCCCTGCTTGGAAGTCTTTAAGCAGAGGTTGGACGGCCATCTGTCGGGGATGCTTTGATTGAGAGTTCCTGCATGGCAGGGGTTGGACTGGATGGCCCTTGTGGTCTCTTCCAACTCTACGATTCTATGATTCTAGGCTGTGGCAATTTGCTTTTGCCCAAGCCTTTAGGGAAAGGCAAGATTTCAATACTTCTCCCCTCTTCTCCTCTCCTTCCTGCTAAATTAACTGAATGCAAACTACTTTTGCCGCTGCCACTCAGTTTGCAGCAGCTGAAGTAAGCTGGGGACAAAGGGGGAAAGTAGGAGGAGGAGAAAGAAACTGGGACATTTTAACAGCAGCTGAGAAACTGGGAAAACAGAAGATTAATTTGTCAAACTGGGACAGTCAGAGTATGCCATATATACACAAGACTTTTCCAGCTGAGGTAGCATGGCCTAGTGGTTTGAATGCTGGATTATGACTCTATGCACCAGGATTCAATCCCCAACTTGGCCATGAAACCCACTGGATGACCTTGGCAAGTCACACACTGTCAGCCTCAGGGCAAGACAATGGCAAACCACCTCTGGACAAATCGTGCCATAAAATCCCCATGATTTAGGGGTCTCCATAAGTCAGAAATGACTTACAGGCACACAATACAAATTTTGCACTATTTTTTAAATGAAAAGACAGAAACCCATGAAGGACTACACTCAAGTCCTCACTCTTCAGCAATGAGAAAAAATTATGGAAGTGGAACACTACAGCCTTTCCCCTGACTCTCCTGAGAGACGAACTCCACTGAGCCCCTCCCACAGCTCTTAAATCTGGCTGCTGTAAGTGGTCTGTAACCTAAAAAGTTAGTTGTGGCTATCTTTTCCCCTGTCTTAACTATAGCATTATTTTGTCATTCTTTTTATACTGTTAAGTCAATAAGTCAAGATTGTACTGAACTGTCCCTGATCTTGGATAATATGCTGCAGGGCCATTTTCAGCAGTATCACAGAACATTATTACTTTAATTAACCGGTCAGATTGCAAGTAACTCTAGAGATGTTTGATGTTTGCAGTTCTACCAACCATACTGAATGCCAGGGATTTCTGGAAACTGACAGAGACTCTGGTGCCACAATAAACTACAATTTCCAGGATTCTCTAGCATTGAGCCAGAGCAGTTAAAGCGGTCTCAAACTGGATTACTTCTACAGTGTATTTTGGACCAACGACACCATCTACTATCCTCTTCATAAAGGTCTGCCTGCTCAGGCTTGCTGTGGAAACCTCAGAATCCAGACAGGCTGGAAGAGGACAGTTCAGACTACTCATATAGAGTCAGAGTGAAAAAGAGGACTTTTATAAAGCACTTACATTTTGATAAATCATGAGAAGGAAACAGACTTACACAGAGAGCACACAAGTCCCAAATTATCTGCCATCACTTCTGTATGAAGGACTGTTTGCTCTGGTTCCAGCAGGGCCCCTGTATCGACAGGGGAAGCGTGTCCCTGCTGGTGCTCTTGGACATCTCAGCGGCTTTCGATACCATAGACCATGGTATCCTTCTGGGGCGCCTAGCGGAGGCGGGAATCGGGGGCACTGCGCTCCAGTGGTTCCGGTCCTACCTCTCTGGGAGGTCCCAGATGGTGCAGCTGGGAGACGTGTGCTCCGACGAGAGGCCCCTTAAAACCGGGGTCCCTCAAGGGGCCATTCTGTCTCCCATGCTATTTAACATTTACATGAAACCGCTGGGAGAGGTCATCCGGAGACATGGGGCGCGGGGTTATCAGTACGCTGATGACACCCAAATTATCTTCTCTATGTCTCCGACTGATGCAGTGACTGGGGATGGTGTCTCTCCTCTCGTGGCCTGTCTTGAGTCAGTAATGGGCTGGATGAGGGAAAACCGACTCAAGCTGAATCCAGAGAAAACGGAGGTACTAGTGATAGGTTCCCCTGGTCCAGGAATGGCGGTGGTTCCACCTGTCCTGAACGGGGTCACGCTCCCTGTGAAGGACTCCGTGCGCAGTCTGGGGGTGCTTCTGGATTCGTCGCTTCACCTGACTGCTCAGGTGAGTGCGACGGTCAGGAGCACATGTTATCAGCTTCGGCTGATTCGCCAGCTGCGCCCATACCTGGCCCAGAGGGACCTTGAAACGATCGTACATGCTCTGGTAACCTCAAGACTGGATTTTTGCAATGTACTCTACATGGGGCAACCCTTATACCAAACTCGGAAGCTACAATTGGTGCAGAATATGGCAGCCCGGCTGGTCACTGGTGCTCCCAGGACCAGCCATATAACACCGATTTTAAAAGATCTTCACTGGCTGCCTATTCGCTTCCGAGCTCAATATAAGGCGTTGGTAATTACCTATAAAGCCCTAAATGGCTTGGGTCCAGGATACCTGAAGGACCGCCTCTCCCCATATATTCCGTCCCGCACCCTCAGAACATCTGGGCAGCAACTCCTGAAGGTGCCAGGGGCTAGGCTTTCTTCCGTCACTAAGCGGACGTTTTCCATCGCCGCCCCGGCCCTCTGGAATACGCTGCCCGCTGAGCTCCGCTCGACTACCTCCCTGGCCCAATTTAAGAAGGATTTAAAGACCTTCTTATTTCATCAAGCATTCCCCCCATGAACATCTTTTAGGGCCTCCCTCCTCTTCCGTGGCCATGAGGAAGGGCTAACTGGGGTTTTATCTTTTTATTGCTTTTATTGTTTCTTTGATGCACTGTTTGCGCGCGATTTGTTGATTTATGTATTTTTCACTGTTGTACACCGCCCTGATCTATGGAAGGCTGCGGTATATAAATAAAACTTTTATTTTATTATTTATTTTTCAATGAAATACACAGCAATCTCTTTAAAGGTGACCTGTAGAAAAGGTTACCGGTGAGCAGAAAATACTAGCCCTAGTTGGAAAAGAGCTTGGGGTTGACCAGTAGGATTTAAATCCTTAAATAACATGTTCACAGTGGGCATTTTTGAAGAAAGTAAAAGATTCCTTCAGGCCCATGGTATGGCATGGGCACACTGAATTCTTCTCCTTTTGAATATAAGCAAAATACATGGGATGCATCATTCTCTGTCCGCTGACTGGGCTGTATGTGGGCATCACTATGTGTGTGTGTGTGTATATATATATATATATATGTGTGTGTGTGTGTGTGTGTGTGTGTGTGTGTATAAAAATATACACACACACTTATACAGACAGATGTGTGTGTACACATATAAATACGGCATTACACTTTTGGCTGTGCCACTGTGTGTATATATAAGCGTGTGTGTGTGTGTGTGTGTGTATAAACATACACACACACTTATACAGACAGATTGAAACGTCGAAAGGGAAGGAAATAGCTGCTTTAAAAGAAAAAAAGGGATGGGGAGATGAAAAGGCAGCAATTCTCGCGATATTACGCGCTAAACAGTGACCTCATTCTTCACCCCGGAAGTTAAAAAGGTTGCGACCCGTTCAGAGCCCCACAGAGCATGTGCAAGGCTGCTGATGCAAATCGGTCAATACACATTGTATTGGGCTGGTGTGGTAATCCAATCTGCACTCGCCTCACTTTGCCTGAATACGCATCGCCCGATTCGAACTGAGTCCGCAACCCCTCGATTTGGAAGGCCACCCAGGTGCATCGGCCAATGCGTATTCTGAGCTCACGGATGTGAAACAACAATGCGATATAACATGAATAAGCATCGGCCAATGCGTATTCTGAGCTCACAGATGTGAAACAACAATGCGATATAACGTGAATACGCATCGGCCAATGCGAACTGACCCTACTTCTGCGCTCAAAAAATCCCATTGTGAAAAGGGCCTTAGACTCAAAAGGACATGTCTCCTTTTCAGCTGTCTCTTCCACAGAAAAGTCCTGCAATGCAAGAAGCAGGAAAGATAGAAAGGAAAGAAAGAGAAACATCAGAAGAAGGAAGGACGAGGTCAAGCTCCAAATGACCAGTTCCCACATCAGAGAAAAGTAGATATATAGTAGGGAATTTCAAAATTTCTTTGAAACTAAAAGCTACATCTCAGCCCTCGGAAGCTATCAGGAGGAAATGCTCTCACCTGCTGCTCTTCCCGTTTCACCTCTTCCGCCTGACTCAGGAGGAAGCCCTCTGCCAGGGCCACCGCCTGGGAACTGGTCTCTGCTCCACATTCCCTCACCCAGCTCTCCATCTCTTGGGGAAGGATGCTCAGGAACTGCTCCAGCACCACCAGGTCCAGGATTTCAGCCTTAGTGTGCCTCTCTGGCTTCAGCCACTGATGGCAGAGACTGTGCAGTTGGCTACAGACCTCTCGAGGCCCCTCCGTCTCCTTATAGCAGAATTGCCTGAAGCATTGGCGCTGTCCTTCTGAAAGGAACTTATCTTCCCCAAGGGTCCTTGGTCTGGTTCTTTCCCAGAATGATCCATTGCTTTCCATCTTAACACAAGTAGGGTTTTCCCCCAATTCCTGCACTGTGAGGTCTTGCTTTTTCATCTCTGACTCTCGCAAAGCAAAAAACTGAAAACATTACAGAAAAGCCAAAATAGAAATAAAAATGTTCAGCGTCAGGTTTTATGGAGACTCTCTTCAGTGCTAAGGAGAATTTTACAGTTGTGTACATAATGAAAAATGGCTATTTTGAAAGATGAATACCACAACTATCATGTGTAATGCAAAATATAAATCCATGATTCTTAGTCATGCTCAAAATGGAGGGCCTTTTGGAATTCTTCCTAGACTGAAAATAATATATTTTAGTCATGCTCAGAATGGAGGAGCTTTTGAAATTCCTCCTGGACAGAAGGTTGCAATGTAGGAGAGGAGGATGGCCAGCTACCCTGTCATGGATTGCAGCTTGACTATGGTCCAAAAACACACTGCAGAAATAATCCAGTTTGAGACCACTTTAACCATCTGTCTCAGTGCTAGATCATTCGGGGAATTCTACTTTTCTGAGACACTGGGCCTTCTGTGTCAGGGAGCTCTTGTACCACAATAAATTACAATCCCTGGGATTCTCTAATACTGAGCCAGGCCAGTAAAAGTGGTCTCAAACTGGATTATTTCTGCTGTGTGTTTTTGACCTACGTTTCTGCTACACCGTCCCAGACAGGGAAACAGCAAATTTGGTTTACTCAATGGGCTTCTTAGTCCTGCTCAAAATGAAGGGCATTTTGGAACTCCTCCCATACAGAAAAATAAAAGCCCAAAACACTTAATATAAATGTAAATCCCTGCTTTTTAGCCATGCTCAAAATGGAGGACCTTGTGGAATCCCCCATGAAGGCTGGAATGTAGGGTGCCTTCCCTGGGCAACTGAAATGAAATGCAAAGGCTCTCCCTGCAGCTCAGACCTCCCAGGGAAGCTCTAGGAATAGGGTTGCCATAAGTCAGGACCTCCAAACCAGGACAAATGTAGGACAAATGTGGGACAAAGATTTCAAATGTAGGGAACATTTTTTTAAATGGAGGACACGCAAAAAAATGATGATTTAAAATTTTTTTTCATATAAATGCATGTTTCTTAGGCATGATCAAAATGGAGGACATTTGGCATTATTCCTAGACAGATGGCAGAAATGTGCTTCCCTTTCTGGCCAAAAACCAGAAGAGGAGGAAGAGTGGAAGAAGCAGAGGAGGAGGAAGAGGAGAAGAAGAAAAGGAGGAAGAAGAGGAGGAGGAGGAGGAAGAAGAGGAAGTAGAGAGGAAGAAAAAGGGGAGGAAGAGGGGAAGGATGAGATGGAGAAGAAGAGGAGGAGGAAGAAGATGAAGAAGAAGGGGAGGAAGAGGAGGAGGAGAGGAGGCAGAAGAGGAGGAGGAGGAGAAAGAAGAGGAAAGGCTCTTTCCCCTGCCTGGCCGCCTCCCTGGCCGGCGGAGGAGGCGGCAAGGCAGCGGAAAGGGGCCTCGCTGAGGCGAGACCCTTTTCCCCTGTCAAGTCGCCTCCGTCGCCAGCAGAGGAGGCCAAGCAGGGAATGGGCCTCGCTGAGGTAGGCTTGCCATATCCCACCTAGGGGCGGGACTTTCCCGGTTTGGGGCGGGGCCACACGGTCCCGCCCCAGTTTGGCCCCGCCCCCGGGATTGCCCCTGCTCCCGGGAGAGATATGGCAAGCTCAGGTGCCGCTTGGGCCCAGGTCTGCAGGGAAAGCCTCCCTGAAGGGGAGGAGTCCCTCTCCGCTTGGGCTCTGCCCCCTCCGAGGGCGGGGCCCAGGCCCAGAGGGAAAGCCTCCGAGGCTCCCATTCAAATGTAGGACACAAAAAAAGTATCCTACATTTGAACATTTTGTCCTACATTTGTCCCGGTTTGGAGGTCCTGATGAATGGCAACCCTACGCTGAGGTGAGGCTCCTTTCCCTGCCTGGCGTCCGTCGCGGGGGGGAATCCCGGGGGCGGGGCCAAACCAGGGTGGGACCGTGCAGACCCGCTCCAAACCGGGAAAGTCCCGCCCCCAGGCGGGATATAGCAACCCTATCTAGGATGTTTATCACACTATACTCTTAAAGTGCTACTATTCCAGTTTGACTCCTCTAGCTGCCTCCTGTTGCATTCTGGGATTGGCAGTTTTAAGGAGGGGTATTTAGAATTCTCAGGAAGAGAAGTTCTCTGCCTAAGAATTCTAAATACCCCTCATTAAAACTGCCAATCCCAGAATGCAGCAGGAGGCAGCTAGAGGAGTCAAACTGGAATAGTAGCACTTTAAGAGTATAGTGTGATAAACATCTAGGAAGCTTTTCTACCCGCGCATCTATGACCAGAAGGGGCGGCGGGGCCCAGTAGAGCATGGGTTTCCTGTTTTGAAGGAGGGTGACCAGATATGTCCTCCATTTTGAGTGTGGCTAAGAAGCATGCTTTTGCATTGATAGCAGCAGTGCTTTTAGCTTTGTCTCTCCAGGATGAATTTCCACAATGCCCTCCATTTTGACCATGGCTAAGAAGCATGGACTTACACTTCTATGAATATTTTCTAGCTTTTATGATGTCATGCCCTACAATTATCTTGAATGCCCTATATTTTCATCTTCTGTCCAGTAGGAATCCCAAAACATCCTCCATTTTGAGCAAGACCAAGAAGCATGACATTTACGTTTCTGTGAGGGTTTTTAGCTTTTATTTTTTGTAATGCCCTACGTTTATTTTGAACGTTCTCCACTTCAGGCCTTCTCTCCAGGAGGAATTCCAAAATGCCCTCCATTTTGAGCGGGACTAAGAAGCATGGATTTGCATTTATATTAGTGTTTTTAGTTTTTATTATTTCATGTCGCGCATTTATCTTGAATGCCTTCTGCCCAGGAGGAATTCCAAAATGTTCTCCATTTTGACCATAACTAAAAAGCATGAGTTTTTATTTATATTAGTGGCTTATTTGGCTTTTATGATGTCGTGTCTGACACTGATCTTGAAGGCATTTCAGCCTTCTGTCTTAGACTGTCCTCCATTCTGTGCATCACTAAGGAGCATGGATTTACATTCCTATGAGTGTTTTTAACTTGTTATTTGGTAATTTCCTCCATTTTTCTTGTCTGCCCTATATTTTGCAGTGCCTTTTCCTCCTTTGCAGTTAGGACACCTGGTCACCTTGCCTTTGCCTGTTGGGGACAGAGAAGGAGAGAAGCGGACAAATTTGAAATGGAGGATATGTCCTGGACAACGTCAGGTCACCCTGTGTATACCTTCAAGTCATTTCCGACTTACGCCGACCTATCCTGGGTCTTTCTTGGGAGGATTTGTTCAGAGGGAGTTTTCCATTGCCTTCCCTTGAGGCTAAGAAACTGTGACTTCCCCAGGGTCACCCATAGGAAAGCTCATGCTGCCAACTTCTCTCAGTTAGTCTCAAAGGTGTTACAAGATCTCCTACATACTGGAAGACCAGAGTTTGGGCATTACTGCTCCAGAGTGAATAACCTTGCCCAAGAAAATGATATTGGAGACTGGCTAGCAAATCGCTAGTAGAGTGGTATTAAAGGAAGGGGTTTTGTTTTGTTTTTTTGGTAGAAATGGTCTCAGCATAGTCTCGTTTAGACATAGTAGAAAGCTGCCTTGCAGCAGTGAGGTCTTCCCTAGTACTCTTCTGCTGACCTACCTGGTTGGTCCCCCTCAGGTTGCTTTTAAGAACCAGGAAGGACTCAAATCAAGGACCCTTATGGTGTCGCTCACCAATTCTGATAGCCCTTAAATTCTCATCAGGGTATCCTGGAACCATGTCCACGTCCTTAAGTTGTACAATGGGAAAAGCTTCCATCAGAAGGCCAAAGTTATACCCAATGGATCTCTGCTATGGCCCCCAAGCAATATCATCAGCAAACTGCTGTTCGGGTTGTTTACAGCAGGCGATTGAGGCCAGCCCTGGAGCTGGGGATCCACCACATGTGAGATTAATATTGCCCAAGAAAAGGATCTTGGAGGGTGACTGGTAATTATTTAGTAAAGCAGGATTAAAGGATGGTTTTAAAATATTTTTTTGTAGAAATGGTCTCGGCACATCCTCTTGTAGATGTGGTAGAAAGCTGACTTGTGGCAGTGAAGTCTTCCCTGGTGCTCCTCTGCTGACCCTTCTGGTTGATCCCCCTCTGGTTGCTTTTAAGAGCCAGAAAGGACACAAATCCAAGATACACAAGGTGGGTCTCCCCTCTTATGGCAGCTTTGGGTTCCCTTCAAGCCCTGTGATCCTATTAGAGTCAGAGGAGGACTGTTGTGTGAAGAGTGGGGAAAAGTGCTATGAGACACCCCAAAAACCTATATATCATCACCATCATCGACATAATTATTATTCCACCCTTTCCCAGTTTACAACAAAGGTCTTTACCTCTCTGTAGAACAGGGGTGGGGAACCTACAGCCCTCCAGGTCTTGACAAACTACCATTCCCATCATGCCTCACCATCAGCCAAGCTAAAAGAAGTTTTAGGCAGGCTCATGAGGGCTTGGTTGTAGATCTTCCTCACAACCAAGCCCTCACGAATCTGGCTAAAACTTCCTTCAGCCTGGCTGGTGGCAAGACATGGTGGGAATGGTAGGTTCTCAGAGCCTGGAGGGCCGTAGGTTCCCCACCCCTGCTGTACAAAGAAAAGCAAGGAAGGTGCCAATCTAACCTTCCTGAGGAAAGCTTGATAGGTCAGGTGTTAGGAAATGAACCACCAACCAGTGGAGATTTTCTCAACAGGGGAGTTGTGTGCTCTGGTTAAATGCTGGTCCTGCAGACACAAGGTTGTGAGCTTCATCCCAGGCAGGACTCCAAGGTTGACTCAGCCTTCCATCCTTTTGTAGATCGGTAAAAAGAGTTCCCAGCTTGTTGGGGGCAATTGGCTAACACATTGTAAACCAGTTAAGAGAATGCGGAGATCACTGATAAGCAATCAATGTGCTCTCCTTAAGCACATGGTCTAAAGCAGCAATTTGCAAGCTCTTGGCTTCCAGATGTTTGGACTTCAGCTCCCACAATCCCTATTGACCAAGATAGCTCCAGCTTCTGAGAGCTGAGGTACAAAATACCTGGAAGGCCAGAGTCTAGGAATCACTGGTCTAGGGGATGGGGTCTTCCTGAGAATCACAGAGTTGGAAGAGACTCCAAGGGCCATCCAATCCAACTCCTTGCCATGCAGGAGTTAAAAGCCCTCCTGACAGATGTCCATCGAGCCTCTATTTAAAGACCTCTAAGGAAGGAGACTCCACCACTCTCGGAGGGAGTGTGTCCCACTGTGAAACAGCTCTCACTGTCAGGAAGTTCCTGCTAATGATGAGGTGGAATCTCTTTGCATCCATTGCTGTAGCTTGCATTCTATTCTCTGGAGCAGCAGAAATCAAGCTTGTTCCATCCTCAATATGACTCTCCTTCAAATATTTAAACAGGGCTATCATATCGCCTCTTAACTGTCTCTTCTCCAGGCTAAACATACCCATCTCCCTAAGTCTCTCCTCGTAGGATCATACAATTAGAAGAGACCACAAGGGCCATCCAGTCCAAACCCCTGCCATCCATGAACTCTCAATCAAAGCAAACCTGATAGCCATCCAGCTTGTTTGGATGTCCAAGGAGTCACTGATTTGGTTAGGGGCACAACTAGCAGTTGGTAGCTCTATCCATTATTACTGTGGGTCCTTGGTATCCACGGGGGTTGGTTTCAGGACCACCCCCACCCCCCGGTGGATACCAAAATCAGTGGATGCTAAAGTCCCATTAAATACAATGGCACAGTAAAATGATGTCCCTCATATAGATTGGCAAAACCAGGGTTTTATTTTTGGAATTTATATATTTTAAGAATATTTTCAAGCCATGGATGCTTGAAGCCATGGATAAAAAAAATCCGTTGATATGGAGGGCTGATTATAATTATATTTATTTATATTCCGCCTATTCCCCAAACTGGGACTCAGAGCAGCTGAAGCCACTGAAGCTCAGCTAAAATGACACAGAAAACAAGAGTTTTGCATGGGCATTCAAGGGGGAGTCCTGGGGTGCCAGCTATTATCTATATTGGACAACCAAACAGGGATAGTGAGGAAGGTGCTGCCATGACTTGCAGTATCTTGTTTTCTTGTCAGTGCAGCTTTTATACCTGCAGAAAGTGTCAAATAAAGAATTCAAAGATCTAGCTGTGTTAAGTCTGTAGACTCAGTATGTAGAAAGATCTTATAGCATCTTTGAGACTAACTGAAAGATAGAAGGTGGCATTTGGAGAAGTAGACATAAGTCTAAGAAAGCTCATGCTGCCAACTTCATTCTTTAGTTAGTCTCAAAAGTGCTACAAGATCTTTCTACTAAGTGTAGGATGGTTGCCCTGCTGGAACTGAAGGAGCTCTGGCTTGGTAGGGAGGAATAATAATAAAATAATAAAAGGCTTAGAGGTGGCTATATTTGGAGGAAGAACAAGGGAACAGGAGGGCCATTACATGGATAAGATAGTGAAATTCTAACAAGAGACAGAGAGAAGGCCAAATTACTCAACAACTTTGCCTAGCTACTCTTTATTAAGTCAAATCTCCAGAGCCTGATGAATCAAAGCCAAGAATATTAAAGGAACTTGGAAATGTAATCTCAGAGCAACTACTGATGATTTTTGAGGATTCTTGGAGAACAGAGCAGGTCCCAGCGCAGTGGAGGAGTACAAATGTTGTCCAAGGATGCATCTGCTCTGTAGAAATAGTCCAGTTAGACCCCACTTTAGCTGCAATGGCTCAGTGCCATAGAGTTCTGGGACTTGTAGTTTGTCATAGCACCAGAGCTAGCTGGAAGAGGATAAATGTCCCACAAAACTACAGTTAAAGTGGTATCAACCTGGATTGTTTCTGCAATATGGATGCAGCCCATATCATTTAAGGCGTGGAGGAGACTTGACCCAGAGCAACTATGAACAAGTTAGTTTGACATCAGACCCAGGAAAGGTTCTAAAACAGATGATTAAACAGTCAGCCTATTATAAGGGAATGTTCTGATTACTAACAGAAAGCATGGGTTTCTCAAAATTGGTCTGGCACGACTTGTTTTTCAATTCTCTCTCTCTCTCTATCTGAATGTGATAGGGCTACAAGCTTGGTAGATGAGGAGAATGCTATGGATGTAGCATATCTTGATTTCAGTAAGGCTTTTGACAAAGTCTCCTACAAAATTCTTGCAGACTAGTTAGTAAAATGCAGGTAAGACAGTACTACTATTGTGTGGATCAGACCAAAGCCAGAGAATGTTCAGCAATGGTTCTCCTTCATCTTAGGAAACATGAAAAGGGGATGCCAGAGGGTTCTGTCCTGTCCCTGTGTTGTACGTAACATCCTTTTAAATGACTTGGATGATGGAACAGACAGCACATATGTCAAATTTGCAGATGACACAAAGTTATCAGCGATGGCCGACACCCCAGATGCCAGGATCAGAATTCAAAATGATCTTAACAGACTGAAGAGCTGGGCCAAAAGTAACAAAAAGAATGTCAACAGAGGTAAATGCAAGGTACTCTATTTTGACAGGAAAAATGTACAAACACAGTTTGGACAACAGCTGGCTTGAGACAAGAACATGTGAAAAGGATTTGGGGGTACTAATAGACTACAAACTAATCACGACTCACCAGTGTGATGCATGGATCAAAAAAGTCAGTGCAATTCAAGGCTGTATCAATAAGAACAGTGCCCAGATGGAAGGATAGCACAGTCCTACTTGATTCTGCTTTTCTCAGATATCAGCCCCAATAGGTTCTCTGGCATATTTGCCTTTTGGGTGGTTGATGTTTTTCACAGATCCTTCCTTTTGCACTACATTTCAAGTGGGTTGGGTTTTTTTAAATGTCAGTTTTCTTTATTATTTAACTTTCGCATCTATACAGAGAAATCAGGAATGCTATGACATGGATGATCCTGATTTTGGTATTCAACGAGGCATCTTTACCCTTGCACAATTTCATCCAGTTCCTTCATAGTTGTCCTTCCAAGTCTTTGTCTTATTCTGATTTCTTGACTACAGTCTCCATTAGATTGATAACTCAGCCAAGTTATCGAAAAACTTTTATCAATTTTGATGTCTTCATAACTTGCTTTAAAGTAAATCTTCCAGGGTCATTGCTTTTCCTAATATTCAGCTGTAACTTTGCTTTTGTACTTTGTTCCTTAATATCCTCAGTAGGCATTCCATGTCTGTTATTGTCTGCTTCTAATAACTACTACCTCTCATTTATTGAGTAATATTAAATAATTGTGATAATAATAATAATAATAATAATAATAATTGTGGATTACTAATAATTGTGCACTATCCAATATACCAAAACTTGAAATGCTTATGTGTCTTTTACTGTAATTCTATTCCAATGACATTTAACCTTTATTTAGATTTTATTTTTATTTATTTCATTTTTATGCCCCTTTCTCCCAAAAAAGGGTCCCCAGGGCATCTCACAAGATAAAACGATTTGTTTTAAAATGTAAACACCTGTCATTAAAAGAGATTTTATAGTTTACAACAATTCAAATAAAATAGAAATAAAATAATACCAGTATTTTAAATTGACCACTAGCCTTCTCTATGACTAAAATGCTGGTCTTTCATTACATGAAATAAGTGAGCTTCCCCTACTACTGCTTTTTCTACATACAGTACCTGGTATTAAATGGCCTTCCTCTTTGGTGAGGTCTATCTTCCTTAAGAAGTTTTTTTCGGACACCAAGAATTTAAATAAGTGGTAGGAATCATGTGGCCTAAAGGCCAAATGTGAGCCTTGGTCTTTATGACTCTGACTGACTCCATGACACTCCTGGCACCACGTCTTATGGCCAAAACCAAAAAAGACTTTTAAAAAGTTAAAAACTTTGTAAGTTGTTTTCTGCATGTTTGACAACCCAAAGCAGCAAGAGCTTTCCCCAAGTGCAGGAAGGCAGTATCACTTCTGGTAGCCCAAAATGACAGCCAGGACAGCACGTTGAAGCCCTCAGGAGCTCCAAAAGAGATGAATATCTGGTAGTCTTGCTCCCTGGGTTCTGCAGTGTGCCTACCCCACACTCAAGTGCTGTTCTGCAGTGTATGTTCCTTGTTGATAAGTGAGCTATATGTTCTGCATAAAACTCTTTCCATTCTCCAAGCTTTTAAATGATTTCCCTCTTACATGATTTTTTGATGACGGGTGAGGTATGACTTCTGACTGAAGGTTTTTCAGTACTCTGAACGTTTAAATGGTATTTCTCTGTGTGAGATGCTTTATGATAATTGAGCTGTATCTTCTTACCGAAGTCCTTTCCATACTCCAAACATTTAAATGGTTTCTCTCCTATATGAATTCTTTGATGATGGGAAGGCATTTATGATGATAGGAAGACACCCCGTATTAATTCATTTATGCTGAGTGAAGTCTGCCCTACAATAGAAGCTTTCCCCATATACAACACATTTAAAAGGTTTCTCTCCTGTACAACCTTTTTGATGGCAAGCAAGAACGAACGTCGGACTGAAGTTCTTTTCATGCTCCAAGGATTTAAGGTGTTTCTCCCCTGTATGAATTCTTTGATGACAACTGAGATGGAAATAATGAATGAAACTCCTATCATCCTAAGCAAGTGGCTTAAGCTGAATGGCCATCTGTTGGGGATGCTTTGATTGTAAGTTCCTGCATGGCAGGGGGTTGGACTGGATGGCCCTTGTAGTCTCTTCCAACTCTATGATTCTATGATTAAAACCTCTAAATGGTTTCTGCTCTGTGTGCGACGCTTGAAGATAAGTGTGGCTTGTCTTCTAAGAGAAATGGTTTCTGCCCTATATGAATTCTATGATGATAAATGAGGTGTGACTTTTGAGTGAAGCTCTTTCCACACTCCAAGCATGTAAATGGTGTCTCCCCTGTATGAATTCGTTGATGACAAGTGAGGTCTGTCTTCCTATTGAAGCTCTTCTCACATTCTAAGCATTTAAATGGTCTCTCTTCCCCTGTATGATTTCTTTGATGATAAGTCAAGTCATCTTTTCGACGGTAGCTCTTTCCACACACCAAACATTTGAATGGTTTCTCCTTTGTATGTCTTTTTTGATGGCAAGTCAGAAGTGTCTTCTGATGGAAACTCTTACCACACTCCACACATTTAAAGGGTTTCTCCCCCGTATGGATTCTCTGATGATAAATGAGATGTGACTTCTGAGTGTAGCTCTTTCCACACTCCAAGCATTTAAATGGTGTCTCCCCTGTATGAATCCTTTGATGGCAAATGAGGTTTGCCTTCTGAGTGAAGCATTTCCCACACTCCAAGCATTTAAAGGGTTTCTCCTCTCCTGTATGACTTCTTTGATGAAGAGTCAAGCTATCTTTTCGACAGTAGCTCTTTCCACACTCCAAGCATTTAAATGGTTTTTCCCCTGTATGAGTTCCTTTATGATAAGTGAGAAGTTTCTTCTTATAAAAACTCTTACCACATTCCAAGCATTTAAATGGCTTCTCCCCTGTATGAATTCTTAGATGGCAAGTGAAGTCACTCTTCCGATAGAAGCTCTTTCCGCACTCCAAGCATTTATATGGTTTGTCCCCTGTATGAATTTTTACATGACAAATGAGGACTGACTTCTGAGCAAAGCTCTTTCCACACTCCAAGCATTTAAATGGTTTCTCTCCTGTATGGACTCTTTGATGACAATTGAAGGCTCCCTTCTGACTGAAGGTCTTTCCACACATTAAGCACTCAAATGGTCTTTCTCCTGTATGAATTCTTTGATGACAGGTGAGGTCTACATTGCGAAGGAATCTCTTTCCACACTCCAAGCATTTGAATGGCCTCTCCCCTGTATGAACTCTTTGATGACGAGTGAAGTCTGTCCTAGAACGGAAGCTTTTTTCACACTCCAAGCACTTAAATGGTTTCTCCTCTATATGTGTTGCTTGATGATGATTGAGGCCTGTCTTGTGCGTGAAACTTTTTCCACATTGCAAGCATTTAAATGGTTTCTCTCCTGTATGAACTCTTTGATGAGAAGTAAGGCGTGACAGCTGATCATAACTCTTTCCGCATTGCAGGCATTTAAATGGTTTTTCTCCTGTATGAACTCTTTGGTGACAAGTTAGTTCCCCCTTCCGATAGAAGCTCTTTCCACACTCCAAGCATTTAAATGGTTTCTCCTCCCCTGTATGACTTCTTTGATGAAAAGTTAAGCCATCCTTTCTACGATAACACTTTCCACATTCCAAGCATTTAAAGGGTTTCTCCCCCGTATGAATTCTTAGATGACAAATGAGGTGTGTCTTCTGACTGAAGCTCTTTCCACATTCTAAACATTTAAATGGTTTCTCCTCTCTATGAGTTACTTGATGATTACTGAGATGTGTCTTCCACCAGAAGCTCTTTCCACACTCCAAGCACTTAAAGGGTTTTTCCTCTATATGAATTCTTAGATGAGAAGTGAGGCTTGTTTTCTGATCAATACTCTTTCCACACTCCAAGTATTTAAATGGTTTCTCTCCTCTTTGAGTTACTTGATGATAAATGAGGTGCGACAACTTCTGACAGAAGCTCTTTCCACAATCCCAGGATTTTAACGGTTTCTTCCCTGCACGAATTCTTTGATGATATGGGAGACATGGTTTGTGACTGAAACTTTCCCCATACTTCAGGCATTTAAATAGTTTCTTTCCTGTATGAGATGCTTTATGATAATTGAGGTTTATTTTGTGATTGAAACCCTTTCCACATGTCAAGCATTTAAATGGTTTTCCCCTTGTGTGAGTTTTTGTGTGACAATTAAGGCTTTGTCTACAACTGAATCTTCTCCCACAGAAGAGACAAATGCATTTCTTCCTTTGCTTCACTTTATGCATTGTTTCTTGGACTGTGATTCCACAGAAATCAAAACCTTGAAAACCAGATGCTCTGTTCCTCCTCTTTGTTTTAGGGCCACTGCTTTTGCCATTTTCTTCCATCTGTTTATTTCTGGCTGCTTTGGACCACAGCCTATGTGGTGCCTCCTCATTCTCATCTATTTGCTCAATATCATCTGTAAAGGAGACAAGGAACTGATCAGAACTCCAGTGAGAAATTGCAACTGACCTCAGAGCATTGATACCATTCCCTAGCTGACATTCATTTCCATTAATATGAGACACTGAAAGGTAATTACTACAGCTTTCTCACTCGCTCCTTTTAAAGACTAGCTCCACTGAGCCCATCCTACAGCTCTTAAACTGGTTGCTCTAAGTAGTTTGTAACCTGAAAAACTATGGTATCTGTCTTTCCCCCTGTCTTAATTACAGTATTACTTTGTTCTTTATCTTCAAAGCCCTACATGGCTTGGGTCCAGAATACTTAAGAGATCGCCTACTTCCATACTGTCCGTCCCGCACTCTAAGGTCCTCGGGGAAGAATCTACTTCAGCCAATAAAATCTAGGCTAACTTCAGTCACCCAGAGGGCCTTTTCCATCGCAGCTCTGAAGCTATGGAATGACCTGCCGAAGGAGATCCGTGACATTTCTACTCTTACAGCCTTTAAGAAGGCTCTTAAAACGGATCTCTTCCGGCAGGCCTTCCCTACCTAGTTCTACTCCCCATTTACTGTGACTTATGTCACTCTGTCCACCAATTCTTCTCTTAAATTTAATGAGAAGAATTAAATTAAAATTAATTAAAATAAAATCCTTGCCTCAAGAAGAAGAGCCCTCCCTCCATGACATCACCATCAGACCTGGGAGGGAGTGAAAAAGAGAGGCCCAACTTCCATCAGGCCTAACTGTGAATGTACTCACTTCGTTCTCTTTAATTTTATTGTATTTTATTTATTTATTGTATTTTATTTTATTATCTTTATTTTTATTGTATTTTATTTATTTATTGTATTTTATTTTATTATCTTTATTTTTACTGTTGTAACCCGCCTGGATTCCTTGTGATTGGGCGGGCTATAAATAAATAAATAAATTATTATTATTATTATTATTATTATTATTATTATTATTATTTTAATACTGCAATTTGGTAGGCAGAACTGTTCTGAAACTCTTTCTGATCTTAGATGTGCTATAGGGGCATTTTCAACAGTATTACAGAGCACTACTGTTTTTAATATATTGGTCAGATTGCAGGCAACTCTAGAAATGTTTGGTGACTACAGTTCTACCAACCATATTTAGCGTAGCCTGTAGTGAGATCTGGTGTGAGGTGTAGTGCAATATCTGGAGGGCCACCAGGTTCCTCACCACAAAATGAATGAAGAAATAGCTGTATCTGTAAGCGGCTGTAAGAGAGAAAGTGAGTTTCCCCCCTGAAAAAAAACTGGACCAAAGGTGATGAATAGGATCTGTGCAGCAAATCAGTCTGAATTCTCTTCTATGAACTTTATATGGAGAGATGAGATAGAGATTTAAATACTCACTGTTCAGAGGATCTGGATCAAACTACACATGGGATAAGAGTCCCTGTATCTGAACTTTATTAGCAATGTTAGGAATACAGTGCACTCTTCCCATTTACAGCAGTTCTGTCCTCCCACCCCCCATAGATAGGAAAATACACCAAGGCTCAAGCCCCATATTACTTTCCCTTTGAGAAGCAAAGCCTGCACACATATGAGAGGCAGACTAAATGTTTTTTAAAAAGGACCAAAACAACCCATCCATGGGTTCCCATCCTAAAAAGTTCATACAACATAGCAGGGAGCGTTGCTGATTTGCACAAGTAGACTATTTTGGTTAATTAACACTTTCTCTTCCCACCTTGTAGAAGCACAAAATATAGAAAATTATAAACATATAAATTGTTCTATGGTGGGTGAGTGGGTGGGGGCATAATCTTGTGGTTCCTTGTCCTCATGTGTGGCAATGAGACACCTGTGGATTAATATCCAAGTGAGGATTTATATTAGCACCTAACTCAGTCCAGTATGTGACACATACTTTATAAAGCACTTACATTTTGGTCAATCATGAGGAAGAAAGAGACTTACATAGAGAGCACACAAGCCGCAAAATCTCTGCCATTACTTCTGTATGAAGGACCCTTTGGCCTGGTTCCAGCAGAGTCCACTCTTCTTCAGTAAAGTACACAGCAATCTCTTCAAAGGTTACCTGAAGAGAAGGTTAGTTGTGAGCAGAAAACACATTACCCAGTTGGAAAAGAGGACCAGGAAGCTTGGGGATGCCCAGTGTAATTTAAATCTTAAAACAGGAGTGGATCAGCTAGTTGTTAGTAGGAAATTTTTGTATGTTACAAATAAATTTCAAGTGTGGGATATACATGCTGGAGTAAAGGAGTATTTTGAGAAGGAGTAAAGAGATTAAAAGAATAAACAAAATTAGGGAAGAAAATAGGGAAATAGTAACAGAGGAAGTGAAAGTAAGAGAAATGATGGCAAAATTTTATGAAAATCTATGCAAAGAAAGAGAGGTAGCAAATCAAGAGATAGCAACTGATCATTAATTAACTAAAAAGCAGAAGGATCAGTTAAATGCCGCAATATGTAAAGAGGCTGAGAGAGTAATAGATCAGGAGAAAGGATTAAAACCTCCTGAACAAATGGGCTAACAAATAACTTTTATAAATATTTTAAGAACGAAATAAGTGTCTGTTCTTTAATGAGGTGTTGTAAAATCAAGACATAACTAAATCTAGGAAAACAGTAGACATAATCTCAATATTAAAACCCAATAAGGATGAAACAAATCCAAAAGGCTACTGCTGTATGACATTGGCTAATCAAGATTATGAATTTTTTATAAAGATTGTGGCAAACAGATTGGAATTTATTTTACAAGTATCAATAAGGAAGATCAATACGGTTTCATTAAAGGGAGAGATCCAATTAGAAATAGTACAAACGTAATTTATCATGCAAAGCAAAAACCCCAGAAAAGTTGGGATATTCAAACTGGATGTGTATAAAGCCTTCTACTCAATAAATTGTGCATATTTATATAAAGTCTGTAAAGAATTTTGTTTAGGTACAAAATTTGGGGATAAAATAAATATAAATAGATAATGAGGCACAGATAAATGAAAATGAGAACTATTTGAGGGAAATTAAATTGGAGAATGGCACAAAACAAAGGATGCTCATTAACTCTATTATTAGTTACAACAGCAAGTGAACCATTAGCTAATATTATTAGAAAGGAAAAAGAAGTGAAAGGTTACGGAAGTTAAATAAGAATTCAAAATAAATTTATTTGCTGCTGATGCACTAATTATTACAGGACTGACTTATCAAACCATTGAAAATATATGGAGAAAATAGGGGATAGGGGGAATTGAAGATTGGTATCTACTATTGGCATCCAACAGAATATTTGAATTAGGATGGCGAAGTTGGTAAAGGAATAGTATTAAGGAAACTGAAGGATATTGCATATAGGACAACTGGTGATTTATCAGATAATTTAGGAAAATAGATAGAGATAAAATGAAATAGTGGAGTTACAGGTAAATGACATTGGCTTCAATTAAGTGGAATATGAACAGAAAAAGAATATTTATACAAGGCTACCAAAATCTATTAGAAGAAATATTAAAGATGAGACTGGAAGGAAGGATTATCTAGTAGGATCTACAAAATGATATTGGATAATCAATATATCATAGAATGTCTATTACGAGTATGGGAAAAGGATATTAAGATTAATAAGAAAAAAATCCAACAATGGGAACAAGAAATCAAAAATATTAAAAATAATAAGGTTAGAGAAAAACAGATGAAATTAATAGGAAGACAGAACAGAAATCCACAACAATTAGCATATATTAATATAAATGTATCACTTGCTTCTTGGCATGGGTATGGGAGCAAAGGAACCTAATTCGTATGTGATGGGAATGTTGCAAATTACAAAGATTTTGGAAGGAAACAGAATAAGAAATTAATAAAATAAAGAAAGAAGTATAACTAGTAATGTCAGGAATATAGCATTACTGAAGGAGGATAAATATTTAAATAAACAATTAATTATAGTAGCACAAGCAGCGTTTGCCTATGGGTGAAAGGATAAAGAAAGATGGAACTGTAATAGACGGTGGCAAAATATATCAGAGTATATGATATCTGACTTTATAATAGAAAAAAAGAGAGTCTATTTTAGTCACTTGAAAGAAGGTGTGTGGTATAGTAACTGGAAAATAATGACTGAGTTTGTTGAGGAGAGGAAGCAGTATGGAAATGTAAACAGTTAAAATGATCCTCACATGAGAAAAAAAGAGAAATTAACAAGGAAACACCATTGCTGGGGTGTGGGTGGGTAGGGGCATAAATATTCAGAGGATACATTATGTATGTTTATGAGGGATTAGTTAATAATTGAGCTGAGGTTTGAGATAAGATTTATATATGTAGATTGATTGGTATAAAAGGTCGTATACTCATGTATTTTTTTTAAAAAAATCTTTTAAACAGGATGTTCACAGTGGGCATCACTGAAGAAAGGAAAATGTTTTTTCAGGCCCAGGGACACATTGAAGGATTAAAAACACCTAGCCCTCCCCAGAGATCCTCCCCCTACCTGATCCAGGCTGACTGAGGCTGATTCAAGAGCATCACAGTCAAGGGATGAGCCAGTATGTGTTGGCTGTCTCCTTACTCCATCTCCTAACAAAGAAAGGGCAGACAAAAGTGTGTGTGTGCGCGCAGTATTTATAATTCCTGTTGTTTCTTACTGAAGCAGAGGTTTCCATCTTTTAACAAAGTAGATGTATTTCTCTGAGTAGTACTTCTTTAACAGAACATTTTACAGCAGAGGCAGAGATAACATGGAAAGAATCAGTCTAGGTTCTTGCATCTCATAAAAGAATAGTTTAGCATGTCTCAACAAACCTTTGAATTGTGTGCACAGGTGAAATGAAAACAAGGTTAGCTAAGTCTTGCATAATTAAAGAAGAATTTAATTCCATAGAACACATGAAAACTTCAATTAAAATCCAGACATGATGCTTTTTCTTTCACTAGTTTCCATCTTTTTTTAAAAAAAAGATTTTCATTTTGGGATCAAACTTGTGGATCTATGTTCTTTTAACATGCTAGGGCACACTTGTCTGCTTTCTCCTTTTCCTTCTGTTTTGCTGTTCATGCATGCTTAGCAAGAACAGCTGCTGGAGAAAGCTGCTGTTTAGCTTGCCAGTTATAGAGGAACACACAGCTGCAGTAGGATTGGCTTTCATAGAATCCCATTCTTTCCCAGCTCAAGTGTCACTACATTATTTACTGCAGACATGCTGCTATAATCCAACACCAAAAGTCTGTGTTCCTTAGTTCCCCTTCACTATTCTCCTGATCTTATTAGGGGGTTGAGCAAATGGGCCAGGATAGCATGGGTGCTCACCCGAGCCATCCCTGGGTTGAAGCAGGAATGGGTGGATGTTCACACACCAGTCCCCACACTGACCAGGACCTGCGACCAACATGTATAATCCTTACCTTACCACGCCATCTCTCACACTCCAGTTCACACATTTAGCACAGAAACAGAGTGCCTGGCCATATGGGTACAGCTAGGAGGCTTGTTCTGCATCAGATGTGGTGACGGGGCTTCTGAGTGAGACTGACAGTGTGGCAAGGTAAGGAGTGGGGTTTAAGCAGCCAGATTTTGGCATGGAGCTTCTAGGAAACTCCGAGCAAAACCAGGGGTATTTTACCCTGGGATCCGCCCAAATCCTCCTGGCCTGCTTCGTCTAACTAGATGATAAGAAACTTAGGCTAGAAAGAGGGAAGGATTGAAAGGGTGGTAAAAAGATGGTAAAAAGGAGCTTGTACTTCCATACTCAAACACAGACAAAATTACACTAAACACATGCACACATTCTCAGTAGGTAGCAGGAGACTCAAAGTAACTCCAAGACAGGGAGTTACAGCTTCTTTGTCAAGGCTTTGTTATCTGAGGTATGCCTGCATTTCCATACTCAAGCACAGACAAAAATCACACTAAACACATACATACATACATGGAAGTAAGCAGGAGACTCAAGAGTAACTCTTTTAATAGGTTTAATGTCATCATCCAGCCAGGAGGGAGTGAAGAGGCAGACCCAACGCCATCAGCAATTTTAGTATTGGGATGGGGGGTTGGGACAGGACTAATTTTGAATTTTATTGTATTCTCTATGTATTTTTATTGCTGTAACCCTCCCAGATTCCTTGTGATTGGGCGGGCTATAAATAAATAATTTATTATTATTATTATTATTACTATTATTATTACCCCAAATAAAAAAGAGAAGAGAAATGGCTCTGGGATTCTAGAGCCCATAACGTTAAATGACTGGGCAGCAAAAAGCCTGTAGTCTGGGTGAGAAAAATGGAATGGCAGTAAGAAGACTAGATAATAGGAAAAGATGCAAAAATAAGCATTTTCTTCTCTGGCTGGTCTATTTCTCAAATCCCATGGAGAATCAAATTTTGTGGCAGGAATGAGAATTGACTTTAGTCTTCCCTCCCCAGTTCATAACCACGCAACACCTAAACAAAAGTCCCCAAGAAGCCCAGTCAGCAGACAGAGAATGATGCCTGAGTTTTCCAGGAGGGGGGTGAGACAAGAGAGATGGAGGAAAAGGGAATGAAGCTGCTGGAACGTGAAAGAGATCTGCTTCACACAGCCACATTTGTTGCAGGTCCCCACTGGTTTTTCATGTTTATTCCCAACATTCAGTCCTGAAGCAGCTTTCCTCTGAAATGCTCATAGCAGAAGAATACAGTTCAGAATTTTGTAATGTGATGTTCTGCATTAATGGTTTGAAGGACATATTACTGGTTCTTGGGGCTGGTGATACAGTCCATGTTCCAGGCTCTTCCCCATACAACAAGGTAGAAGTAGGCAGAGATGGACTCTAGGGTTGTGTGGGGGAAAGGGTCCAAAACACACTACAGAAATAATCTGGTTTGAGACTGCTTTAACTGCCCTGGGCTCAGTGCTAGAGAATCCTGGGAATTGTAGTTTATTGTGGCACCAGAACTTTCTGACAAGAGAAGGCTAAATGTCTCACAAAACGACAGGTTCTCAGGATTCCATAGCATTGAACTACAACAGTTAAAGCGGACTCAAACTGGATTATTTCTGCAGTGTGTTTTGGACCTAGAAAACCAAGCCACAAAAGCAGCCCTTCCATTGAGTCATCCTGCCTTATACAGAAGTGGCTTTAAAGTACTGGCTATATATAATGGTGGGATAAGCCATGGAGGAGGCAGGAAGAAATTTGGCTCCTTAATCCTTACCCTCTGAAACAGAAATACCCTCCATGTCCTGCTTAATCCACTTGGACTCAAAAGGACACATCTCCACTTCAGCTGTCTCTTCCACAGACAAGTCCTGCACCACAAGAAACACGAATTATTGTAATATTTGAAGGAATGATACGAAAGAAAGAAGAGCATCAGAAGAAGGAAGAAGACAAGATCCAGCTGACCAATACCACATCAGAGAAATGTGGATACATAGTAGGGAGTTTCAAAATTTCTTTGAAACTAAAAGCTACATCTCAGCCCTCGGAAGCTATCAGGAGGAAATGCTCTCACCTGCTGCTCTTCCCGTTTCACCTCTTCCGCCTGACTCAGGAGGAAGCCCTCTGCCAGGGCCACCGCCTGGGAACTGGTCTCTGCTCCACATTCCCTCACCCAGCTCTCCATCTCTTGGGGAAGGATGCTCAGGAACTGCTCCAGCACCACCAGGTCCAGGATTTCAGCCTTAGTGTGCCTCTCTGGCTTCAGCCACTGATGGCAGAGACTGTGCAGTTGGCTACAGACCTCTCGAGGCCCCTCCGTCTCCTTATAGCAGAATTGCCTGAAGCGTTGGCGCTGTACTTCTGAAAGGAACTTATCTTCCCCAAGGGTCCTTGGTCTGGTTCTTTCCCAGAATGCTCCATTGCTTTCCATCTTAATGGTAGTAGGGATTTTTCCCAATTCCTGCCCAGTGAAGTCTTGTCTTTGCATTTTTGACTGCTGCTCACAGGCAGATTCCAAAGAGATAAAGAAGATTTATTTTCCAATTTTTGCCAGATTCTCCTGCAAGGCAAAAGACTGAAAACATTACTGGGGATGGAGAGGCCAACAAAGAAAGCAAAGTGTTTGCTGAGTGAGCTATCACAGACACTTTCTCCAGTGCTAAGAAGATGCCTTATAGTTACATCACTGAAAATGAAGATGAATGCCGTAACTGTTATGTCTAAGGTAAAAGGGAGAGTGGGCCTTTCCCTTCCCAGCCAGAGACCAAAACCTTCAGCATGCTTTCCAGTGACTTTGTCCCTACTAATTCCATCCACCATTTGTCCTCCCTTGCTCAATCCCCCCATTGTCATTTAGCATGTCTATTGAATCCTATATTTGTAGGTTGGAACTCTACTTTTAAAAAATCTTTTAGTAATTACAGAGCCAGCCCAACACCTTTCATTGCCTGAGGGAAATGATAAGATGGGTACCACTTTGCTGTTCTGTAAAGAGAAGGCACTGCACAGTTCTGAATGTTTTTTTTGAAACAATTTTGGAGTAAGGAGATGTTTATAATCAGATTCAAATTGGAAGCTGGATCCTTTTTCTGTTCAGAAAATAAATATCATGCAGAAGGACCTACATCACAGTTTAAGAGCATGATTTCCACAGGTAGTTACCCATTAGTTCTGCAACACACCTTGTGCTGAATATGTCCAATGGAATGGCCACTCATATACACAGCTAAAGGCACAATCAAGTGGGCATGTTCAATGGGACCCCATTTCCAAATTCTCTTCTGCAAACTTGAACTGAATGTGGGCACACTGCATTGGGCAAAAATGTCAAACCACTTTTGTGAAGGAACGTATGCCTGAGTAAGGCACCTACAGCCCAACTCAAAAGGAGAGACAGGTGGGTGCAGGGTGAGTTTCCTCCCTTCTTCTTCAAAGGGGAAGCCCTTCATACAACACAGCATTTTCTCCATCAATTTGTCCCTAAGGACCCTGTTCCTGCTTTCTTTGGTTTTACTGGTATGTTCCCCTCTCTCTTTCCCCCTTTACTGACGTGTATTTTAAACTCCACATCTCTAGGAAGAAAGGGTGACATTTTGTAGTGATTTAACAGTGCCTATGGGGCCAAACCAAGACATTTCATTGCCATGGGTGACATGGCCCCAGCTTGGGTACATCTCACTCTGTGGACTGCTTCTCTATGTCATCCAGAGAATGAGGAAACACTACTTACCATGAATGTGTCATTCCTGGATGGCTTGGAGAAGAAATCCACCCCTACCCTGGGATTGAGTGAAATTTAGGAACTAAGCATATAAATGAATAAATAAATAGTTTGCTATACAGAAAATATATAAGATTCAATACTTAATTTGCAGATAGGATAGTACAGGATAGGGTTACGGCCAGGGTGACCAGATGTAATGCCCTCAAAGGAGGACAAGGTACTATAAGATATAGGACATTCAAGAAAAATGTAGGACATTCAGGAAACATGTGGGGCATTACAGAATAAAAGCTAAAAATGCTAAGATAAATATAATTTCATTCCATATGGTTTACTTACAGTTATCTTATATATTACTGTTATGTGGCTTCAAGTCATTTCCAACTTGTGGTGACCCTAAGGCAAAGCTATCACACGATTAGTACAGAGGGAGTTTGCCATTGCCTTCCCCTGAGGCTGAGAGAGTGTGACTTACCCAAGGTCACCCAGTGGGTTTCATGGCAGAATCGAACCTTAGTCTACAGAGTCGTAGTCCAACACTCAAACTCCTATGCCACACATATACTGTACCGTATTTTAGTATGCTTTTATCATTCGTATTTTATTATCCCGTTGTATCCTTTCTAGCCTATGTGCAGCAAGAGTAGGCTGCCAAGTAGACTCCTTTCTCAAAGCGGAACAGCAAACCTGGCGCAAATCAATGGGCTTCTTGATCATACTCAAAATGGAGGACATTTTGGAATTCCTTCTGAACAGGAGGTTGAAATGTAGGACATGTCCTGGAAAACAAGGACATCTGCTCATCCTGGTTAGAGGAGGTTTTCGAGGGAGGGAAATGAGGTGACGGTGCAGGAGTCAATGGTTATTAACTGAAAGGCATTTAAGGCTTGGTGTCTCCTGCAGTATTTGCTGGCACACTGGGAATAACCCAGCTTTGGTCAGTGCTTCTCTGAACCACCTAAAATGACGTCTTTGTGATAAGCGTGAATTCCTCCTTCTAAGTGCCTATGGGGCCAAGCCAAGACATTTTCTGCCTCTGGGCAAGATGGCCCCCTTCTCCCAGCGCAGCCCTTTCGTTCTCTAGACTAGCGGCATGCAAACATTTACACTTTACATCTACATGCAGACATCGTGCCCCCATCCGACACAGTATACGTATAAAAGCATTTTATTTAGTGAGTATTTTCCTTCACGCGGATTCTTTATCCCTGAGGCAACGGCTCCACTCCACCTCTAAGGTGCCGCCACAACTGCATGTGTTAAAGCCATTCCCCCCTTCCATTAACAGCACCTGTCTGCTAAGGTTTGGTTCCAGGACACACACACACAGCCATGGATAGCAAAGTCCGTGGCTGTTCAACTCCCATTAAATACAATGGTGTTGTAGCGAAATGTCCGACAGACATTGACCATAGAACTGCCCTGGAGGAGCTACAAAGGCCTAGAGGAGAGGCCTCTCTAGGAATCTCTAGGTCCTTCAGGGCAACTTTAGGTTAAAGTTGTCCTTAGAATTGCGCTGGAGGACCTAGATATTCCTAGAGAGAACGTATTAATCAAAGCCACAAATATGGAGGAGGGATGAGTAGATTTTCAAGCTGCGGACGCCTGAATCCACAGCTAAAGAGTATTTAAGTCCTGCTCAAGCTGGAGGACATTTTAGAAGGCTGAACTGTAGGAGACGTCCTGGAAAAGGAGGGCCATAGAGACCGCAAGGCCGCCCAGTCCAGCCCCCTTCCGCCAGGCAGGAAATCTAGAATCGCTTCGCCCCGTTGGCTCACGTTCAACTGGGGGCCCACTGGGACTGCCAGATCCCTTCCAGGCGTATAAGCCTCGTTCAGCCAGGTCTCCCCCATCCCACACCGTCTTAGTACTAAGCTTCCTTCCTATAGCACTGTCAAGGTACATAGGACTAATTAACACAGGCAAAAGGGGGCCGACCGTCCGAGGCTTCTCTCTCCATAGAAAAAGGGGACGAGGGAGTGGGCCCTTCCCTCTCGCCGCCTCCTCTTTCTTCTTCGGTGTCCTCAGAACCCACTTCCGCCCGACGCTCTAGGAAAACACACTCACATGCTCCGGAAAAGGCGGGTCCAAGGCCAAGAGTGACGTCAACTTCCTGCGGACGCTCTAGGAAGAGTAGTTCTAAGAGAGTAAAGGGAGAGGTGGAATTGATCCAGTCTTCCGGGAGATGGAGAAACAAAGGCTCCGCTCTCGCTCTCCTTCTCCCTACAGAAAAGGAGGCTGAGGAGGGTGCGTTCCCTTCGTCGCCCCCTTCTTTTAGGGTCCTCCAGAGCCAAATTCCTCTCGACGCTCTAGGAACTCATGCATACAGGACCGGAAGTGACGGAGACTTCCGCAGTCAGAAGTGGGTGGGGCCAAGGCTAACACGAGTCTCTACATTTCAAGCGACGCGATAGGCCGAATCTCCCCACACGTGACCGGAAGAGGCGGAGTCGAGCCCGAAACCCGCTTTAACTTCCGTCCGACGCTCTAGGACGCACCAAACTTTGTTCCTCAATGGGTTTTTTGGACTTCAACTCCCAGAAGCCCTGGCCACCTTGAGCAATGGCCAGGAATTCTGGGAGTTGAAGTCCCAAAAAAAAGTAAATCAATCTGGAGGACTAAAGTTGGGGAAGCAAACACCCTGAGACACAGAGAACCGGAAGAAGCTGGGACAAGGCCAAGGCGGAGAGTGGCCTTCCTGTGTCACCTGAGGAAGGAGCTGCAGCAGCAGAGGAGAACTGGAGGAGCTCTGCCCAGCAGGACTGAGAAGCGTCGTCTGTATTACTGTCTGTCTGTATTTCTGTCTATACTCATCATGTAGAAGTCTTAGAAATTAAAGTTTAAAAAGCAAAATTGACCCCCCCAAAAAAGAAAGATACCTGAGTCGACTTATCCAGAGGTCAACGTAAGTACTGTATATATAAAGTATGTACACTCATCCCTCCGTATTTGCAGCTTTGGTATTTGTGGATTTGATTATTCACAGATTTGATTAATATGTTCTCTCTAGGAATATCTAGGTCCTCCAGCGCAACTCTATGGCCAGTGTCTGGCAGATCTTGGCCACAGAGCTGCCCTGGAGGACCCAGAGATTCCTAGAGAGTGCTCTCTTGGGTAAAAACAAGTGTTTGTTATGTGTGGTTTTCCCACATTCACGGGGGTCCTGTGCCCCTGACCCCAGCGGATCCATACATCCATCCTTCCACATTTGCAGGGTCTATATTTATATTTGTATGGATGTTTTTAGCTTTTATTTTTGTAATATCCACTCTTTTTCCCCTTGAATGCCCCACACTTTGCAGTACTTCTCCTTTGCAGTTAGGACAGCTGGTCTCCCGCCTGTAAGCCCCTCAAGGAAGAGCAATCCAGGAGCAGCTTTTCAAACTGACTGACCAGAAGCTCAGAGTAGAGCAGGACTTTCTGTCTTAAAAGCTGCTCCTAGGCTGCATCCACACTGCAAATTGAATGCAGTTTGTCACCACTTTAACCAGAAAGCCAACACAGCTCTTCCTTTTTAAATTGGGCAAACTGTGTAGTTTACATGGTTCAGCTTTCCATCAAAAGGGCAAGAGATCAGTTAGTCTTACAGGGGTCACTAGAGTCCTCCCCTCATTTTTATACGATTCATGTAGTGATAAGGGGTGTGCCCATCTTGTCCATTGCCTCTGGCAGTAAAATGTCTTGGCCTGGCCATGTGAAAGGTAGAAAAAGCAATATGAATTTCTGCTACAGTTTTATAGATGGGGAGGGATTCACAGGTGCAGAGACAGTAAGGCAGTGAGCTTTTAGGGACGGAGCAAGTGGAAGGTTGCTGCATTGTATGGTGGTTTACATTTTTGGCTAGGAATGAAATACTTCCCCACGGCCTTTTGTTTCTCTTGAATCACAGTAGTTTTCTTTTATACAGAGAAATGAGCCACTTTCCAACTTGGATTCAATCGTGAAGCAGCTCCCTGCCTTGAGAAGGTCTTCAGGACAGCTCATTCATAGAACAACTTTTCTTCTTCATAGGCCTTAGTGTTTCCAGTAATTTTACCACTCTTTGTCTGCGATGAATCTGGCAAGAGAGGAAAATGTTCCTTCGCCCCATTAGAAACTGCCTGGGAGAACAGCTCCAAGTTGGAAAAGCCAGACTCAGCCCTCTGTGAGGTAGGAAAGGGCCTTCTCACTGTTCCAGCTAAGTACAGAGGCAGAACCATGGTAAAGAAAAGTCTGAGAGAGGATAGGCTCAGCTCAGATGGCCAGCGCCAGCGCTTCAGACAGTTTGGCTACCAAGAGGCTTTGGGGCCCCGAGGCATTTGCAGCCAGCTCCACTATCTCTGCTGCCAGTGGCTGAAGCCAGAGAGACACACCAAGGCTCAGATGCTGGACCTGGTAATCCTTGAGCAGTTCCTGGCTGTCCTTCCCCCAGAGATGGAGGTCTGGGTGAGAGAGTGTGGAGCAGAGACCAGTTCCCAGGCAGTGGCCTTGGCAGAGGGCTTCATCCTGAGTCAAGCAAAAGAGATAAAACAAGAGCAGCAGGTAAGAAGAGTGGGTCACTCCAAAAGACCAGGGATATTTATGTGCAAAAGTACTTGAAAACAAATTTAGACTTAACCCAGACAAGAAAGAGGGATTGCATCTGCACTGCAGAAACAATGCAGGTTGACACCACTTTAACTGCCATGGCTCCATACTGTGGAATCCTGGGTGTGCAGTTTGTTGTGGTACCAGATCTCTCTGACAGGGAAGGCTGAATCTCACAAAGCTACAAATCCCAGAATCCCATAGCATTGAGCCATGGCAGTTAAAGCAGTTTCATGCTGCATTGTTTCTGCAGTGCCAATGAAGTCATGGGCTCCTGTTCAGCCAAAAGGCAGGAATGGGTGGGCCTTGAAATGTAAGGCTTGCAGCCTGGACACTCAGTTTTCTGATTTGGCCGTTGGTGCATTTGTACAGCTTAAACAAGTAAGCCTATTGCACATGTTCCTGAAGTGGACTGATTTGGCTACAATGACGTATACGGTAACTTAGTTATAGACTTAGCCCGCCACATTTGCGGCTTTGACATTTGTGATTTTGATTATTCGCTAGATCAAGGCTGGGTGCATGTGCACTTTTCCATTCCGGGGGGGGGGGGGGAGCCCAGGATAGATAAGCCGGAAAGGGTGCGCATACCAAACCTGTCCCTTCCCCACTCAGATCACTGCCTTCCCCAGGGACCGACCCACCCAGGAAAGGGATTGGGGAGCAGGGGGAAAAGAGGAGTGTGTGTGCCTGCTCCTCTTACCCACCCATCCCACCCTTTAACTGGCTTCCATGGGGGGTTTCCATATTGATGGGGGTCTTGTACCCTTAACCCTCGTGAATGTGGAGGGCCAGCTGTATACAATTTGGATTACTGGAAAACGCTGTACATGGGTTTGCATTTGAAGAATGTTCAGACACTACCATTGGTCCCAAGACCTAAATCCAGATGGTTAGCTAGGACTGGTTACAGGGAACATACAGTGCCCTTCTTTGCAACTTTTCTTTTGGTTGTCAATTTGATTCCAGGCATAATCCAAAGGTCTGATTTTGACCTAAAAAGCCTCACATGACTCAGGTCCATGAAAGACTGTGTTCTCCCATACGAGGTTCTGCTACCTCCTGGGCATGTTTTGTGCAGCTGTGGGAGAGGACCTTTCTTGTGGCTGCTCCCAGCCTCTGGAGCCATTATCCGTTAGGACATCGGTCTGGCTTTCTCGTTGCTGTCCTCCCATCTCCATGTGAAAACTCTTTTTTTATTCCAGAAGCCTCCTGGAAACCATACAGGGACTTTTAATAATTTGTGGTTCTGTTGTATTGTCTTGGTCTTTTGATCAATATGTTTTTAATGGTTTTAGTTTTACAAATAGCTTAATTACTGTTTAGCTCTTATTTTTGCATTTTCAAAATCTTTTGTTTTTATTTCTACTTGTTTTAATTACTGCAAGCCACTTGGAAGTCCCAGTCCTGGGAAATATATGGCATAGAAATGAGTATACTAGTGATGATGATATAAACCTCTCCACCACAGTTGGCCCTCCACATTTGTGCCTTTGAATTTTCACAGATTTATTAATATGTTCTCTCTAGAAATCTGTAGGTCCTCCAATGCAACTCTGCCACAAATTGACCATAGAGTCACACTGCAGCAGCTAGAGATTCTTAGAGAAAACACTTCTCTAGGCATTTGTAGCTCCTTCAGTGTGATTGTATGGTCAACCTCTGCCAGATCATGGCCATAGAGTTGCGGTGGAGGAACTAGCAACTCTTAAAGAGGTGTTCTCCCTGGTAAAAAAAAGAATAGTTTTTTATGTGCAGTTTTTTCACTTTCATGGGGGCCCTGTGCCCCTAACCCCAGCGAATGTGGAGGGCCCACTGTACTTCCTTCCTTTTTTCTGGAAGTTATCTAAAGTGGGGGGTGGTTTACCCAGACCTTATCCTCTTCCATTTTTTCCAATCCTAATTCCCCCTCCCCGCTTTCTAATCTTACTGCTTTTTCTGGTGCAGGACTGGTATGTGGATGAGGTTGCTGCGGTAGAGAATCGTCCTTCTGAGAGGAAGGGGAGTGTGCATGACAAGGACGGAGAATCTCATTCAATAGGTAAAGGTTAAGGGGGGCTTTTATGCTTGGCTCCCTGCTCCTAAATATGGTTAAATACTTGGGTTGTGTGAAGTGCTTAACAGTTCTTGTTATCCTCATGGGTATAAGGGAAGAAAGATCAGTGGAAGAGGTGCTTCTGTGGATTGGTAATTTTGAGACCAGGTGGTCTTACAGTCCGATTTAGCCTGTGGTCCCTTCCTACGCAGGGAAAATCTTGGTGCCTGGAATGTATCTCCTAGGGTCCAGAAAGTCCTCCCTCCCCTCTAGCCTATTAATATGCAGAACAAGGGTGTCGAGTCAATATGCCATGACTCTGATGCCTCTATTTTTGTACTTTACAATTCCTTCATAAATGGCAAATGAATCTAGGTTGCCCCTCGCCCTGTTTCTGCCATATTGGTAACCATGATTTTACTTACCTGTGTCCCTTGGGGAGGGGAGAGGAAGGTTTCTCTAGGCATCTGGAGATCCTCCAGGTCCTCTCTGACCAACCTCTGTAATAAGTTTGCTTTATGGCTGCCAAAATTACTTGAAACCACATAATAATAATTACTGTGAACCTTATTTTAAAATAATTTATATTTGATATCTCAATCCAGAGCCTGAAGCTTGCAAAATACATTACCCAGCCCATAACACTTCTCTCTGAGCCACTTGTTTGTTTTGCATATGCTTATTAAGACATTTTGAGCCAGCCTGTTACCTTCCAGTAGTTTGTGTGTGTGTATCTAACTTAAAAGCCTGAAGAAGAAGAGCCCTCCCTCTGGTCCATCTGCCTTGGTCCAGGCCTCAGAGGGAGAGAAGAACTGCTGGACCTGATCCCTTTCCCCCCTCACCATTCCCTTCGCCTTTTGTGTCGTGTCTTTAGATTGTCTATTATCCCCTCTGTTGTAAGCTGCCCAGATTACCAGTGATTGGGCGGCATATAAATATTATTATTATTATTATTATTATTATTATTATTATTTTAAACATAAAATGTTGCACCTGCTTTGTTACATATGTCTTGCAGCAAACATACAGTGTAATATATTTATTGGATTGAATGTATGCAATTGCATTTTATGAAACCTGTTTTGTCAAATTCCTGTTGCTACCATGTCTACTTCCAATAATATGCTTATGCTGCTTCACTGAAGACCTTTTGCTAGGGTTGCCAGACTGAAAACTGGAGATGGCTCCTGTACTTTTAATGGTTGTGTAGAAGAGAGAATTACTATACTTTTGCTGCACAAGCCTTAAGACCCCTCTCTAGTTTCCACTCTGGCAAACATACTTTCTTCTCTTTAGTAAATGTTATGGCATTCAGTAAATGTTTGCCTGAGTGTGCAAAATCTTGAATCAGAAACAGTGAATGGCAAGTAACCGTCCCTTTTGTTTGTTTGTTTTCTGTTCCGCACAGGAGATGCAGTAAGGACATGTCCAAAATATAAAAGCTCCTCTCTACATAGTGATGGTCTCAGAACAGTTTCTGTGGGACCTGATCAGGTAGGGGATAGGATCTTCAGTGGGCCAAGAAGGAAAGCTGTTGGGTACTTGTATCCCCTGTGTTTCGATGTTTGTCTTTGCTTTCTGTCAAAGCTGACTAGTAAATGCTGTGGTGTAAAGATTTAAAGATGTGGCAATGCTTAAAAAAAAAGCCAATGCAGTTCGAGGCTGTATTAATAGGAGTACAGTGTCTAGATTGAGGGAAGTAATAGTACCACTCTATTCTGCTTTGGTCAGGCCTCACCTGGAATACTGTGTCCAGTTCTACACACCACAATTAAAAAAGGATGTTGAGAAGCTGGAGCGTGTCCAGAGGAGGGCAACCAGAATGGGGGAAAATCTGGAAACCATGCCTTATGAGGAGAGACTTAGGGAGCTGGGTATGTTCAGCCTGGAGAAGAGAAGGGTAAGGGGTGACATGATAGCCATGTTTAAATATTTGAAGGGATGCCAAATTGAGAATGAAGGAAGCTTATTTTTTGCTACTTCAGAGAATAGGACCTGGAGCAATGGATTCAAACTACAGGAAAAGATATTCTACCAAAACCGTAGGAAGAACTTCCTGCTGAATGGTATGAGCTCTTCAGCAATGGAAAACAATGCCTCAGAGAGTGGTGGAATCTTCTTCTTTGGAGGTTTTAAAACAGAGGCTGGATAGCCATCTTTTGGGAGTGATTTGATAAGGTTTTCCTGCATAGCAGAAGGTTGGACTGCATGTCCCTTGGCCTTTTCTTCTTAGGGATAATGTGTCTTTCTTCAGGTAACATTTGAAGACGTGGCTGTGTATTTCACTGAGGAGGAGTGGGCCCTGCTGGATCCAGGCCAAAGGGCCCTTCACTGGGAAGTGATGGAGCGGAATTTGGGTCTCATGTCCTCTCTGGGTAAGTTCACCTTTCTCTTGTGGCTTATCAAATTAAATAACATCTGAGCTGTTTTGTGAAGGGAGGAGCTAGGCAAGCTTGGTTGATGCCAGTGAACCACAGCTTGGGAAATGCTGTGAAGCAGGGCCAGCGAGGGAAAAGAATCCAGAACTGAGGCTTGTTTCTGACAGAAGGCAGATAGAGGAACAATGATCTAGTGATAGGTTGCAGAGAGATGGGGGAAAGATGGCATAGAGATGAATAGAGATAGGATTGTCAGCTAGTGGAGGAACCAAATAGGATTTTAGGGAGCTGTAAATGATTAAATAGTTCAGGGCTTAATGTTTGATCTAAGTGTCTATTAATCAATTTCAGCTTGTTCTTTTTTTACAACTGTGTCCGGCTGTTATTATTAGATCTTGATGGAGAATCTAGTTACACTTATCACAGTGAACCCACAGAGCTACACACCACAGGACTACAAAGGGATCACTGTGAAGCCTAGGTACCCAATCCAGGGTGGGATCTTGAGTAAACAGGAGCCCAAAGGTTTGAAACTGCAGGGCTAGCCTGGAGAGGGGATCCATCACATCTTATTTTCAATGCTGATACATAAAGGATTCTGAGTCATTTACTGCATCTGCACTCCAGAAATAATGGTTTAATAATGCTTCAACTGCTATGGCTCCCTGCTATAGAATCTTGGGATTTGTGGTTTGTTGTGGCACCAGAGCTCTGACAGAGAAGGCTAAATATCTTAAAACTATAGAACCCAGAATTTCATAGCATTGAGCCATGGCAGTTAAAGCGGTGTGGAACTGCATCAATTCTGCAGTGCAGATGTAGCCATTTTCTTCCAGCATGTCAGGTTAGTGATGCACTTCACATAGCAATAGCAAGTACATTTCTGTACTGCTTATCAGTACACTTAAGCACTCCATAAGTGGTTTACAATGTGTACATTAATTGCCCTCATCAAGCTGGGTACACATTTTAGCAAATTCAGAAGAATACCAGGCTGAGTCGACTCTGATCCCCTGAGACAGGTATTGAACTCACAACCTTGTGGTTTGTGAGTGAGTGGCTGCAGTACAGGCATTTTACTACTGCACCAACAGGGCTCACTTTGTGCATGCTGAAATGGGCTGCTGCAGCTCACCAGACAGGTGCAGGATGAAAAAACAGCCCCTGCTGCATTTGCAGTTGCCCACCCCTGGGTTAAAGGAATAAAATCTCCCACACAGGAACCACAACGACAGTTGGAAAGCTCAACAAGTGGTTTCAGCAAGAGAAGTAAATGTTTGAAAAAAGGCAGCACTTTTGTGATAGTGAGAGAATGGGATAGATAGAGGTCTCCACATTTGGTTTTGGCAGAGGTGGGCTTGTAAAGGTCACATCTTCACAATTGGTGGTAATGGTGAGACAAGTGGAAGTTCCCATACCTGCACTCATTTTTATAGTATAATAAGGAATGACAAACAAAGGAAGGGAAGTGATATAGTAAAGAGGAAGCAGGAAACAAGATTACAAAGTTCTTAGAAAAAATAGCTTTCGAGAAAGTAAATAGAGGAAGGGCTCAACAAAGCTGGTCTCTCAGGAGAACCAATAGAGAAGTACTGGAGTGTCATCTCTTTCTCTCCAGTGGCCTCCTCAAATTGATGCAAATGGATATAAGCTAAGAAAATGTGTTAACAGTATGACTTCAGTATCCAGTTCTCCCTGATACTGTGACTCTTTGTTTTTCTCCTTTTAAGGTGGAGATGGGCAAGAGATTGAGAATGAAGAGGAATCATACTGGATTGATGACATCTTTGGAATCTCACATCAAGAAATAACACAGAAAGGAAAAGAACAGCATAAATGTACTTGCGTTGCATGCGAGGGGCTCTCCAGCTGTAAAGCCAGCCTTAATCTTCATAGGAGAACCAACACAATAGAGAAATCTTACAAAGGTGGTAACTGTGGAAAGTCCACCAGTTTTAGGAAGTGCCTGATTTCCCATGAAAGCATTCAAACAAAAGAGAAACCATTTAAGTGCTTGGAATGTGGAAACAGCTTTGTCTGGAGATCACACCTCATGGTACACCAAAGAACCCACACAGGGGAAAAACCATTTAAATGTTTGTGGTGTGGAAAGAGTCTAAGCCGGAGGTCACACCTTTTGGATCATATAAGAACCCACACAGGACAGAAACCATTTAAATGCTCAGAATGTGGCAAAAGATTCAGTCAGAAAAGAAGCCTCACTTGTCATCAGGCAACTCACACAGGAGAAAAACCATTTAAATGCTTGGAGTGTGGGAAAAGTTTCAGTCAGAAAAGAAATCTCATTCATCATCATGCAACACACACAGAGGATAAACCATTTAAATGCTTGGAGTGTGGGAAAAGTTTCAGTCAGAAAAGAAAGCTCACACATCATCAAGCAACACATACAGAGGAGAAACCATTTGAATGTTTGGACTGTGGAAAAAGTTTCTTTTGGAAAATAAGCCTTACTCACCATCAAGCAATGCACACAGGGGAAAAACCATTTAAATGCTCAGAATGTGGGAAAAGTTTCAGTCGGAAAGCAGGCCTCTCTTGTCATCAAGCAATGCACACAGGGGAGAAACCATTTAAATGCTCAGAGTGTGGGAAAAGTTTCAGTTGGAAGACAGGTCTCACTTATCATCTAGCAACACACACAGGAGAAAAACCATTTAAATGCTTGGAGTGTGGAAAAAGTTTTCGTTGGAAGACAGGCCTCACGTATCATCAAGCAACGCATACAGGAGAGAAGCCATTTAAATGCTTGGAATGTGAAAAGAGCTTTAATTGGAAGATGGACCTTATTCGTCATCAAGCAATTCACGTAGGGGAGAAACTGTTTAAATGCTTGGAGTGTGGGAAAAGTTTCAGTCAGAAAAGGAATCTCACTCATCATCAAGTAATGCACTCTGGGGAGAAGCCATTTAAATGCTCAGAGTGTGGAAAGAGTTTCAGTTGGAAGATAGACCTCAGTCGTCACCAAGCTACTCACACAGGGGAGAAACCATTTAAATGCTTAGAATGTGGGAAATGTTTCACTCAGAAGACAGGCCTCACTTATCATCAAGCAACACACACAGGAGAGAAACCATTTAAATGCTTGGAGTGTGGGAAAAGTTTCAGTTGGAAGACAGGTCTCACTTATCATCTAGCAACTCACACAGGGGAGAAACCATTTAATTGTCTTGAGTGTGGAAAAAGTTTCAGTCAGAAAAGAAGTCTCACTCATCACCAAGCAATGCACACAGGGGAGAGACCATTCAAGTGTTTGGAGTGTGGAAAGAGCTTCAGCTGGAAAATGGACCTTAGTCGTCATCAAACAACACACACAGGGGAAAAACCATTTAAATGCTTGGAATGTGGGAAAAGTTTCACTCAGAAAACAGGCCTCACCCGTCATCAAGTGACGCACACTGGGGAGAAACCATTCAAGTGCTCAGAGTGTGGAAAAAGTTTCAGCCGAAAGATGCATCTCACCCGCCATCAAGCAAATCACACGGGGGGGAAATCTTTAGCTACTTCGAATGAGGAAATTATATCAGTCATAATATAGTGTGAGGTTCCACATGTTCTCACACAAGAGAGAAATAATGGAAATGACTGGAAGGTGGGAAAGGTTGGTAGGAGCTGACATCTTATGTGACGTCAAAGAGAAAATATTTAAATGCCTGGAGTGTAGAAAGTGCTCCAATCATTTCTCATATTTTATGACTGACACAGACATCCACATGTAGGAACCAGCTCACCTGTTATCAGGAAAACACATGGGGAAACTACAGTGGACCCTTGTTATACGCTGGGGTTTGGTTCCAAGATCCCCTGTGTATAACAAAATCTGTGTATGCTGGCATCCCATTAAATATAAAATGGTGTCACTTATAAAAAATGGAAAATCAAGGTTTGATATTTGAAATTTATACTTTTGGGGAAAATTTTCAAGCCGTGGATGCTTGAATCTGTGTATAAAAAACCCGTGTATAAGAAGGGCCGACTGTATTTAAATGTTTGACATGTAAGAACACAATATCTATAGCAGGAAACCCTTTCTTTTTTTGACTGAAGAATCCTGATAAAGAGAAAGTATATCTTTATAATGTCAAATGAACCTTAGTCAGAGGTGACTCTTTACGCACTAAAGAATGCAATTAGGGGAGATACAAGATAAATATTTGGACTGTGGAAAGTCTTTAACTGAGACCTTAGTGCTGATTCCACACCAAAGAAATTGGGCAGAAGAAAGTGATTTAAAGGCTCTGAGTGTATAAAAAGCTCTATTAGGAGGCACTACCATATTTCGTATCAGAAAATATACAACAGGAGAATGTGATATGTGAAAAGAATATGTCTCTCAGATTGGAGGCCTTACTGAAGATCTAAGATAGTCAGCTAAATAAGTCTTAATGAATTATGTCCATCATGATCAATGTGGTTTCATCCCTGGTCGATATTTGGCCCTGGCCAAAAGAAAATTCCTACACATAGGACTTTACCGCACCAGGCTAAAATGCCGCAATCATGTTAATATAGGAAAAGCAAAGATACCGGTTTGGGGACAGTCATTTTTGCACAGCTCTTCAAAAGTGCCATGGTGCTGCCACAGTCCCAGGCTCTGTCTTTTGCACACCAGCCTTCATGGCCCTTCCTTTCTGCCCTATGTCGTTCCCAGCATGCCTTTCAAGTCTTTATTTTAAAAAGTATGTATTTTCAATTGTGCAGTTACAGCAATTAAGTAAAAAGAAGAAAAGAAAGAAAAACAGCTTGCATGGGAATAGCAAGGGAGAGAAGCATAATCACACCCACTTACACCACATGACTGCCTGCATATTGGAAATGCAGAGAGAGGAACTTATCCCACATGAAGCAATAATAGAGAAGCAGTGAAATTGGGAGGCATTGACCAATTTTGCCTGGCAAATGAAAAGGAGAGTTCCAGGAATAGGTGGAAGGCTGTTCCTGAAACTACAGATCAGACACAGCTTTGTGTGATGTGGTATGGCCATAGATGTTACTATCCTGCTGTAATTCTGCTTTCTGCTTTGGCAGCCCCATGTGATGAAGTCCTTAATCCATTATGCTCAGTTGTATAAGCATGGTCGTTAGATGTTCTCAAAGTCTTTGATAATATGAAATGGCTATACAGTACTGCTAGAGCACGTGAAAATGGGAGACACCATGTCCACTGTTTGTAGTACATGTGAATGATAACAAGCCCTTGTATCTGTCAACAGGTATGATTCAATCTATCCAGGTCAAGGATGCTCTCTTTTGCCAATGCTGTTTGCCTTGGCATTAGAACTTTTTTACTTCCCTAATCAGATTCCCATCCAGGCTTAACAGTTATTTACATTAATAAGATTCAATGTAAGATTAACGTATTTACTGATGATATGCTCCTCTTTCTTACAAATCACCTTGATAGCAAATTCCGGATAAATTCTGGATAAATTTTGGAGGTTCATTGGCCTGCAGATCAATTTTAATAAATCCAAACTGCTTGGATTTGGGGGGGGGAACCACCTCATTAATTTTATGGATTCTAAATTTGCTTTTCTGGATTTGGATACCTGGATGTTATAAATGTAGAGATCTGAGGTAAAGCTTGGCACACTTGTTTTCTGCTACTCTAGAGACAAGGACCCAATGGAGCAATGGATGCAAGCTACTGGAAAAGAGATTCCACCTCAGCATTAGAAGGATCTCCCTGACAGTAAGGGCTGTTCGACAGTGGAACAAATTCCCTTGGAGTGTAGTGGAGTCCCCTTCCTTAGAGGTCTTTAAGCAGAGGCTGGATGGCCATCTGTCAGGGATGCTTTGATTGAGATTTCCTGCATGGCAGGGGCTTGGACTGGATGGCCCTTGTGGTCTCTTCCAACTCTGTGATTCTATTTGGTCAACTTCTCCCACACAGATCATTTTGTGCTCTTTCCAAGGAAAGTGTTATAAAATCTGCCCAGAGATGACATCTTTATTCTGTTTTGTTGCACCATATTAATACTGCTCTGTTTGATAGATGGGGGAGCAGTCGTGGAGAAACATACTCGGATTCATTGTCCCAAACTCCTATTTTGGGATGAGATTCTTTCCTGGACCAGGAAATGATATACAGTTTTGCGATACTTTATTAATTCTATTGATGTTTGGTGCGGACAATACAGATTTGCTATATGAACAATTAATCTCTGTGATGCCAAGTGCTGTTCAAGCTGAGATACGGAGGGTATAGCAATCGGAGGAGGGTCTTATCAGTTGATTAGAGAAACTTTGGTGGGCTGCCTTAGTAGAAAAATTAATCTCTTGTGTTCAGCTGAACAGGAGAAATGAAAAAGGATGTCTTTATGGAAATCTGGTTCCCATTCATCAGCTACACAGTGGATCATCTCTGCCCAAGGTCCACTGTCATCTAAAGCCGTGGACTAACAGACTATGAACTCTGAAGGATTTTGTTCTGTACATGGTGACTGATCACTGAACTTTGTTGTAAACAGGGACAGAGTGGGAATGGGGGGTCATTATAATCTTTGTATGGCAAAAATAAATTAGAGGGGAAAGTATACATTGATATGGAGCCCTGGTGGCGCAGTGGTTAAATGCCTGTACTGCAGCCATTCACTCGAAACCACAAGGTTGCGAGTTCAAGACCAGCAAAAGGGCCCAAGCTCGACTCAGGCTTGCATCCTTCCGAGGTCACTAAAATGAGTACCCAGACTGTTGGGGGCAAATTAGCTTACTTGCTAATTAGCTTACTTGCTGTTCACCGCTATGATCTTTGGAATAGCGGTATATAAATAAAATAAAAAATATTCGGACTCCAGAATGAGTTTTAATCAAGCTGTTTTTAGTCCCGTTTGGGGTGGGGTTGCGGTTGGGGGAATTGGGATACCAATAAAATGAACAATCTGAGATGAATAATCAAGAATAATGCTAAGATATTTTTAATGAAAATTTAATTATTGGACTGTATGGTTTTAGGGTAATGAAGAAATGACTAATCTTCCTCTTCCAAAACAATCCTAAATTGTATTTTGTGGAAATTTCAAGAAGAGCATCTTAAAATGCTGAATGATACTTGAGTGTGAATTTGGAGATCTGGAGAATGAAGGGAAGGCATAGAAAGTGAAAGGCAGGGGTATCTGGTTATCTGAGTAGATTAAGAACTAGTTGCAGTGTGGCCTCTTTAATGTCTAATAGGGAAAAGGTTGAATTTAAAGCCATCCTAGTGTCAAGAGTTTGTTCCCTGTAAATTTAATGGTTTCCTATAAGACTGGAATAGATTGAAGATGCTTTTGTCCTTGAATAAAACAAATGAAAGCTTTTCCTTATCCTTTAAGGATAGTGGGCCATAAATTTTGTGTAAAATTTAAAGAGTAAAAAAATTACATACACACGTGCACATACATCCAGCTTTAAATAGTAGATGTTGAGTTATTTTGTAAAAATTACACATGCACACACATATCCATCTTTAAATAGTAGATTTTAAATTACTTTGTCAAAATTACACACACACATCCATCTTTAAATAGTAGATGTTGAGTTATTTTGTCAAAAGCTATGGGTATAATTGCCTGAACAATATATATTTAAAGCCTAAGCTTTTTTTTTTTAAGCCAGGAATATTATTGGCACGAGGGATGTGAGCTGAAATACTGTTTTATTAATGGTGGTCTAGTGTTTTAGGAGAAGCATAAATATGACCATAGAAGGCACATCCAGACTGACTGAAAAGTCTCAGAGTTTGTTCCTACTCTTTGCAATTTTATGCTGAGTTAAAGTAAACTAACCTGTAGAGCTGGTATAGACAGGAACAAAATCTGTGAGTATCTAGTCGTTTAAGTCTGCCTGGATGCAACTGTAGCCTTTTTCAGGCATTCTCGGTGAAAGAACAATAAGCATATAGGGAAGGCGAGTATTACAGGTTCCTTCTCCATCAATTTGTGGTTTTTGCTCTCTGCACACGGTCTGTTTTTTAAAAAAATATTTCATGTAATTTGGTTTACAGAGTTAAAAACAAATCACTTAAAATATCAAGACCAGCCTATTTTCCTTGGGCGGATCATCAGTTTATAGGGCAACATTAGTCTGTATTCATTTCTTAGGTTTCTTAGCTTTCCAACAATTATAGCTGTCTGCTTGGTGCTCTTGGAATTGATATTTTTGTGATTTACAAATGTAATGTGTAAGACGGTGATAAATGATGACAATAAACCACCATGAAAAGGGGGAAAGGCAGCACAAGATCAAGCAGTGCAAGGATCTGAAGACATCGGGGGAAAATAAAGTGCCCTTCCTTGGCACTATAAAATGACAGTGATGGGATTTTATTGGGGGATGGGGGGGAGTGATGCAGAGTGCCACAACTGAAAAGGCTCTTCTCTTCCACACATGGTAATTGGGAACATGATGACCTGAACAATTCTGACTTTAGTGCTCAGTTGTATGCCTTTGCTCTTCAGTATCTTTTCCAGTTCTTTCGCAGCTGCCCTTTCCATTCCTAGTCGTCTTATTTCTAGACTGCAGTGTCCATTCTGGTCATTGGTGGATCCTAGATATGGGAATTTTTTAACTATTTCTATTTCCTCGTTGTCTAAATTGAATTTGTGTATTTCTTCTGTTGTCATTCTTTTGTCTTATGTTTTAGCATCAGACCTGCCTTTGCACTTTCATCTTTAACTTTCCTTATTAACTGTTCCAGTTCCTGAATATCTTCTGCTAATGTTATGGTGTTGTCTGTACCATCTGGAAAATGGGCTGCACTCACTGCAAATGCCAACCCAAAAGAGTGACAAATGCAACAGGCAAAACCCAAGTAGGTGCATTGTGAGAACTTATGCATCAACAGGGCAATCCAGAACAGCCTGTAAAGAGGCTTTTGAAAAGACATTGGCAGGATTTTTAAAGTTATCTGCCATTTTTTAAATAAAATAATGAAAGGAATAATAAACATTACTAGCAGCAATGCAGGTTTTGCAACAAATTACTTTATTGCCTTTGGAATTAGCAACTACAACACTGCAAGAAGTAACAAGAACAAATTACCCTGCCCTGAAAAACATAACTTGTCCACACTCTGATGGCATGCTTTAGGAAGCACTAGTGAAATTAAACTAATTCACACAACAACAACAAAATAGCATGAGTGACAAGGGAATTCTCATTTCAGCACCACTCGACTAACACTGTGTTTAGATTACCTTCTATCTAGTGTAGTAACTGGTGTGGCGTAGTGGTTTGAGTGCTGCACTGTGACTAAAGACTAGGGTTCAGGTCCCAGCTTGGCCATGAAACCCACTGGGTGACCTTGGTCAGGGGGAGGCAATGGCAAACCACCTCTGAACAAATCTTGCCAAGAAAAGCCCATGATATATCTATCAAGGGGCCTTAGGCTTGCCGTAAGCCGAGAACCACTTGAAGGTACAGAGTAACAACAACTACTGTCTAGTTTTACATTTTCTGAAGAATCTGCAGATGTCCACTTGTTTGTATGTGTTGATCTGTATTGTGTTTTTAAATTTTAAATGGGGAGCTACTTTGAGTCCCAATTTTGGGAGAAACGGGGGTCCTGTCCCCCTAATCGCAGTAAATGCGGAGGGCCCATTGTATTTATATTAATGCTCAAGAGCTGCTCAGTAGTAAACCTGTCTGATCCAGGAGGTAGTGGCCTCCTCTTCCATGGAGCCATTAAATAAAGGTTGGCAAGAATACTGTAGTTGGATCCTGCACTGGGGACCCTGCCTAGAGCAAGGAGTGGGTCTAGATGACCTCCATGTTTCCTTCATCCTTCATGGCTATATTGATTGTTGTTGTGTGCCTTTGAGTTGTTCCCAACTTCCGGTGACTCTATCATGAGGTTGGCGTGATTTGTCCATAGGAGATTTGCCATTGCCTTCCTCTGAGGCTGAGAGCGTGTGACCTGTCCAAGGTCACCCAAGGGGTTTCCAAGGTTGAGGTGGGAATTCAAACCTAGCCTCCAGAATCGCAGCCCAATGCTCAAACCACAACGTCACCTTGGCTCTCATGCCTCTCCTGATTTTGACATTGCAGAAATAAAACAGTTCGACACCTCTATAACTGTCATGCCTTTACAAGAAACTTCCTGATAGTAATAACTGTTCGACAGTGAAAGGCACTGCCTTGGAGAGTGGTGGAGTCTCCCTCCTTGAAGGTCTTTAAGCAGAGGCTGGATCTGTCAGGGATGCTTTCATTTTGAATTCCTGCATTATAGAAGGGGGTTGGATTGGATGGCCCTTGTGGTCACTTCCAACTCTAGGAGTCTATGATTCTATCATATGGGATCCTGGGTTTTGTAGTTTGGTGAGGTCATTCAGCCTGTCACTCTGCCAGAGAGCTGCTCACCAACTGGCAGCCCTTTGGCGTGTATCACACTGAGGTTATTGGAGCTAAGATCAGGGGTGACTGCGGGTTGAACGATGTGAATTGACGTTATAACATGTGCCACCAGGTGGCTGTACAAGATGCTTAGATAGGGAAGCTTGGGATGTCCTCCTCTCGCTCCCTCCCTCTTGGCACAAGTTACTTTTTTAAAAGCTGACTGCCACTTCTATCAGAGAAGCAAGCGAGAAAGTGGGGTGCCGGACCCCAATAAGGAGGCTGCTCCAAGAGGGATCAGGGCCCAGCAGAGATCACAGACAGATCTCGATTCTCCTCCAGCTGAACGTTTGGGTAAAAGGGGTATTTTGTTGGGGGGTGGGGGAGCTGGAGGCAAACAATTAAGATACAAATATACAAAAAGAGTGTCTAATTCTCAACCTGAGACCAAAGCAGTGCCTATTGTTGCTGTGGATGGGAACCACAGCTCTTCACTGTTTTTAGGGAGTGGGTTGATCTTGGACCATTGCAGTTGTTATTTTTTAAAAACGAAACATTGTTTTAAAAAGTGGATGTGGAGAATTGAAACTGAAGATTTCCACTCGGAGGGCTTCTTTTTTTCTACCTAGGGCTGGCTCTGCTATTAAGCAAGAAAGGCAGCAGCCCCCTTTCCAGGCAGCCAGTTTTAATGGATTGCTTAGCTAATATTTCATATGCGATTTACCTTGTTTTTTTCATTTTGAAGAGTTTACCACATGAAGGAAATCGGGAGTTTATCCAATGAATATCCCGGGAAAATCAGGTAACTATGCAAAACTATTTCACATGACACCACACAAAAACCGCCATTAAAGTGGTCACAAAGAAGCATTAAGGCACATCTTTTTACTTTTGGGGTTTCAGTGACAACGCATTTCCAATATCACTTTATTCACGCAATTGCGTGTGATAATCATTCAAGCAATTACTCACCATTTTCGCTTTATTTGTGGGATGCTTTAAATGCGCTTTAATCTCTCTGTAATGCTGAAATTAGCCCCAGTGTGATAAACTCCTGAGTATTGATTGATTGATTATTTTATTTCTGTAAGGCATTTATTGATCACCCCTTGTCCTGCCAGGGTTAATAATTGATATTAACATGTAATGTGTAATGTGTTAACACCATATATTTAATGTTTAGTGTGTTCAGTCTGTTTTTTGTTTGTTTGTTTTTTAACATTTTAGGATAGTAAAATATATGGGGCTGGAGCTGTCATTTTTAAAAACTTCTCTTCCCAAAGCCATGCTAGCCAAGCATGGCAATGTTACTTTTCTACACTACAACTCCCAGCATCTTCCAGCCAATGTGGCCAGTGCTTGGTTGGAGGATTCTGGATGTTGTAATCCTAACAGGTAACTTTTTCAAGATTTGCATGCTAATAATGTCACAATGTACAGGCTGAGCCTCCCTTATCCAAAACGCATGGGGCCAGAAGTTTTTTAGATTTTGGGCTCCCCCCCCCCCCCAATTTTGCAGTATCTGCACAGTACTTCCATAGTCTGTATGTACACAATGAGATATCTCAGAGATGGCACCCAAATCTAAACAGAAAATTAATTTACATTTCATACACTTTATACACATAGCCTTCAAGTAATTTTATACATGACATTTGAATAATTTTGTGAATGGTGTATTTCAGATTTTGCAATTCCAGATAAGGCAGATTTGACTTGTGCTAGATATAGAAATTGCGAAAGATACACTGCAAAATACAAAGAGCATTTTGCCATTGACAACTGTCTGATATCAATGTCCTCCTTTGTTCTATTTGGAGGGGGACTTTCCTCAAGTTTCCCCACCATATTCTGACAAACCCTCAATTTACAGATGCTTTGCTTTTGGTTTCTCAGTAGCCCTGTTTTGGTTGAAGACTGTCATAACTCACCTCCTGGCCTTAATAACTATCAGGATAGAAATTACATGCCCCTCCAAATGTTGTTGGGTTGCATCTCCCAGCATTCCTCACCACTGCCTATGCTGGTTAAGAGCACTGGGAGTTGCAGTCCAAAGGCATCTAAAGGGCTACACATTGTCCCACTTAAAACAAACAAATAAATAAATATTAATTTTTTAAAATCCTCTTAAATTTTATTTTAAAAAATAACATCTTAACTGAATTTTCACTTTAACTACATGGAACAATGTATAGTGGATCCTCCACATTCGCTGGGGTTAAGTGCACAAGACCTCCATGAAAGTGGAAAAACCACAAATAAAAAAACCCCTTTTTTAACCTGAGAGAACACCCCTCTAGGAATCTCTAGGTCCTCCAGGGCAATTCTGTGGTCAAGATCTGCCAGAAGCTGACCATGAAATTGCGCTGGAGGACTTACAAATGCCTAGAGAAGTGTTCTCTCTAGGAATCTCTAGGTCCTCCAGTGTGACATTGAACAGATGTTGACAACAGAGAACCTAGAGATTCCTAGAGAGCACCTATTAATCAAATCTGTGAATAAGCAAACCTGCAAAAGTCAAAGCTGCAAATGTGGAGGGCCAATTGTACATGTAAACACACTTAGGCTGTGAGTATGATATTGAAATTTAAAGATGTAATTTTAGTTTTGCTAGTTGCTTTATGTCACTAGTAGTGCCATTACATTCAGATTATATATATGTATATATATATACACACACACACACACACACACACACACACATATACACACAATTTATGAGTAACATGAGTACAAAAATATTACTAAGGGTTCTGTATGATGTGGTATGGGAGGAGGTCATTGGGTGTGTGTGAAACCATAAGTTACCACACCGGGTGATGGCAACCCTAGTGATGCCCTTGTCTCCCAGTTTTGCCCAGGGAACAATAGCTGCTCCCAGATTCTGAGAGTTCTAGTTCAAACGAGTATTTTTTTGAGGTTCAGTTTCATCTGTAAAAGGCAGATCTAGGATCGCAGTACAGTGAGCCCATGTTATCTGCTGGGGTTTGGGTCCAGGGCCCCCCATGGATACCAAAATTTGTGGATGCTCAAGTCCCATTAAATACAATGACATAGTAAAATGGTGTCCCTTATATAAAATGCCAAAATCAAGCTTTGCTTTTTTAGAATTTATATGTATTTTGTAATATTTTCAAGGCATGGATGCTTGAATCCATGGATTCCATGGATATGGAGGGCCAACTGTATGATGAAATCAAAGGGAAAGGGGGAATAGATGTTTCACACTTATGTTATTGCTGTGCTAGCTGTGGATCTTCCCTGTTTACAGGTAGCTAGTATCACTGGAGGTGTTTATTGGGGACAGGAGTTCTGTCACCTGCTCTTTCTGTTGCTGATGCAATTTTTAATGAAGCTGCTATTGCTTACACATCTCAGGGAGCTGAAGCCTTGCGTGACTAATTGATCTTTTTTTTGCCACCCCTTCAACAAAATAAAATGTGGAAATCTTGAAGGCAACCAATCTGTTCCTCCAGCATCTCAAGAAAATACCTTTAGAGTTTTTCAAAACAGAAAGTTTAGACTACTCTTTGGCCAAAGCTGACCTCAACCGCCCCCTTTATGTCATTGCCCTAGAAGAATGTTTGACAGGGGCATCTAGTTAAGCTTTGTAGATACCAGTAGTTCACAAATATAGAATTGGAGGAGGCGGAGGAGGAGGATTTTTCTATCCCACCTTCTCCCAGTACAAGGACTCAAGGTGGCATAGAGTTGAAAAAGACCCCAAGGGCCATCCAGTCCAACTTTGCCATGCAAGATGATACAACCAAAGCTCCCCCAACAGATGGCCATCCAAAGAAGGCAAGGATAGCTCTGCTATCAATATCAAAATTCCATCTAGTCAATGAGCATCCTGTGTCTTCTAATGGTAGACTGAGTGAGTGCATTGTGACACTGCTGCCAGATATTGTGGATCAGTACTGACAATTTAGATGGTCACTAGTAGCTACTAGTCAGTGCTACTTGTCAAAGTGGCTATATATAGTTATATATGGTCTCCAGGATTGAATCACTCAGCCTTAAGATCCTTGACGGGTGGCTTTCCCTCTGTCCCACCACTATCACATACCTATCTGGTGAGACCACAGAAGAGAACCTACTTGGTGGCTGCTCCCAATCTAAGGAATTTCCTTCCATAGGAGGCTAGGCTGGACCCCTCTCTGCTCCCCTTTCTCCAGCAGGCATTTAATGATTGGTTGAAGGAAGTATTTTGTTGGGTACTCATTTTACCAACAAGCTGGGTACTCATTTTACCGACCTACAAAAGGATGGAAGGCTGAGTCAACCCTGAAGCCTCCTCTAGATCAAACTCACAACGTTATGGCTTTTAACCACTGCGCCATCAGGGCTCCTTATGTTTTTAAAATGTTCCTATATCATTTTAAAAATTACAGTGTTAAAAAATTAGATATTATTTGAATATCACTTGCTTCGTTGTGTTATAACTTTTTTATTAATTATAAAAAGATTATGGAGATTATCACACACAGATGGGATAGGGATGGGATCACTCCCCCATCCTTGTCCCATTATTAACCAGTCTGTGACTGCGATAGTGCGAAAGGCTTTCAAATCGTAGCGCCGATCCTGCCATTAATCCACCATTAAAGTGGCATTGCAATAATGTGAATCTACATTATTGCAAAATGTTGGCCAGTGTCACTTTAATGATAGGTTAATGACAGGATCTGTGCAATATCATATGGAAGTCTTTTGCACGATCACAGTCAATTGTGCTTTTTCTATGGGTTAATGACAGGATCTGCATGACATCGTCTGAAATTGTGCGGGAAGGATGGGATAGGAACGGAACAAGGATGGGATAACCCCCATATGATAATCTCCTATATCTGTTAATGAAGTAGATGTGACCTTAGGCATGATTTCTTTAATAGAAAATTTGGTACCGGAGGAGAAATAAGATGGAAATATAGGGACAGGTTGCTGCACCGAAAGAAGAAGAGTTCAACACATTTCAGCAATGGCTGCTGTTGCGGAGGGTGGTTCTACATCCTCCAGATGGTCATTTGAGATCTGGCATGACTGCTCAGGGGAGCAATGATGCTGGAACCCAAATGAAAGGCACTGCCACCCTAGCAGTACCCACCGCTGTGTGTGTGTGAGGGGGGGGGGGGGGATAATGCTATAGCTACAGACAGCTATTTTGGGTCAGCTGCAGCTGCTGCTGCCAGTCACACTTGGTGTACCACCCCATGCTGCCCTCTGGGGTGTCACCTAGTGTGGTCCGTACTCCCTGCACCCCTCTAGTGATGGCACAGGGGAGGGAGTCCTCCCATTCCTGCCTGGCCAACAGTTTCATCAGACCCGGAAAGGCAGCAGCCCACTCCCACCAGCAGACACTGGTGGAAAGGAGCTGCCTTCTATGTCTGCTGGCTCTGCTGGCGGGTGGGAAAACAAGTCTCCCCCCTTTTCTGCCTGGAGAACATTTCCGCCAGACCTGGAAAAGGCTGTTGAGGGGGAGAGATATTTTTTTAAAAATGATCTGCACCAGGTGTCAAATTTAATAGTTATGCTGCTGATGCTGCTGATGCTTAAAAAGTTGCAGCTAGTCAGAGGACAAGGAAGAAAGGGGGGCTGGGAGTGTAAAAATACTTTATAAAAAGGAGGTTCTTTGTCAGAGGCTTTGATAACTGAGATATTCCTCTACAGTTGGCCCTCCACATTTGTGGATTTGATTATTTGTGGATTTGGTTAATACAGTGGGATTTTGGTATCCACAGGGGATCCATTCCGGACCCCCTTCTGTAGATACCAAAAAACCGTGGGACCTCAAGTCTTGTTCTCCCTAATGGTGGCGCACCGCTATTTAATAATAATAATAATTTGTTTTATTTATATACCGCTATTCCAAAGATCATAGCGGTGAACAGCAAGTAAGCTAATTAGCAACAGGGCCTTGTCCTCCGCAGATGCTTAAATGCACGGATGGCAAGTCTGTAGATAATGAAGCCTCACTGTTCTCTCTAGGGATCTCTAGATCCTCCAGCGTAATTCTGCCAGAAGTTGATCATAGAGTAGCTCTGGATAACCTAGAAGTTCCTAGAGAAAACACTTCTCTAGGCTATTATCATGTATGCATGTAATAGCCGGATAGTTAAGAAAACGTATAGGAAGAAAATTAATTCATTTGAGATGTGCTGCTGGAGAAAAGGGCTGAGGTTACTATGGACTGCCAAGAAGTCAAATAAATGGGTCCTAGCGGAGATCAAACCAGTAATCTCTCTGGAAGCCAAGCTGACTAGGCTGAGGCTGCCGTACTTTGGCCACATCACGAGGAGGCACAACTGACTGGAAAAAATAATAATGCTAGGAAAGATTGAAGGAAGCAGAAAGAGAGGAAAGCCACATGCTAGATGGATGGACTCTATTAAGGAGGCCATGGGTATGAATTTGCAAGACCCAAACAGAGCAATGGAGCATTAGGAGTTTTAGAGATGTCTACATCTACACCTACAGGATTGTCATGGGTCGAGATTGACTCGAGGGTGGATAGCAACAACAACAACAGCAACAACAAAGGCATTTGTAGGTCCTCCAACATGATTCTATGGTCAGTTTCTGGCAGAGGTTGACCATAGATTTGCACTGGAGGACCTGGAGATTCTTAGAGCGGTGTTCTCTTAGGTAAAAAGAATAGGTTTTTTTATTTGCAGTTTTCCCACATATATAGGAATCCTTCATCCCTAACTCCAGCAAATGTGGAGGGACCACTGTATTCATTTTTGTATCAGTTCCTAGCAAGTGTGAGATGGAGGGTATATAAAGGAACTCATGTCCTCTTGGCCAGCTTCCCAAAGTGACTGGCCTCTGTGTCCACAGTGTTAAGCCATTTTGAGTCCCATATGGGAGAAAAGCAAGAAATAAGAATTTTGAAACAAATAGGTCTCTGGCATGATGCAACATGACTCTTTCCATGCCATTATGCTCTTATGCTTTTTTGTGAAGCTCCACAATGAGACTGCTAAAGGCATTGGGCTCCTTTTCTTCCCTTTTCTCTTTGTCCCCTAGCAACGGATATATATCCACTGGGAAAAAGTAAGAGAGTTTAGAAAGGGGCTAAGCATTTCTTTCTTTTTTCAAAGCCACTCCTTGAGAATCCCTTGCAATCTGTTCCTGAGCATTTTTTCGACAATGGGTGAAATCTGAGAGCTACTGAAACCATGAATGCAGATTGTACACCTGGTTGAAAGTTTGCTGAGGGCTGGGTCCCAGAAAGTAGTACATTTGTGATGTTAGGGGTGTCACGCGGGGGATGCAGGGGGTGCACATAACCACAATTGTGATATACATGTTGTGTCTCCCTTATCCAGAATTACAAAATGCAAAATATTGATAAATTCAAAACTGCAGTGACACCTTTGCTTTCTGCTAGTTCACTGTACACAAACTTGGTTTCATGTGCAAAATTTATTAAAAATATTATATATAAAATTATCTTCATACTTTATGTATACGGAGTTTACCACACCGAGGCTGATTTCGGGATTAAAGAGAGATTAAAGTGCATTGAAAGCTTCCAGCAAATGAAGCGGAAATGGCGAGTAATTGTGCGAATGATTATCACACACAATTGCACAAATAAAGTGATATCGGAAACGTATTGTCGCTGAAATCCCAAAAGTGAAAAGATGTGTGTTAATGCTTCTTTGTGACCACTTTAGTGATGAGTTTTGTGTGACATCATGTGAAATCATAATGTGATTTTTCTGGGATATTCACGGAATAAACTCCTGGTCTCCTTCATGTGATAAACTCTTCGGAAATGAATTTCATGTTTAGACTTCAGTCCCATCTCCAAGATATTTGGAGTACAAATACTCCAAAATCCAAACTAAATAAATATGTAATCCAAAATCCAAAACACTTCTGGTCCCATGCATTTCAAATAATGGAGACTTAACGTGTAATGTGAAATAATACTGTTTGTTCATAATATTAGAGCAGTGTTGATTGTTAAGAAGCTGAAGTTCAGTGTCCTTACATTTTGTATCAGTTTAGTTTCAATCTATATGTTGCATTTCACTTTTCTCAGATGCAGTTTTTGTAAGGATATATTAAAGGATATTCTTGAAGGAAATATTCAGACCATTTCTCTGACTTTTCAGGTACTGTGTGACAGTGTGACTGAAATGGAAGAGGAGCATCTGAGGAAAAGTGAGGATTTGCTGGTAAGTAGCTGGAGGTGAGGGCCAGTGTGGCAAAGTGGTTTGAGCACTGGACTAGGACTCTAGAGACCAGGGTTCGATTCCACTTTGGCCTTTAAAACCCACTGGATGACCTTGAGCAAGTCACAATCTCTCAGCCTCAGGGGGAGGCAGTGGCAAGCTGCCTCTGAACAAACCTTGCCAAGAAACCACCATGATAGCTGCACCTTAGGAGTTTGTCACATGAGTCGGATCCTGAGCAGAAACTTGATTTAAAGTGGAAAAAAACCACAACAGCAGGTTGTTTTTCAAATGACGTTCGGGGTTAACCCGAACAGAAATGAGAAATAACCCACAAGTCCCTAGAGTCACCATAAATTGGAAATGACTACACAACACTACCAACCCTGAAGGCACCAGATCCCTTCTGATCTTGGAAGCTAAACAGGGTCAGACCTAGTTAGTAGTTGGATAGGAGACCACCAAGGAATACAGTCGGCCCTCCATATCCACAGATTCAATTATATATGGCTTGGAAATATTTTAAAAGATTAATTCAAAAAGCCAAGCTTGATTTTGCCTTTTTATATAAGGGGCACCAATTTACTACACCACTGTATTTTATGGGACTTGAGCATCCATAGATATGAGCATCCAAACCCCAATGGATACAAAGGGCCCACTGTACTAGGGGCCCATTCACACTACACAGTTACAGTGCTATGATCCATGTTAACTGCCATTGTTCCATCCTATGGAATTCTGGGATTTCTGCTTTTCTGTGGTACCAGAGCTCTGTGACAGAGAAGGCTAAATACCTCACAAAACTATAAATCCCAGAATTCCATAGCAATGAGCCATGGCTGTTAGAGCAGTATCAAGCAGGATTATTTCTGCAGTGTGGATGCAGACTTACTGTCATGGTTCCATCCTAAGGAATTCTGGAGTTTGCAGTTTAAATTGGCACTGGAGCTTTCTGGCTGAGATTTCCAAAACTACCAATCCCAGGATTCCATATAATAGTAAAGTGGAATAAAAGTGCTATAATTGCATAGTGTGAATGGGTTCCAGGTAGGCTATCTTCTAGAGGAAGGCAGAAGTAAACCAGCTTTAAGTATCCATGTGGTCGCCATAAACTGACAGGCAACTTGAAGGCACATGTACACACACTGTAGGGAAGAATAGTGGCTGCTACTGGTTTTAATCTGAATTTCGACGAGGCAATGCAAGGGCTTCAGCACCTTACTTAAACACCTTTAATGTTAAATTTTTAAAATTAAACCCAGAGCAGACCCACCATTCCACTAACACTGGAAGCCAGCATGACCCTCTGAGGTTTGTCACTTCATTGGCATTAAGTTACGTCTTCTTTATCCAAAATGCTTGGGTCCAGAAGTATTTTGGATTTTGAATTCTGGATTTTGCAATATTGGTATATGCATAATAAGATATCTTGGAGATGGGACCCATCTAGACATGAAATTCATTTATGATTTGTAGACACCTTATACACATAACCTGGAGGTAATTTTATACAGTACAGTCCACCCTTGGCTTACGTGGAGGATCTGTTCCAGACCCCCCTGCGTAAGCCAAATACCGCACATGCTCAAGCCCTATTCACTTGAACCATGTGCGTGCGCCCCACTAATCCAAATTGGGCGCGCTGTCCCTTGCGCTCCTGTGCAGCTTTCAACATATGCTGAAAGCCGCGTATAATGTACCCGTGTATGACACGGGCGCACTGTACATAATACTTTAAATAATTTTGTGCATGAAACAAAGTCTGTGTACACTGAACCATCAGAAAGCAAATAGTGCCATTATGTCAGCCTCCCCCCCCCCAGTTGTGGACAATTTTGGATTTTGAAATATGTCAGACTGTGGAATAAAGGAGACTGAACCTGTATTATTATTATTTTTAAATCCAATACAATTTTGTTTTTCTTAAATTGATTTTAATACACTATCTCCAGCCTGACAGCCAATGAGGCATAATGGTTTGAGCTTTGGGCTACAACTCTGCAGACCAGGCTCGAATCCTGGGTCAGCCATGTCAATCCAATGGGTGTCTTTGAGTAAGTCACACTCTCTCAGCCTCTGAGGATGGCAATGGCAAACCCCCTCTAAAGAAATTTGCCAAGAAAACCCCATTATAGGTTCATCTTAGGGTTGCCATAAGTTGGAAACAACTTGAAAGCACACAACATTAAACATCCAATATACTTATAAGCTTTGGACAACTTTAATGTTCCTCCACCTGAATTTTGTCATCTAATGAGTAAACCCATCGAATCAAGGAGATTTAGCTGTGTGTTGAATTTGCCTTTCAACAAAGGAGACCATGCATTTTCTGAAAGTGAAATGAACCAGTGACATTTAAGTGTCTGCCCTTATCATGGCCCCATCGATACAGAGAAAGACAGAAGCAGAGAAGAAAAATATCATCCGGGAATGGAAAGAACTACATCGGTTTCTAAAAGAGCAAGAGAAACATATGCTGAGAAATTTGGAAGAGCTGGAAAGAGACATAATTGTGAGGCGAGACAAGAACATTTCAAGAGATTCTGGGAAGATGTCAAAGCTCCGTGAAAATACAGAAGGCAACCAGCATTTGTTTGTGAAGGTGAGAAATACAGGTGATAAGATAAACCTCTGCCTCTCAGTGAAAAATGAATGAACTTCCCTAAACAAAAGTGCATTTTATGTATGATGTATTTATTTTGTTAAACTATTTTTATCTTGCCCTCTATCTAAAGGTCTTAGGTCGGCGTACAGTAATATCAACTAATTTAAAACTGTAGAGAGTCAATGTGATTGATTGGTTTGAGTGCTGGACTACAACTCTGGAGACCAGGGTTCGAATCCTTACTCAGCCATCCAACCTCTGTTTAAAAACCTCCAAAGAAAGGGATTCTTTGGAGAATATTCCTAGGAAGATTCTCCTAGGAATAGAATATTCCTATTCATTCATCATCCATATTGACTATAAACATGATTGTCATTTATTTTGTTATATTCTTTAGCACTTTTTGTCTATGTTTTTGTGATGGTCTTTCGTGGTTTTTATATTTTTAGAAGAGTGCCGGTATAGTATAGTGGTGAAAGTAGAGGTTGTCCAAAGTGCTTGGGACCAAAAGTAGTTTGAATTTTGGATTTTTAAAATTTTATTTTGGAATACCTGTATTTACATATCCGTGCATAACAGAATATGTTTGAGACGGGACCCAAGTCTAAACACAAAACTCATAATGTTTCGTATACACCTTATACCCATAGCCTGAAGGTAATTTCACATATAATATTTTAAATAATTTTGTGTGCAAAACCAATCTTGTGTACACTGAACCATCAGAAAGCAAAGGCGTTGCTATCTCAGCCACCCATGGAAACAGTTTTGGATTTCGAAGTATTTTGATTTTGGAATTCCGAATAAGACTCAACCTGTATTGAACTGGAACTTGGGTTATCTTTGAGCTTTTTTGTCTGACCTACCTCACAGTGTTGTTATGAGGGTAAAAGTGAAGAAGAGACAAGTCATGGACTCTACCTTGAGAGCCTTGTTAAAAACATGGAAGATGACAGTTGTGCGTATATAATGGGGAATAATAGCTCCGAAGTGTGGGAAAGAGGCCTTCATTCTTGGGGTTTAGATAAACCATGGTTGTTTCGTAGCCAGTTCAGTGGCCTCACTCCCAACTGAGTAGATGCAATTAATTAATTTATTTACAGGTTCAGAACATAGATCACTGTCTTGTGTTTAATAAAAAGAAGAAGCACCTTTTTAAAACAAAAACAAACCACAAACCTTTTTATTTAATTTTTCAGAAAACATATCACAAAAACATATTGTTTTTGTTGGAAAGGGTCAACCAGAATGAACGAGAGTAGTCTTTGATTCACACCTAATAATCTTTCTTTTTCTTTCTTTTTCACTGGTAGGGTATTGAGAGGACCAATAATAGGTAAGTTCTGCTCAATATTTCAGTATCCATGTGTGACATTATTGGGATTGGCTTTTGAAGTTCCCTGGACTGGAAGTTGTTGGGGCCCCAAAATGGGACAAAACTGAAAGATTAGGTTCCCTTCTCCCCCAATATTAATCAGCATCAAAAGGTCTCATCATGTTTTTCTTTTTTGGGGGGGTTTTGAGGTGGTGGCGTTGTTATTATTATTATTATTATTATTATTATTATTTGAGCCTACTAGTTTCAAAGGTATTGTGTGACTAATAGAGGAAGGATGGCTTATGACTAGAATAGGAAGCATTTCTTAAAGTCAGAATGCTTTCTGTTTGCTCTGTCTGGTATCCATACATCAGCAAATACAGTAAGTTACGTAGTGTTATGATGTCATGGCATCCCTTGTGGTTAGCATAACTCAGAAAGGAATTGAAAGAGGTAAGAAATGATAGACCAGCAACAAGGGGACAGAACAGTATCTGCAAACAACATGAAAAGAACACCGATTGTTAAAATTATATTTTGGAGTACAGATCTCAGAATTCTGGACTGTTTAGATTTGTGGATTTATAATCCAATGAAGGAAAGTTTCCAAGGCTGGGGTGGGGTGGGGGAGACATTGGGAAGCATGTGTTTAGTTCCATAAAATTAACATTTGTAAGATGAAACCTAAATGGGACCTCAGTTTAAACTTTTCATGGCAGGTGTTTGAATGGGATCTGTTATGCTGTTGTTTTCTATATTATGTTTTAATGTTTTAAACTCTTTTAATGTAGTGGTTTTGGTAGATTGGTTTGTGTAATGTTTTTCCTCCTTCCTTTGTCTTCCTTAGGACAAATGGGGCATTCCCTCAGCTTGACAGAAGCTTTGGGGAGCTGGAGCAGAGACTAAACCATTTTTTGGAAAAGAGGATTGTGTTGCAAGAGCTGCTGCTGGCTTTTAAAGGTGAGAGAGGAGCTTCCTCAGGGTCAAACATCTTGGGCCTGGCCAACACTGTGGAGACCAATGCCATCCACTTTGCACAGTGGTAATGTTCTCCAGAGAATAAGGTTGCCAGATCTCAGGACCTGGCCTTGACTCTCCAGTTTTACTGGATCATTTCCAGGGTCCTGTCTGCACTGGCCAGGATACTCCTCAAGACCAGTGCTCTGGATGACAGTCTTGGATTGTTGTCTCAGACAGATACACATACACACACATTTATTTGTTTAGAACAAACAAGGGTAATGATGTTTACCTTTTTCCTTTTATTTACTCCCCAGAAATTTTGGAACTGGAGGTGGAACACAATCCTGGGCCATTTTTCCTGCCTGGTAAGGTAACATGGATATTTCTTTCAAGCCTAAGCCACAGTGATTTTTAAGTTTCATGTTTCCAGACAATATTGATCCAGTGGTGTCTGGTGGCTTTCATGTCAGCTGGTGGTGAATTTGTCTTGCGCTTTAGTTCAGCACTGTGTTTAGGTCCTCTAAACTTCAGACTAAACCCTAGAGCAAATTCACCATTCTCACAACCATTCAGGCCACCAGCTTGCTGGGAACATAGTACAGTCGGCCCTCCTTATCCACTGATTTTTTATCCATGGATTGAAGTATCCACTGCTTGTAAATATTCAGAAAAAACATGAATTACAAATAGCAAACCTTGATTTTTCATTTTATATAAGAGACACCATTTTGTTATGCCATTGGTTTGCATGGGACGTGAGCATCCACGGATTTTGTTATCCACAGGGGGTGGGGGGTGGGGGCTGGAACCAAACCCTAGCGGATATCAAGGACCCACTGTATTTTTTAAAGACAGCCCATTGCTGTCTTATGAACAGACTTTGCCTATGGTGTGGTTCCATTTGGCCCATGTCATTTTCATTCTACTATTGCATATTGCTGCATCTAATATTTTAGAACATCGGTGTGGTGGCTTGAGGGTTGGACTAGGTTCACAAGTGCATCTACACTGTAGCAATGATGTAGTTTGAGATCATTTTAAGCTCTATAGCTCCATCCTGTGAAATTCTGGAGTTTTGTAGTTTAACAAGGCATGTAGTCTCTGCCAAAGACTGCTGATCCCTCCCAAATCTACAGATCCCACCACTCTGTACTATGAAACTATGGCAGTTAAAGTGGCATAAAACTGCATTATTTCTACAGTGTAGGGTCACACTAAGGTTTGAATCCTCCCTTGGTCATGGAAATTGGGCAACTCCCACTCCCTGAGCCTCAGAGGAAAGCAAAGCAAACCCCCTCTGAATAAACCTTGTCAAGAAAACTCCGTTAAAGATTTTTCTTGTAGTTACCATACTTACAGGAACACTATTTGCATGGGCATACCTTTCCACTTCTTATAAAAACACCTTGAGAGCCCACTTGAATTGTGATAAAGGTGGTGTGTTTTAAATAAATCAGAGCGGCAGCCCTATCATTAGGCAGAGTGGGGAAGCTGCATTAGGCCAAAAATTCTGGGCAATAAAATGATTTGTTTACTTTGTTATTGCTGCATTTTATTGTTGGGATTTTCCAATGTGAACATTTTGTGAGATAGGATTTGCATGGATTTTCTGCTCACGGGTCCCAAAATCTCAGGGCTGGCATCTTGAGTGGAGGTGGGATGCAAGTTGCTGCACCATCGCACATAACAAATTGTCTTGTACCAGCCCCTACAAGCCGGACAGACAGGTGTGCAAGAAACCCATGGAAAATAATTCTCTCTTTCTCAGGCTTTCGGTGGAGATCGTCTTTCTACTCAGTGTTTCTCCACTCCTGCAGGAGGCCCAGTGGGAAAATGGCTTTGTTAGAGTTGTCCCAGGTGAGTGAAGGGATTTGAAGACAGCGGCTGGGGAGAAGGAAAGGATTGTGTAAATGCTCTTGCTCTTGTGGGTAATGGAAACTTTTGGACCAGCTGTTTTTCTGGATGAATTAATGCAGACTGGAAAGGATGGTGCAGACTTAAGTCTATGAAACCTTATGGCACCAACTTCTTTCTTCCTCGTCTCAAAGGTGCTACAAGATCACTTTGCACACTGATATTCCATATTCCATATGTGATGTAGTGGTTCGAGTGTTGGACTATGAATTTGGAGACAAGGCTCAAAACCTGGCTCAGCCATGGAAACCCACTGGGTGACCTTGGACAAGTTATATTCTCTCGGCCTCAGAGGATAACAACGGCAATTCCTCTCTGTAGAAAGTTTCCAAGAAAACCCCGTGATAGGTTTGCCCTCCACCTGGAGGCACACAACAACAACATTTGGCCATATAGCAAATCCAATAACCTCACAAATCTACCAAACAGTGATATCTTTATTGGGCTAAAACAAAATGCACAATATTCATGATGCAAGCTTTCGAAGCTCCACTTGCTTCTTCATCAGGCAAGGTGTTAAAAACCATACAGGAAAAAAAGGAACTGAAGATGTTAGTCATAGGCCTGCATTTTGTTGTTTCTTAATTAAAATGGTATGGAGGGGCATATTTTGCAGGCTGTCACCTCTTCCTTCTGGCCATGTGGCAACTGGGAGATTCTCAAAGTCCAGGAAATATAACATCCATTTGCAACACAAAAAGATACTTCCTTCGCAATCCCGTTTGCAACAACAATTCTGATTAATGGCTATCAAAAGTCTCTGAAGTCTCTCAAAAGAGGCATCTGATAGAACACCAGTGCCATCTTGTGATCGGTTTTGGAAAGGTATCTAGACCTTGGTTCAGAAGGAAATTTACTTCTATACTATTGGACATTAAAAGTTTTTGTTTGATGACAAATAACATCAAGTAGAACAATGCCAATTCATTCAAAATAGAAAGAACAGCGAGCCCTACTGCTGCCATATATTTTCTTATGTATGTGTTTATTAGTTACATTTATGTTCCACCTTTTCTGCAGTGAGCTCAAAGTAGTCTACCTGGCTCTGTGTGTGTGTGTGTGTGTGTGTTGTGGGCCTATCCAAACTCTGTAAAAAGGCCTGCAAAGAGGGAGAGTCTGCCATCCTCCAAGGCAGTCTATTCCATTGCCAAACAGCTCTTCCAGTAAAGAAGTTCTTCCTAATAAATTTAAGAGGAACATCTTTTCTTATAATTTGAATCCACCGAGTCATTTTTTGTTTTGTTTTGTTAAATTCATGTTCTAGTGTCTGGAACAGTGGAAAACGAGATTGCTCTATCTTCTACATGGTGTGTTTTACCTATGGCTATCATGTCACCTCTCAGTCTTTTCTTCTCCATGCTAAACATACCCAGATCCCTAAGCCATTCCTCATAAGGCTGGCTTCCAGACCTTTTACCACCTTGGTTACCACCTCTAAATTCATTGTGGTTTGTCTGTGTGTGCGTCTGTATGTGCTGTGTGCCTTCAAGTCGTTTCTGACTTATGGCAATCCTAACACGAATCTATCAAGTGGTTTTTTGGTAAGATTTGTTTAGAGGCATTGCCTTCCCCTGAGGCTGAGAGAGTGTGACTTACCCAAGATCACCCAGTGAGTTTCATGGTCAAGCGGGGATTCGAACCCTGGTTTCCAGAGTCACAGTCCAACACTCAAGTGTTTTATCAGTATCCTTCTTGAACTGTGGTGACCGTGTCTCACAAATTCCAGTCTTCATAATAGATCCAAGGTTAAAGAACTCTTTTTTTTTTTTTAGGAATATATTTTTATTGATAAAATCATTTGTCATCTTTTACATGTTGTATTTTTAACCATTGGGGCGAATGTGTTGCAAGATACACAAACCCAACCAGGACTGATATTTTCCTCAAACCTCTCAATCTAAAACAGCATTTTCTTTTGGAGAATTACACTTGTTCTGTACTTTTTGCTATCATTCCCCACTTTGGTCTCTCTGCCTTTATTACATTTTCCATGGCATAAATACATAAATTAATACTTTCTTTCCTTTTGTTTAATGGCTTCTGTTAGGTTACTGTGGATACCGACTCTTGCTTAACTCACTCCCTGTTAATCCCTGTAGTCCCTTTATTGGGAGAAAGGCAGGATATAAGAAAAGAAAATAATAATAAAACATTTAATCTCACATATGTTTTGCATTTGACATGTGTGAAAAAAAGGTGCATGTTTTACAGGAAGCGTGAGCTCAGCTATTCAGTTGGCTTGCTCTTTAATCGCATCCCTGAATTCTCAGCCAATTCTTTTTTCCAAAAGTAAAATTAAAAGTACTCAGTTACAACAGAGTTGTATTACATGCCATGTTACATTATCCATGAAACATTTTCCCATCCTTTATTGTTGTCCCATCAACCCTCTAAATCCCCTCTCAATATCATCTAATTGTATGTCCCCCCCTTAATATGACATTCTACTTTCTATTATTTGATGGGATTACTAATTTATTTTAATTTCTCCTCTAAATTATTTTCGCTTAATCCTCTTCCTTTTTAATTTCACTCTCCCCTTGTATCATTCATAAGGTTGAAGAACTCTAAAACAAATTAGAAACTGATTTCTCCCTTCTGTGTTCAAAGCTATTCTTCCTCTTCCAGGAACCTGTATCTTTTGAGGACGTTGCTGTACGTTTCACTGAAGGGGAATGGGCACTCCTGGACCCCTATCAGAGAGCCTTGTACAGGGATGTTATGCAAGAGAACTATGAGACTGTGACCTCTTTGGGTAAGAATATATGCTTTCTTCATATGTGAGTGTCATTATTGGACTCAGTGAAAACTAGAGAGGTAATTTTTTTGGAAATTTTGAAGCCCTGGCTAAAATTTGTGGGGTGGTTATGGGACATTTCAAGTGGTTTGGGTATAATTTTCACCCTCAAATAGCCCAGAAAATCCCCAGACTGCTTGCAAATGGATCAGTTTTATTTGTGCATCTCCTCAAAACCAACAAAACAAAAAATGGTGCTCAGAATTGATGTAATGTCACTTCTAGTGCGCTTCAATACATGAGTGCAGCCCGGGAGGCGCAAAGATTATATGATAAAATTTATTCCTGTCCCCCTGCAGTTTTGTGCCACCACTCTAGTGTAATATCTCCCATTTGCTAGCTTAAAGCCATAGGAACGTTGTTTAATCTCTCTTTAACTTTTGTATCTTGTGGATTTTAATGATATGTTTTGAAATTTGGTGCAAGCCTTAAAGTGGGAAAAAAGCTGGGATAGAAGTAAATATCATCATCATCATCATCTCCATCCATCCATCCATCCATCCATCCATCCATCCATCCATCCATCCTTTGTGTCATTGGCATTCACTGACCAGAGATAGCACTGTTTCACTCATCCTCTTTTTTACAAGGCCTTTAGCTGGTGTATCACAAAACTACAAATCCCAGGATTTTGTGGGGTGGAACCATGGCAGTTAAAGAAGTGTCAAACTGCATTATTTCTACAGTATAGATGCACCCTTTGGTGACTTTACAGGCAGAATGTGCAGGACAAAGGGAATTCCCCTCCTGAGGTAAATGGATGAAAGCTTTCATGGCCTTCTTGGCTTCTGGTTTTTGGTCAGGACATTTAAGAAAGACAGTTTCCCAAAACCTAGGGTTGCCATAACTCCGGACCTCCATTTCCATAAAATCGAGCAATTTCATCAGCCAATCTTTCCAAGTTGGCTGGGTCGCGCTTTTCCAATGTACAGCATAGGTCGTTCTCCCAGCTGAAATCATATAAAATAATAATTTCCCATGTTTTTTTTCTAGTAAATTATCCATTACCATATTTAACAAGAACATTTTAGGGTCACATGGGAAATTGCACTCTAATATTAATTGCATTTTCTGATGTATCTGGGCCCAATATTTCTTTGCATATTCACAGGACCACCACATGTGAATGAAAGACTTACCTGTTATGTTAGGAGTCTTGACTGGGAGAAGACAAAAATGATATGGCGCCCTTTGGTTGATTTTGTAGAAAATGAAAATATATCTTCAAACTTTTGTTGGTAAACGTATTAAGTATGAAAATATTGTTCTTTTAAGTTGAAGAAATATGTAAACTCATAGCAAAATCAGAAGTTGAAAACAGGAGGTAAGGGAGCTAAATATTTCTCCCTTTATTCCTCCTTTTTCCTTTCTTTTTTCGGACATTTAAATAGGCTGGATGGAGATGTATAATGATATTTTTCCCCATTGTAGGGAATAGCTATATTAAGGACTATAGCATGGCAATGGCATGTCCCGCTGCCCTCTAGGAAGTCTTGTCTGTGTAGTAAAGTGTGCAGTTGAAGATGTTATATATGTATTATGTATTAATGTATGTAATAGATTGTAGTCGTTATGTAGATGAGTTGGATGTATTAGTCTATATGTGTTTGTTGTATTCATGTAGATAACTGTGGTTGTATGTTTGTTCTGCGTGTTATTTTAATGAAAATGAAATAAAGAATATTTTTAAAAAAAATAACTCCGGACCTCCAAAACGGGAAAAATGTAGGACAAAATTTTCAAATGTAGGACACAGAAAAATGTGTCCTACATTTGAAAATGTTGTCCTACATTTTCCCGCGGAGGCCAAGCGGCGAGGGAAAGGCTCCACTTAAGGAGGCTTTCCCTCCCCGCCTGGGCCCCGGGCCTCGCCGCGATTGGAGGCCGCGGAGGAAGGGCCAGGCCGCGGGCGATCGCCGGGGCCTCCCTTCCTTCCCCGGCCTCTGCAGAGGCCGCGGAAGAAGGGCCAGGCCTCGGGCGATCGCCGAGGCCTCCCTTCCTTCCCCGGCCTCCACAGAGGCCGAGGAGGAAGGCGCGAGGCTGCCGGTGATCGCCGGGGCCTCGCCTCCTTCCTGGCCTCCACGGAGGCCAGGAAGGAGGGAGGAGGCTGCAGGGAGGCGGGGAGGTTGGCGCGGCTGCGCGCAGGAGGCGCCACCTCCCTGCAGCCTCCTCTGCACCAGGCCTCGCTGCCCTCCTCTTCCTCAGTGCGGCCATGCGCGGTGGAGGAGGAGGAGGGTAGCGAGCCCCCCCGGGTTGCTCCGCAACCCCTCTGCAACCGGGCTTTACCCGGTTTTTGGATGGCACCCATGCCGGGAGCGGGCAGGTGCCGCCAAAACCGGGAAAAACCCGGTTGCAGCCGGGTTATGGCAACCCTACCAAAACCTCACAAATGAACAACACAACATTTTTACTGTCTGTTTTCATTTTTTTGCACCAGTTTTTCCCCTCGCAGATTCAGATCGGAACTCCAGGTTGGAGGAAAGAGAAGAGGAGACCTGCTTGATCCTAAACTCTCAGGGCTCTGTGGAGAAGAATAATCACAAAGACACTAATCAAGGTAGAATAAAAGACAAGGCAAGGCGAACTACCATGATCCGCTATGACTGGAGATAAATTCAGCTCTGGCTATGACTTTGTTCATGGACTAGAATTTTAGAATTGTATCACATGGGGAAAATAGGGGTTTAAAAAGCCAATTATCCCATGCAAGCACATTTAAGATTTTCAGACACATCGCTATAGTTGCTGCTTGAAAGTATAAACTTGTTTAAAGGAAGATAGCATTTGTGAATGTAGGAAGTTGTTCTTAAGGCAGGCAAAGCTGTGCCACAATTTGTGTCCCAAAGCCCTCATTTACCAAAAACACAAATGAATGGGCCCTACAGCCACTCAAGTCTTAAACTCTCCCTAGAAGCTAAAATGGATTAACTGAGACTAGTATGCAAAGGGATCTTGTAGTATCTATGAGACTGTGCAGAAGAAGTTGTAGCATAATCTTTCATAGACGTGGTCTGCTTTCTAAGATCTGAGAAAAGGTGCTACAAAATCCCTTTGCATACTGATATTCCAGACTAACATGGCCATATCATGGTATCTGCTGGGGTTTGGTTCCAGGACCCACCATAGATACCAAAATCTGTGGATTCTCAAATCCCATTATATGCAGTAGCAACAGTAAAATGGTGTCCCTTATAAAATGGCCAAAACCAAGGTTTGCATTTTGGAAATTGTGTGCGTATGTGAATATTTTCGAATTGCAGTTTGCTGAATCCATGGATGCAGAAACTGTAGATATCAAGGGCCAACTATGAACTAGTTAGCACATTTTCTCCAAAGTCATGTGATGGTGGCAAAGGAAGGCAGATCAAGGGCTGGTTCACACAACACAATTATAACACTATGCTTCCAGAGTAGTCGGCTGGGATTAGGCTTGCCATATCCCGCCTGGGGGCTGGACTTTCCCAGTTTGGGGCAGGGCCACACAGTCCCACCCTGGTTTGGCCCCTCCCCCGGGACCTCCCCCCCCCCCCAGCAAGGCCCTGGAGGCAGCTCCAGCCCTCCCCATGGCTGTGTGCCACCCTCCCCGCCTCCCTGCCTGACTTAGCCTAGAGAGCAGGTCTTAAAGACATCTGCCACTCAGAGCTATTGCCAGCCCACTTGGTATATATACCCTGCAAAAGGCATTACTTTCAGGTTACAGTGAGCAAAGAAAAAAAGGCCATCAATCGTTCCTGTTTCCCTGGGAGTCTAAATGCCTCATCTTTTAAATGTATAGCACTCAGTATTCTTGTAATTCTTTATCACAGGGTCGTTTTTGAGGCCCTAAACACCTTTCCTTGTAATATGCAAATTTCTCCCGAAGCTGACCAATGGGAAAGAAGCAATCAGCCCCCCTCCACTTGAGTTGGTTTTCAAGGGCTTGGAAGGAAGAGATTTTGCCTTGCAAGTTGCTGGTAAATAATAGAAGGCTTTGGGGTAGCAAAGGCTGCAGAAATAGTTTGACCCCCCCCTTTAAACATCCATGGCTCAGTGCTATGGGATTCTGGGAATTGTAGTTTCTTGTGGCACCAGAGCTCTTTTGACAAAAGGAGACTGAATGGAGGCGTTGCCTGGCTGGGGGCAGAGCCTCTTGCCAGCAGTGAGAAGGCTGCGATGATGAGGAAAAGCAGGGGCTCCTCTGGTGGTCCTGGCCACTTCCCTTGGCTCCCTCCCTCCCTCCTCCTCCTCTCAGAGCTCATTCACACTCCCTGGCTTTTCTCTCTCCCCCCCCCTGCACTTTGAGACCCCTTTAACTGCCAAAGCTCAATGCTCTGGAATTCTGGTGTCTGTGAGGCATTTGGCCTTCTCTGTCAGAGAGCTCTGGTGCCACAATAAACTACAATTCCCAGGATTCCATAGCACTGAGCCCTGGCAGTCCAAGCAGTGTGTTTTGGACACAGAGATCCTCCAAATGAATCCAGTCCCTAGCTTTTATATCTCTCTCACACACTGCAGGAATAATAACCCACTTTGAGACTGCTTTAACTCAGTGCTAGGGAATCCTGGGAATGCTAGTGTTTGGGAGACATTGAGACTTCTCTGTCAGTGATGCCTCTGAGGCCACAATAGACTACAATTCCCAGGATTCCCCAGCACTGAGCAGTCTCAAACTGGACCATTTCCTCAGTGTGGATGCACCTGGGGAGGAATTCTGGGCACTGCAGTTCAACTACGTTTGGAGGGTTATGGGACTCCCTGTCAGAGATAGCTCTGGGGCCACAATGTACTACAATTCCCAGCATTCCCCAGCACTAACCCAGGACAGTTAAGTCACTCTCAAACTGGATTATTTCCTCAGTGTGGATGCAGCTTTGGTGAGGAACTCTGGGCATTTCAGTCCAGCATTGTTTTATTTCTGCAGTGTATTTTGGACCAGAGACAAGGTGACCAGGCATCCTCCTCCTTTTCCAGGACATGTCCTCTTCTGTCACATTTCAAAAGGTCCTCCATTTGGATCATGGCTAAGAAGCATGGATTTATAAGTACATGGGTGTTTTTAGCTTTTATTTTTGGCCATGTCCTACATTTTTTTTGCTTGGGTGCCCTACATTTTGGGGTGAGGGCATTGGTCACCTTGGTCAGAGAGCTTTCCAGGGGTTAACTGCCATTCTGCTGTGGTGCTGGAACAAACCACCATTCCCAGAATTCCATAGCATTCAGCCAAGACAGTTAAAGTGGTCTCAAACCAGATTATTTCTCCAGTGTAGATGCAGCCCAAGCCTTTTGCCTCTCTTATGCCTGAGATTTCAAAGCCCAGCCTTGGCACCACAACAAACTACAAATCCCAGGATTCCATAGGATGGAGTGATGAGAGTGAAAGCAGTGTGGCAGCAGCCTAAGTGTGCTTAATGCAGTTCTTAACATGGTGCACCTCTTGCCTACAGAGTCTCACAAGACTTTTTTGTTGAACAACTTGTACCCATTAACTCCATTTCATGTCTCCTTTATTTAGTGGGGAGGAATACAGACAAAACAAGTCAAAATGAAGAAAAATCAAAGTCCCTTGACCAAAGGGTTTGGTTGTGGAATAAGCCTCTGAAATATGCAAGAGGCAGTGTTAAAATAAAGCCATGTTCAATGCTCAAATGTGCTGTTTGGAATGGGGAGAGGGGGTTGGCCAGAAAGGGAAGTATATTTCTGTGATCTGTCTACGAATAATGTCAAAATGTCCTCCATTTTTATCATGCCTAAGAAACATGCATTTATATTAACATTTCTAAAAAAGCCTCAATTTTTTGGCGTTTCCTCCATTTTTAAAAAATGTGTCCTACATTTGAAAATGTTGTCCTGCATTTGTCCTACATTTGTCCCGGTTTGGAGGTCCTCACTTATGGCAACCCTAGCTGGGATTAGGAGTTTAGGGAGGGGATATGGAGAATTTTCAGCCAGAGAGCTACAAACCCTAGGATTCATTAGCATGATGCCATGACAGTTGACATGGAAAACAGTGGGACACATTCACACTAAAACATATTTACTGTAGTGTGAATGGATCCCAAATCTGCCATTTCCAAGCAGCCCTGTTTCTCTCTTTTTTAAAAAATCCTTCCTAGCTGCTTTGTCACTTAATTTTTGCCCCTGCCAGACTGTCAAATTGTTGCTGTGTCCCTTCAAGTTGTTTCCAACTTATGATGACATTAAGGCAAACCTATCATGGGGTTTTCAGAGATTGAGAGTATGTGACTCACACAAGGTCACCCAGTGGGTTTCCACAGCTGAGCGAGGAATACAATCTGGGCCTTTTCACAGTCCACAATTATAGCAACCATGAGTCCTCTTTAATTCCTGTGGCTTCATTCTGTGGAATCCTGGGATTTATAGTTTGGTGTCACACTAGACCTCTCTGGCTGAAAATTCTGATTACCCCTCCCTAAACTGCAAATCCCAGGATTCTGTAGGATGGAGATTTGGCAATTAAAGTGGGATATAATGCTATAATTATGGGGTGTGACAGGTTCCTTTTACTGGCAAACTACAGTTTCCATTCTCAGCTACAGCTACCCATCTATAAGGAGATCTAATATTATGATTAAGAAACATAATTCCTCTCCAGCTGTGTCAGTGAGGTGCAGCGTTTGGGCATCAGGAGAGAATATTGTGCTGTTGAAAACACTGGATGCTCTTCTGCTCCCATGCTGAATTTTCTTAAATGGTAGCAAAACAGTTTTTAAAATATATTTTCGCTTTTCCTTTAAAATAAGGCATATGGAAGTTTAACATGCTTTTATTTTTGCTCTTCTTCTTTTCTTTTTTTATACTGTAAGCATTTTTGGGAAGTCCACAGTCTCAAAGAACAGCTAAGAAGTATATTAAATTGGCAACATACATGCTGCATGATCCAATCTGTGTTTACTTAGAAATGCTTAATAAGTTCTACTGCTTTCAGTAGTGCTTATTCACTAGTATAAGAGTTTTTGAATACAGCTGTCTTCTTTTCCCCCAGCCCTTGTTGCAGTGGATAAAGTGAAGGAGAATATAAATGAGAAAGAGAAGAATCTACAGCCAGGAATTTCTCCAGAAGATGTACCACAAGACATCCCTTTGAGAAAGGAGAGAAAATTCCAGGGTCCTGATGGGGGAGATGTATGTCAGGCTCGGCGTAGATCGGAAAGGCAGAGGAAGGCTGAACCAAACAACAGACAACAGGGACCAGTTCCTACTAAGAATGATGGTCAGTCCATAGGGAAAAACCCTGCACAAAATAAAATCTGCAAAGGCAGAAAGCAAAAGCCATGCCCCAAATGTGGGAAAATATTTAGCCAGAGCATCCTTCTTCTTAAGCATAAAAAGACCCACACAAGAATGAAGCCTTATCAATGTTCAGAGTGTGGGAAGATCTTCAGTAACAGCACACATCTTAGTAAACACCAAAGAACCCACAGGAAAGAAAAACGTTTTGGATGCTCAGACTGTGGGAAAGTTTTCCATCGGAGTTCCCACCTCTCCTCGCACCGAGGAATCCACACAGGGATCAAACCATACAAATGTTCAGCTTGTGGGAAAAGCTTTCGTCGGGGTCCTGACTTTCGAAGGCACCAGATAATCCACACAGGAGAGAAATTGCATAAATGCATGGATTGCGGGAAAAGCTTCGGCCTGAGCTCTAGCCTTATCAAACATGAAAGAATTCATACCGGGGAAAAACCATATAAATGCTCAGACTGCATGAAAAGCTTCAGCCAGCGATCTCATCTTATTGTCCACAAGAGGACCCACTTGCGGGACAGACCATACAAATGTTCTTTCTGTAGTAACAGCTTTACCCAGAAAGTGCATCTTACTTCACATGAGAGAACGCACACAGGAGAGAAACCCTTTCAATGCTCCTACTGTGGGAAAAGATTTAAACTGAACGGGGCACGTATGAAGCATGAAAGGAGCCATGGGTGCCACTTGGATGCTCAGACTGTTGGGAAACTTTCTCCCAGCACTCCCACTTTGCGTCGTTCTGAGAGATCGACACGAAGATGGAACTGTCAAAATGTTCAAAGAGTGGGAAAAGCTGCAGGTTAACAATTCATAAGGAAAACAAACTTTCAAAACAGAAACAGACAAGCCAGATGTGTCATGCTCCACTACGTTGTTTTTTCTTAACATTCTGAGCTTCCAGGCTACTCCAGGCTTCCACTGACCAGGAAGCCTGGAGTAGAGTTTATCTGCACTGAAAATTTATTACTGTCGTGGCATCATCCTGTGAAATCCTGGGATGTATAGTTTGGTGAGGGGCTTAAAGTTCTGTGCCAGAGAGCTCTGGTGTGGTTTGTTGTTGTTGTTGTTGTTGTTGTTGTTGTTGTTGTTGTGTATCTTCAAGTTGTTTCCAACTTACAGCTACCCAAGGCATACCTATCTTGAGGTTTTCTTGACAAGATTTGTTCAGAGGAAGTTTGACATTGCCTCCCCTGAGGCTGAGAGCATGTGACATGCCCAAGGCCACCCCGTGGGTTTCATGGCTGTACCAGGAATCGAACCCTAGTTTCCAGAGTTGTAATCTAGTGTTCAAACCACTACGTTATTCTGGCTTTTGGTCTGGTAGTTCAGGTGAATTGCACCAGAACTCTCCAGCAGATGATTCTAAGTAATTGTCTACATTTGCTGGAATACTCTGGACTGTCCCCGGAGTATTCTGGTCCCCAGTTCCATACGAATCCACCCTCTTACCTGCTGCAACAAAACATGGCAACGACGGGTGGCTGCTTACCCACACAGTCCCAGGTGACACCGCTACTGCAGGCACAAATAGCTCTGGCATCAGAACAAGGTGATTGGATAAGGACGCTTTCAGGGACTGCACAGAAAGTCAGCCGCTTGTCATTGCCATGTTTTGCTCTAGATTTTCTGGAAAACCCAGAGCATAACATAAACCTTTTCATAACATAAACCCCATATCTGAGGATATGGGGATGGAAACCCTGAATTGGGTCTGGGCATTGTGTAAACAGCTGTGCCCGATTTGGGGTTTGGAGGCTGCCTGCATGATATAAACAGTATCCAGCCAGCCCGGAGGGAATTTGGGGTATATAAGTAATGTAGACAAGCCCTAGGTTTTTCACCAATTATGCACAAACCAGAATTCCATAGAGTTCAATGCACTGTACCAGTACTAACCTCACCCCACACTGCTGCTGCTGTTGCCCAGCACAAGTGAGGGGGACATTGTAGAGAGCCTCTTTTGTCTGTGGAAGCTCTCCATATGATCTAGAATTTTGAATGTCTGGAACCCATAGAGAACCTCCGCGGGCAGTAACAGCTTTCCTTTTGAAACGTCACATTGTACAGGCTGACAAAGCGGGGACCAAGGGGACACGGTTAGGGCATTCCCCCTTCCTTCTGTGTTCTGAATAACCACATCCACAAGGCCTGAATATGGCAATATTTAAGACCCAATAGATGAGATATGAGAGCGATCTGCGTCAGCATCTTCCCCTGCCCCTCCTCACACTATTTTTTTTAAATATAGAAAGCATTGGAAGAGAGATTGCCCAGATTTTTGGTGGAACAAGAAAGGAGAGCCAATGTCGCACATGCATGTCCTGTTTGTAGGGTGGCTGGCATTCTGGTTAAGGACTGTAGACAGGGATCCCTTGCAAAAACAAAGGGCTGACTACTTTTTTCTAAACTGAAGCTATTGCATAGTTTATTACAGATGTCATTCCCCATGATAATAAAACAGACATTTTCTTTCTGCTATATTATTCATCTTAATACCTTTTATATATACCCCTCTTGATTATAAGGAATTCAAATATTTTTACATTTGTAAAGACCTATACTTTTTCCATCTACCATTCTGAATGGTTTAAAATGGCCATTCCTGTTTTTTTTTAGTGATCTTTTTTTAAAGACGTAGGGGGGAAATCTCACTTTAGTAGCCGCTCACCTGTTTTAAAGACCAGGGGTGTGGGATAACAACAACAACAGCAACCATAATAGTATTTATTAGTATACCACTTTTTCTCCAAAACTGGGACTCAAAGCAGCTTACAGTCTAAAAACATAATACAATTATCTCTTCTCTTGCTTGCTTTAAATCCAAATTAAAGACTTCCTTGTTCTCTAAAGCATTTGGAACTGTATCTTAATATTGTTTTATAATTTTATATTTGATTATATGCATTAGTTGTTTTTACAGTTTGTATTTTAACTGCGTAACTTGCTTAATTTTGTACAGTTTATATTTTACGACTTTTAGGTTGCACGCCATTGGCAGGTTATATGCTGTTTTGATGTAAAGTGCCATGCAAATTTATGGCACTATATAAATAAACATTAATAATAATAATAATAATATTTTAATATAATTAAAAACTTACAAAAGTGTCAATTAAAATGGGATTAAACTATCACACTATTAAAAGATAATGCATGCACTGTGGAAATAATGCAGTTTGAAACCCCTTTAATGCCATTAGTCCATCCTACAGAGTCCTTGAATTTATAATTTTGGAAGGCACCAGTCCTCTTTGGCAGAGAAGGCTTGTAAAACCTTGTAAAACTACAGATCCAGGATGCTGTCAGCTGGAGCTACAGTACTTCAAGTGATGTTAAACTGCATTATTTCTGCAGTGTAAATGCATCCTTGGAATCTGCAGTACGTATATAGCAAAATCCTCATGATGTTAAATTCACTTAAATCTGGTTCAGTTTTGCATGCCATAGCAGCCTTCTGCCAGGATCTTTGAGTCCTGATTTTCACTTTATGGCCCTGTGCCCTTTTGGTTAGCCCCAACTATATTATTTCAGTAATATAATTTCAATAGTTTTACATGACGGTTGCTGCAGCCATCAAAAATGCAAAAAAAAGTACAAATAGGGGAGAAATGCAAAATATCCCCATAAGCTCTACAATAATAACAAGAGACACATTTAATAGAACACAAATAAAACTTTGCTGGGTGTGTTTCAAAAGACACTGAGCGCCAGCGCAGTTGCGGTTTCCAGTGTAGCCTGTGAAGCTGCCAGTTTAAAAACACAACAGTATCTTTCCTCTCACACAAGCTACACACATCCAGGATGATCAAACCACAGAACACACGCTAGAACCCAACACATGTGACAGAATCCTGGGATTTGTAGTTTGGGGAGGCACTAAGTACACCTCCCTGAACTGCACATCCCAGGATTGCATGGGATGCTGCCATGGTAGTTAAAGTGGGATCACGTAGAATTTGTGTGAATCTCAAAAGTGCTACAAGATCCCTTTGCATACAATCATGAAGAATTGCTTAATATGAAAAGGATTTGGGTGCGTTTACTTGTGTGTGTGCACCTATGCTGTGGAAATAATGCAGTTTGATGGCACTTTAGGCTCATTCCCACTACGATAAGCTCGGAATCGTCATTATATGCCCCTAGTTCTCACTGGAAATCGATTATGATCCTCATTGGATCGATTCCAGCGGGAACAAAGCGGAGCAAACAAAAAAAGCCCGGGTTATTTTGACAACACTTTTTTAGAGGTTCTTTTGGGGGAAATCGATTCTGAAGCGATCCCTAACCGTGGGAACACCAGATTATAATCTATTCTTTCTGAGGGGAGGGACAAATGGCAGAGGGGTGTGTGCATGTGCCTATCCCTGCCCAGAGATGTCACACACACACCCCAGTGCTGCCTTTTTGGGTTGATTTTTTTTTTTTAAATATAGAACTAATTGCAAAATCAATAGATTGGTAAAGCAACTACTTGCAAGGAGAGACCCCAGCCCTGATTCCTCCAAAGCAGGCCGCCGCTTGCCCCACTGCCGTGGGGACGTAGCCAAGGGGGTGAGTTCTTGGGGTCCGGACCCCCCTTCTGTTAGATAAAATGACTGGTGTGTGCTGCTGCGCTGCCGCACCTAAGCCCCATTATAAGGGTGGCACTTAGTCTGGACCCTCCCCCCTTCCCAAAATCCTGGCTACGTCTCTGACTGCCACCTGGCTCCCTGCACTGCTGGCTGCCGCGATGATTGACAGATGAGCGGCGCAAATGGGGATGACTTTAGGGGCAAAATAAAGCGATTTTGCTCCCAGTAAGAAAAAGACCTGCTTTATAGTGTGAACAGGGGACTTTTGAATTTGATTATCAACACGGAGCAGAGCCAGACTGGGATTCGGACTATACTGTAAGTGGAAATGACCCCTTTAACTGCCATGGCACCATCCTCCAGAATCCTGGGATGTGTAGTTTGGGCAGGCACCAGCACTCTTCGGCAGAGAAGGCGAAAAGCCTTGTAAAACAACAAATCTCCGATTTCATAGGGTGGAGGTAGAGCACTTAAATGTGGGGTCAAACTGCATTATTTCTACAGTGCAGATGATGATGATGATGTTTATTATTATTATTATTATTATTCAAGTTGATCAGTTAGGGTTCATATTCTACACTGTCAAAACTATGCAGTTTGACACCACTTTAAGCGTGATAGCTCCACCTTATTGGATCCTGGAATTTATAGTTCTACAAGGTCTTGAGTCTTCTCTGCCAAGAGTGTTGGTGCCTTACCAAACTACAAATCCCAGGATTCTGTAGGATTGGAGCCAAGGTTACAAGTTAAAGCAGTATCAAACTGCATGAGTTCTGCAGTGTCGATGCACCCTTCATCAGGAAGGCGCAGCCAGATTCCTCTGCCCTACCTTGCTTTCCTTTTTATGCTGGTAATGTGATTCTAAAATCACACAATTTCTCCTGTATGTTTTTGCTGCCCTCTTCACCTGATTGAAGAACCCTGTGTCTTTCAAAAGCTTGCAGCCTTGCAATACCTAATTGTGCACCTTTGGGGTTGTCCTATATACATAGGCCAACCCCAAAGGTGCACTATTTTTTATATATATATATATATATATATATATATATATATAGAGAGAGAGAGAGAGAGAGAGAGAGAGAGAGACCAACCCCAAAGGTGCACACAGTATATATGTATGTATGTACTGTGTGTGAGTGTGTGTGTGTGTATAGGTGCTACCACAATTGTTATGTGTTTTCAAGTTGTTTTTTCTGACTTGTGATCCTAAGGCGACCTTTTGCTGGGGTTTTCTTGGCCAGATTTGTCCAGAGGAGGTTTGCCATAGCTTTCCCCTGAGGCTGAGAGAGTGTGATTTGTCCAAGGGCTGCAATCCCAAGGACTTGGGGTTTTGCTGTGGGCATAGAAATGGGCAGGCTTGTAGGCAGGCAGCAGCCAGGCTGGTGTTTCTGTAGTGTAGTGGTTATCACGTTCGCCTCACACGCGAAAGGTCCCCGGTTCGAAACCGGGCAGAAACAACCAAGTCTTTCTTTTTTTTCTTTCTTCTTCCTGGATACAGAAAACTGCTCCCTGCTGATGGATGCTGGGTGGCGGAGCTGACATTTATACACAAATATAGCTGTTTGTTTATTTTAAATGAGGCAGCTTCCACCCAAGTCATGGCTGTGACTCTGCTCTGCACTGCAAGCAAATCCTATGGGAAATCTACCCCAGAAAAAGCAACTAGAAATGTGTTTTCTGCCTCCCCTGAATGAAAAAGGCCTTGAGACTAGGAAAAACTGCAGGATAAGGCCATTGTGTTTCGACTGCAACATCTCCTGCCCTGCATATTTTACTCCAGTCATTTGAGGACTCCTCTCAAACCACAAAGGGTTAAGCTGGGGGGAGGTAGATGTTAATGAGAAGTTACATCATAGCTGACCTAAGGCCCAACTGGCCAATCAGTAGAGCAGGACCGGGAGTTTCAAGAACCTTCCATCAGAGGTCTTTAAAAGGCCTTGGGGACCATGTGGTCCTTTGTCTCCATCTTTCTTGTTTTGGGAGCCCAGCTGATGGTCCTGTGCCAAAAGGCAGGCTTAAGGGATGGGTTGGAGCTAGGCAATGAGGGCCAGCTCCTTGCATCCAAAATCCCATCAAGGACTGCAGATCCCATCTCTGTGTGAGTAGCTTAGGAAATGTGTTAGCTAGTGCGTCTAGGCTTTTGTTTTCTTTATCGTTTGGCTTGCCTGAAATGAGCATCTTGTAACTATGCATTCTGTAGCTGCAAGGCAAGGAGGCTGGGCATGAATGATACCTTATTACTCTATTTGGTCTAGTAGAATAAATACCTTTCTTTAAATGTATCTGCTGTCTCTGTACTCCTATACATGTGCCTTGGCTCAGGTGTGCTTGCTTAGGTTAGCAAGGGAAGGAAACTTACGTCCTTAGCAAGCCCCAGTGTGCACTAAGGGGGGTTCATTGGAGATTCACTGGGTGGTGGCAGCTATTATTATTATTATTGCTGCCATGTCAATCCTGTTTTGGCTGCAACAACTCCTGCCCTGCATACTTCTTTATGGCAGCTAATAATAATAATAGTAATAATAAAAACTATTGGCAACTAATAATGATGATGATGATGTTTTTTTTATCTGCCATAAAGTATCCATCATGTTGTCAGGCTACAATGTCTCACAAAACGACAGTTCCCAAAATTGCACAGCATGGAGCCATGGCAGTTAAAATGGTGTCAAACTGGGTTATTTCTGCAGTGTGGAGGCAGCCATAATGGGATGTGTAGTTTCACAAGGTCTTCAGCCTCCTTTGCCCAAAAGAGAGCTGGTGCTTTATAAAAACTACAAATCCCAGGGTTCCTTAGGGTGGGGCCATAGCAGTTAAAAGTGGTCTCAATCTGCATTATTCCTTCAGTGCAGATGGGGGGGGAAGGCAGGGCTTCAAGGGAACCTCAGAATCCTAGAGAGGCATGGAAGTCTGGGGTAAAAGAACATGGCGGGGACGATAGAGATGGCGCCTCTCTAGGCTTCCCTGAGGAGCATAGAGAGAGAGGTTGAGAGAGGGAACCAACAAGGTAAGGGAGCCATTTTGGGGCTTTGCGGGGAAGGAGAAGAGTCCATTTTGTGGGGCTGACCCCGAGATCTGCATGGTTCCCCCCAACACAGGCTTTGAGCCTCCCCTTTTGGGCAATGGACCCCAAGGGTGGCTTTGTTTTGAGGAAGCAGCTTTGCTGGGGGCTTATAAAGAGCATTGGGAATGAAAAAGAGGGAAGGTTTAAATGCCCCCCTCCTGTTCTTGGATCTGCTCCCCATAAGGAGCCTTCTTGTTCCCCAAACTCCAGGGGAGTGGGAGTGAGCTGGGAGGGAGGGAAGGAACTGCACACACAATACACACACACACAAATATATATATATATCTATACACACACATATACACACATGCATACACAAATAAATACACACAAATATGCATACACACACAAATATACACACACACCTATACGTGCACACTATATATATACACACACACGCATAACACACACACACATACACAGATACATACATAGATATGCACACACACACAAATATACACATACATATATGTGCGCACACACACACACACACAAATATATACATAGATGCATGTACACACACATGCACGCATCCCCTACACACACACATATATATACATACATGCATACACAAATACAAATATGCATACACACACAAATATACACACACACACATATATACCCATACATATATGTGCACACACACTATACACATATATACATATTTACACACACACAAGATAACATATACACATGTGCACACACACATATGCACACATCCCCTATATGTATATACACACACACACATATACATGCACACATATACACACACACAAACCCTATATATGTATACATACAGTTGTCCCTCCTGATTCGTGGGGGGTCCCTGTGAATCAGAAAAACCGCAGATATCCAGGCCTCATTGGATATTGACTTCCCCTCTGCAGAAATTCAAGACTGAATGGGAAGTCCACGAACTAGGAGGGATGACTGCGTACACACACATATATAAACACATACATATGCAAGTGTGTGTGTGTTGTTGCCTTCAAGTTGTGTCCAACTTACAGTGACCCTATGACAGGATTTTCTTGGCAAGTTTCTTCAGAGCGGTTTTGCCATTGCCATCCTCTGAGGCTGACAGAGTGTGACTTGCCTAAGGATACCCAGTAGGTTTTCATGGCCCTGGGTGGATTCAAACCCTGCACTCCAGAATCATAGTCCAACACTCAATCCACTATACCATGCTGGCTCCCATACATACACAGACACACAGCAATGGCAACCCCTTCTAAACCAACTTGCCAAGAAAACCTACAGTTGCCATAAGTCGGACACAACTTGAAACAACATACACACATGCACATGTTAACATACATGTATATACACACAGACACAAATGCATACATACATACACACATATGTGCCAGCTTATTTCTTTCAGTTAGTCTCAAAGATGCTGCAAGATCTCTTTATGTACACACACACTTGCTGAGAGAGTGAAGCTAGAGGGATACCATCCTGTTGGTTTATGAAGAGGAAAAGAAACCCAGTGTTGTTGTTTATTGATATAGTGCCATCAATTTACATGGTTTTACAGTTTTATTGCTGTTGTTGCTGTGTGCCTTCAAGTCATTTCCAGTTTATGGTGATCCTAAGGCAACCCTATTACAGAGTTTTCTTGGCAAGATTTGCTCAGAGGTTTTTTCTTTCTTTGCTAGTGGCTCCCTCTGATCATCTTGCTGTCAGGAGGTTCTTCCTGATATTGAGCTGGAATCTCTTTTCCTGTAGTTTGCATCCATTGCTTCTGGTCCTAGTCTCTGGAGCAGCAGAAAACAAGCATGCTCAATCCTCAATATGACACCCCTTCAAATGTTTAAACAGGGCTATCATGTCACATAATCTTTTCTTCTCCAGACTAGGGCATGGTTTTCAGACCCTTCACCATTTTAGTTGCTCTCCTTTGGATATGCTCCAGCTTGTCAACATCCTTTTTGAACTGAGGCGCCCAAAACTGGACACAGGATTCCAGGTAAGGCTTGACCAAAGCAGAATAGAGAAGCATTATTACTTCTCTTGATAGACACTATACCTCTGTTGATGCAGCCTAGAATCACATTGGTCTTTTTAGGTGCTGCATCACACTGTTGACTCAAGTTCAACTTGTGGTTTGCTAGGACTCCTAGATCCTTTTCACGTGTACTGTTGTCAAAGTCCAAAGTGCATAATTTAAGATATGAAGTTGAGGATGAACCATGTTAGACTTACTTGATCAGGTATAAACAGAAGTGGTTGGGAAAGTAAACTTGTATAAAGGTCTCAACCAGTGGGTAGAAATATGGTGCTGGTCACTGACTGACAGCTTTAACTTTGGCATAACAAAACATTGACTGGATGGTTGCATCAGCCATTTGCCACATTCCATTCCTTGCTTCTCTGTCAGGTTGACACTATCCAGGGTCCAGTAACATCAAAAATTCACCAAACAGTGATATTTTTATTGGGTCAACCAAAATGCACAATATACATGTTGCAAGCCAGGGGTAGGCAACCTTTTTGAGCCGGGGGCCGGGTTGCTGTCCCTCAGACAACTGGGGGGCCGAAGCTGGGGGGTGGAGCTTCCACCCTCTGGGGGCGGGGGTGTGTGCTGGGGGTGGAGCTTCCACTATCCAGGGGCGGGGCCGCATGCTCCGCCCCCAGAGTGGTGATGATGATGATGATGATGATAGCCTGCTCCTAGCCTGCTCCTTCCAGGCTTCTGAGGGCCCTGGGGGCCCTGAGAGGCCGGGAAGGAGGAGAGGGCGTCCTAGCCTGCTCCTTCCAGGCTTCTGGGGGCCCTGAGAGGCCGAGAAGGAGGAGAGGGACACCCGCAAGGGCGTCCTAGCCTGCTCCTTCCAGGCTTCTGGGGGCCCTGAGAGGCCGAGAAGGGGGAGAGGGACACCCGCAAGGGCGTCCTAGCCTGCTCCTTCCAGGCTTCTGGGGGCCCTGAGAGGCCGGGAAGGAGGAGAGGGATGCCCGTGCGGGCATCCTAGCCTGCTCGTTCCAGGCTTCTGAGGGCCCTGGGGGCCCTGAGAGTCCGGGAAGGAGGAGAGGGCGTCCTAGCCTGCTCCTTCCAGGCTTCTGGGGGCCCTGAGAGGCTGAGAAGGAGGAGAGGGACACCCGCAAGGGCGTCCTAGCCTGCTCCTTCCAGGCTTCTGGGGGCCCTGAGAGGCCGAGAAGGAGGAGAGGGACACCCGCAAGGGCGTCCTAGCCTGCTCCTTCCAGGCTTCTGGGGGCCCTGAGAGGCCGAGAAGGAGGAGAGGGACACCCGCAAGGGCGTCCTAGCCTGCTCCTTCCAGGCTTCTGGGGGCCCTGAGAGGCTGGGAAGGAGGAGAGGGATGCCCGTGCGGGCATCCTGGCCTGCTCCTTCCAGGCTTCTGAGGGCCCTGGGGGCCCTGAGAGTCCGGGAAGGAGGAGAGGGCGTCCTAGCCTGCTCCTTCCAGGCTTCTGGGGGCCCTGAGAGGCTGAGAAGGAGGAGAGGGACACCCGCAAGGGCGTCCTAGCCTGCTCCTTCCAGGCTTCTGAGGGCCCTGGGGGCCCTGAGAGGCCGGGAAGGAGGAGAGGGATGCCTGTGCGGGCGTCCTAGCCTGCTCCTTCCAGGCTTCTGGGGGCCCTGAGAGGCCGGGAAGGAGGAGAGGGATGCCTGTGCGGGCGTCCTAGCCTGCTCCCTCCAGGCTTCTCAGGGCCCTGGGGGCCCTGAGAGGCCGGGAAGGAGCAGAGGGCATCCTAGCCTGCTCCTTCCAGGCTTCTGGAGGCCCTGAGAGGCTGAGAAGGAGGAGAGGGACACCCGCAAGGGTGTCCTAGCCTGCTCCTTCCAGGCTTCTGGGGGCCCTGGGGGCCCTGAGAGGCCGGGAAAGAGGAGAGGGACGCCCCCGCGGGCGTCCTAGCCTGCTCCCTCCAGGCTTCTGAGGGCCCTGAGAGGCCGGGAAGGAGGAGAGGGACGCCCGTGGGGGCGTCCTAGCCTGCTCTCTCCAGGCTTCTGAGGGCCCTGGGGGCCCTGAGAGGCCGGGAAGGAGGAGAGGGACGCCCGTGCGGGCATCCTAGCCTGCTCCCTCCAGGCTTCTGAGGGCCCTGGGGGCCCTGAGAGGCCGGGAAGGAGGAGAGGGACGCCCGTGGGGGCGTCCTAGCCTGCTCCCTCCAGGCTTCTGAGGGCCCTGGGGGCCCTGAGAGGCCGGGAAGGAGGAGAGGGACGCCCGTGGGGGCGTCCTAGCCAGCTCCTTCCAGGCTTCTGGGGGCCCTGAGAGGCCGGGAAGGAGGAGAGGGATGCCCGTGCGGGCATCCTAGCCTGCTCGTTCCAGGCTTCTGAGGGCCCTGGGGGCCCTGAGAGTCCGGGAAGGAGGAGAGGGCGTCCTAGCCTGCTCCTTCCAGGCTTCTGGGGGCCCTGAGAGGCTGAGAAGGAGGAGAGGGACACCCGCAAGGGCGTCCTAGCCTGCTCCTTCCAGGCTTCTGGGGGCCCTGAGAGGCCGAGAAGGAGAAGAGGGACACCCGCAAGGGCGTCCTAGCCTGCTCCTTCCAGGCTTCTGGGGGCCCTGAGAGGCCGAGAAGGAGGAGAGGGACACCCGCAAGGGCGTCCTAGCCTGCTCCTTCCAGGCTTCTGGGGGCCCTGAGAGGCTGGGAAGGAGGAGAGGGATGCCCGTGCGGGCATCCTGGCCTGCTCCTTCCAGGCTTCTGGGGGCCCTGAGAGTCCGGGAAGGAGGAGAGGGCGTCCTAGCCTGCTCCTTCCAGGCTTCTGGGGGCCCTGAGAGGCTGAGAAGGAGGAGAGGGACACCCGCAAGGGCGTCCTAGCCTGCTCCTTCCAGGCTTCTGAGGGCCCTGGGGGCCCTGAGAGGCCGGGAAGGAGGAGAGGGATGCCTGTGCGGGCGTCCTAGCCTGCTCCTTCCAGGCTTCTGGGGGCCCTGAGAGGCCGGGAAGGAGGAGAGGGATGCCTGTGCGGGCGTCCTAGCCTGCTCCCTCCAGGCTTCTCAGGGCCCTGGGGGCCCTGAGAGGCCGGGAAGGAGCAGAGGGCGTCCTAGCCTGCTCCTTCCAGGCTTCTGGAGGCCCTGAGAGGCTGAGAAGGAGGAGAGGGACACCCGCAAGGGTGTCCTAGCCTGCTCCTTCCAGGCTTCTGGGGGCCCTGGGGGCCCTGAGAGGCCGGGAAAGAGGAGAGGGACGCCCCCGCGGGCGTCCTAGCCTGCTCCCTCCAGGCTTCTGAGGGCCCTGAGAGGCCGGGAAGGAGGAGAGGGACGCTCGTGGGGGCGTCCTAGCCTGCTCCCTCCAGGCTTCTGAGGGGCCTGGGGGCCCTGAGGGGCCGGGAAGGAGGAGAGGGACGCCCCCGCGGGCGTCCTAGCCTGCTCCTTCCAGGCTTCTGGGGGCCCTGAGAGGCCGGGAAGGAGGAGAGGGATGCCCCCGCGGGCGTCCTAGCCTGCTCCCTCCAGGCTTCTGGGGGCCCTGAGATGCCGGGAAGGAGGAGGAGGACGCCCGCGCGGGCGGCTCTGCCTGCTCCTTCCAGGATTCTGAGGGGTCTGAGGGCCCTCAGAGGCCGGGAAGGAGGAGGAGGACCCCCGTGCGGGTGTCCTAGCCTGCTCCCTCCAGGCTTCTGAGGGCCCTGAGAGGCCGGGAAGGAGGAGAGGGAAGCCCGTGCGGGCGTCCTAGCCTGCTCCTTCCGGGCTTCTGGGGGCCCTGGGGGCCCTGAGAGGCCGGGAAGGAGGAGAGGGACGCCTCCGCGGCCGTCCTAGCCTGCTCTAGCCAGGCTTCTGAGGGCCCTCGGGGCCCTGAGAGGCCGGGAAGGAGGAGAGGGACGCCCGCGCGGGCGTCCTAGCCTGCTCCTTCCAGGCTTCTGAGGGGCCTGGGGGCCCTCAGAGGCTGGGAAGGAGGAGGAGGACACCCGCGCGGGCGGCTCCGCCTGCTCCTTCCAGGCTTCTGAGGGGCCTGGAGGCCCTCCGAGGCCGGGAAGGAGGAGGAGGACACCCGCGCGGGCGGCTCCGCCTGCTCCTTCCAGGCTTCTGAGGGGCCCGCTGCCGCCGTCGGAGCCCTGTTTGAGGCCTCCGACGGCCACAGCGGGCCTCCTGGAGGCCTGTGTTTTGCGCGACCTTTTCTGAGGTCGCGCGAGACTTCACCTCTGGGCGCCGCCATTTTTTTCGCCGAAAATGGCGGCAAAGTCTCGCGCGACCTCAGGGAAGGTCGCGCGAGACTTCGCCGCCATTTTAGGCGAAAAAATGGCGGCGCCCAGAGCAGCAAAAGCCGCAATAGGCGGCGGCGGCAACAGCAGCCAGGGGCCGGCTAGAAGGCCTCCGCGGGCCACATCCGGCCCGCGGGCCGGAGGTTGCCGACCCCTGTTGCAAGCTTTCAAAGCTCAAGTATCCAGGAACAATAGAAAATTCTTTCTAGGACTAGAGGATGAGGGTGGGCATACTGACACTTTTCTATTAATACCAGACGTTCTTTTCAGTTTTCCATACTGGTGTCCCATGGTTGTTGTTCTGTGCCTTCAAGTCATCTTCTGACTTCTGGCGACACTAAGGCAAGCCTAATGTGCGGTTTTCTTGGCAAGTTTTTTCAGAGGGGTTTGCCATGGCCATCCTCTGAGGTTGAGAGTGTGTGGCTTTTGCCTTATCAGTTTGGTACCTCATGACATCTCAGCACACACACACACACACCCAGAGATGCCCCGTGCCCATCTCCTCCCTCCTTTTCTGCCTTACTCAAGGAAATCCCAAGCAGAGGGGAGAGGAGACCAGCTTGACTTGGTGTGGATTGGGAATGTCTCCTGCACAGCTCGCATTCCTGACAACCAGTATCTGCTTCCATTTTCTGGTGCCTTAGTGGGGGAGTGGGGACTGCCAACATTGTATCCCCTTATTTTTTGCACCCAGGATGGAATACCTCCCCTTCTCTTCCATTGGTGCAACACTGACCAGGACAGCATCATTCCTATGGAAACAGTGTAGCTCAAACTTTTCGTTTGCCTTGCCATCGCTTTGCTAAGTAATTGGGAATTTTAAAAATCATATGTTGCACTGCATTCAGAATATTTTGATAAGTAACTCCTGGATTTAATATTGTGTTGCTTATTCCAATATTGAAAACATACACAAAGTTAATGTATTTTAATGGTCACAGAAGCAAAGATCAAACCTTAGTTCTTTTCCTTTTCTTGTTCATTATACAGGCAGCCCTCTGTGTCCACAGATTTAACCATCTATAGTTTGAAAATATTCAAAACAATATAAATTCCAAAAGCAAACCTTGAATTTGCCATTTTATATAAAGGACATCATTTTACTATGGGCCCGAACAGACAGGCAAAAAAAAAAAAAGCTGATTTGGGTAACTTTGGGAGGTATGCTGTTTAAAGGATGCATGCTTCCTAAGAGGCTGGAAACAGTGTCGAAACCACGCTCCACTCCTAAGGACTAGAGCATAGCTTCGTCACAGCTGCTGACATCTTAAGATGCATGTGTCATTTAAACAGCATACCTCCAAAGTGACCCGTAGCAGCTTTATTTTGGCCTCTCTGTTTGTGCCCTATGCCATTGTACGTAATGGGACTTGCTCATTTGTAAAGTAATGTATTTTAACTGTTGGTTTTATGTGTTTTGTATTTTAACATGTTGTGCCCCACCTCAAACCTTGGGAGGTGGGAATTGTTGTTGTTGTTGTTGTTATCATCATCATCCACTAATTTTGGTATTCATGGGGGGGGGGCGAAACCAAATCCCAGCGAATACCAAAGACCCATTGTATCAACAGCTGTCAGAGTCCAGAGATGGCCTAGTTTATATGTCCTTTCTCTTCCTCAGAGACAGAGGTATAGTGTGAACAATGGGTTCAAGTAAACAACATTTGGACATTGGCACTTGCCTACTACTTGATACATGGAAATATACGTAGATTATTTGTGACTAGAGAACTTTTACACTGAGAACACATTTAATGCAAGGGATATATTCTGGGACCATAATGAAAATTGTGGATGATGGCAAATGCTATTTTTTTTTACCTGAAAGAAATTCCGTCTTGGGTTTCCAGCGGAAGCATACTATAAAATCACTCTGGAGGACCCAGAAATGGCTAGAAAACTGTTCTTTCTAGGCATTTCCAGCTTCTCCAGTGTGATTCTGTGGTACACTTGGGCCACAGGTTAAACAGGGCAGCATGCAAATGCAACTGACAGGTAGAATACTACTCAGTGAGATATCAGGCAAACATGAGAGATATCAGGCAAACATGAGAGAGTGCAAGCAGTGTGCGCACCAAGAGGAATCTACAGCTTGTTGTGGATAAGTGAAACTGTGTTAAACTAATCCAAATTAAACTTACTGTATTTTTTTAAGTGCTCATGGCTATATATTTCACGTTCTGTTTCCTTCCCCAAACAGGAGATGGAAAGGACAATAAGAAATAAGCAGAGCCATCTGTGGAAATAAGCAAGGTGTCAAGATCCTTGGGAAACAAAGAGGACCAAAATGGAACGTGGTAAACCATTCATCTCCATGAACCCCTGATACCACAGGATAACAAAAGAAAGAAAAGGGGGAAAAGCCCATTGTGTGGGAAGATATTAAACCATTAATGAACACTAAAGAGACATTATAGAACCTGAACAGGGAAGAAATCATGTAAATGCATGAAGTTTGGAAGTTTCAGCTGATGTCAAAATTTCGCCTCAAATCAGAGAGCACAAAGAGAAAATACACCCTGTAAATGCATGCAGTGTACAAAGAGCTTGAGTAACAAAAATTCTTACTCATCTTACTGCTCTCAGAGGCAGAAACCACATAAACATATGGAGTGTGGAAAGAGTTTCAGTCAAAGTCAAAAGCCTTCCTCACCTCAAACAAACAACACAGGAGATAAACAATATAAATGCATGGAGTGTGGGAAGAGCTTCCGTCAACGGCCACACCTTACCACACATCTAAGAACCCATACAGGAGAGAAGCCATATAAATGCATGGAGTGTGGAAAGAGCTTCACTACAAATGAAAAATGTAATGTACATCAAAGAATCCACACAGGGGAAAAACCATATAAATGCATGGAGTGTGGAAAGAGCTTTAGTCAAAGTTCCCATCTTATTTCACATCAAAGAATCCATACAGGGGAAAAACCATATAAATGCATGGAGTGTGGAAAGAGCTTCAGTCAAAATGAAAATCTTACTATCCATAAAAGAATCCACACAGGAGAGAAACCATATAAATGCATGACTTGTGGAAAGAGCTTCAGTGACCAGGGATCTCTGACTAAGCATCAGAGAACCCATACAGGAGAGAAACCATATAAATGTATGGAATGCGGAAAGTGCTTCAGTGGTAGTCAACAACGCGTTTTACATCAAAGAACACACACAGGAGAGAAACCATATATATGTAAGGTATGTGGAAAGAGATTCACTGGGAGTCAGCATCTTCACAAACACCTAAGAACACATACTGGAGAAAAACCATATAACTGCAAAGAGTGTGGAAAGAGCTTTAGTGAAAATTCAAAACTTGTTCTACATCAAAGAATCCATACAGGAGAGAAACCATATAAATGCATGGAGTGTGGAAAAAGTTTCAGTGAAAGTTCATCTCTTACAGTACATCAAAGAATCCACACAGGACAAAAACCATATAAATGCATGGAGTGTGGAAAAAGCTTCGGTGATAGTGGAAGTCTTAGTAGGCATCAAAGAACCCACACAGAAGAGAAACCATATAAATGCATGAACTGTGGAAAGAGCTTTAGATATTGTACAAATCTTACTGTCCATCAAAGAGTCCACACAGGAGAAAAACCGTATCAGTGCATGGAGTGTGGAAAGAGCTTCGGTTACAGGGAAAGTCTTACTATCCATGAAAGAACCCACACAGGAGAGAAACCATATAAATGCATGGAGTGTGGAAGGAGCTTCAGTGAAAGAGGAAAGTATACTATACATCAAAAAACCCACACAGGAGAGAAGCCATATATATGTAAAGAATGTGGAAAGAGATTCCCACTGAGGCAACAACTATCCTCACACCTACGAAGCCATACAGGAGAGAGACCATATAAGTGCACTGAGTGTGGAAAGAGCTTCAGATACACGACTAACCTTTCCATACATAAAAGAATCCATACAGGAGAGAAATCCTTTAAATGCACAGAATGTGGTAAGAGTTTTAGGGATAGTGGAAGTCTTACTAAACATCGGAGAACACATACAGGAGAGAAAACATATAAATGCATAGACTGTGGGAAGAGTTTCAGTATAAGTCAACATCTTTCTTTGCATCAAAGAATCCACACAGGAGATAAGCCATATAAATGTGTAGAATGTGGAAAGAGTTTCAGACAAAACCAACACCTTTCATCTCATCTAAGAACCCACACAGGAGAGAAACCATTTAAATGCACATACTGTGGAAAGAGCTTCAGGAATAAGGGAGCTCTTACTGCCCATGAAAGAATCCATACAGGAGAGAAACCATATAAATGCACAGAGTGTGGAAAGAGCTTTCGTTATAGTGGAAGTCTTACTGTCCATCAAAGAACCCACACTGGAGAGAAACCATATCACTGTATGAAGTGTGGTAAGAGCTTTATTGATAGTGGAAGTCTTTCTAAACATCAAAGAATACACACACCTCAAAGAACCCGCACAAGAAAGAAACCCACTAAATCCATGAAATACTGAAAGAGCAGTGAAAGTAAACACCTTTCTATAGATCAAAAAAACTAAACATAGATGAGGAACCATATCGGTATATGAAATGTGGAAGGATATTCAGGATGAATAAGAACCTCCATAGACATCAGATAACTCATGCATTGATTGAATGAACTTCAGGGAATGAACTTTAGTGTGATTTGAAGAACCATATTCCTCATCAAAAAGCCCATATTTAGGAGAAGCTAAATAATGGTGTAGAGTGTTGCTTGACAGTAAGAGCTGTTTGACACTGGAAGACACTTCCTTGGAGAGTGATGGAGCCTCTTTCTTTGGAGGTCTTTAAACAGAGGCTGGATGGCCATCTGTTGAGGATGCTTTGAGTGTGAGTTCCTGCATGGCAGGGGGTTGGACTGGATGAGCTTTGTGGTCTGTTCCAACTCTATAATTATCTGATTCCCCCCCCCTCCAAGGATCTTTACTCAACATCTGAGTTCTAAGGGTGAATCTGTATATAGTGGACCATTCCCATCTGCAGCAGTTTGATCCTACATCCACAGATGGGGGGAAAAAGTGGATGTTTATGCTCCATATTATTCAGTGGTGGTGACTGCACACAAACGTATCAGCATGTCCATGCATACACTGCCATTGAATAATACATGGTGTGGCAATCCACAGCAGATCCACTGTTGATAACTGAAGCTGTCCAAAAGCCCTACAAACCATCAAGGCCACTTGAAGCTCCTGAGACAAAAACAAATTCAGGAATCCTCTGAAGCTCTGTACCTGTCCTTTTGGTCTGATGCCCTCACTGGAAGAGGTTACATCAGACACGGACCCAGTTGCTAAAGTAAGTACTGACCCTCAGTAACTGTCAGTGCCCAGTGTTAATATGGTGTGGTTTCTAAACCAGAACAGCATGTGAAGCTATGAAGAGCAGTGTTGGGTCAAATTAATGGCTCTCTTATCCCAGTATTCTGTCTGCACATCCATTTTCACCTCAAGGATATCAGCATAACTGCATTCATCTTATACACTGGAGCAGTGGTTCTTAACCTTTTCTTTACCAACAACCTCCTTTAAATATCTTTTGTTGCTGCAGATCACCCAAGACGTAATTCAAGATTTAAAACCTTAAAGTGCATCAAATATTTATATAACACTGGTCTTCAGGGATGTTCTCATTTGGAGATACTGCAGCTGGCCTTTGGATGAAGCTTTATAAGACACTAGAAAAGCAGTGGAAGCAACATCTTTAGGTGGACTTTATCTACCAATCCTTTGCTGATCAGACTTCTCACTTGTTTTGATTTGCCTGGGCCAGGACCTGGACTTTTGTTTTACTTTGTCTTTGGCTCCCACTTGCTTGGCATGCCAGATAATTCCATTTTTCTGACCCTGGGCCTATATGTTTACTCTGTTCCTTGATACTCCTGTCCATATCTGTCTGCCAACTGGGTATGGTTTTGCTGCTTTGGAGTCTAGACTCTGAAACTTAGGTGCTGAAACTTTCCTGTCTGGAATGAGGCCACACAGGGGAAGTGCCACACAGTCAGCAGTAATTTATCCATTTCTTGGGTGTGGGAACAACATCTCAATCTTGTGGGGATCTGATCTTGTAGCACCTTTGAGACTGACTAAAGAAGTTGGCAGCATGAGTTTTCGTAGACACCAATGCATCTGAGGAAGTAGACTTCTGCCTACAAAAGCTCATGCTGCCAATTTTGTTCTTTAGTTAATCTCAAAGGTGCTACAAGATCTCTCTACATACTGATGCTACAGACTAACACAGCTATATCTTTGAATTCTATCACTGTGGGTTCAGTTTTCTGACCTTTATCCCACTTTCAGATAAGAATAATTTGTAAATTTGGACATAGTATGTTTAGCAAATGAAAAATTAGAATTGGGGTTGATCCAAGGGTTGAAGAAAGGAGCAGTGGGATTGAGTAGTGGTGTGTTACAATAACCCTGAGATGGGGTCTCTCATCTGTTCTGGAACTACAGTTCCCATGATCCTTCACCATTGGCTGTGCTGCCTGCGGCTGATGGAAGATCAACAAAATCTGAAAGGTTGTATGTTCTCCACTCCAACCTTGCCAGTGAAGAACAGAATATTGTCAGTTCACTAATAGGAAGGGAGACCACAAAGTTGTATTAGAGCTAAGCAACCAGTAAGTGTTTTCGATGTTGTGGTAGCATTCACTAGACAAAATAATATGTAACCATGCTGGGAGTAGGTTCTGTCGTTGTGTGCCTTGAAGTTGTTTCTGACTTATAGCAACCATAAGGTGTCCCTATCATGGGGTTTCCTTGGTAAGATTGGTTCAGAGAAGGTTTGCTATTGCCTTCCCCTGAAGCTGAGAGTATGTGACTTGCCCAAAGTCACCCAGTGGGTTTAATTGCTGAGCTGGGAATTGAGCCCTGGTCTCCAAAGCTCCAATGCTCCAACCATTTATCTTTAATTCTTAATGATTACATTTTAAAGTGTGTATTCTTAAAATTAGTGTGCCAATGTAGTAGAAAGGTCTTGTGCATCCTGTAGTTAATGTATGAAACCAGAAGGTTTTAGGCCTAAGTTTCCATAAAAAATAGATACACATCTATGGAAAATAAACATCAACAGAGTGGACTGATAAAAATGAAATAGTATTATGTGTCTTTGTTGTTGTGTAATTTTAGGTTGTCTCTGAATTATGGCAACCATAAGGCAAACCCATTATGGGCTTTCTTTTTTGTTGCAAAATTTGTTCAGATGGGGTTTGCTACTGCCTTCCTTTGAGGCTGAGAGAGCGGGACTTGCCCAAGTTCACTTAGTGGGTTTCCATGTCTGAGTGGGGATTTGAACCCTGGTCTCCCAGATTCAAACCACTACACCCTTAATTTACATTATTTTAACATCTGTTGAGAGAGCTGAAGCATCTGCTGAGACGTAATGCATCTTGAGACTCCCATTTACATTTTCTTTATTGAAGACTGGCCATTCCTGAGTCAGTAATAAAGCATCCTGAGAGGCCTCTGAATATGTTAAGAATATGAATATGTTAATCTCCATTTGTTCCTTTGCGGAGAAGCCAACTCTTCATAGCAATATAGCAATAGCAAGTAAATTTCTATACCGCTTATCAGTGAACTATCACTCCCTAAGTGGTTTACAAAGTGCAAGCCAATTGCCCCCAACAGGTTGGGTACTCATTTTAGCGACCTTCAGGCTGAGTGGACCTTGGAGCTGTCCTCTAGGATCGAACTTACAATATTATGTCTGCAGTACCAGCATTTAACCACTGCACCACCAGGGTTCTTTGGGTGAATGTAGACAAAAAAGTGTGCTGTGTAGTGTATTGGTTAGAACTGGCACACTGGGATTTAGGGGCTTTTTCATGCTATACCTTTATAGTTGTAGTTGTAGAATTCCACAATAACTCCCATGATTCCACCTATGGAATTCTGGGATTTGCAGTTTCCAGAGGGGTACTTCTAATTCTCATCCCAAGAGCCCTATTGTCTCACAAAACTACAACTCTCAGGACACCATAGAATGTGGAATCATAGTGCTATAATTACAGGGTGACCAGACATCCTACATTTCCTGGACATGTTCTATACTTCAGTCTGTCCAGGAGGAATTCCAGAATGTCTGCCATTTTGAGTATGACCAAGAAATATGAATTTATATTTATCTTAGTGTTTTTAGCTTTTAGTTTGAAATGCTCTACATTTTTCTTGAATGTCCCACATGTTGCATGTGCCTTGTCTTCCTTTTCAGTCATGACATTTGGTCACCCTGTATCATTATGTACAGTGGTCCCTGCACATTCGCTGGGGTTAGGGGCACAGGACCCCTGTGAATGTGGAAAAACCACAAATAACAAAAACACTGGTGCTTTACAGACTGCCCAAAGAGGGCAGTCTGCCGGCGCCTCCGTTTCCGCCGTCGGGAAGCCTCAGCCTCCACACGGCGAGGCTTCCCGGCGGCCGAAAAAGAAGCCCCAAAAGGGGGCTTCCTTTTGTGCTGCAGAAATGACGCCGCAAGGTGCCAATGGCACACTCGTGTCATTTCCATGGTGCGATGTGCGGACGCTAAGCGTTCGCTATGTCAAAATGGCAGCGCCCATGTAGAATGGGCGCCATCATTTTGTACATGCTCACTGTGTACTAGGGTTAGGGGCGTCCTTTCTGGACGCCCCTTTCTAACCCTAGTACGTGCCGTGCACGTACTTTCCGCCTGTGCGGAACGGGCCACTTTTTATCTGAGAGAATACCTTAGGTCCTCCAGTGCAACTCTGTGGTCAACATCTGCCAGATTTGTCCATAAAATTGTGCTGGAGGAGCTACAAATACCTAGTGGATTGTTCTCTCTAGGAATCTCCAGGTCCTTCAGTGCAACCTTTGGTTAAAGTTGACCATAGAGTTGCACTGGAGGACTTAGATATTCCTAGAGAGAACATACTAATACAATCTATGAATAATAAAATCTGCAAGAGTCAAATCTGCATATCTGGAGGGATGACAAGTGTGAATGAACCTTGGAACTCCAGATCTGCATACTGCCCACAGGTGGGCCTATAGCCTGCAGTGAGTAGAGCCAGTGGCATCTCTAGAGTTGGTGTCATGGGTGCGGTAACTCATGGTGTCACCCCCCATTGACCACCTCCTATACCACACCACACAGAAGCCTTAGAAATGTTTTTTGTACTAATGTTACTCATCAGTTATAATTCTCATATGTCAGTGAATATAATGGCAATAACTGTGATGTAAACAACTAGCACAATTAAAAGAAAAAAATTGAAAAATGAAAAACAGGGTGTCACCTGGTGTAGTCTGCACTCCTCGCACCCCCTAGTGAAAAGTCAGTCTTTTCCTTTCCCCGTCCTTTCCTTAATTGATCCATTCTCTCCCCCCAAGAATCACACACAGATTTATAAGAAAACACACATGTTCATTTTACAGAGACACACGTAAGAGCGCATGTGTCCCAATTCATCTAACACGTCCAACCAGAAATACACAAAATGAGAAACCCAGAGACGGAGGAGTGAGTATTCTGGAGCCATCTAGGCACTTTTGGATTCCCCCCCCCCCCATGGCTCTGATGGAGGGTAGGCAGCTTGTAGGAGGCTCTTTTCGCAGATACTTGCCAAGATCATAATTCGATCCGCAGGGAGAGGTGGGAATAATAATAATAATAATAATAATAATAATTATTATTATTATTATTATTATTATTGCCTAGGTTACTCCGGTCCCATTTTAGGAGTTCCTCAAGGGATAGGAAGGGAGAAAGAAACTGGTTTAGAAGTACCTCTCAGTTTTCTGGAAAGTTCTAGTTACCTTCAGATGTGGCAGCAGCTGACTTAGGCTGCTGCCACACTGCAGGATTAATGCAGTTTGCTACTGCTTTAACTATGGCACCATCCTATGGAATTCTGGGATTTGTAGTTTTTCGTGGCACCAGAGCTCTCTGACAGAGAAGGGTAAACATCTCACAAAACTACAAATCTCAGATTTCCATAGAATTGTGCCATGAGGAGGGAGCAACTTGTTTTCTGCTGTTTCAGACAGAGACTGGGACCCGGAGCAATGGATGCAAGCTCCAGGAAAACAGATTCCACCTCAACATTAGGAGGAACCTCCTGACAGTAAGGGCTGTTCGACAGTGGAACACACTCCTTCCTCAGAGTGTAGTGGAGTCTCCTTCCTTGGAGGTCTTTAAGCAGAGGCTGGATGACCATCTGTCAGGGATACTTTGACTGAGAGTTCCTGCAGGACAGAATGGGGTTGGACTGGATGGCCCTTGCGGTCTCTTGCAACTCTATGATTCTAGGTAGTACCAAATTGCATTAATTGTGCTGTGTAGATGCAGCCTCAGTCTCGGGGGGGGGGGCAATTAGATATTCAGTGTGATAATGTTTTTTTCATATGAAAAAAAATTAGGTTTAAATCAAAGAAATCAGTATTTTTTTCTTTTGGAATCTAACTTTTATCTCCCCCCCTTTAAGAACTGTGTTGACAGTGCAATGGGGTGGAGCGGTGGGGAGAACTATAATACCTCTGTTCTCTTCAGCATGATACACTATTCCAAATAGTGAGAAGCCTATTAGGATCAGAATCTGTCAGGGTACTTTGAAATAAATTGTTACTGGGGACACAAGAGAATTATAGCACTATGATTCCAGTTTAACTGCCATAATTCCATTCTGTGAATCCTGTGATCTGCAGTCTTTCTTGGTATGTGCCCTCAAGTCATTTCTGACTTATGGCAACCCGAAGGCAAACCTTTAATGGGGTTTTCAGTCCAACATTGACACCACAACCAACATACTGGCTCTAGCGCCTCCCCAGGCTACAAACCTTGGGGCTCCATAAGATGTTGCCATGGCAGCTATAGTGCTATAAGTGTGTAATGTGGAAGGGTACTATAAGGTTTCCTTGCTCCCATTCAAAAGGTTCATGTGTACAGGTATACAGTCAACAAAGATGTTTTTAAAGATTTCTTCTTTCACAAAAAAAAAAAAAAATGGTACCAGAGGTGGAAAGAACGAGGATAGATTTCTACACTACACACAAAGCATTTCAACATTTTCCAGCAAAAGCTTTTATTCAAAACGTAACAATATGCCTAGGCGAAATGAAACAACCAGGTCAAGGTGGCCTTGCAGAAGTAAAGAAAAATATGTTGAACTTCCTAGAGACTAGATGCATCTGAGGAAACAGGCTCAATGTCAAGTCTACCAGCTTCTTTCTTTCAATTAGTCTCAAAGGTGCTTCAAAAACCCTTTGTGTGTGAACAAGTTGTAACATAAGGTTGCGTCGATTTGAGTACTTAAAACAAGTTTTGCTGTTGTGTGCCTTCAAGTCGTACCTGTCTTATGGCAACCCTATCCTGGGGTTCTCTTGGCAAGATTTGTTCAGAGGAGCTTTGCTATTGCCTTCCTCTAAGGCTAAGCTGAGGGAGTGTGACTTGCCCAAGGCCACTCTGTGGGTTTCATGGCCAAGCTGGGAATCAAACTCTGGTCCCCAGAGTCTCTCAAATCATTATGCCACACTGGCCATCTTAAAACAAATACAGCATAGCACACACACACACTGAAGTCAAGGTTAAAACAGAATTAAACTGTTAATGGTATTAAAACAATTTAAATTATTCACCAAAAAGGTCCAACGGAAGCAGTTCAGCATCTTCAAAAGCCCCTTTCTAAAAGTTTGTCACAATAAGAAAAATCCTTGCTTGCTGATGGAAGGACAGCAAGGAAGAGGCCATTCCCTCTGCCATGGCAAAGGGATTTTCAGAGCTATGGGGCAGCTGCTGAGAAGGCATTCCCTCTTGCATTCCCACTAGTTGTGCCTGTGAAGGTGGTAGGACTGAGAAGTGCTCCTCCTGAGGATCTCAGGGCCTGGGCAGGGAGACACTGTTAGGATATGGCCATATTGTCATGAGAGACTTCTTCTTTAAACCTGAGGTTACCTTTTACCTCTTACTTATTAGAAGGGCCCTTGTCAATGTGACCCCCTACCCAGTATCCACTCTTTATACTACACTCTCTCTAAATGTATAAAGGCTAGGGTCCTAAGTGTCTTCCTCTTATTAATTCAGTATACATTAGTTAGTGTCTTTTTATGTGCCTATATGGTTTAGAATTCACACAGGCAGAGACTTCTGTTGTAACAAATGAACACTGACTTTATTGAATAACATTTAAAATGCCCCAGTGACTGCATGGCCAAAGAGGGAGGTGCCAGCCTGCAGATAGCCTTCCCTACCATCTGAACTAAGACCAGCAACAGAAAATGCAGGCCTATGACCAACATCTTCAATTTTTTTCCTCCTGTTTGCCTGATAAAGAAGCCAGTGTGACTTCGAAAGCTTGCAACATGTAATTGTACATTTCAGTTGGTCCAATAAAGGTATTATTGTTTGGATGTTATAGGATTTGCTATGTGGCTAACACGGCTACCCCTAGATATTATTTAGCAAGAATAGTTCCAAGAGGGAGTGGTTATAGTTGCAGGCATTTCACAGTTTTCCTGTAGCTGGCATCCGTTGCTCCATGTAGTAGACTCTAGAGCAGCAGAAAACAAGCTTGCTCCAGCCTCAATGTGACATCCCTTCAAATATTTAAACAAGGCTCTCATGTCCCCTCTTAACCATCTCTTCTCCAGGCTAAACATACGCAGCTCCCTAAGTCTCTCATCATAAGGCATGGTTTCCAGACCTTTCACCATTTTTGAGGTTCTTCTCTGAACATGCTCCAACTTGCCAATATTCTTCTTGAATTGTGGCTTCCAGAGCTGGACACAGGATTCTAGAAAAGGTCTGACCAAAGCAGAATAGAGCGGCACTATTAGGATCTGTTATCTTTGCAGGCTCCTCAACTGTAAGTCAACACCGGATTGACTCAAGATACCATAATTAATGACAAATGAGAAGCATGGAGGTTAGATTGGAATTCTTATATAAATGGAGCCTCAGTGTGTTGGCATTAAGCTGTGGCAAATGAAGGAGAAGTAGTATTGGTATTTTGTATAAATCAATCCTCCGGTGTAGGTAAGTATTAGATTGAAACTGATAAATATCTATACAGTCGGCTCTCCTTATCCAAGCATTCAAGCATCCATAGCTTGAAAATATTTTTTAAAAATCAGCTAACCTTGATTTTGCTGTTATATATATGGGACACCATTTTACTATCCATTGTATTTAATAGAACTTGAGCATCCATGGATTTTGGTATCCATGAGACATCCTGGAACCAAATCCCAGCAGATGACAAGGGCCCAACTTATTTTGAATATTATGATTGTGTAAGGTTTTTTAAAATCAAAACCCCAGCCTTTCATTTGGAGGAAATATTGAACAATACAAGTTTCACATTAGCCAATAATGAAGCCTGCTAGGTGAAATGTGTCTGGCTTCTGTTTAAATAAAGAATTGAATGAGACCTTGGGCCATCCCCCCCCCCTTTCAACAAATGATTTATATCTTATGGGCCATCTCCCAAAGCACTATGCATAGTGTGGACTATGAAGTGATAATCTGAATAATTATTTTAGTGTTTTCATGCATTTGTTATGTAACTTTACACACACACACACACACTTTATATTTATACTCTTTTTCTTTACCTTTTCATGCAATTGGGTAACAAGCAACACCTGCTAAATTTCCCTATTATTAAAGGTATAAGCGTCCTTTGCAGTTTTCACTCTGATAACCAGCATGGTGTAGTGGTTCGAGTGTTGGACTATGATTCTGGAGACCAGGGTTTGAATCCCAGCTCGGCCATTGCAACCCACTGGGTGACCTTCAGCAAGTCACACTCCCTCAGCTGCAGAGGAAGGTAACATTAAAGCCTCTTTGTAGAAACTTGCCAAGGAACCCCATTATAAGTTCACCTTAAGGTTGGCATAAGTTGGAAATGACTTGAAGGCATGGTACACACAACACCAACAAAAGGAAGTCACACTCTCTCAGCCTCAGAGGAAGGCAATGACAAAGCCCCTCTGTAGAAACTTGCCAAGGGATCATAGAATCAAACCCATGATAAGTTTGCCTTAGGGTTGCCATAAGTTGGAAACGACTTGAAGGCAGGCACCACCACCAACAAATGCAACTCACACACTCTCAGCCTCAGGGGAGGTAAATGGCAAACCCCCTCCTTGCAGAAACTTGCCAAGAAAACCCCATGATAGGTTTGCCATAAATCAGAAACGACTTGGTGACACCCAACAAGAACAAAAAATAAACCATCATCCAGGGCTTAAGGGGGTCCTCTTGTAAGTGCCACAAAAGCATCTTATTGTTTTACAATTTTATATTTGATTATATGTATTAGTTGTTTTTACAGTTTATATTTTATTTGCATAACTTGCTTAATTTTGTACAGTTTATATTTTATGACTTTGGCAGATTATATGCTGTTTTGATGATGTCTGTAAAGTGCCATGCACATGAGGACTCTGGCTGCAAAAGGGGGGAAATTTAATTTAAAGGACAAAAATAAAGAGTTTTCTCCTCCCCAGCTCTAAATAAAAGATACTTTACAGTTTCAGCAATCTTCCAGATGTCATCTTTCTGGGTCTGATGTTGGTTTGCTCTCCTCACTCAATGGAGCTGGTGCAGGGTCTTTCAGCTCCTGAATTCCTCTATTTTCTTGCTGATGGTAACTAATTTGGCTAAATTGGTTACTAAAATGGCTAACTTGGTAACTAAATTGGCTAAAGTGTAAGAAATGCCCTTTCCGGCTGCCTGGGCCTGTTTGCCACCAAAAGACAGCTCTCTGCCTGTTTGCCACCAAAAGACTGCTCCAAACTAAAGGCTTCCAGCTACAACAGAGCATGCTGGGAAAGGGCAAACCAAACCTGGAAATAATGCAGAGGATCCTACAGCTCCTCCCACAACTAATACAAAGAACTTTTCCTACACTAAACATACTATGGCCTGAACCAATGTGAAAGAAAATGCAGGGGGAGATTCAATCAGTCCTGGCAGGACATCACAATAAACATTAATCATCATCATCATCAGGTGCCTGGAAAGGCATAAGGAGATTGGGCCACTCAGTCCTCCAAGGGTCCTAATTGCTAGAGAGGCAGAAAATGTTCAGAACTTGGGTGGAGGACCATAGAGTTTGCACCTGGAAGGGCCTCCAGAACTGGTGGAAGGTGAGGCCAATACCTGTGAAGAAGGCAGGAGGAGAATAAGGGAAGCCAGGCATTATTTTTTGAGGTGGCGTGGCAGATTAAGATGCTTTCTCAAAAGAGTCAGGGAAAAGGGAGGGGGACAATAAGGCATATGCAGTTATATCTGGGATATACATATGTTGGCCATGTAGTAAAGTACAGCAACATCCAGAATCCACAAGACAAGGGATATCTTAATGGGCCCAAATCAAAATGCAATGAATGACACTGGAAATCCAAAATCAATTGTCCACATGGGTGGCTGAGAAAGTGACACCTTTGCTTTCTGATGGTTCAGTGTATGCAAACTTTGTTTCATGCACAGAATTAGGAAAATATTGTGTATAAAATTACCTTCAGGCTATGTGTATAAGGTGTATATAAAACATAAAGAAGTGTTGGGTTTAGACTTGGGTCCCATCTCCAAAATATTTCATATACTTCTTATTTTCCATGCACTTTGGATGGATGTGTTTATAACATTGTATGCATCTAGGAAGTGTACACACTCCTTGTCATTTATGCATTCTGGCCCAATGTATTGCTTTGTCTACACACTGCTTATCTGGATGCCAGGAAATTGCTGTTACTGCATCATTTTAATATTTTAGATATTAAAACTTTCTTATGTGTTACTCAGTGAACACTTTTTCCTAGACCAAACTGTTTTGTTTTTGGTTTAGGCCAACACTTCATTGTTCTGATCTTTGTTACATACATACAAGCCCCTCATGCAAACACAGCATACTTTGCCAACCCCAAACCAGTCTCAACAGTGATAATGGTTTCTACCTTTTGCTAATTCAGATTCTTTACTTGTTAGAACATTTTCTTCTCAAGTTATAATAATAAATAATAAATAATAAAAATTTTATTTATATACCGCCCTTCCATCGGATCAGGGCGGTTTACAACAGTTAAAATACAATAATACAATAATAAACATTAAAATTATACAAAATTACATACAGCGTAAAAACAAAACAGAGCAAAAAGGCCCCCCAGGTTAGCCAATCCCATTGCCAGTGCGGCGGGGGGCCCTATGGGACCTTATTCAGGGAATGCTAACACAAACAGGTGGGTCTTCAAGTCCCGTCTGAATTGGGTCAGGGAGGTAGCTGAGCGGAGCTCTATGGGCAGCGTGTTCCAAAGGGCCGGGGCGGCGATGGAGAAAGTCCTCCGAGAAGTGGAGACAAGCCTCGCCCCGGGAACCCTAAGTAGTTGCTGCCCAGATGTTCTGAGGGTGCGGGGCGGAATGTATGGGGAGAGGCGGTCCTTCAGGTATCCTGGGCCCAAGCCATTTAGGGCTTTATAGGTCATCACCAACACCTTATATTGCGCCCGGAAGCGAATGGGCAGCCAATGGAGATCTTTTAGTACTGGTGTTATATGGCTGGCCCTGGACGTACCAGTGACCAGCCTGGCTGCCATGTTCTGCACCATTTGTAGCTTCTGGGTTTGGTATAAGGGTTGCCCCATGTAGAGTCCATTGCAGAAATCCAGTCTCGAGGTTACCAGGGCGTGTACCACAGTTTCAAGGTCCCTCTGGGCCAGATATGGGCGCAGCTGGCGAATAAGCCGAAGCTGATGACAGGTGCTCTTGACCGTCGCATTCACCTGAGCGGTCAGGTGAAGGGACGAGTCAAGAAGCACCCCCAGACTGCGCATGGAGTCCTTCACAGGGAGCGTGACCCCGTTCAGGACAGGTGGAATCACCGCCATTCCTGGGCCAGGGGAACCTATCACGAGTACCTCCGTTTTCTCTGGATTCAGCTTGAGTCGGTTTTCCCTCATCCAGCCCATTACTGACTCCAGACAGGCCACGAGAGGAGAGACGCCATCCTCAGTCACTGCATCAGTCGGAGACATAGAGAAAATTATCTGGGTGTCATCAGCGTACTGATAACCCCGTGCCCCATGTCTCTGGATGATCTCTCCCAGCGGTTTCATGTAAATGTTAAATAGCATGGGAGACAGAATAGCTCCTTGAGGGACCCCAGTTTTAGGGGCCCTCTCGTCGGAGCATACGTCTCCCAGCTGCACCATCTGGGACCTCCCGGAGAGGTAGGACCGGAACCACTGGAGCGCAGTGCCCCCGATTCCCACCTCTGCCAGGCGCCCCAGAAGGATACCATGGTCTATGGTATCGAAAGCCGCTGAGATGTCCAAGAGCACCAACAGGGACACGCTTCCCCTGTCGATGCCCAGACGGAGATCATCGACCAAGGCGACCATTGCCGTCTCAACCCCGTGACCCGCCCAAAAGCCAGTTTGAAATGGGTCCAGATAATCCGTTTCATCCAAGACCCCCTGAAGCTGGATTGCAACCGCCCTCTCGATCACCTTCCCCAAAAATGGCAGCAGTGAAACTGGCCGATAATTATTATACACCAGGGGGTCGAGGGAGGGCTTTTTTAATAAAGGTTTTACTATGGCCAATTTAAGAACAGATGGAAATTGCCCTTCCCTCAAGGATGTATTAATAATCCGGCGTAACAATGAAGTTACAGCCGGTCCCCCCTGGGCTGCTAGCCACGAGGGACAGGGATCGAGAGAACAGGTTGTCTTCCGAACACTTCCGAGGATCTTGTCCACATCATCGGTACTTACCAACTCAAACTGATCCAGTTTAATAAAGTCCACGGAGGCCCTGGATACCTCTACTCTAGGTTCTGCCTGAATGTCGGCGTTAAGACCTTCGCTTATCCGAGAAGTTTTATCCACGAAGAAGTTATTAAAAAGGTCACAGCAGGCCTTAGAAGGTTCAAGGATCTGGTTCAGGGCAGGAGGGAGCTGAGTTAGCTCCCTAACTACCCTGAACAGCTCTGCTGGACGCGACTCCGCGGACGCGATGCGAGCACCAAAGAACGAATTCTTTGCTGCTCGTATCGCCTCTCCGTAGTCCTCTAACCGTTGGGCTAGGAGAGTCTTGTCGTCTAAGTGAAGGTGTTTCCGCCAACGGTACTCTAGCCGTCGCAGCTCCCGCTTCCTTGCCCGGAGATCTTCCGTATACCAGGGCTTGCGTTTGGAAGCGGGTCTGAGAGGGCGCTTGGGAGCGATACTGTGTATAGCCCTTGAAAGACCGGTATTCCAAATACCGGTCAGGGCATCAACAGAGTCGCCGTCACTTCCAACCATGTATCCCTCTAGGGCTTCCTGGAACCTTTTGGGTTCCATCAGCCTTCGAGGGTGGACCATCCTAATAGGTCCACCACCCCCGGGAGGGATCTGGGTAGAGACCTTGATTTTCGCCTCAACCAGGAAATGATCCGTCCATGGCAGGGGGGAAATATTAGTTATTTCCGCCCACGGATTTTCCGCATCCGAACAAAAGACCAAATCGAGAGTATTACCTGCACAATGCGTAGGACCCAAAATCAGCTGGGACAGGCCCATGGTCGCCATGGTATCCATGAATTCGTGAGCTGCACCGGGTGGAACATAGCTGGCCATGAGGGAGATGTTGAAGTCGCCCAGGACAAGAAGCCTGGGCGTCTCCAGCATCAGTTCAGCGACCAGCTGTGTCAGCTCGTTAAGGGAGTCCGTTAGCGCACGGGGTGGGCGATACACCAACAGAATCCCTAGACTGTCCCTCGCCTTTAGGGTCAGGTAAATACACTCGATATAGGACATCTGTCAGATGTGGTTCCTGGTGAGGGACACGGTGTTCCTATGTATCAAGGCCACACCCCCCCCGCCCACCTAACCTGGGCTGGTCCTTCACCGAGAACCCGGCAGGCAGGGCCTGAGCCCACACAGCATCCCCTTCAGGCCCCAGCCAGGTCTCGGTAATGCAAGCCAGATCGCAACTGTGGTCCTCCAACAGGTCGTGGAGGATGTGGGTCTTGTTGTTAATCGATCTGGCATTGCACAGGAGCAGCGACAGGGTTTGTGGCACGGTTGGAGTGACCCTCAGGTCCCTTGGGTTGGGAGAGGGACAGGAAGGGGAGATAGATATGAGGCATCGATCTCGCCTTCCCCTGGAACGCAAGTCCCTCCTCCCACCGCCATACCTCCCCCTGCACCACACAACCTCAATAGGAGCTCCGCTCAAAGTGATGTTATCCCCTTCCTCCCCAGCCCAAGCATCCCCCGCGTCCATGACCTCCCTCCCACCCTGCACCAGCAAATTAAAGAGCAGAGGTTAGCCACCACAGGCATCCTCTGCTCTCAGCTAACCCACAACCTCCCAAGCCCAGTAAAAACTGCGCAGCTGCGCAACTGCGGAGTCCCACAGAGGTGGCCCTTCAGTCCGTGGGCAGCACTTCCGGGGCGGTGCGCAGATGCACACCTCCGACACCCCGGGAGGAGGCCGCCTGGCAGAGGCGCGGCTCAGGCTGCGGAGTCCGGCAAGAGGCAAAGGGGGCGTGGCAGGAAGGTCCGGGCGTCCGGCTTTTAAGCTCGCCGCTCTCACCTGGCGAGCTCTTTTCCTGTCTTCCCCCCAGGAGTCTTAAAAAGCCCGCTCCCGGCTGCCGCAAGTGCCAAAGCAGCCAAACTAAAAAGAGTCCCACAGCGGTGGCCCTTCAGTCCATGGGCGGCACTCCCGGGGCGGTGTGCAGATGCGCACCTCCGACACCCCGGGAGGAGGCCGCCCAGCAGAGGCGCGGCTCAGGCTGCGGAGTCCGGCAAGAGGCAAAGGGGGCGTGGCAGGAAGGTCCGGGCGTCCGGCTTTTAAGCTCGCCGCTCTCACCTGGCGAGCTCTCTTCCTGTCTTCCCCCCCAGGAGTCTTAAAAAGCCCGCTCCCGGCTGCCGCAAGTGCCAAAGCAGCCAAACTAAAAAGAGTTTGAGGTGGAACTTTTGCCATATTTCAGGCCTTTAATAGGCTTGCTAGCATCATACATCCCCAAAAGTAACACAAATAACAAAGCATATATTTCAGACTGTTACATTGATTATGAAAGTCTTAGAGATGGACTCCCACCCTCCCTCAGGTTTTTGTTTCCAAGAAAGATTAAAAGAAATAGGAATTTGCCTTTCACTGGCAAGTTTTATCTGAAACGACACCGTATTTCCAGATGTGACAGTGGAAATGTTTCTTGAGAGACCTATTGCATGTGCCAACAAAGCGGTTTTCAGTCTCACAGAAGACAGAGATGGCCTAGAACTAGAAAGTTATTTTGCTTATGCTAATGGAGACAAACATTTTATCACTTGGCTTTTACTATCTTTGCCCTCATTCCTTGTCTTGCAAAGACCACCTTAAACACCATTTTGCTTTGACTGACCTAATAAAAGATATCACCATGATGTCTATTTTAAATTTTGTTGTAAGTCATGGGTTATATATGGCACAAACATGACAAAACTAAAGCACAGAAATATAAGATTATAATAGGATATCTGTTTTTTGAGTAACGGGAGTCCCTGTGGGTTGCTAGATGTGAAATATCTTCAGTGGAGATTGACATGTTTTCTACGCTCATTCATTCAAAAGGTTTATCCTAAGTGAGTTCGCATATGCGAAGTAAGGTGGTGACTTTGGCTGAAGCGCTTTCCACACTCCATGCATTTATATGGTTTCTCCCCTGTGTGGGTTCTTTGATGCGATACAAGGTGTGCATATTGACTGAAGTGCTTTTCGCATTCCATGCATTTATAGGGTTTCTCTCCTGTGTGGATTCTCTGATGTAAAGTAAGGTGTGTTCTCCTCCTAAAGCCTTTCCCACACTCTATGCACTGAAATGGTTTCTCCTCTGTGTGGACTACATGATGTGAAATAAGGCATTGCCTTGAACTAAAACTCATTCCACACTCTATGCATTCATATTGTCTTGCCTCTCTGTGGCTACCCTGATGAGAAATGAGTTGTTGATTTTGACTAAAACATTTGCCACAATCCATGCATTTATATGGTTTTATCCCTGTGTGGTTTCTTTGATGTATAGTAAGGTTCCAGCTTGCGCTGAAACTTTTCCCACACTCCGCACATTTGTACGGTTTCTCTTTCATGTGAGTCCGTTGGTGTTTGTTAAGGTTTGCACTGCTGCTGAAGTTCTTTCCACATGTCATGCATCTATATGGTTTTTCCCCTGTATGTGTTCTCTGATGTAAAGTTAGGTGTGTGCTCTGCCTAAAGCTCTTTCCACACTCCATGCACTGATATGGTTTCTCTCCTGTATGGGTCCGCTGATGTGAAATAAGACAGTGTCTCCAACTGAAATTCATCCCACATTCTATACATTCATATGTTTTCTCCCCTGTGTGGGTTCTTTGGTGTGACTTAAAGTGTGCAAGCTGACTGAAGTTCTTTCCACATTCTGTGCACTTATACGGTTTTTCACCAGTATGGATTCTTTGATGTAAAGTAAGGTGTGTACTCCTCCTGAAAAATTTCCCACACTCTGTGCACTGATATGGTTTCTCACCAGTATGGACAGTATGATGTGAAATAAGGCATTGCCTTGAATTGAAACTCATCCCACACTCTATGCATTCATACATTTCTTGACCTCCATGGCTTCTTTGATGTGAAGTAAGTTGATGACTTTGACTGAAGCACTTTCCACAATCTGTGCATTTATATGGTTTTATTCCTGTATGGTTCCTTTGATGTACAGTAAGGTTCCAGCTTGCACTGAAGCTTTTTCCACACTCCACACATTTATATGGTCTTTCTTCCATGTGAGTTTTTTTATGTTTATTAAGATTTGCACTGCTGCTGAAGGTCTTTTCACACTTTGGGCACTGATATGGTTTTTCCCCTGTGTGGGTCCTCTGATGTAAAGTAAGATGTGCACTCTGCCTGAAGCTCTTTCCACACTCCATGCACTGATATGGTTTTTCGCCTGTGTGGGTTCTCTGATGTGAAACAAGACAGTGCCTCCAGTTGAAACTCATCCCACACTCTGTGCATTTGTATGTTTTCTCACTTTTGCGAATTAATTGAGGTGCAACAAGGACTTCACTCTGGGTAAAGCTCTGACTGCATTCCATACCATCAAAAGTTTTTTCTCTTGTGTGATTTTTGTAATGTCTATACAAGGAGGGTTGTCCTTGGAGTATTTCCCCACATTCTGGAAAAATTTTCCCTTGCTTTCTTTTGTGACCTTGATGGACATGGTCTTCATGGATGCCATTGCACTTAACAGCAAAAGATTGCCTCTTCTTATCATTTCGTTGGTCCCCTATAAAGGTTTGGGATCCTGTTTGATCCCAAGGCCTGGTCTTTTCTGCTTCTTGCCCTCTTGCCAATGTCTCCCTTTTCTTGGAAAAGTGGACAAATGGATCTTCTTCTTCCAGCCAGGACACCAGCTCAGGTTTGGGGATTTCTTTAAAAAAGAGAGACAGGATAGTGACTACAAAATATACTGGCATTCTTATCTCACTCATTGCTTTGGCCTCCTTCCAAAAATCAAGAACAGGGAAAGAACAAATCCACCAGTGATAGCCCTGCCATTAGAGAGAGTGAAGCATCCACCTCATGCAAGTAGGGTTGTGATTACCCGGCAGCCCCCAGGACAATCTCGCTTTTGGCCCAGTTTGCCTTAAATCCCAGCTTTGGTCCCGGGCCCAGCCTCCGGGCCGGGCGCGCTCACGCAGCCATTGTCGCGGCTGCTAACGCGGCTGGCCGGCCACCCACCTCCTCCTCCTCCATGGCCACGCCGCCCTCCGCTTCTTCCGCTCCTCCTCCTCTTGCGCAGCTGCTGCGCCGCCCCCCGCGGCACTTGCCGGCAGCAGCGCACACTTGTCCCTCTTGCGCACTTGCGTGCGGGGCTTAAAGAGCAGCGCTCGTCCCCTAAGCCTTCTGGCCAATGGCAGACGAGCAGGGACTGGCCTAGTTTCCAGCCCCAGTCTGCCATTGGCCAGTGTCAGGAGCTTTGGAGGAGGAGGAGGAGGCAAAGGAGGAGGAGGGGGAGGAAGAAGAGGAGGAGGCAAAGGAGGAGGAGGAGAAGGAAGAGGGGGAGGCAAAGGAGGAGGAGGGGGAGGCAAAGGAGGAGGAGGAGGAGGAAGAGGGGGAGGAGGAAGAGGAGGAGGCAAAGGAGGAGGAGGAAGAGGAGGAGGCAAAGGAGGAGGGGGAGGCAAAGGAGGAGGAGGCAGAGGAGGAGGAAGCAAAGGAGGAGGAGGAGGAGGAGGAGGAAGAGGGGGAGGCAAAGGAGGAGGAGGAGGAGGCAAAGGAGGAGGAGGGGGAGGAAGAAGAGGAGGAGGAGGCAAAGGAGGAGGAGGACCGAGGAGGATAGGCCTCTGGGCCAGGGGGAGGGAAAAGTTTTTTATTTTATTTTATTTTTGAATATATAAAACCCAGCCTTGGTTTCTTATTTTTATTTTATTTTTGTTATTAAATATATACAACCCAGCCTTCTGGTGGTGATATTGATATTGATGGTGATATTGATATCAACCAGCTTCTGAGGCATGCATGCACTCTTTCTGAAGGCGAGACAGTGTCACCTTCCAAGGTGTGTTTTTGGTGTATTTTTTGTGCTTTCCCTTGACCAAGTAGACACTTCTGAGAAGTACAGTTGGCTCAAGAAACCTGAAATGGCAAATCCACTTCTTGTGAAACCACCTTGACATGTTCAATATGCATAGCCATGTTAAACCATGCTAAGTGTTAAACCCAAGGGGTTTGGTTATGGAATAAGCCTCTGAAATATGCAAGAGGCCGTGTTAAGTAAAGCCATGTGAAATGCTCAAATGTGCTGGTGTGTGTGTTTTGGAATGGATCCAGAAAAGGAAGTACATTTCTGTCATCTTTCTAGGAATAATGCCAAAATGTCCTCCATTTTGAGCATGTCTAAGAAACATGCATTTATATTAACATTTTTTAAAAAAAGCATCAATTTTTTGCGTGTCCTCCATTTAAAAAAAAGTGTCCTACATTTGAAAATCTTGTCCTACATTTGTCCTACATTTGTCCCGGTATGGAGGTCCTGACTTATGGCAACCCTACATGCAAGCAACCTGCGATGTTATGAGTTGATTCTGCTCTAGCCAATCTTACTTTTGCCATGCGTGCCTGCCTATCACAGGCAATGTAAGCAGTAGCTGGCTCCAGAATCCCTTACAGAGTAGACATTAATAACAAAGCAAAAAGAAAAGGGGGAACACAGGAAGCATGACTCACCAGCTACCCCCAGCATGTGAAAGACGCATAGGTCTCAGTTTGGTTATCAAAAGGGAAATCGATTTAAAAAAGAAAAAAGTCCCAGGATTCATTTTGGAAGAAGCTTTCAAGTGGTCTCTATACGGTTCAAGTTTTGTTTTTGTTTTTTGTTTCTTTACTTATGCAACTAAATTACTGACCTGGTTATCATTTCACATATGTATGCAGGTTGAGACTCCCTTATCCAGAATTCCAAAATCCAAAATATTGTCCACAAGGTTGGCTGAAATAGTGACATCTTTGCTTTCTGATGGTTCAGTGTACACATGCACATAATTTTTTAAAATATTATGTAGAAATTTAGCTTTAGGTTGTTTATAAGGTGTATAGGAAGCATACAAATGATTTCATATTTAGACTTGGGTCCCATCTCCATATTGCATTATTTATATGGAAATATTCTAAAATCCAAAAAATCCAAAATCCCAAACCTTTCTGGTCCCAACCTGAGACTCAACCTGTACTCCAAAACCAAAAGCTTTTTTCATGGGTGGCTGAGATAGTGGCTTCTTTGCTTTGTAATGGTTCTATGTACACAAACTGTCTCACATATAAAATTATTAAAATTTTTGTATAAAATTATATTCAGGCTATGTGTATAAGAGATGTATATGAAACATTAAGAAATTTTGTGTTCAGTCTTGGATCCCACCTCTTAAGATATCTCATTATGTACCTATATGCAAATACAGGTAATCATTTTTTTAAAAAATTAAAATCCAAAACACTTCTGGTCCCAAGCATTTTTGATAAGATACTCAGCCTATACTCTTAGTTTTGGATAAAAGGTTTATTGAAAAATGTTGAATTACGGTTGTTTTCTTTTTCTTTTTTGATATAAGAACTTAGACCTACTTTTCCCATGTTATTTCTGCCTCTGGTATCATTTTTTTTTTTTTTTTTGTTTTTTTGTTAAAGAAGTAATGCGTAGGGACATGACTACTTTGCTAACTGAGGTATACCTACTTGTACTTAACATTCCAAACATGATAATTGTATGGCAAACCAAATCAGACATAACAACTGGCATTCCTTTAAGTTGTTATGTGACTGTAAACTGGATTTATTATCTTGTAACTGCTGGGGATTCACATTTATGATTAGAGGAAACATTTTAAAAAATCAGATTTTATTTTAACAGTTTAACACAAAAGTCAAAAGAAATATCTATCTATAGTCAATAGTTAATAACTACTATTTGTTAATAGTAGTTAACAAATAAATGTGACTCCCAAAATCTACCTGCACTTTGGGGGGAGACAGATGGAATCATTAGATGTAGCTATGACAATGGAGCTCCAACACCATAGTTACATCTGATGATACAAGATCTTGGTCAAGATATTTTATGTTCCTAAAGTAACAGGCTGACTGAAAATATCACCCTCCCCCCAAAGTAAAGGTTTCTCCTTTGACATGGTGTCAAATTGTGTCTGACTGTAGGGGGTGGTGCTCATCTCTGTTACTAAGCTGAGGGAGCCAGCACTGTCAAACACGACCCCATGGTTATGTGGCCAGCATGACTGAACAGAATGCTGTTACCTTCCCACCAATGTAGTATCTATTTATCTACTTGCATTTTTACATACTTTCAAACTGCTAAATTGGCAGAAGCTGGGATTAGTGACGGGAGCTCACTCCATCATGCGGTGTTTGAGTCTCAAACTACCGACCTGGCAATTGTCAGAATCAACTTCTTAACCGCTGAGCCACCGTGTCCCTATTTTCCACCTACAGCTTCAAAATTTCCACAAATGTTCGGCAATTTGTGGAGAATGGAGAAACTGATGCATCTGATTAGACAAATCTATAAATCTGAAAGAATGGAAATTATTTATAGAATATGTACCAAAGGGGAGCGGGATACAATGGTAATAGGTTGGAACAGTTGATGTTAAAAAAGATAAAGGTAAGAACCGTATGTTAGTTGAAAGCTAAGATCATAGTTTGTGGATTAGAAAAGTTAAGGTAGATTTTATCTAACTGCTTAGCCTTATAAGAGGAAAGGTGGAAGATTAAATTAGCAACTGCAGCAGAAGAAAGCTGGAAGTCTTGCTGTGTTTACTGTCAATATGTTTATTGTGTGTATGTTGATATGTGTTCATTAACGTCTGTAGGCATAGGTAATAATTTGATCCATCCCCCCTTTTCTGGTTTAATATGTATCTAACTTCTGATTTAATAATAAAGTTTCAATTTTAAAAAAACAAAACAAAACAGAAATTTTACATCTCTAATTTTCCAGGAATTTGTCTGCTAGCCCCACATACCTTTTACAGCTGTTTAGATGAAAGCCATAACTACATTACACAGTATGACTATATGATGTAAGAAGAGTTCAGGAAACATGAAATAGAGTAGGAGGAGCATACTAAGGCATTATCTCATATCTCTGAAAAGTGATTAATCTGGAAGAATCCTAACTCCAAAAGAGCATTTTACATTCCATTCCTTTGGCATCTATCAGCTAAGAAAAAGGGTCCTTACCTAGAGAGGCCACATTCCTGTAGTTCTCCAGCATGACCTCCTTGTAGAGAGCTCTTTGATCTAGATCCAGAAGATCCCATTCTTTTCGGGTGAAATATATGGCCACTTCCTCAAAAGTCACTGGCCCCTGGAAGGAGAAATCAAGATTCTTTACTCTGAAATAATCTCCTTTGCATATATTGTTAAGGAAAAAGCAACATGGGACATACAGTGATTGAAATAAAACATGTATGTGAGAGTCAGGGTGACTCAGCAGAAGCAAATTAAGAGCCACACAGGTGTATAAGGTAATACAATTAACAAGTCCTGTATGCCAAGGACAAGAAAAGCAAAGTGGATAATTGAAAACACCTGAGAATTGTTAAGTGGTCAAGGCTGAGATGATGAAATCATCAATTCTGGGTAGAAACAAGAGAGCCAATGAGAATGGTTGTACACGCCCACTGGGTGGATACTGACAAGAGTGGGTGGTATGATCCAAGGACTATAATAATGACTATGAATCCCAATGTGTTTTGTGGGTAGTATTGGAGTAGTGAGGAGTATTGTTGTATTGGATAGTCTGGAGCTGTATATAGTAGAATAAAGTAGATCTTTTATATAAGACTACTGAGTTGTCTGGTGTCTTGAGTGAAGATACAAGAGCCAGCAGGATCCTGGAGAAGTCTGGAGACTTCTGAGGAAGAAGAGTGAGAAGGCTTGGAGAGTTTGTCAGGGTCTTCAGCCTATTCTCTGTAACTCTGCTGCTTTAGAGCAAAGCTTTATCCACTGGCCAAAACTGGTCAGCGTCGGTGCGCAACAAGGTGGTGAGTTCGAGCCAGAGGTAAAGAGCAACAACTCCCATCATCCCTGACATATATTCCTCTGTGTTGGGGTAGGTGAATTTGGCTCTCCAAATGTTCTTGAACTGCAGTTCCCATTCTTTTGCACTATTGGTTATGTTGGCTTGAGAGCTGTAGGCCAACAATGTCCAGAGGGCCACAGTTGCCCAGCTATGTCCTATATTTTGAGAATAATCTGTACACACTCACACTTTTTCTTCCGGTTTAGATGGAAAGTGATTCCTGGACAGTTTTATGGCGAAAATGGCAAACCATGGGGAAGATGATTCCTTCTCCTTCTCAAGTTATACAGAGACAGAGCTGTGTTATCTGGAAATCAGTATGCTAAGGCATCTTGTAGCATCTTTGAGACTATCTGAAAAAAATAAGTTGTAGCTTAAGCTTTTAAAGATTTAAAAGTCTACTTCGACACTGTTCACGCATCTGAGGATGTACACCAAGTCTACAAAAGCTTATGCTACTATTTCTTTTGCTCAGTTAGTCTCAAAGGTGCTACAAGATCCCTTTGCAATACAGTGGGCTCTTGGGATTTGCTGAGGTTTGGCTCCATGGATACCAAAACCCATGGATGCTCAAGTCCCATTATATACAATGGCATAGTAAAATGGTGTCCCTTAGAATAAAATGGCAAAGTCAAGGTTTGCTTTTTGTATTTATTTATTTAAAATATTTTCATGCTGTGGATGGGTGAGTCCATGGATGAAGAATCCGTGGATATGGAGGGCCAACTGTATTCTGCCTTTTCCCAATATCTGGAATTATGGCAGCTTGCAGAGTATTAAAACCAGAACAAATTAAAAACATAGAGAAATCATCAGTATTATCGGCCTGGGACAGACCGCCCCAAGAGGGCAGCCTGCCGGCGACCTATTTCCCTCTAGAAGAAATCTGCAGCCGCCAAACCGTGTGGCTTCCCTCTGAAATAAAAAAACCCCAGGAAAAACAGGTTCTTTTTACTGTGCTGTGAGGATGTCACAAGTGTGCCCTTGGCACACTTGTGACATCCACAACGTGCAGCGATGTGGAGATGCTGCACGTCACTTATGTAAAGAGGACAGCTCCCATGTGGATGGGAGGCCGCCATCAGGCCGCCGCCCGCACGTACTAGGGTTAGGGACCGTGTGGTTGGTGCGCGGTCCCTAACCCTAGTATCGCCGCCGCCACACCCCTTTCTGCCCGTCTGTCTCGGGCCATAGATACAAAAGCATGCAAAAGGATCTTGTAGCACCTTTGAGACTGACAGGGCGAAAGATGTAGCATAATCCAGGGGCATCACTAGGAGGGTGCATGGAAAATGGACTGCACCAAGTGACATCCTAAAGGGGTGTGTGACACCACTGGTCTCCAAACATCTGCCTTTGGGCAGAAACCAGAAACCTCCTCAGTGGGAGGAGAAAGGACAGGCCCCAGTTTTTTTTTTAAATTAAAATATTAAAATATATAAAAAAATAAAATTTAATATTTTTGAATTTTTAAATATTCATTTCAAATTTTCTTTAAAAACATCACATCCTACCAAATGTTCACTTTAACCACATAAAACTATTAAATACATTTAGGCTGTGCATATTACATTGTAATTTAAAGATACAATTTTAATTTTGCTAGTTGTTTATGTCACAAGTATTGCCATTACATTCAGTGATATAAGGGAATTACGATTTATGAATAACATTAATACAAAAATATTGCTAAGGATTCTGCATGGTACAGAAGACGGTCAATGAGGGAGGTGACAGCATGAGTTACTGCATCAGGTGATGCCAGCACTAGTGATACCATTGGCATAAACTTTCGTAGACTTGGTCTACTTTCTCAGATGTATGGTGCTCAGTTCGTCTCAAATGTAGTTCAAGATCGCTTTGCATACTGATTTTCCTAACACAGCCAAGTCTCTGAATTCTACATACATATAAAATTTATTTTAAAAAGAAATTAAACAATTAAACAGTCTATAAAATTAAACCACTTAATAATCATTAAAAGACAGGATATAAAAAGCAATAAAACATTAAAAGTCCACTGAAGTCAGTTCCCAAAAGCCTGATGGAATAAATAGTGGAAGAAAGAGAACACGGAAAAAGTCATCCTAGCCTCTGTGGGGATGGAGATCCAAAGTCTGGGACAGGGGTAGGCAACCTTTTTGAGCCGGGGGCCGGGTTGCTGTCCCTCAGACAACTGGGGGGCCGAAGCCAAAAAATGAATAATTAAATAATTTTTTTAAAAAAATCAAATAAATAAATAAACCGGTTCAAATGTAGGACAAAAATTTCAAATGGAGGATACTTTTTTTAAAAAAAATGGAGGACATGCTAACAAATTGGCTGATTTTTTAAAAAATGTTAACATAAATGCATGTTTCAGAGGCTTCTATAGACAATTGCCCCCCTTGCCCGCCTCCTCCTGATAGGCCAAAGGCCCCACGCCCTCACGTGAGAGGCCAAAGGCTCCAGCAGCATTCGGCGGCAGGACCGGGCTGGGGCCAGTCCCAAGGCCTTGCCGGGCCGCATCCGGCCCGCGGGCCGCAGGTTGCCTACCCCTGGTCTGGGAGCAGCCACCAAGAATGACCTCTCTCTTGTTCTCATCAAATGAGCCTGAGGAGGAAATGGGACTGAGAGAATGGCCCCTATGGCGATTCTAGAGCTCAAGCAGGCACACTTTGGGATGTATTATTCTTCAGATAGCCTAGACCCAAGCTGTACAGGGCTTTAAAGGTCATAACTGGTGCTTTCAATTATGCTTGGAAAGTGATTGACAGCCTGTGGAGCAATTGGGGCAGGGAAGTTTACATGTTACAGCTTTCTTACTTGATACAATATCACCCAAAATTCACAAAACAGTGATAACCTTTATTGGGCCAATGAAAATGCACACATGTTGCAAGCTCTTGAAGCTCCGCTGGCTTCTTCATCAGGCAAAGATGTTAAAAATTATATAGGAGAAAGAAAGAAAGAAAGAAAGAAAGAAAGAAAGAAAGAAAGAAAGCCATAGCCCTGCATTTGGTCAAGATGTTGTAGTCCTCAGTTCAGATGGTCTGGAAGAGTGAGCGAAGGGTATATGAAGAAGCCAGTGGAGCTTCAAAAGCTTGCAACATGTATAACATGCATTTTGGTTGACCCAATAAAGTTATTACTGCTTTGTGGATTTTGGATGATATTGTACTTTTCTATATGGCCAACACTATTGCTGGATATGCCCTGTAGCCCCAAATGAATTCAAACCCACTCCTTTCCTTCTGTCAGCCTAGGATGTACACACTCCACTCAGATCCATCTCTTGGGTCACTTGACATATTGCAATCCCAAAAGCAATTCAGACCTTCTCCCCTCCCGTTCTCTCAACCCAAAGGGAAGCAGTCCCTGCAGATGGCTGCCACCCTCCAAGATGATTCCTCCCTTACCTGAGCAGGCTGAATGGCAGCTCTTTCTTCTCTATCGCAAAGAAGGGAGGACCGAGATTGTGTCTGCAATGCCATTGCACTGGAAGAGAAAAATGGCATGAGCTAAACTGGTGGCTGGGCTCTGACAGCTGTTGACATCAGGAAGGAGTCTGGAAACAGCTGTATTATTCCAGTGTCTATGGAATAACAGTGTGAAAAATAGGATTGCATAATGGTTTGAGTGTTGGAGTATCTTGGAGATGGGACCTGTGTCTAACTACAAAGTTTGTGAATTCAAAAATATACCCATGTTAGTCTATAGAATCAGTATGTAGAGAGATCTTGTAGCACCTTTGAAACTAAATGAAAGAAGCTTTCCTAGACTGCAGTCTACTTTCTCAGATGCTTTTGGTGGAGTGGAAGCCAGGGACAGGCTTATCCTTTTGTCCCTACAAACGATTGTATCTGCTCAGACCCACACAACAGGGATGCCAAACTCAAGGAAGTATTCTTCAAGCTACAATACCCAACACAGGAAGTAAAAAGCAACAACAACACAAATAAACAAGGTAAGACGTACCCAGGACTGATCTATTACAGAACAAACTGAAGAGGGAAAACGACAGAACCCCACTAGTGGTCCATACAGCTCCCATTGCTCAGGCGCATCATCAATGGACTACAACCCATTCTGGACAATAATGCTACTCTTTCAAGGTGGCAGACTTTTACTTTCCTACAGACATCTTCCAAACCTCAAATAGGTTCTCACCCACAGGCACATGACACAGATGGGGACAGAGGTACTAAGCCTTGCCACAAACCAAGATACCAACTCTGCCCGCACATTTATCCAGGAAATGTCATCACAAGACCTAATGGCATCACCCATAATATTAGAGGGACCTTCATGTGCTCATCCTCTAATGTGATCTATGCCATATTGTGTCAATGCCCATCAGCACTCTACATTGGCCAAACAGGCCAGTCCCTGGACCAGAGGATAAATGGACATAAATCAGACACTAAGAAAGAGCACACACAAAAACCGGTGGCAGGACCTTTAAATCTCCCTGGGCATTACATCTCAGACCTCAGAACAGTGGTCCTTGAACAAAAGAACTACGAAGATAGATTGGAAAGAGAAAGCAGAATTGGAATTCATCCATAAACTACAGTTCTTCGGTAATGGTCTGAACAAAAACAATGGTCCTGACACACTACACATATTTCAACACTATCTGACCTCATACTCGTGGGGCATCCTACACTCCTTTATCCTACACATCTACAGACTAGTTTCCAAGGCCAAACTGATTTTGCCACTCCATTTCTATACCCAATGCATCTGAGGAAGTAGAATGAAGTCTACGAAAGCTCATGCCGTCAATTTCTTTCTTTCAGTTAGTCTCAAAGGTGCTACAAGATCTCTCTACATACTGATTCTACAGCCTAACACGGCTATATCTTTGACATCTTCAAAATGAAAGCTAACGTCATCATATTTTTCTCTCTTTCCAGCATCATTTTAACACCTTTGATTGATGAAGAATCCAGTGGAGCTTCGAAAGCTTGCAGCATGGATTTTGTGCATTTCGTTTGACCCAATAAAGGTATCCCTGCTTTGTAGATTTGGGATGTTACTGTACTTTGCTGCATGGCCAACATGATGACCCCTGGATACGGCTGGATGGCCACCTGAGGGGGCTGAAAAAAGTTTTTGGTTTTTGGAATATTTGGGATTTTGGAATCCCAGATAAGGGAGACTCAACCTGTATTTAAAATAGCTGTGTTGGCCATATAGCAAATCCTATAACATCAAGCAATGATACCTTTATTGGACTAACTACAATGCACAATTACACATGTTGCAAGCTTTCAAAGTCACACTGGCTTCTTCATCAGGCTTCACAGTTCTGTGCAGCAATCAGGATCTCTCTCCCCCTTGCATTAAAACATTTAAAAAACAAAACAAAGCCAACTCCCCCACAATATTTTGGGATTATTTCCAACACTGTCTTTGGAAATATTTCCTTTTTTAATTAAACCCCCCCCCCCCGGTCCCTTAAAGCTGTCTGCATTGCAACCATTGCTCCAAACCACACTGCAGATATAACCCAGTTTGAGACCACTTTGACTCCCCTGGCTCAATGCTAAGGGATCCTGGGAATTGTAGTTTATTGTGGCACCACCAGAGCTCTCTCTATCAGAGAAGAAGGCTCGATGTCTCACAAACACTAGTCCCCAGGATTCCCTAGCACTGAGCCCCAGGGTAGCTAAAGCGGTCTCAAACAGGATTATTTGTGCAGTGTGGGTTGGCCAGAGGTTGATTTCAAGGGGTTCATAGCTGACATTGGAGAAATAACTCTGCAGGGGTATATTGGAGCACCCCTTCCATAGGAATTGGGGGAGCCCTCTGGGGGTGCCTCTCTCTGCCCCACTCTTCCAGCCCCAGATAGGAACATTGCTTTGCTTCCCTCCCTGCCCTAAATCCCAGCCTTCTTCAGCCTCTACCTCTTTCTCCAGCTCCCTCTGGCCACTCTCACCCGCCTAGAGCGGCGCCATCTCTATGGTCTACTCCTCCATTGTCTTAACGTGTTCTGCCTCTCTAGGAAGCAGAGCGGCCGTCTCCTATCCCCTGGAGGACTGAGCGGCTGACGCTCTCTCTCTGTGCTCGATTAGATGGCACTCCTAAGGCTCCCTCTCATCTTGGAAGCTAAGCAGGGTCAGCCCGGGTTAGGACATGGATGGCAGACCGCAAGGGGATAAAGCCTTCTTCAGAAATATATCTATTTCTGAACATCATATATATTTATATGATATATAATATATATAATAAATAAATATTATCACATATTAATCTATCTATCTATCTGATATTGTTATATATGTGTATATATGTATACACACACATTTCAGAAGAATATATATATAAAATAAATTTTATTATATCTTAATATATATATTATATTCTAGCATATATATATGTGTGTGTGTGTGTATATATATATATACACACACACACATACATATTTCAGAATAATATATATTATATTTATTAATATATATTATATTCTTATTGTATACATTTCAGAATATACAGTATATTAATATATATGAAAATCTATACTATATTATTATATATTAATATGATTAATATATATTATATTCTCATATATATGTGTGTGTGTGTGTGTGTGTAGAATAATAGAGTTGGAAGAGACCACAAGGGCCATCCAGTCCAACTCCCTGCCATGCAGGAACTCCCAATCAAAGCATCCCCAACAGATGGCCATCCAGCCTCTGCTTAAAGGCCTCCAAGGAAGGAGACTCCACTACCCTCCGAGGAAGGAGTGTGTTCCACTGTTGAACAGCCCTTACTCTCATGAAGTTCCTCCTAATGTAGAGGTGGAATCGCTTTTCCTGCAGCTTGCATCCATTGCTCCATTGGGTCTTAGTCTCTGGAGTAGCAGAAAACAAGCTTGCTCCCTCCTCAATATGACATCCCTTCAAATATGTAAACAGGGCTATCATATCACCTCTTAACCTTCTCTTCTCCAGGCTAAACATCCCCAGCTCTCTAAGTCGTTCCTCATAGGGCAAGGTTTCCAGACCTTTCACCATTTTAGTCACCGTCCTTTGGACACACTCCAGTTTCTCAATGTCCTTTTTGAATTGTGGTGCCCAGAACTGAACACAATATTCCAGGTGGGGCCTGACCAGGGCAGAATATAGTGGCATTATTACTTTTCTTGATCTAGACACTATACTTTTATTGATGCAGCCAAAAATCGCATTGGCCTTTTTAGCTGCCGCATCACACTGTTGACTCATGTTCAACTTGTGGTCTACTTGGACTCCTAGATCTCTTTCTCTCGTAGTCTCGTTCAGCCAGGTGTCGCCCATCCTATATCTGTGCATTTCATTTTTCCACCCTTAATGCAGTACCTTACATTTTTCTATATTGAAATTCATTTTGTTAGCTTTGGCCCAGCTTTCTAATTAAGGTCCTTTTGAATGTTGACCCTGTTCTCTGGAGTATTAGCTATTCCTCCTAATTTGGTGTCATCTGCAAATTTGATGAGTATACCCCCAATTTTGTCCTTCAAGTCATTGATAAAGATGTTGAAAAGCACTGGGCCCAGGACAGAGCCCTGTGGGACTCCACTGGTCACTTCTCTCCAGGATGAAAAAGAGCCATTGTTGAGCACCCTTTGCCTTTGGCCGGTCAACCCATTACAAATCCATGTAACAGTTGCCTTTCCTAGCCCACATTTTACAAGCTTGTTTGCAAGAATGTCATGGAAACCTTGTTAAAAGCCTTACTGAAATCAAGATATACTATATCCACATCATTCCCTTCATCTAACAAGGTGGTAATTTTATATATATACACTTCAGAATATAGTCTTCTGAAATATGTATTTGTATTCTTCTCTTGAAATACCATAGGCTTCACAAATAACTTCATTTGCTTAACTTTAGCAAGTGGGGGCACCATAGGGCTTTGGGCAATTGCTCTGGGTTCACATATCATGGGGAGCCCCTGACACAAGACTGAGTAGCTTGACTGCTTCTCATTCTCCTTAATGCTTGAGTCTGAAGACTCATATCTCCCTGTGTGGACCCAAGTTTTAATACCATCAGGAGATGAGTCCCACCACTGTTACAGCCCCATTGCATGACGGCTACTCCAGGGCTACTCCTAAGACGGGAATTCCAACAGGAGACTAGCTTTTCCTGCTTTTAATGCTGTTCGATCTTTTGATTCAGATCCAAGGGATCTTTTAACAGGGAGCGTGTGCTGGACTTCAGCCTTCAATTTCATTTGAAATCTTTTAAAAATGCTTTCGAATTAATGTTGTTTTTTAAAAGAAAAGAATCAATAGCTTTTCCCTTTTATAATTATTGCATTTTCATCTATGTCATGGCTTGGCTTGGCTCCCATGTTGGGACAAAAGGTAGGATATAAATAAAATTAAGCCTGTCACAGGAAGCCATGAACTCAGTGCTTTTGACTGAGACCAGAGATGTGTTAGTATCTACATGCCATGAATGCCAACTATGACAACCAACTACCCAACTGCATCCTACCTTATGTGAAAGAGGTCACTTTCTACGCAAAAGATTAGATGGTGCTGAGGAAGTCCAATGTTCAGATATTCCTTTCTAGTTACTCTGTTGCTGACATCAAAGTGACATATAGTCCCAAAAGCTCTTTCATATGAGTTCTTGTGAGCGTGACCTGCTTTTCATCGCTGACTTTCTCATGAAGGAGGCATCCACCCGAAATGGGCCTATTATGAACTTTGTTCAGCATCAGGAGTTTTCCCTCACTTATTCTCCTAGTGCTAAGTCTTGGAAATTGCCAGTTTTCATCTAAGAATTTTTAAAGGGAGACTCCCAGGTGACACAACGGGAAGTGACAATGCACACACAAATAAAGCAAGGATACATTTTATTGAAAGCTCATTAAAACATGTGAAAAAAGCAACAGAAGACGATAAAACAGTGAATACAGAATACATGGGATTAAAAATACTAGTAATAAAGAAGAAATGACAATGGAAGCAGTTATAATGTGAATAGAAAATAAACAATGAAAAAACACTAAATGAAGTATCATAAGCTATATCTAAAAGAGAGAAAAATCTATAGATGAATTCCAATCAAACTATAGTACAGAATTATTAAGACATTCTCAGTTATACTACAATCTCACCTTTTTCTGCCTTCCTCTTACCCGTTTTCCATTCCTTTTCATCATGAAAGCTAAGGAACTGCTGGATATATGGTATTAGACTAGGTGCTACAGCACTGTATGAAATACCAAATATAAAATCTATACATTGAAAGACACAAAAAGATAGAACAGTCTCTGAAGATAAGAATAGAGTAATTGACAAAGCCACCCTTCTAGAAATTGGCAGCCTCAACACCTCATTTATTGTTGGGTCAATCCTGTATACGCTTATTCAGATGCAAACATGCACAAGATTGCAAATCAAAATTTTTTAGAACCAAATTGAAAACATCTCTATCTGGCTTGAGTTGGTCAGGATCTCCTGATGCAATAGCTCAAGAAAATCACACACGTAACTTCCAGTAAGTAGAAATCTCAAAATGACACAAGAACTGAGAAACATCAAAGGTGGTGGTGAGGATATACAGTAACTGGACTCTCTACTCTGCCTTGCTTGGTGTATGGAAATGAAGTTCTAGATTAGTGGGAGACCAAAAATTACAGAAACAGTTTTCAGTTACTTCAGTGTCTGATGTAACTCTTGTCTCTTCTCTCCAATGCCCCCCCCCCACTGTACTGTTGCCAAAATTTAGTGTAGACTGGCAGCATAAGAGCTGATATTTCCTTTGCAAAAAAGGTGAGCAAGGGGGAAAACATGCATTATTTTATAGCAGAATTGGATACATAGCAGCAGGATTCTCCTCCCAGATATGATAAACATCTTGTGTGCCTTGCCTTCAGATGAAACTGTGTCCTTTTCATTGCTGCCAACTAATATGTCTGATGGCTCCTGGACCTTAGGAGGATCCTGGTGGGACACCCCCCACTTAATGGGATATCTCATAAGAATGCATTTTCTATCTGCCTCTCATATAGGTCTGCTTTCATGGTTTGAGGAAACATCTGTGGAAACAGCAGGCTCCAGGCACCTAGAAATTTCTCTTGAATCCAGTTCTTCCTTCACCCTTTCCATCCAATGTAAATGTTGTGCGTCTGAGGCTGTGAGAGTGTGACTTGCCCAAGGTCACTCAGCGAGTTTCATGGCTGAGCTGGGAATTTAACTGTGGTCTTCAGAGTCCTTTTCCATTCCTAGCCTCCTTCTGATCTCTTGCTGCAGTCCCCATTCTGGTCAATGTTTGATCCAAGGTACGGGAACTCTTTTACTGTTTCAATTTCCTCACTGTCTAGGTTGGATTTTGTGTCGATCTTCTGTGGTCATTATTTTTATGTTTAGCAGTAAGCCTGCCTTTACACTTTCAATTCCAGCTCAACATTAGGAGGAACTTCCTGACAGTAAGAGCTGTTCGACAGTGGAAGACATTCCCTGGGATAGTGGAGTCTCCTTCTTTGGAGGTTTTTAAACAGAGTCTGGATGGCCATCTGTTGGGGGTGCTTTGATGGTGAGTTCCTGCACGGCAGAGGGTTGGACTAGATGGCTCTTGGGTCTCTTCCAACTCTCTGATTCTATCATCTCTGATCTTCTTTAGTAGCTGTGGCATATGCATACTGAACTATGTCTATAGGATTATGTATGCTGTTATTGGATTTAAACTCTCCATCAAGCCAAGCAACATAACTAGTGGTGAGGGATGATGTGAATTGTAATTCAACAACAGCTGGAATAACACCAGGATTATTGCCCCAAAGTTTTTTCTCCCTAGATCAGGGGTAGGCAACCTTTTTGAGCCGGGGGCCAGGTTGCTGTCCCTCAGACAACTGGGGGGCCGAAGCTAAAAAATAATTTAAAAATAAATAAATAAACCGGGACAAATGTAGGACAAAATTTTCAAATGGTGGACACTTTTTTTAAAAAAAACTGGAGGACACGTGAAAAAATTTGCTGATTTTTAAAAATATGTTAATATAAATGCATGTTTCTGAGGCTTCTATAGACAATTGCCCCTGCACGCGAGAGGCCAAAGGCCCCGGCGGCAATTGGCGGCAGGACCGGGCTGGGACCGGTCCCAAGGCCTTGCCGGGCTGCATCCGGCCCGTGGGCCGCAGGTTGCCTACCCCTGCCCTAGATCTTGGACTGACCCTACTCCTGAATTCTGCTCATCTGACCTATTAAGCCCTCTTTTGCAGCCAGTTTACATCTTCAGAGAGCCCAAGACACAGTATCTCAGAGGCCTATTGCTGATTTAATTTGCATATCCCTTTACACCAAGGGAATCATCTGTTGCACCCAGACACTTGTGGCTTGATTCTTTAGGAACTGATAACTTCCAGGAGTTGCTCAATTTCTGTTCCATAGGTCCTCTCATTAGATAAGGCTGGAACATCAATCTGGATACCAACAATTCCTGAGGATCATTACTTATCGGAGGCACGGACTCCTTGTTTAAGGAGTCCTCTTCCAGTAGGGCAATGAGACTCAAAGATGCAGTGCATGCCTTGGGAGGATGCCTGGATTTAGGCTTTGTCTTGAGAAACTTAGGTAGCACTGATGGCTCTAAGGATTTGATCCAGTTCAGATGCATATATGGTTTCACTCCTAGAACTCAAAATTTCACAGATCCTTAGATTAATGAAAATTTAGCAATGTCATACTGTTATCTGTTCTCCTGAATGCTGGAAGAACTTTCCCGAGAACATTTGTTTTTTAATAAAAATTCTCTGTGTGTTCCTTGTTATATCTCACTGCCTTTGTATAGTCTTCCCCTGTGTGGGTTCCTTGTGTGATATTCTTAGGTGTAGACTTTGGGCTTTCCCATATTCAATGTATTTATATGGTTTCTCCCGTGTAGATTCTTAGATGAAAGAAAAGGGTAATATTTAAAGGGAAGCACATCCCACACTCCATGTATTTGTGTGGTTTCTCTTCTTTGTATGTGGAGATAGAGACTTTGACTGTGAATGAAGCTCTTTCCACAGATTATGAGTTTATACAGTTTCTCCCATGTGGGTTTTTTGATGAACAAGTTTCCCTTTTTCACTGAAGCTCTTTGCCTGCTATGCATTTATATGGTTTCCCCTCATATGCACCCTTTGATGTCTATTGAGATTTCCTCTACCACTGAAACTCTTTCCACACTCAATGCATTTATATAGGTTCTCTCCTGTGTGGCTTCTTTGATGTAAAGAAAGGCTAGAACTGGCACTGAAGTTCTTTCCACACTCAATGCAATTAAATGGTTTCTCCCCTGTGTGGATTCTTTGATGCACAGTAAGGCTTGCACTGTGTCTGAAGCTCCTTTCACACTCTGTACAGTTATAAGGCTTCTCGCCTGTGTGGATTTTTTCATGGATAGTACGACCTCCACTATTAGTGAAGCTCTTTCCACATTCTTTGCATTGATATGGTTTCTCTCCCGTGTGGATTCTTTGATGGACAGTAAGACTTCTTTTAGTACTGAAACTCTTTCCGCACTCCATGCATTTATATGGTTTCTCCCCTGTGTGGATCCTTTGATGTACGGAAAGACTATGACTATGACCGAAGCTCTTTCCACATTCCATGCATTTATATGGTTTCTCTCCTGTATGTCTTTTTAGGTGTGACGAAAGATGCTGACTTTGTCTGAAGCTTTTCCCACACACAGTGCATTTATATTGTTTCTCACCTGTGTGGATTCTTAGATGTGAAGAAAGGCTAGTACTTAAACGGAAGCTACTTCCACACTCAACACACTTATGTGGTTTTTCTCCTGTATGAATTCTTTGATGTGCTCTAAAACTTCCGCTGTTACTGAAGCTCTTTCCACACTCCATGCATTTGTATGGTTTCTCCCCTGTGTGGATATTTAAATGTGTAGAAAGGTGTGCCCTTTGTCGGAAGCCCTTTCCACACTTCATGCATTTAAATGGTTTCTCCTCTGTGTGAGTTCTTTGATGCACAGTAAGTTTCCCTCTTTCACGGAAGCACCTTCCACACTCTGTGCATTTATATGGTTTCTCTCCTGTGTGGATTCTTTGATGTGTAGAAAGTGCTTGACTTTGACTGAAGCTCTTTCCGCATTCCATACATTTATATGGTTTCTCTCCTGTGTGGATTCTTTGATGTGAAGAAAGGCTAGTACTTAAACGGAAGCTACTTCCACACTCTATGCACTTATGTGGCTTTTCTCCTGTATGAATTCTTCGATGTGCTATAAAACTTCCACTATTGTTGAAGCTCTTTCCACACTCCTTGCACTGGTATGGTTTCTCCCCTGTATGGGTTCTTTGATGTGAAACAAGGCTATTGCTTAAACGGAAGGTCTTTCCACACTCCATACATTTATATGGTTTTTCACCAGTATGCAGTTGTTGATGCTTAGTCAGACTGCCAGAATCACTGAACCTCTTTCCACACTCCAGGCACTTATACGGTTTTTCTCCAGTGTGGGTTCTTTGATGGATAGTAAGTTTGCTGTTTATACTGAAACTCCTTCCACATTCTGTGCATTTATATGGCTTCTGACCTGTGTGGATTCTTTGATGGATAGTAAGACCTCCACTATTACCAAATGTCTTTCCACATTCTGTGCATTGGTATGGTTTCTCTCCTGTATGCATCCTTTGATGTTTAGTAAGACTTCCTCTATCTTTGAAACTCTTTCCACACTCCATGCATTTATATAGTTTCTTGCCTGTGTGGGTCCTTTGATGTGAAGGAAGACTATGCATTTCACTGAAACACTTTTGAGACTCCATGAATTTATATGGCTGTTGCTTCTCCTCTGTTTGTTTACTATTGATTGAATAATTGTTGGGAGTTTTCTCAAAAAGTGAACACTTTTTGTTTTCTCACTTTGTTGGATCAGAGGTTCATGGACATCAGCACAGAGAAATGGTGGGCCTTCTCACCCTAATTTGATTGTGAGTTCCTGCATAGCAGGGGGTTGGACTGGATGGTCCTTGTGATCTCTTCCAACTCTATGATTCCATGATCCTACGATTTGCCTGGTTTTCTCATGTCCACCTGATCCACTTTCATTTCCCAAACCTTTTACTCGTTTCTTCCCTGCTTGCTTCCAACAGATTCACAGATGGCTACTTAAAAGTTCTTGCTGTTTTTCTCATCATCTGTTTAGGATGAAAAAAAGAAAAGAAAATCCTATTATTAAACAAGTTCTGTTTTGTGAGTACGGGGTGAAAAAAAAGCCTGAAGGTGGACCTGAAAAGAAAAAGAATGGAATGTTTTTGAGGATGTATGTGGATAATTCTTCCTGCTACCCAGTCTCAATCCTACACTGTTTAGCTGTACTGCACGATCAATGCTCTAAAGTCATGCCTTAGGGAGAATTTTTTTCCTGTATCTATTTTTCCATAACCTAACCTTTTGGAATCTTCTCAAGAACAACAAAATATAAACAGACTAAAACTGGATGAAAACTAGGCTAGTTGGAGGAGAGCAATTTCACTTAGCATCCATTTCCTCCTTGCCTCTAAGACCCTATGTGTTGTGAATTTTTAAATATGGTAGTCTGAAAGTGTGGGAAATTAAACCCCAATTTATCTTATGAGGGGAGCCATTTGAGAGAACTGTGATACAGAACCATGAGGCATCACCTAAAGGAAATAAATTTTTAAAAACACTTTTCAAATTACCTCAGTCATGCTCTGTGTGGAGTAAAAGTAACAGTCAGGGTACATAGACTGGCCATCCATTATATATTAGCATTGCTACAGTGTAAGAAATACCATAATTTCCCAGCGGAGAAGGTGAGATGCTCCTGAGAGTTGGATTGCTCTTCCCATTTCAATACTACTCTAATGTGAGTTTATGGAACTCTTTGGTCCAGATCCAGGAGATCTACAACTACCTCCCCAAGGACTGCCATCGTTAACTTATTTTGACTAGCTTTGCACATGCACAATGTGGATGTGCACGTGCAAAGGTATGACTTCCAAACTGTATAAGAAACTTAAAGAAATGTATTATAAAACTGCCATAAAATCAATATGAATGGGAGTCAGAAGGTTCAGTCACTTTAACCAAGTTTGTTGTCATTGTATGCTTTCAAGATATTTCCAACTTATTGCAACCCTAAGGTAACCCTATCATGGGGTTTTCTTGGGAAGATTTGTTCAGAGGGGCTTTATCATTGGCCTTCCTCTGAGGTTGAAGGGTGTGACTTGGCAATGGCTTACATGTTTGAGGGAGATTTGGATACTGGACATCAGAGTCACAGTCCAAGGGAGTGTGGTCCACTGTTGAACAGCTCTCACTGTCACGAAGTTCCTTCTAAGGTTGAGGTGGAATCTCTTTTCCTGCAGCTTGCATCCATTGTTCAGAGTTCTGTTCTCTGGAGCAGCAGAAAACAACCTTACTCCATCCTCAATATGACATCCCTTCAAATATTTAAACAAGGCTATCATATCACCTCTTAACCGTCTGTTCAAAAGGCTAAACATACCCAGCTCCCTAAGTCTCTTCTCATAGGGCATGGTTTCCAGACCCTTCACCATTTTACTTGCCCTTCTCTGGACACACTCCAGCTTCTCAACATCCTTTTTGAATTATGGAGTCCAGAACTACACACAGTATTCCAAGTGAGGCCTGACCAAAGCAGAATAGAGTGGCACTATTACTTCCTTTGATCTAGACACTATACTTCTATTGATGCAGCCTAAAATTGCATTGGCGTTTTTAGCTGCTTCATCACATTGTTGATTCATGATCAACCTGTGGTCTACTTGGACTCCTAGTCACATATAGTCTCATTCAGCCAGATGTCACCTATCCTGTATCTGTGCATTTCATCCCCCCTCCCCCCCAAGTGCAGTACCTTACATTTCTCCACGTTGAAATTTATTTTGTTAGCTTTGGCCTAGCTTTCTAATCTATTGTTAATTTGAATTTTGATCCAATCCTCTGGGGTTTTAGCAATTCCTTCTAATTTGGTGTCATCTGCAAATTCTGTCATCCAAGTCATTGATAAAGATGTTGAATAGCACTGGGCCCAGGACAGAACCCTATGGCACCCAACTGGTCACTTATCTCCAGGATGAAGAGGAGTCATTGTCCAAAGGCTTTAATAAGAAGCCAAGTTTTGACTTGGTGCCAAACTAATACTAGTGTTGGTGCCAACTAGGCCTACAAGGGGAGAGCATGCCATAATTGGTAATTGGGGTACTGTCCCATGTTCTCTACCATGTTCGACTCAGGCTTGCATCCTTCCGAGGTCGCTAAAATGAGTACCCAGACTGTTGGGGGCAAATTAGCTCACTTGCTAATTAACTTACTTGCTGTTCACCGCTATGATCTTTGGAATAGCGGTATATAAACAAAACAAATTATTATTATTATGTACTTTCCCTCTGGGAGACAGAGGGAGGCCTCTCTAACAGACCTTAATCTTGTACAGGCAAACATTGAGAGGCCTCCCTCAAGGTTGAAATCCCAAGACATTAAGGGCTTTAAATATTATCTGCAGTACCTCAAATTCAGACTGGAAGCATATCAGCAGCCAGTGGTTTCTGAACAGAGTTCCATTTTGGACTAGCTACTGTTTCCAAGTTATCTTCAAGGGCAGCCCTATGCCTTACCAGGAAGATACCAGGAGATGAACTACTGTTGATAAATTGTCTCTGTCCAGGAACACCAGTAGACTTTTGTATGTGCTCTTTTTTGGTAACTCATTATTCTTTGTTACTAATATAGACCAAACTGGATAGTGACCACAATGCCTTTAAAATGAGTAGAATGCCACCTTGGTATTTGCTGGAGTTTGGTTCCAGGACCTCCTGTGGATACTAAAATCCATGGATGGCTAAGTCCCATTATATAAAATGGTGCAGTAAAATGGTGTACCTGATATAAAATGGCAAAATCAAAGTTTGCTTTTTGGAATTTATAATTTTAAAAAATATTTTCAGTCTATGGATAGTTGAATCCATGGATAAAAATATATATCATGGATATGGCAGGCCAGCTGTAATTAAAAAGGAAACACAAAATAAAGGATCAGTCCATGTGACCACATCAACAAGACTGATTAAATTATTTGCTAAGTTTGTGAATAAGTGTAGCCTGAAGGATTCACTACCAAGCACCTGAGAAATGTGAGTTAACAGTTCTCTAGACTGGGGTATTTGACGATTAAAGGGGCTTGTCAGTACTTGAAGTTACTGACTTTTTGAGAATCCCTTCAAAATATCCACACAGAAATATGTGGCCAGAAAATAACCCAGCTCATTAATATGGCCAGATAATTATATATACTCCCTTTTCCAAATCATCAAATTACAGGAAAAGAGATTCCAGCTCAACATTAGGAGGAACTTCCTGACAGTAAGGGCTGTTCGACAGTGGAACAAACTCCCTCGGAGTGTAGTGGAGCCTCCCTCCTTGGAGGTCTTTAAACAGAGGCTGGATGGCCATCTGTCAATAGGGATGCTTTGATTGGGAGTTCCTGCATGGCAGAATGGGGTTGGACTGGATGGCCCTTGGCGGTCTCTTCCAACTCTGAGATTTATGACCTATGTTTTCAAAGTGAGTGAAATCCCCCCCCTCAAAAAAGCACAGCCTCCTACAGCGAAGCTGTTCTTTCAGCATCTGAATAAAGAGGGATTTTTTTGACAGGGACAATTTTCCTTTTTTACTGCTCCAGGGTGAAAAAGGGATGTCACTGCTGCTGTTCTGTGGGTCTTCAAGTAGTTTCCCACTAATGGTGACCCTGAAGTGACTCTATCGTGGGATTTTCTTGGCAAGATTTGGTCAGTCAAAGTTTTCCATTGCCTTCTCCTGAGGGGGAGAGAGCATGACTTACCCAAGGTCACCCAGTGGGTTTCATTGTTGAGCCCTGGTCCCCAGTCCAACCCCATTCTGCCATGCAGGAAGACAAAATCAAAGCACTGCTGACAGATGGCCATCCAGCCTCTGTTTAAAGACCTCCAAAGGAGGAGACTCCATTACACTCCGAGGAAGGAGTGTGTTCCACTGTCGAACAGCCCTTACTCTCACGAAGTTCCTCCTAATGTTGAGGCAGAATCTCTTTTCCTGGAGCTTGCATCTATTGCTCCAAGTCCTTTTCTCTGGAGCAGCAGAAAACAAGCTTGCTCCCTCCTCAGTATGACATCCCTTCAAATATTTAAAAAGGGCTATCATTTCTTAACCTTCCTTATGTTATAGTATAAAAAAAAAGGCGAGAAGGAGACTCCAACACTCTCCTAGGCAGCACTTTCCCCTCTCAAACCATTCTTGTCAGGGATTTGAAGGGTTAAAACACAGCACAGGGAAATGCTTGATGTGTGTGTGTTTGGCCATGAGCATTCAGCAGAGTGGCAAGGCTGATCAGCACAGCTGAAGCTCATTGTCTCAAGGACACTTCAGTGTCCAAGTGCACGTAGCCATGGATGATGAAACGTGTCTGGATTGTACAGGAGACACATGACATGGTTACACACCTGAACTCACTGGGTTTGGGAGACCACATGGTCTGGAGACTATATAAACCCAGGGGTTGCAAGGGATAGCTTGTGGGTTTGAAGTAGGAGTTGGATTGGTATGGTCTGGAGTTTGAGAGATCTAGTTTTGTATAATAGCACTGTTAATAAAGAGCACTTTGGGGACTTTGGCGGGATACATACCGCCATTTAGTACATATAGAATACGTACTAGGGTTAGGAAGGGGCGGTGCTTCCGCACCCCCCTAACCCTAGTACGTATCCTATACGTACAAGATGGCGGCGCCCCTTCCACATGGGCGCCGCCATCTTTGCGTATCGGACGCTGAGCGTCCGTACGCGTCGCGCCGCTTGTGACGTAGCGAGCGCGCCCCTGGCGCCTCGCTACGTCGCAAACGCGACGGTAAAAGAAGCTCCATTTTGGAGCTTCTTTTTCGGTCCGCGCAGGAGTCGGGCCGTCTGAAGGCTCCGGCTCCCCCGCGGACCTACTGGAGGCGGCGGCAGACCGCCGCAAAGCGGCGGTCTGTACCCCGCCTTTGTTTCTCTGATGGTTTATCAGAAGAAGCCACAGCATCGGTTTGCTGTGTGTCCCCGGAGGTTCCTGCATTGCTGCAGTTCCTGGAAGACATCAAGTTGCTGTCATCCCAATTGGACTTTGGAGCCACGCTTCAGCTTCTGGAAATTGCCAGCTCTGCTACAAGGGCCTGATTTAACCCCAGGACTCCTTTGAGTTGCTGACAGTGGTTGTTGGACCCCAGCAGTTGCGCTGACAATTCTTACCCTCAGGAAGTTCTTCCTAACGTTGAGCTGAAATGACGCTTTTCCTTATGGTACTGGCTTTCATGGGCAACAACAGCTCTCTTCCTCAGGCTGCATCCGCCCTTGAGAAACCATCCTCCTCTTCTTTTATTCATAGAGCGTCATCTGTGTACGCGGCACCTTACAATTAGAGAGTGAAACACTTTATTTGTGTCCTGCTCTTTTCCCAAAACTGGGACTCAAGAGTGGCTCACAACAACAACAACAACAAAACCTCTTTAAAAGCCCATTGCAATACAAGAATTACAATAATAATAATAAGGGTTTTTCTGGGGGGGGGGAAGAGGGATACAAATAATACTTTATTCCACCCCAGTGGGTTCCCATGGCCCCAATCTGGAGGTCCCCCAGCAACCTGAAGATGTGAAAGGAGGGCCAGGGACTGGAAGTAGGGCTCCCTCCCAGTAACAGCGCTGGGGCTCCCCAGTATCTGCAGCCTCACCTCTCCCTGGGTTGCTTTCCAGCTCTGCTTCCGCCTTTCCCGCCTTACCAAGGCATCATAAACATCATTCCGGAAGTAGGGTTCCACTTCCGGAAAGAGGAAGTGGCCGCTCCTTCTCCTCCTCTCGAATGCTTCTAATCCTGCCGCTCTAGGAACTAGAACGTACTCACTCATCACTTGGAGGACTCACAGCCAAAGAGAGCTCCCCTCCCCTCCCTCATAGAAATCATTACCATTTTTACAAAGTAGAGATTGAGCTCCCTCCTCCTCCTCCTCATTATTATTATTATTATTATTGTAATCATTTTGTTGCAATATGTTTTTAAAGAGTTTTTTTTTTATTGTGAGCTGCCTTGGGTCCCTTTCTGGGAGAAAGGAGGCATAGAAATAAAATAAAATAAAAATGTATTTGTATGCCGCTTTCCCCACAAAGAAACTGAGACTCAGAGCGGCTTGCAATTCGAAAGAAGGGTACAACTGAAAACATACAAAAGTGATGTGTTAAAATAGAATTACATTATTACAATATTAAAACAAAGCACTCGTCAAAAGAATAAAATACAGATAAAAAAGATAGATGTGTCTTAAACAATAAACTTTAAAGCAATATAACCGCCAGCCCGTTCTCTAAAAACTTGTTGTTTTATTCGAAATGCTTGGGACCAGAGGTGTTTTGCAATACTGTTATTTTAAGAAAAGTAATTTTGGAATATTTGCCTATATATAATGAGATATCTTGGAGATGGGACCCAAGAATTTATTTATTTGTTTGTTTAATTTCTATGCTGCCTTTCTCTCAGAAGGGACCCAAGGGGCTCACAAACCAAAACACATTAAAAACATGCTACAATTACACAATTAAAACTTCATACAAAGACAATATAATATTACAAACATTAAAACTACAATAAAAACACGATACATACCCCATATAACAAACATCCCATATAAAAAGCCATCTTGTGATCACACATTAAAAGCCAAGAAGGGTGACTAATGTCCTCCTTTTCCAAATTCCAAAATGTCCCCCATTTTGAGCATCACTAAGAACAATGAATTCACTTTTCTATGTGTGTTTCTAGCTTTTATTTTGTCGTGTTCTCCATTTCCCCTGAATGTCCTATATTTTATGGTGCCTTGTCCTCCTTTTGTGCTTATGACATCTGGTCACCTTGGGCTCAAATCTAAACACGAAATTCATTTATAATTTAATCAGTTTGATACTGTTTTAATGTGTGGTTTTTACACTGGCTTTAAACTTTTTGTAAATGTTTTTAATATGTTGTTATCAAAGATGCCTTGGGTGCCGCCAGCTTGAGAGAAAGGCGGCATATAAATAAAGTAAATAAAAATTAAAAATAAATACAGCACCATCCACAAAGCAGTGATATTGATATCTTTATTGGGCCTATCAAAATGCATAAAATGTATGTTTCATGTTTTCGATGCTCCACTAGCTTCATCAGGCAAAGGATAAAAATAATGTTGTTGTGTGCCTTCTAGTCATTTCCAACTTATGGTGACCCTAAGGCAAACCTATCATGGGGTTTTCTTGGCAAGTTTTCTTCAGAGGAGATTTGCCATTGCCTTCCTCTGAGGCTGAGAGAGTGTGACTAGCCCAAGGTAGGTTTCATAGATTTGAACCCTGTTCTCCAGAGTTATAGGCCAACACTCAAATCACTATAAGAGAGAAAAAACAGACAATGTTAGTCACAGGTCTGCAATTTGTCAAGATGTTGTTGGTGTTGTTCTAAGTTCAGAGAGATATCTATGCAAGTTGGCCACTCTTCCTTCTGGCCATGTGGTCCTGGGAGACACAACATTTTAAAGTTCAGGAAATTTAAATCCTATTAGCAAAACAAAGGGGTACTTCCTATGAGATCCAGGATGGCTCAGTCCTTTGTGAGGCCACAAACCCCTTTATTAGGCAAATAACTCTGAAACATTTATTTATATTTCCTATACACCTTATACACATTACCTGAAAGTAATTTTAAACACAATATCTTATTTATTTTTTTTTATTTTTATTATATTTATTTATATAATATCTCCCAAGATTGGGACTCTGGGCAGCTTACATCATTTTTTTTAAAGGCCCTGTTTTAAATAATTTTGTGCATGAAACAAAGTTTGACTACATTAAATCCTTCCGAAAACAAAGGTGTCACTCTCTCAGCTATCCATGGAAAAAGTTTTGGGTTTTGGAATATTTCAGATTTTGGAGTTTTGCATACGAGAGACTCAACCTGTAGCTTGTAACTAAGGTCCAAAACACACTGCAGAAATAATGCAGTTTGAGACCACTTTAATTGCGCCAGTTCAGTGCTAGGGAATCCTGGGAATTGTAGCTTATTGTGGCACCATTGAACCAGTTAAAGCAGTCCCAAATTGGATTATTTCTGCAGTGTATTTTGGATCTAGGGGACAGTTGAAATTCATAACCTTCAGGACTGACCACCAGAAAGTGGCTATTAAGATGTCTGGGTTCTCCTTAAACACTACATGATTCCAGTGAACTGAGCTATGTATTTCTCTGTAAAAATTTAACATTTAATCATTTTATTTATATGCCACCTTTCTCCTGGTTAAAACTTAACAATAAAAAGTTCAAAAAACTATTAAAATCATTGCATTTGAAACAGTATAAAATTATTTTAAAAGCATACAAAAGCTAAAAAATAAGGAAAGTCCCCTAGATCCCCCCCCCCATTTTTTGGAGTGATTACATATTAAAAAGCCTGATTAAACAAAAAGGTCTTTGCCTGACAGAGAAATGAAAGCAAGCCTCCCATGGAAGGGAGTCCAAAGGGTTGGGGCAGCCACTGAAAAGGCTTTGAGAACATATTGCCCGCATTCATGAAGAACATGATACAAACATTTCTGTTTTTAGAAAGGCCCTACACTCATTATTATTATTATTATTATTATTATTATTATTATTATTATTATTATTATTATTTTAAAAGTACCATTAAAAGCAAACAAAAATAGCATGCAAATATGGAGTATTTTGGTATCTTGTTCAACCACTACAAAAATAAATACTTTCCAATCCTTTAAAAGGGGATATTCCTTAGCTTAAGGGACAGTGGTCAGCCTGATAAGGACCAAGTCTTCTGAACCTCAAATATGGGATTTTTCTTATAATAAGAGACATACAGCAACTCTACTCTACCTTTATTTCAGCCAAATCTCACCTGAACTTGGGTGATCAGGATTTGGCAGCAAGCAGGAGTGTATTTGCGCATCAAAGCTACTGTAAGTGCACTAAACACATCTATTCCAAAGCATATTTTGAGTTCATCCTTGCCCCTCCACCCAGCATAGTGTGAATGGTGTGGCACATTTACACATGGAAATTTTGCTTTAAAAGCTGCCTGTAAGTTCTGAACCTGTTCTATAGGATCATCTGTGCTGATGTTTAGCAAAGTTGAGGGACTGGCTTAAGAGTCAGGATGCCAACTCAGCTTTCCTCTCAATGGTCCTGGGGTAAGGATTCAGCCATGTTAATGCAAATTTGAACTTGAGTTGGGTTTATTACAGCCCTCATTCACAGTGAGGGGAGCGTTCTTGGCTGTGGGTGGACATGGAAACTCTTGCCTGTTGTCTTGTTTCTGCAGTGTAGTGGCTATCACATTCACCTTACACATTCAAGATCCCCTGTTCAAAAGCAAGAAGAAATATTGTCCTTTTCATACAGTGGGAAGACATGGCATCCTGTCTTGCCTTTTTTGAGACACATTTTGGAGGATGGATGAGGAGTACTAACCCACTCACAACAGCCAAAGTACTGTAGCTCAGCTGGGAGATCTAAAGGTCCCCGGTTCAACCCCCGGCTTTGGCAGACCTTGTCTTTTTTTTTTTTTTTTTTTTTGCTGTATCTGTTCTCTTTGATGACCATTTCCCAAAACAACATAGGAGTTTATCACAAGGGAGGAATTTAACTTAATTTTGAATGAAAAGAAAGTGGGGCCAGAACGTGGGGCCAGAACGCATTCACGTGAATTTGCTAGTTCGAATTGTGTTTGAACTGACTTCCCATTGCCCGAAAATAGCTTGCCATTGCCTGAAATTGCGTGTGGTAGTCTATCACGCAATAACGTGAAACCCCATGATAGCGTTCAGATTGCCATTGGATTATACTTCCAATTTCCCTTGACTGATACACTCCATAGTTCTCTTCCCACAGAGAGCCTGGCCAGCAGATGTGCCAAGGGGACTGTGCTGAATGGAATATGGAGCTGACCAATGAGAAGGCAGCTGGAGCTCAGCCAATGGCGTGTGAGCTGGGGAGTTTAAAAGATTCCGAACTGGTTGACAGTTGGGAGTCAGTTGTCAGTAGACTCTTGAGGAGCGGTTCTATCCAAGCCAGTGAGAGGGCTTTGGGTTAATAGAGTTCCTGAGGGGACTGAGAATTGGGGTTTTGGAGTCCAGAGGAAATGACTTGGGTCACAAACATACTCTAGAGTAGAGAGTGCTGGGTTGTGTACCTTGATTGTTGTTGATAGTCTGCATGGCTTGAGCACTGAAAGGGGAAATTGACAACACTGTGAAGTCGAAGGCTTTCATGGCCGGCATCCATAGTTTTTTGTGGGTTTTTCAGGCTATGTGGCCATGTTCTAGAAGGAACTCTTCTAGAACATGGCCACATAGCCCGAAAATCCCACAAAACACAATTGACAGCACTAGTTATATGTATATATGGTAACCAAGCAAGATAACAATTTTGTTTTGAAACCATTTTATTTATTCCATTTTGATATCCAATAAGCTTTTGTTCTTTGTTTCAAACATCACTTGGCTTATGTTGACTTCAGGGACAGCAATGCTACCTGCATTTTAAAATCTTTCATGTTCAAGGTGGAGGCTGACAAGATATAAACCTCCACATAAGTAGTAATTGGTGGTAGTGGTGGGATAAAGATAATCCCTCAGGCTTGCCATCATCCAAAGTCAGTGTTAAGGTGAAGGTTATGGCATTCATTCTTTATATTTTTCTCAGGTTTATTTTAGGGATATGTGGGCATGCTTGTTCATCCCAGGCAGCCAAAGTAGCTCAGATGGGAAAGCGTTAGACTGAAGATCTAAAGGTCCCTGGTTCTATCCTGGGCTTTGGCAAGTTTGTCTGTTATATTCCTTTTGCTAAGTCTGCCTCAAAGAAAGCACCCTTTGCCTTCTAGGATTCTTGCTTCTTGAAGCTGTGGCAAAAGGGAAGCTCTCCTGGGAGCCAGAGGTTCCAGAGCTAAAGGATGCCTTAAAACACATCCCAGAGTCCTTCTCCTGACCAGCTGAAGGGTCAAGGGTTTGACTTTGACAGGAAATGTCCAAAGGGAGGTACCTTTTGTCAGACAGAGCCCTTCCTGCCTCCTCACTTGTCAAAGGTCCCTGGTTTGAAACGAGGGAGAAGCATTGCCCATTTCTTGTGCGGAGGAGGACTTGGTATCCTTTCTTGCCTTTTCTGATACTTATTTTTGGGAACAAATGGGGTGTACTGGCCCATCCCAGGCAGCTAAAGTAGCTCAGGTAGCAGCAGTGGCATCCCAAGCATTGGTGCCACTTGTAGCCAAGGTTCTAATTAGGGGGATTTTTAATTAGCTCCTAATTGAGAGGGAGTGGACTACAAGCACCCAGCAAAATAACTTTTTGACACCTTTGCCTGATGGAGAAGCCATGGGAGCTTTGAAAGCTTGCAACATGTATTTTATGCATTTTGGTTGGCCCAGTAAAGGTATCACTGTTTTGAGGATTTTGAATATTATTGCACTTTGCTCCATGGCCAACACAGCTTCCTCTGGATATGATTTATCAGTGTTAATCATGATCATGATGTCTACTCCATTCTAATGTTTGTAATCTATCTAATGCTGTATTGTTATCTTCCTCTTCCTCTTCTTCTTCTTTTTTTTTTAGCAAAAGAAGAGGGTGAGTTGGAAATGACTGTGGCCTGGATTCTTGGTAGATTTCTCAATGAGAATGGGAAAATATGAGGTTGTAAAACTGAAGCAGAAGTTACAAGTGCAGTCACCTTTACTATGATCTGACAAAAGGATTCCAGGAACCCCAAAGTGTATCCCAACCTTTGCAGCCTCACTAATGTGAGAAAATGAAATAGCTCCAGCTCTGACTACACCAAGAGTTGAAGTGGGAGGATCTGAACATCTTCCCCCTGGGACCACAGGCACTAAGCCTCTTATTCTCTCCCAGCACTTCAATATCAAGAAAGTAAGAACAAATAAAATATGTTGTGTGGCTGGCATTTAAACCTCAGGCCATCATGATTCCAGTCTTGTCCTTTATCAAAGTGATGGAGAAAGAGCATTCTCAATAACCCCTTTTCATAGGTCTTGGGCCTTTTCACACTACCTCATTATAGCACTATAATTCCAGTTTAACTGCCATGGTCCTATCCGATGGGATTTATAGTTTAGGGAGTTTAAAAAAAAAGAATTCAGTGCCAAAGTGCTTTGCAGCCATGGCAGTTAAAGTGTAATCATACCGCTATAACTGTGTAATATTGTCATAGAATCATAGAGTAGGAAGAGACCACAAAGGTCATCTAGTCCAACCCCATTCTGCCATGCAGGAAATCACAATCAAATCATCCCTGACAGATGGTCATCCAGCCTCTGCTTAAAGACCTCCAGAAGAGAAGACTCCACTACTCTCCAAGGAAGGAGTGTGTTCCACTGTCGAACAGCCCATACTGTCAGGAAGTTCCTCCTAATGTTGAGGTGGAATCTCTTTTCTTGCAGCTTGCATCCGTTGTCCCATGTTCTAGTATCTGGAGCAGCAGAAAACAAGCTCGCTCCATCCTTAATTTGATATATCTGAGTGGAATGGGTTCAAAGGACCAATGTCTGTCTACATAGATTTTTTGTGTACTTGAAGCAGGGTTCTCTCATATGGGAACCAAGAACTATGATCCTAAATTCTAAACCTTATACATAGACCTTTCCTTTCTCACACACTTGCAATTGGGCAGGTGTGAATGACCCAGCTCCTCTTGTGGCTCAACATAGCTGCCTGAAATAGAGAGATCTTGTAGTACCTTTGAGACTAACTGAAAGAAAGAAGTTGGCAGCAGGAGCTTTCGTAGACTTCAGTCTACTTCCTGAGATACACTGATTTAATGAAGGAGTGATAAGAATAGGCCAACTCTCAGGGAGTTTGGAATAGGATGAGGTGTGGGAATATACCATGGGTGCTAGCAGAAAAATTGGCTCAATGCTTTAGGCTAAGAAACCTTTGCCACTTTCAAGAGGAAATGCACACAGCAGGGAATGGGATGGAAACAGCAATATTCACAACCATTTAGTTACATGAGTCCTTTACCCAGGTCTGTGTGACCACTTATGGGAAGTTCATGGCCTGTTCATGCTCTTTGGCCTTTCTGTAACAGCTACTGTATTATAATATAACAAAATATTTGTTATTTTACAAATAATGAAGGGTATGCAGGGTGTAGTAGCAGCCCTGCCCCCAGACTCCTATGGTAAGAAAGCTGCAGGGGAAAGCAGACTGTTGTGTGCCCTTCTTATGCACATGTAGTCCCAAGCAAAATGTGAAGATGATACTTGAACAAAAGCACCATCTTGTGGAAGGTAAGGAAGAAGCAAAACTTTTCCCTGGCTGCGAATCGAGAGTGCCGGATCCTGACCACTAGACCACCAGAGAGAACAATTAGGCAGAGACCTCTGCAAGCTAAATGCTTGGCAAATCTCTAACTGAGCCACACAACTATGTTGGCACAGAGTGCTGCTGGCAGCTCTGTCACACAACACAGTGTGTGCCTTGACAACGGTTTGAACAGAGACAATGCTTTTCTTGCACATGAAACATATGAGACTAGCTGAAAATCCAGCCACAGCCAGCTTCTTGTGCCGACTTTATTACACCCCTTTTCTGGTCCTGAGTCAATATCATTACACCAGCCCCAAACTTCCTCTACTATTCATATGGTTATCTACTCATCTTAGTTTGATGTAGATTGGGATGGGTAGCCATTTGAGGCTAGGTGGCCACATTCTCCAAAAAGGATGTGGAGAAACTGGAGTGTGTCCAAAGGAGGGCGACTAAAATGGTGTAAGGATCTGGAACCATGTCCTATGAGGAACGACTGAGGGAGCTGGGGATGTTTAGCCTGGAGAAGAGAAGGTTAAGAGGTGATATAATAGCCCTGTTGAAATATTTGAAGAGATGTCATATTGAGGAGGGAACAAGCTTGGTTTCTGTTGCTCCAGAGAATAGGACCCGGAACAATGGATGCAAGCTCCAGGAGAAGAGATTCTGCCTCAACATTAGGAGGGACTTCGTGAGAGTAAGGGCTGTTCAACAGTGGAACAAACTCCCTAGGAGAGTGGCAAAGTCACCTTCCTTGGAGGTGTTTAAACAGAGGCTGGATGGCCATCTGTCAGGGATGTTTTGATTTAGATTTCCTGCATGGCAGAATGGGGTTCGACTGGATGGCCCTTGTGGTCTCTTCCAATTCTAGGATTCTATGATTAGCCTTCTAGAAGACATTGGGGTGCTTTAACCTCCCAACAAAAAATAAGAAAACCCCAATTTTTGCTCTCAAATGTTCCTTAGTGCTCTTTAGGGACTGTGGCAGGCATATTCACAGTGTTTTTAGGCTCCAGGATGGCAGAAGTCATAGAATCGTAGAATCATAGTGTTGAAAGAGACCCTCAAGTCCAACTGGTCCAATCGCCTTCTGCCATACAGGAACACACCATCAAAGCACGCCTCTGGAGACTTGGGTTCGATTCCCAGCTCAGCCGTGAAACCCACTGGGTGACGTTGGGCAAGTCACACTCTCTCAGCCTCCAGGGGAAGGCAGTGGCAAACCTCCTCCTTCTGTTCTTTCTATTTAAATTACTTTCCATTTTGTTTTAACCCTCTTTGTTGTTTGTTTACTTATTTTTAATTGATTTCTTTTTCTAAGTTTTTTCCTGTTCTTTCTCTCATTTTCACAATCTATTCATATGTGTGTGTGTTTGTGTGTGTGTGTCCATTTTACCTTCCACAATGGTAAAACTGGTTTCCATTCTTTATCTGTCTTCTCTGTAGACTTGTCCTTAAGCCAATGTATTAATCTGTCCATTTTCATCATATCTGCTAGTTTGAGTAATAAAAATTATTTTTAAAACAAACAAAAACAAAATAAAACAAAAAACCCACCTTTCTTCTCAGAAAGCTTCACATCAAATCTCTGTATTTCATAGCACGGAGCCATGGCAGTTAACATGGTGCCAAACTGCATTATTTTTGCTGTGCGGATGCAGCCGTTGATAAATCCCCCAAATTCCACAGTATGGAGCCATGGCAGTTAAAGTTGGGTCAACCCGGATTATTTCTCCAGTGAGGAATGCTGGGATTTTCTTTGGCTGCACCCACACCACTGAAATAATCAATTTTAACACCATTTTAATTGCCGTGGCTCAATCCTATGGAATTCTGGAACTGGTAGCTTTGTGAGGCGTTTAGCCTTCTCTGTCAGAGGGCTCTGGTGCCACAAACGAACTACAAGGTCCCATAGCATGGAGCCATGGCAGTTAAAGTGGTGTCAAACTGCATTAATTCTACAGTGTGACCACATCCTGGAGCTTGCAATCAAAACATTACTTCTTGGAATGCTTCACAAGGCTTCCAACTAGGAGTTAACACAACCGAGCTGTGTCTGCTAGAGAGCCTGTGAAAAAACAATGCACAGAGCATGCATCTGGATTTCCTGTTTCCGCATTAAAATCCTTTCCCCCCTACATTCCTATTAAAAGGGGATCATGATGAGGAATGGTTTTCTTTGCATTTCTCAGGAGGAGTTCTTGCTCCAGCTGTGATACCCAGGAAGATACAGTTCCACCAAAAATACTGTGTGCAAGAGGTGAGTTAAACTGAGGATGGGGAAAGAGGGGGAGAAAGAAAGGATTCAAGAATGAAGGGAGAGAAAAACTTGCTAATCTGCACAACAACATCTTCCGGACAAAAGAGTTTATGAGAGCCTAAAAAGGGAGCATCCAACCAGTCATGGTGGTGTGAAAGATTTTGCAGGCCTCCAGTCAAGGTGGTGACTTTTAAACATTTGCTTTCAGAGTGGTCGTTGATGTTGTTGTTGTGTGCCTCCAAGTCATTTTCGACTTAAGGTAACCCTAAGGAGTTTCCTTGGAAAGTTTCTTTGGAGGTGGTTTGCCATTGCCATCTTCTGAAAACAGTAACCAAACTGCCCAGGAATGAAATCTAAATAAGAAAAGATGTATCCCTATACTGTAATAAACAACTGATAACAATGTCAATATGGAGTACTACAAAACAGAGCATATTTCCTGGCATATGCCTTAATATCTTTAATGATACCTTAATATCTTTTATGTCATGTAATAATATTGAATTTTTGAATGTCTTTTCCAAAAGAAAAAAAAGGTGTAATTGTTATCGTTCCAAAAAGTGTGCACTTAATAATGATTGTTATTACTCCATATTGATATTGTTATTATTTGTTTATTGCAGCATATGAGACAAATGACTTCAGGACTTAATTCCAGGGCAGTTTTGTTAGGGATAAGGCAAGCCATGGTCAGAGCACTGGGTGATAATTTGGGAAGGATCCTGATTTGTGTCATGAAAACTCACACATTCTCTCTCTCAATCCCTCTCTGCCTGATGTACCTCTCAGGGTTGTTGTTAATATATTGGGAGAAGCCAGAGGAGAACTACATTATATCACCTTGAAGAGATATTAATGTTAACTACGGTTGAACAATGACAGTCGGTCCTCTATATCCATGGATTCTTTATCCATGGATTCAAGCATCCACAGTTTGAAAAATATTCAAAAATATATATAAATTCCCAAAAGCAAACCTTGATTTTGCCATTTTATATAAGAGACATTATTTTACTATGCCATCATATTTAATAGGTCTTGAGCATCCACTTATTTTGGGATCCATGGGGGGGGGGGGGGGCTGGCTGGAACGAAAGCCCAGCAGATACTGAACTAAGGATGTTAGGCTAAAACTGCTGTATGAAACACACTGAGCAGAGAATAAGCCCCATTTAACACTTTTTAACTCCTACATAAATATACAAAAAGTCCTCACTAAGAATGCACATATTTACTTGGGAGTAAGGCAAACTCTGCTTAGTGGGACTTCCTCCTGAGTTCAATTATTGATCAATTATTGATTCAATTATTGATTCAATTACAGTGGTACCTCGGGATACGAAATACCCAGGTTACGAAATTTTCGGGATACGAAAAAATCCCATTGGAAAACATTGTTCCGGGTTGCGAAAGTTTTTTCGGGTTACGAAAAAACTTTTGGTGCTTTTCGGCGCGATTTCACACCAAATCGCGGCTTTTCCCCATTAGCGCCTATGGGAATTCGGCTTGCGAAAGCCTTTCGGGTTACGAAATTGACAGCGGAACGAATTAATTTCGTAACCCGAGGCACCACTGTATTGAGTTAATTGATCATACCAGCAGTCTTAGTTCAATCTTGAATCCACCAAATCATGCTGCTCTATACTGAGACATACTCCCAAGGAAATATGCATAAGATAACAAGAATAGGCTGCAATCCAAATTCAGCATAGTGTAAAATATCCACACGTGGAGCTATGCTATTCCGGAACTATGCAATCTTTAAGCAGAATAGCAACTTTGCACAAGACACATCAATGACTGGGTGCAGTTGTGCAATGTACAATTGCAATGCGTAATGTGGAGCTGCGATGAGCAACACAGTGTGAAATCTTTCACCCTGATCATGTGTACATTTAATGGGACTTTGTCGCATGTGAATGGGAGCTACTGTAGGAAAAAGTGTGATAGGTGTAGGTGTAGGTTCTTTTAAACTGTAACAATAGATATTGTTGTTTCTTTTTTAAAAAAAAATCATACCTACCTATTTACTTTGAGAAAAGAGTCCTGTGTGACACAATTTTACACCTGAATTTTGAAAGACTAGCTGCTCCAGAATAAAGGAACACTCTTGCAGTCTTTGTTTCCAGCAGCTGTCCTGTTAGAAATCTGTGGAACTGTCCAAGGTACTGAACCTGCCTCCAAAATAAGAGCCAGCAGTTTGGATGGCACTTTTAAAGTTCAGATTGAGACTTGGAGTGGAAACATCATGCTACTGCTACTGGAGTCACCAACCTCCATGGTTAGAAATTATTCCATTTCAGTGCTGCAATTTGGGTACAGTGTGACTCCTGTAACCACTCGGGTTACGTTCCAAGACCTGTGGATACCTGAACTGTGAATAATTTGTTGTTGTGCATCTCCAAGTTGTTTCTGACTTATGGGGATCCTAGGGTGAATCTATCATGGGGTTTTCTTGGCCAGATTAGTTCAGAGGTGGTTTGCCGTTCCCTTCCCCTGAATCTGAGAGCATGTGATTTGCCCAAGGTCACCCAGTGGGTTTTATGGCCAAGCTGGGAACTGAACCCTGGTCTCCAGGGCCATAGTCCAACACTTGAACCACTACATCATGCTGGCTCTTGTGGATAATATGGAACCCTATTATTTTCAATGAGACAAATGACTTCCAGCCTAGGCATATCATAGCATTACACTAGTGAACCTAGAAATCCCCAGGGAGCACACTTTTCCAAGCATTTCTAGGTCCTCCAGTGTGATTCTGTATCATGCTGGGGTTGTACTTAAACCACAGAATTCCACTGGAGGACCTGTAAATGAAATGAATGATTTTCAGCCCAAGAACACTGTAAAATTACACTACAGGACCTAGAAATGCCTAGGGAACCCACTTTTCTAGGCATTTCTAGGTCCTCCAGTGTGATTCTGGAAGGCCTATAAATGCTTAGAGAAAACACTGTTCTAGGGATCTGTAGGTCCTTTAGTGTGATTCTGTGGCATCCTGGATCCGACATAGAATTGCACTGAAGACCTAGAAATGTATAGAGAGGACACTAGGCATTTCTAGGTGATCCATTGTGATTTTATTACCTGCTTGGGTTGGAAGTGGCCGATACAATTCCACTAAAGTACCTAGAAATGCCTAGACTAGAGAGAACATAATTTTTCAGACATGGATACATTAACCTGGAGATGCTGAATTTGTGGATACAGTGGTTGCATCTGCATGACATATGATACCTAAAAAAGAGAAGGGGAATCTCTGTCTCTGTAGATATGGGTGAAACTTTGGTCAGGGATGGGGAAAGTAGCTGCACATGACATTGGACCCTGCTTTTGTGGCCCTCACACATCCCCCAGGTCCTCCCAACTCACAAATATTATTAAAAGTTTGGCATGATTTTCAGGTTATTTTCACTCCAAAGCACCCCTTCTCCCCTGAAATACATGCAAATGAATCCGGAATCTCCCCCAATACCACCATTTCCCCTCACTTTCCTTCCCAAAATGGTGGCAGGAAATGATGCAGTGTCATGTCTGGTTACTATTTTGGAGGAGAAAAGGAGGGGAAAAGTGATCTTTTGGCATGCTGGGGGCCTGAAACTTGTGGGGTTGGAGAGGTCAAAAGATGGAAAACTGGCCCCATCTTCATTTAGTTGCCTACCCCATCATAGGCATTGGAGTCCAAAGCTTAATGTCCAACATCTCTATTCCGCATGGCATCACTGTCTGATGGTTTTCCAAGGTGCACCTACTCTGCAGCAATAATACGATTTGATATCACTTTAAGTGTCAGGAATCTGTTTTACAGAATTTTGGGATCTGTAGTTTTGTGAGGCACCAGCACTCTTTGATGGAACTGGCAAAAGACTTCATAAAATTACAAATTCCAGGATTCCACAGGCTGGAGCTACAGCACCTAAAATGGTATCAAGCTGCATTATTTCTACATTAAAGTGGTATCAAGCTGCATTATTTCTAGAAGGATTGGCTGGGGGTGTACCCCCAGTCAATCCTTCCTAAATTAATATGCCAGAACTGAATGCAATACGCCAGATACTAGGGCAAAGGATTACTTGCTTTGACTTGGAAACTAGGCTTCTGTTGATGCAGGCTAAAAAACTTTTTTGTCTTCTTTATTCTAGCATCATGTTGTTGGGTAATGCTGAATTTATGATCAACATTAATCCCACAAGAGTTTTTTGTATGTATTACTTCTGAGCCATGTATGCCCTTATCCCATACCTGTGCATTTTATTTTTGTTAAAATCTACCAGTGCATTAAAAAAAATTGAAATGATCACAATTAAGAAAAAAAAAACTATTTAAAAACATACAAAAGTTAAAAAAAATGAAACAGACACTCCAGTAAAAAAGCCTCCCTGACACAGTCACAAATTAAAAGACTGCCTGAACCAATAAGTCTTTGACTGCTGTCAAAAGGAGAACACCAAGTGAGCCTGGGATGGTGGCAGGACTAAGAGAAAGTCTTCCCTTGATGCTCTTAGGGTTCTTGCAGGTTTGTATGGGGAGATATGGTCTTTCAGTTAGTCTGGACTAAGCCACGTAGTGCTTTATAGGTCATGACCAGCACTTTGAATTGTGCCTGGAAAAACAGGTAGCTTTTAGTTTCCTTCTAGTTTAGTATCCTAGTTTACATCCTGATTTTTTTTTAAAGGCTGCCCCTAGGCCTGATATAGCCCAGGGAGTAGATCCCCACATTTCCTAGAAGATGGAGTGGGAATGGGTTTAAAATATTTTTAAAAATAATTAAAATGTTATTTTAAACTCAGAACAAATCCCGAAGGAGGAGGGTATCCCTCTGAGGTCTCCAAATCCCTGGCATTAGCCCACATCTGTTTGATATAGATATATACTTCTTCTTGCCAGACTCCTAAAATGTAGTGATGACTAGATACTAGTGAAGAAATATGGATCTGACCTATCTTTTATTCTCTCTCTTTCTTCCTCTCCATCGCCTGAAAATGATGACCGACTGCAGAGAATGACGACTGATTGCAGAACACCAAGGAGGAATTTTTTCATCTCAGAAGACATGATCTTGTGAACCTCGGTGCATAGCGTCTAAGGGAGCACAGTTTTCCAAATTTGAAAGGGAGAAGAAATGCCTGGAAGTCAGCAGGGACGAGGAGAACATGCTGAGAAGCCAATAGAAGACTCTTTTCTCCATCAAGAGGGAAAAAGCACTATAAATGAAAGTGCAATCCAAGAAGGAATCCTCAGGAGTCAGGGAAAGAACATGGGCACAGACAGTGGGAAAAACCTGCACCAGAGCTTTGAGCTTTTTGAGGCTCAGAGTGCACAGAAAGGAGAAAATGTGTACAAGTGCTCCTGTTGTTGGGAAACATTTCACAAGAGAACTCGCTTGCTTACACATGAGAGAATCCACACAGGAGACAAACCATACGGATGCACAGATTGTGGGGAGGGTTTTAGCAATAGCTACGAGTTTATCAATCATATAAGAACACACACAGGGGAGAAGCCATACTCTTGTTCAGACTGTAGTCAGAGCTTCCATTTTAAATCAAATCTTACTGTACACAAAAGAGCCCACACAGTGGAGAACCCTTATGAGTGCTCTGAATGTGGGCAAAGCTTTGGTAAGAAATCCCATCTTGTTACGCAAGAGAGGACCCACACTGGAGAGAAACCATATCAGTGCTCAGACTGTGGGAAGCACTTTAGCCAGAAAGGAAACCTTGTTTCTCACATGAGGATTCACACAGGAGAGAAGCCCTACAAGTGTTCCCAGTGTGGCAAATGCTTCTCACATTGCACATCCCTGATGATGCATGTGAGAATGCATACAGGGGAAAAACCATACAAATGCTCATTCTGTGAGAAATGCTTTGTTAATAAGGGAAACCTTGTCTCACATGTGAGAATCCACACAGGGGAGAAACCGTATGAATGCACAGAATGTGGGAAAAGCTTCAGCACAAGCTTTCAGTTCATAGAACATAAGAGTCTACATACTGGGGAGAAACCATATACGTGTTCTGACTGCAGCCAAAGCTTCAATTCAAAATCAAACCTTATTACCCATAAAAGAACCCACACAGGGGAGAAACCATATCAGTGCACAGTATGTGGGAAGGGCTTCCGGGTTAAATCATCCCTTACTAAACACATAAGAATCCACACAGGGGAGAAGCCTTATGGATGTTCAGAGTGCAGGAAGAGCTTCAACACTAGCTCTCTGCTAGTAAATCACAGAAGGGTCCACACAGGAGAGAAGCCATATAAATGCTCAGTCTGTGGGAAAAGCTTTCGTCAAAAAGGAAACCTTGTCTCGCATATGAGAATTCACAAAGGGGAGAAGCCATACCGGTGTTGTGACTGTGACAAAAGCTTCATTGATAAAAAGTCTCTTATTAAACACAAGAGGATCCATGCAGAAGAAAAACCTTATGAATGTTCAGAGGGGGGACAAAACTTCAGGTATAAAACTTCAGGGCTTAGCTAGCAGAGTACTCCATATATACAAGAGGATCTTTCGGCTGTGGGGAAATATTTCATAGCAGCACTATCCTTGGGTTTGTCTACATTTGGGCTGCTCCTGGATTATTCTGGTCCTGAATTTCCCCCATGTCCTTCTCTGATCTGCTGCAAGTTTTTGGTGAGCATTGTGAAAACAGCCTGGACCTGATTCAGCATTTTGGGTCTGCATAATGTAAACAGCATGCAGTGAGCTCATGGGGAATTTGGGCTTTATAAGTAATGCAGACATTACTTGTAATGTGAACAACAGAAGATTTGTACTAGAAGAAAACAAAAACTCAGCTCCTAGAGAAAACTGAAAGACATGTTTAGAGCTCCATGGTAGATTATGGTTAATGAATTTGTCCCAGTGCAGTACCAGGGGCCAAATGGGGGCTTACTCAATAGATGCCACCAAAAGCAGAAACAATGACTGAAATCTAGTTGCAAATCCCAGTTCAGGCAAATCCATTAACTCAATAATGAGTGTAAGCCATTCCTTACAAGAGGATCCTACATAAATTCCATTGATTTAATGACACTATCTATTCTGGTTGGAATTATCAATTGAAACTATGCTAATATCACCAATGGCTTGGTAATTTCTAGCAAACTTGCATTCATTGCAATGTCGTGATGTTTTCTCCTTTTCTAGGATCACAATGAGGGCTGCCAATGACAAGGAGCAGGTCGTTCCTGACAGATTGGGCAGTGCCTCTCTTTGGATCAGACCATATGCATGGTAGGAAGAGACATGATTCATTGGCTCTTCCCCTGTCCCAGCATTTTTTCAACATGGTGATATTACTGAATGTTGATATAAGGAAATAGTATTTAAATATGACAGCGATATGTTTGAGAGCCAGTGCATTTAAGACAAATTTGTATGGTCTGTTTCCAGAGACAGTGCAGTCAGTATCTGACCTGCCTGGCTTAGGAAACCACTGAGGTATCATCTCTATTGAGTTCTGTGGAAGAATATTGACAAAATGTTCAAAGGAAGAGACTGGGACGGTGTAGGGACTAGAAACCAAGTCTTTTAAGGTCATTTGAATTCTGATCCTGTTCTTTGGGGTATTAACTTTGGATAATTGTGATGCCACCTTGCACAATGAGGATCTCCGCATAGTGTATATGTGCTTTCAAGTTACCTGTTAACTTACAGTGATCCCCTAGGGTTTCCTTAAGCAAGGAATACTCAGAGGTGGTTTGCCAGTTTCTTTCTTTGAAATGTAATTTACAGCACCTGGTATTCACTGGCAGTCTCCCATCTAAGTATTAACCAGAGCTTATCCTGCACAATCGTAACAGTATGATTCCACTTTAACTGCCATGGCAACATGCTATGAAACCCTGGACCTCAGGGAAGCACTAGAGCTCTCTGGCTGAGCATTCTAATCTGAAAATGCCAGGATTTTCTAGGAAGATGTCATTGCCATTAAAGTGAGCCCAAAGTGCTACAACTATGTAGTGTGAAACGGTTCCAGAAGAAGAATGAACTCACCTGAAACTTCTCCAGCTGTATTCCAGCTGTTACAGCCGTCACCTTCTCCTTTAAAAAAAACACATATTATTCTTTACATACATTTTTTTAAAAAAGCAGGAAAACCTATCAGGGTCCAAATGGGAAGACATTACATTAAACACATTACAAATATGGTGCCAATTAAGATTTCTCATTCAAACTGCTTGGGAAGTTTGACTGTAATGTAAAAATCTAGTACAGGTTGAGTCTCTTTTATCTGAAATGTTTGGGACCAGAAGTGTTTTGGATTTTGGAATTTTTTGGATTTTGCAATGTTTGCATATATATGAAACAAGGTATCTTGGAAATAGGGCCCAAGTCTAAATGTGAAATTCATTTATGTTTCATATATACCTTATACACATAGCCTGAGGTCATTTTATGAAATATTTTAAATAATTTTGTACTTGAAACAAGTTTGTGGTTGACCATGCAATTCCTAGCCCTGCGTTAAACCATCAGAAAGCAAAGGTGTCACTATCTCAGCCACTGATGAGAAAAGTTTTGGTTTTTGGAATATTTCAGATTTTGGAATGCCAGATAAGGGAGACTCACCCTGTATACAACTCATCTATAAAGTAAGATATGGAGAAATGGCCCATTTGGATTGATACTAAGAACATGTTTGATTGGCATAAATGTTAAACTTCAAATAGCTATACGTTTTAAAAACTGTATGTATTGATAGGATACAAGTACTATTTATACACATTTCTGTGTTTATATATTGAGGGACTGGTATTTGTGATGTCACCACACAAGGAATACGTTCCAATGCAGGTTACAGAGAAGAGAGGTGAAAACTTGATGTATCACAGTTATTCTTATTTAAGGTAACACCTCTCCTGTCCTTGGAAATGCATTCACTTTGCTCACTTGCACTGTTTAAAATTGCCTTCCTCAGCTAAATGCCCTACAGTTATGCTAGACTACAAAATTCACCCTCAGCTATGCCAGCTGGGGATGATGGGAGTTGTAGTTTGACACCTAAAACATATGGGGCTGTTTTACGATCATTCTGGAAGCATCCGGCCATCTGTGGCATGTGACCCTGCAGAAGAATATCATCATGGGAAGAATTTGAATTGTTTATACTGCTTTTACACATAATAAGTTGTGCAACTTAAAAACTATAAATTAAAAAAATAAAGAAAGCATTGCTAACAAATAAAGAAATATATATATATTTTAGTCTTTTGGTCAGTGCATATATTGAAGGGTGGATGCTACATTAGGATGGAGTGGCATAGTTGAAACATTAGCATCTTTTAAATACACTTGAGTTTTCTATAAAAATCATTGGTTTTCCATCATTTCTCCCAGCACAATGAAAGTGAATTTAAAATCGAACTTGAACTTGAAATTTAGTCTGCTGTATATAGCGTAGGTTTGATGTTACAGCTGCTGCCTTCTTCATTGAACTCTACATTTCTCAGTGTTGTACGCTGTGCGTTGTCTGTCTTTTGAAGAGGGTAGATGGGCAATGCAAGGATTGTTATAAGAATGTAACAAGTGCTTTATTGGCTCAGGTCAAAGGCCTATCTTGCCTGGTATTATATTCACATAGAGGACAACAATGGTAGTTGTTGGGGTGATTAATCTGTTCCGGATTTTATTCTGAACTATAAAGAAGGTGCTTAAAGCACTCATCTTACTTAGAGACAGGCATCAGTACCTTGCATGGTTCCTCTAAAGTCCATACAAAAAGAAGATTCTGGAGAAAGGAACGTTGGGTACTTACCGTGACACGTTCATTTCCTGCAGAGAAGGGTCCTGGCATCCTGTAATCTGGGTTTAGCTCCTCCTATTTGCTCCTGTAGGCAGGGACAATAAACAAAAGACCGGCCCCTATATAGGGAGGAGCTAGCCCCCCTGAGCCTCAGTCAATAACAAGCCAAGCGACTAGTAAGGTAATCAAGGAACTGAACTTTAGTAACATCAGCTAAGGGTTAACTAGAACACCTTAGAAAAAACTAGTCCAAGAACAAACAAGAACTCAGAAAAACCAGTCCAGCAACCAGAAGAAGAACAAGGCAGGTCCACCAACAGGCAGGCAGGGTCGGAGGCTGCAGGCAGCACCCGGGTGGGCAGGATGCCAGGACCCTTCTCTGCAGGAAATGAACGTGTCACGGTAAGTACCCAACGTTCCTTTTCCCAGCAGAGAGGCTCCTGTCCTCCTGTAATCTGGGATTTACAAAAGCCCTCGCGAAATGGGAGGGAGGTGCTGCTAGGAGACTGTGGCCCCCGACACAATCTGTTGGAGGAACCTCCTTTCAAATGACGCCTCTGCGGACTGACACACGTCCAGTTTGTAATGTCTTATGAAGGTCGAAGGCGACTTCCATGTGGCCACCCTGCAAATATCTGACAGGGAGGCGCTAGTGGTCAAGGCCGCAGAGGTAGATGCACTCCTGGTTGAGTGCACCATCAACCCCTCAGGTGGAGTGAGATCAAGAGTTCAGTAGCTCTTTTGAATACAAGACCTGATTCACCTACTCAGAGTCGAGACTGGTACCTTGCACCCCAAAGAGCCCAGGTGAAAGGAAAAGAACATCTCAGATGACCTTAAGGTTGAAGTCCTCTTGATGTAGATTTTGAAGGCTCTGCACACATCCAATGTGTGCCAGGTCTTTTCCAAGTCCTTCTTAGGATCGGGGCAGAATGAAGGCAGGAGAATGTCCTGTGACACCTGAAAGGCTGAGTTGACCCTAGGCACGAAGGTAGGGTCTGGACGAAGGCACACTGAGACAGGCCTAAAAATACACAAGTCTTTACGTACCGACAGGGCCCCAGCTCTGACACCCATCTGGCGGAGGGAATGGCCATGAGGAAGATGACCTTGAGGGAGAGGTGTTTGAGGAAGGCCTCCCAAAGGGACTTGATCGGTCCAACCGTCAGAGCCTTTAAGACCGTGTTCACATCCCAAGATGGAAAACGATGTCTGGTGGGCAGGCCCTGATGGAAACTCCCCTCAACAGCCTCTTAATGGGAGGGTGGCTGCCATTCTAGCTGCTCTCGAATGGAGCAGAAACGATGTGATGGCAGACACCTGCCTTATAACCATGTTGGGTCAAGTCCCTTTTTAATGTCATCTTGGATGGACTATAGCAGGTCAGCCACTGAAAACCTGAAGCAGTTGATGAGAATTTGCCTAAACAGTGGATTATATGATCAATCAGAATAGAACCTGATCTAATCTGGACCTATGGCAGCTTCCAGCCTTTACTGGAACATCTGTGAACCTGTGTAAAATAAGACTAATCCATGGTTAGGCAAAGAAGACACTGGATTAACCTTTATCTCGCAGACATTGGTGAGTCCATGCAGAAGCATAGATGCACTCTGTGTTAACAGGGTATGTGGTCAGAATTAAGTCTGATTTCTTTTGAGGATGAACTTGTCTAGAGACTTCAAAAATCACCCCAACTCCATGTAGCAGACTATCATCAACCTGTATGAAGGCTGAGGGCTCTCCCGGCTAAATGAACTGCTGATTAAGGAGTCATGAAATGGGAACAGGGGGCTTGGCAAGGATAGCCCTCTGGTATCTAATTTCGTGGAGAGAATTTTCTCCACAAAAAGGATCTGTCAAAGGAACACAAACCTAAATTTAAAATAGTATAGTGGGCCCTCGATATGGAGTTGGATTTAGGACTTTGTATGGATACCAAATCCATGGAAGCTCAAGGCACATAAAATATAATCGCATAGTAAAATGGAGTCTCCTATATAAAATAGTAAAATCATAGTTTGCTGTGTTGTATTTTTGTTTTGTTTGTTTTTTGGAATATATATATATATATATATATATATATATATAGAAGCTGTGGGCATATAGGTGGCTGGTGTAAGTCTCTATATGGAGCTGTATGGTATATTAAATCTGAGCATTTTTGCTAGCAGAAAACAAGGCATAGGCACTAGGAAGTCCGTTTTTCCAGTCCCAAAAGGTAGTAAACAATGGTGTTGTTTGGACCAGACCATGCCATGAAAACCCAATCAGGGATAAGACACTCACCCACACAGCAGCTAACCTTATAACCATAAAATCATAGAATCATGGAGTTGGATGAGACCACAAGGGCCATCAAGTCCAACCCCCAGCCATGCAGGAAATCACAATCAAAGCATGGCCAACAATATGCAAAGGAATCTTGTAGCACCCTGAGACCACTAAAGAAAAAAGATTAGCAGCATGAACCTTCATGGCCTTGAGCCCAATTCATCATATGCATGATAGATCCTGTTACAATAGGCTTTCCAAACCAGGCAGCAGTTGAATGGCAAGCCCATCAGCAGGCATTCTTACTTAAAATTTAACAATCTAGACAAGGTAAGAGGTAATTGTGATTTTTGTGGCAGACCCCTCAGGGCTCTGTAGGATGTCTGAATGGGATTTGAAGCAACCCCTTAGTAGAGAAACCTGATTATATTGTTTTGAAACACTCATGGAGGAAGGGGAGTTTTTCCCCCCATGTAGAGGAGTCTGTCTGTTTGTTTTTGATAAGAATTTTTCTTAACCCCCTGTATTAGTGAGAACCATCTCATGGAAGAAACTGTATTTTGTTGTTTCTTCCCTTTAACAGACATCTCTCCAAGAAAGAAGGGAAGGCAAGGGGAGCCACATCTTTGAGGCTAGCTGACTGAGGTTAACTGTGTTTTATAACAGGAACATAATCCTTTTGCCACTAAAATGGAGTTTGGTTGGTCACCTTAATCCAATATATCTATCACCTCATATGAGATGTTTTTACCAAAGATCCTCAATGCATGTAAGCATTAGAGGTCTGCTGAGTGACCAGAGACCTTCTCCTTGCTTGAGTCACCCTGTTTATTAGCATTTAAATGAATCTGTATTGTTAAAGCTTATGCTCTTAATGAGAAGTGCTATGGCTGATAACAGTTTGCACAAAGGAGGTAGAACCATGTGCTCATCCTATGTCTTTGGCTGTTCCACCTAAGGCAAAAAGGCTCTGGACCTAATGGAGACAGTGATGGAGGCCCATGAGGAGGCAAGAAAAGTCATCATGTGGCTTTTATGGCTAGCCCCTCCCTTGAAGAATTAGTTTCCAGGCATCTTCTCTGGCCTGGAAAAAGGAGAGGGGGTGAGCAGAAACAGCACAACTCAAACCTCATGTGCTAACATTAATAAAATGAACACCAGAAAGATTAACCAGTATCTCTTGTAAATCTGAGCCCACAGCCCTGTTGATGTGGGGGCTCTCCCCTCCTTTATTTGCCCCATCAAGGGAGGCTGCCTGGGCAGTGGCTTATTCGAAGCACTGAGGAAACTGCTCTTAAGTTAGCAGTGACTGAAGACCATTGCTAATCATGGGTAGATAGCTGCATATGGCCTGTAGTGTAGCCCTGATACTCACAGGGCATTTTGTTTTATTTATGTTTAAAACAGCCCCAACTTCAGGCTGGGGTTTACAGCTTAGCCCTTTTAATCTCAGGCAGGCTTTATAGTAACCTGGCTGCATGATAGAAGCTAGCTTGGTCCTCAACTCCCTCCCACTTGCATAGGTAGCTGGGAAGGGCAGAGGGACTGCTGTGGGACATGGCTCTACATTTACCTGAGGTAAGTCTGTGTCCTGAGAAAGGATAATCTCTGATGGAAAGGAGAGGCCAAGCGCTCAAGCTTTTCTCTCAAGAGTGGCACGGTTTGGGGCAGCCAAACACAACTGGGGGTGAAGGGAACTCTCCACCCATGATATCCACAAATGGTTTATCCCTTTTGGTTGTTGTAATTTTTGGGGAGGGAACACAGGAGGATTTGTATCCATGTGGTCTCTCAAAGAATCCTTGGGTTGGAAGAGATCCCAAGGGCCATCCAGTCCAACCCCATTCTGCCATGCAGGAACTCTCAATCAAAGCATTCCCGATAGATGGCCCTCCAGCCTCTGTTTAGAAGTGGGTGGCAGAGGCCATGCTCTCTCTGGGGTGGACATGAAGCCATTTTGTGCTTTTTTGTGGGATGCTCTGTGGCAGCCAAAAAAGACCATTTTAGAGTTGGAAGCTTCAGCTCCTGCTGGGCCAAGTCCAGCTTCCTTTAGAGCCATGTGTCTGTGCAACACAAAGGGGGAGTCCTCTGCCTCCTTACACACCATCTCATTATAAGAATTCAAAAGGAATGTGCAGGAGCCCTGGCAACACCACCATGTGTTTCCCAGTCTGCAAAAGGATCCCCCACACCTGTTAGGGTCCTGGATGCCATTGGGGCCAGAGATGGGAAGGAAGGGGGAGACCAAGGGTTAATGCCCCCATCTGCCTTCCTGGCAGAGTCCCAAACCTTATGCTAGGCATAGTGCCTGCAATGGCCATGGCAGAGTCCTCATGGCAATGCCTGCCCTGAGCGAGGGCATTAGATCTGGCAAAGGTTCTTTGGTGGCTAGAGAGAGAGGGCCCCTGGTACTCACCGTTCTCCTGTGACTTCTGGCTGGCTTGCCTCTCTGACCTTGGCCATTTCAGGCTGGGCAGAGGTGATGCAGAGAAATCCTTTGCCATGGCTTTTGGCTGGCCTGTCCTCTGAACTCTGGCCCCAAATGGGCTGAGCAGGGAAGTTTCCATGACTTCTGGCCAGTTTCCTCACTGATCCCTGGCCTTAAACTGACTGGGCAGAGGTGATGTGGAGAAACAGAGACATGGAGGGGAAACCCCTCACCATCTCTTCCCACGGCTCCCATGTGCTGCAATGCTGTTTGCAGAAATCTCCTGTGCTCCCACCATGAAAGGGGGCAGCTTTGGAGGAGAGGGAGAGTCATTGGCAAAGCCAAGACCTTTCTCCAATCCTGGGAGCCCTTGCCATTTTAAGTCTTCTTCATGCTTCCAAGGCTGTAGTAAAGAAGCTGCAGAGCAACAGCAAACACATCCCAATGGGTCTCCCTCTGAAGCCAGCTCCCTCTGTTGAGCTGGCAGACCCTGAGCTAGGGAAGCCTGGGTTAAGGATGGCCCTTCACCCATGCTCTCAGGGTCCTCTGCCATAGCCACCACCAAGGAAAGGGGGAAAGGCAGGAGAGAGGAGAAGAAGGGAAGGCCAAGAAAACTCTCAAACCGCTTTCGTAGAAAGGAAAAACTTTGCTGGCTCGAAGAGAACATCCTGCTAGGAGCTTAGGCAGGAACAAGACTGAGGCTCAGGGGGGCTAGCTCCTCCCTATATAGGGGCCGGTCTTTTGTTTATTGTCCCTGCCTACAGGAGCAAATAGGAGGAGCTAAACCCAGATTACAGGAGGACAGGACCCTCTCTGCTGGGAAAGATTCTCTGCTCTACAGAAGTGGAAGCCACAAGTTGACACCAAACAAATGCCAATGGGACTCCCAGGCTGCTGCCACACTGCAGCATTAATGCAGTTTGACAACACTTAAACTGTCAAAGCTCCATCCTATGGAATCCTGGGATTTGTGGCTTGTCGTGGCACCAGAGCTCTCCGACAGAGAAGTGTAAATCACTCACAGAACTACAAATTCCAGAATTCCACAGCATGGGACAATGGCAGTTAAAATGGCGTCAAACTGCATTAATTCTGCAGTGTAGATGCAGACTCAAAGGGAGGTCAAAAAGGGACAATTTATAAAGTTAAAAATATTGTGTGCATGTATGCGTGCCTCCAAGTTGTCTGTTGACTTAGGGTGACCCCATGAATTTCATGAGGTTTTTAAGTTGTCTGTCAATTTATGGTAACCCCCTGAATTTTATGGTGTTTTCTTAGGCAAGGAATACTTAAGAGGTGGTTTTGCCAGTTTTTTCCTCTGAAATATAAGTCTATAGCACCTGGTATTCCTTGGGAGTTTCCCATCCAAGTAGTAACTAGGGGTAACCCTGCTTAGCTTCCAAGATCAGACAGGATTTGGTTCCTTTATATTTAGGTCTCAGGATGACAATGGCAACCGCCTCTGAAGAAACTTGCCAAGAAAACCCCATGATAGATTCTCTTTAGGGTTGTTGTAAGTAGGCAAAAACGTGAAGGCACATAACAACAAACCCCAAAATAAATCTGAGAAAGGTCAGGGCATTTTAAAGTCCAAAAAGAGGAAAAGGACAATAGGAAAAGAAACAGACACAAGTCTTGATTCTGAAGAAGGATTGTTCTTGTAGGCCCAAGGCATTTCAGCTGCATTCTTTCTTGTTTCTCAAGAAGGAACTTTAACTCTGAAAAGCAGGTCATATTCCCAAGAGCTCTTATAAGGGATCTCCTTAGGCTTAGATTATGTCCTGCATGCTACTTTGATATCAGCAAGAGATGTCAGAGAGAGCTGTCCGAATCCTGGACTTCCTTGCATCCATTTATTCTTTATTTTATTAAAACAAATAAAATAAAAACACTGGGTCCATGCTGCCCCGTGACTGATATTGTAGGGGCAGTATGAGATCCCATGGGAGCCAGAATAGAGTAGTGGTTGGACTGCTACTTTGGAGATCAGGGTTACATTCTCGGCTCAACCAAAACAAACAAACAAAAACAACAAAACCCACAGGGCATGTCACATGCTCTCAGCCTCAGGAGAAGGCAATGGCAAACTTCCTCTGAACAAATCTTGCCAAGAAAACCTTCATGGTAGGGGTCCTGTTAGAGTCGCCATAAGTCAGAAACGACTTGAAGGCACACAACAACAAGAATGAGATCCCATAGCAATTGCCCCAAATAGTCTTGTGGTGCAGACATTTGTTGAAATTGAGGAAATCCTGAGACCATCTGGGATGCTAATGGAGTTTCAAGGCAGGGAGATAAATATGATAAGTTTCAGCTACAGGACATGGTATTCCAGATGAGGAACAAATTAAAGTAGTTTGCTTTTTGTTTTCTGAACAGTTAAATCTTAGGGGGCCATGCTAAAGTTTTATCACATTTCCCTGTATAAACTCTCACATCTTAAGAGATCTGTCATCATGCTTCCTAAACTCTAAACTTAATCCAACTGTTCTTATTCTACGTGGATTCCTGTTTTATCGGTAAGGAGACATATCAGTGATTAGGCTTCCCATATCCCGCCTGGGGGTGGGACTTTCCCGATTTGGGGCGGGTCCGCACGGTCCCACCCCGGTTTGGCCCCGCCCCTGGGAATCCCCCCCCCAGCGAGTCCTGCAGGCTTGGCTGGGGCTTGGAGGACGTCTGTCTTCCAAGCCCCAGCCATGCCCAGGGGGCTCCTCTGCGATCGCGGAGTCCTCCAGGCTTGGCTGGGGCTTGGAGGACGGCTGAAGCCAAGCCCCAAACCTCTGCCTGGCTGCCTCCGTCTCTGGGGGGGGGAATCCCGGGGGTGGGGGCAAAACGGCGACGGAGGCAGCCAGGCAGGGGTTTGGGGCTTGGCTTCAGCGAGGCCCCATTCCCTTGCCTGGCTTCCTCCGTTGGCGACCGAGGCAGCCAAGCAGGGGAAAGAGCCTTTCCTCTTTCTCCTCCTCCTCTTCTGCCTCCTTTTCTTCCTCCCCTTCTTCCTCCTCCTCTTCTTCTTCTTTCTCCTCCTCTTCCTCCCCTTCTTCTTCATCTTTTTCCTCCTCTTCTTCTTCCTCCTCTCCTCCTCCTCTTCTTCCTCCCCTTCTTCCTCTTCCTTCTTTTCCTCCTCTTCTTCATCTTCTTCCTCCTCCTCTTCTTCTCCATCTCTTCTTCTCCTCCTCCTCTTCCTCCCCTTCTTCCTCTTCCTTCTTCCTCCCTTTCCTCCTCTTCTTCATCTTCTTTCTCCTCCTCTTCTTCTCCATCTCTTCTTCTCCTCCTCCCCTTCTTCCTCCCCTTCTTCCTCTTCCTTCTTCCTCCTCTTCTTCATCTTCTTCCTCCTCCTCTTCTTCTCCATCTCTTCTTCTCCTCCTCCTCTTCCTCCCCTTCTTCTTCCTCCTCCTCTTCTTCTTCTCCTCTTCCTCCTCCTCTGCCTTTTCCACTCTTCCTCCTCTTCAATGCCCAAATATGCTGTTTGGAATGCGGGGGGGGGGAGGTTAGCCAGAAAGGGAAGTACATTTCTGCCATCTGTCTAGGAACAATGCCAAAATGTCCTCCATTTTGATCATGCCTAAGAAACATGCATTTATATTAACATTTTTTTAAAAATCATCAATTTTTTGCGTGTCCTCCATTTTTAAAATGTGTCCTACATTTGAAAATTTTGTCCTACTTTTGTCCTACATTTGTCCCAGTTTGGAGGTCCAGAATTATGGCAACCCTATCAGTGATGCTTCACCTGCCTCTTGGAATGCTATGACCCAGACACTAAAACTAGGCCTTTTCATTATTATTATTATTATTATTATACTATTATACTTTATTTATATAGCGCTGTAGGTTTACACATGTATTATCCCTGAATGATTGTGTAGGCACATATTTTGGACTGGAATGACAATAGTAGGTTTTCCATTCAAGTCACTTTACTGGAACAATGTAATCTTTAGAACTAGAGTTGAAGCTTGCTGCTTCTGAAAATTCCAGTTTTTCTAACTGCTCAGGAAAAAAACATTATTGTCTTAGCTCTCTTGTACAACCAAACTTCCAACCAGATTCTCTGCCTCCTCCTGATTTAGCACAACAGTATTTTCAGGATTTGAATCCAACCCCTTTTACACAGCACATGAAAACCATGCCCTCATCTGAACAAGTACTTACCATCAAATGATTAAGTGGGGAGAAAGCCAAAAAAGATGACTGCTATGTGTACTCTGAATTAAAACATTTATTTCTTTATCCACAAAAGAGGAAAGTTGTTCAGCATCTCTAAAAACCACCCCCTCTGTTCCAGCACACCACTTCTAGCCCTGCATTGTCCAGTCTGGTACAAATACTTGCTATACTTAACTAACTTTACCCCTTTAATAAACCACATTAAACCCCGTAGATCTTTGCTTTTGTTGCAGCAGTTATATGACAACTTCTCCCCTCTCCATCAAAAACATTTACAGATGCAAACTTGACTGCCATGTTTCTCATGCTGCTAACATTATGTGACTGGATCTGAAATTTTGGTGTGGAGGAACCTTTTTACAGAAGCCCCCACAACAGCCTGGAAAGGCAAAATCAAAGACTCGCTTTCTTTAAGAGATGAAAGAAGAGATACTACTGAGAACTAGAAAGGTGAGCACCACAGCAGTATCATATGCTGCACTATTAAATGGCTAATGATGTCATTTGGAACTGTGAACCTTCAAAAGTATTCATGTGGTATATCTATTTTCCCATCTAGAAAATATTCTTTCACACATTCATTCTCATATTGATTTTCATGTGTCTTGAAGTTTGAACTCTGGTTGAAGCTTTCTTTCATATATTCTCTCCTGTATGGATTTTCATATGTGTTTTAAGGTTTGAACTTTGGCTGAAGTGTTTCCCACAACTGGTGCATTTGAAAGGTTTCTCTCCTGTGTGCATCCTGTTATGCACTTTCAATGCAGAGCTAGAATCAAAGCTTTTCTCACAAACTGAGCACTTGTGTGGTTTCTCTGCCGTGTGGGCTGTCCTATGCTTCAGAAGTTCAGGCTCCTTACCGTAGCTTCTCCCACAGTCTGTGCATTTAAATGGCCTCTCATTTCTGTGGGTTCTTCTGTGTACTGTAACTGCAGAAATGCATTCGAAGCCTAGGCCACACTCCCTGCACTTAAATGGTTTCTCTCCTGTGTGAGTTCTTTGGTGCCGAATGAGCTCAGACTCCTTATCGTAGCTCTTGTCGCACTCTGGGCACCCATATGGTTTCTTCCTTGCATGGTTTTTAATGTGTGTTTGATAGCTGGTTTCCCAACGGAAGCATTTGCCACACTCTGAGCACTGGAATGGTTTCTCTCCTGTGTGGGTTCTTTCATGTAGATAAAGCATAGAGCTCTGGGCAAAGCTTTTCCCACACTGAGGACATTTGAATGGCTTTTCTCCTGAGTGGGTTTCTTTGTGCCTAATAAGGTGCGAAGACTTGCCATAGGTTTTGCCACATTCCGAGCAAGCGTACGGTCGATCTCCTGCATGGTTTTTCATATGCATTTTGATACTGCTCTCCCAACGGAAACTTTTCCCACATTCCGAACATTTGTAGGGTTTTCCTCCCATGTGGATCCTTCCATGGACAAAAAGCTGGGAGCTTTGACAAAAGCTTTTCCCACATTCTGGGCACCGATAGGGCTTCTCTCCTGTGTGTGTCCTCTCATGGATGAGAAGATCGTATCGGCGACTAAAACTGTTGCCACAATGGGAACATTTGTGGGGCTTCTCTCCAGTATGGATTCTCTTGTGAGTGATAAGATGTGAACCTTGACTGAAGCATTTCCCACACTCAGGACATTTATATGGTTTTTCCCCTGTGTGGCTTCTTTTATGGGTGGTAAGGAGAGATTTATCGGCAAAGCTTTTCTCACAGTCAGAGCACTTGTAGAGTTTCTCTCCCGTGTGGGTCAGGCGATGCCTCATCAGGTGGCCTCGCTTGATAAAAGACTTTCCACAGTCACCACAAGTGAACGGTCTCTCCCCTGTATGAATTCTTTCATGATCAGAAAGGATGGTGCTGGTGCTGAAGGTTTTCCCACACCTTAAGCATTTATATGGCTTCTGCCCTGTGTGGCTTTGCTCATGCCTCACAAGGAGCGCTTTATAACCGAAACCTTTTCCACAATCTGAACACCGATATGGCTTCTCTCCTGTATGTATGGTCAGGTGGTTAGTAAGAACTGAAAGCCGCTCAAAGGCTTTCCCACACACAGTGCACACATGTGTTTTCTTTCTTTTTCGAGGTGGTCTTCTCTTTGGAAGTACAAACTTTCCCCCACAGTCCGAACCTTCTGTTTCTCTTGCACAGGAGGCTGCTCCAACAAAACTGTGGTCATAACCAGCCGAGTCTGCTAGCACAGGATGCAACTCCACTGGACTTTCTTGTCCCTGCTGATTTTGAAATGTTTCTCCTGTGACTGTTTTCTGCAAATTAATTTCTTTTGCTCCACCATCCTGAGACATCCCGCTGAGTTCTGTTTGCTCTGGTCGTCCATCTAGCTGAAGGTGCGCTTGCTCGTTTTTGGTCACTTGCCAGGCACCTGTTGGAAGAAAGAAAATTGGGATTTTGGTTAATCTTAAAAGAAACATTATTTAATGTTGTAACTTAAATTAGGAAGTCAAAAATATATTCCACTGATAGAATATGAGAGAGAGAGAAAGAGAGAGAGACAGAGAGAGAGGGGGGGGGTGTACAGCATCCATAAATGCATCGGAGGAAGTAGATGTAAGTCTACAAAAACTCATGCTGCCAACTTCTTTCTTTAGTTAGTCTCAAAGGTGCTATAAAATCTCTCTACATATAACATCCATAAATATTACAGTGAACCCCTGGTATTTGCTGGGGTTTGGTTCTAGGAGCCACCTGTGGATACCAAAAAATATGGATGCTCAAGTACCCTTAAATATAACATATAGTAAAATGGTGACCCTTTTATAAAATGGCAAAATCAAGGTTTGCTTTCTGTAATTTATATTCTTTTGAATATTTTCAATCTGTGGATGCTTGAATCCATGGATAAAGAATCCATAAATATGGAGGGCTGACTCCAAAGAGGAAAGAATAAAAAAGGAAAAACACAGAGGTAAATTAATGCTACAAATAAAAATAAAAAATAATTTTCTTCAGATATTAAAATGTTGAGTAATAAAGTCACTCCTCCTTTTTCGCTGGGGATCTGTTCCAGATCCCCTCATGAAAATGGAGTTTTGCTTATATTCAAGCCCCATTGGCTTGATTATAGGCATGGGCACGTGGAGGTGCACGGGTGCATGCTTCATTCCTCCTTCGTTCGTCCCTTGCATATAAGCAAGGGACGCAAGTGCAAAGACCATGAGAATGGAGGGAGGACTGTAGCTGCACACTATCCTGAAACAAGTCTCTGTAGGTCAGGGTTGAGCAACTACCAAGTGCTGGGGAATTGCCCTGTAAAGGCTGTTGGAGGTCTGTACTCTATGCCCCATAACTTAAAGAAATATCTAATATATTGTAGTTGTTGTTGTGTTCCTTCAAGATGTTGCCAACTCATGGTGACCCTAAGGCGAACTAATCATGGAGTTTTCTTGGCAAGATTTATTCAGAGGAGGTTTGGCATTGCCTTACCCTTTGGCTGAGAGTACATGACTCGCCCAAGGCCACCCAGTGGGTTTCATGGCCAAGCTGCATGTCAAACCCTGGTTACAGGGCAGTTTTGCCATATTTTTGACCCCTTGTGTGCCATTTTAGGTCCATTTATTTAACACAGGAAGTCATCCAGTAGTGAACTTCTGGTTCATTTAATCTTTTTTTTTAAAGGTCTCTTCTGGGCCTAAAACATCTCTCTTTCTCTCTCTCCTCGCATGTGTTAGAGAAAGAGAGAAAATGTGGCATAATGTCCTCACATTGTCTCTAAGAGTTGTGAGGAGACATTTTTGGCTAAACCTTTCCCCAGTCCCAATGCATTTTTAAAAATTGGGAAGGGGTTCTCTAAGCATTTACATGAGGCCTTTGTTATTGTTGCTGCTGTTATGTGCCTTCAGGTTTCTGACTTACGGTGACCCTAAGGCAAATCTTTCACTGTATTTTCTTGGTAAGTTTCTTCAGAGGGTTGCCATTGCCATCTTGAGGCTGAGAGTGTGTGACTTGCTCAAAGTCACCCAGTGAGTTTTATGGCTAAGCGGGGATTCGAACCCTGGCCTCCAGAGTCATAGTCCAATACTCAAACTCACTAACACCACACTGGCTCCTCATCGTAGCTGGTACAAAACATAAATGCCCCCTTCCCCCCACACCATGGTCCCGATCCATCTGACCCATTATTATTTTAACAAATAAGCACACCAGCCACAAGAGCAAAGCTTACATGACAAATGTCACACCTAGACAATGTTCAGATGTTGATCAGAGTTAAGATGAAGTAGAGCAGATGTGGGAATTATGAGAACTGCCAGGTATTAACAGGCTGCAGTTACTAGCATCCCACACAGAGATGCTGGGGCTTGCAGTCCAATGACATCTGGAGGGCTACGTTATTCCCACTGCTGTCACAGAGAGAAATTAAAAAACCCCTCTGTGGAATTAGGGACCATTTTCCATCTGAAGAGTTCTTGCGCAGGAATTCTCACCAAGCACACAGGCCTCTTGGTTGCTCTCTTGCTTGGTCTCTAGGTGGGCCTGCAGCTCCTGAGGGCTGGGTGGATTCTGTCCTGATGAAGGAAAGACAACAGCTACCTCCTCTAAGAGTCCTGGCACCTGAAAGAGAAGTGCACAGAACAAGAGAAGTGTGACAAATAATTTTTGCTGCCTGAGGTGAAGAACACAATTATGTCTTCCTCTATCCCACCATTCAGAGATGGTGGAGGATGATATCCCAGTCCCATAGCTGAATCTCACTTCAGTACTGTGATATTATCCTCCACTATGGGATATTATCCTTCACCATGTCTGAAAAACTGTGCAGGACAATCTGGCCAGACCTGGTAGAAACAATAAGGAGCCCTGGGGGGGGGGGGGGGGGCAGTGGTTAAATGCTGGTATTGCAGCCACAACATTGTACGTTTGATCCTAGAGGAGGGCTCCAAAGTCCACTCAGCTTTCCATCCTTTTGTAGGTTGGTAAAATGAGTACCCAACTTGCTGGAGGCCATTGGCTTACACCTTGTAAACTGCTTGGGAAGTGCTAGTTTACTGATAAGCGGTGTTAAAAATGTACTTGCTATTGCCATTGCTACCACCTACTTACTGCCACCTTCTGCCTCACACAGTTCCCCCTAATAGCAGAGTTAGTCCTGAGCTTAGACATTTATATGTGTTTATACACAACTCTTCCAAGTTGCCTGTTGACTTATGATGTTGTTATTGTTGTGGCCTTCAAGTTGTTTCCAATTTATGGCCACCTTAAGATTATTATTATTATTATTATTAACGTTTATTTATAAAGCGCTGTAAATTTACACAGCACTGTACATACAATCTTTTAGTTAGACGGTTCCCTGCCCTCAGGCTTACAATCTAAGAAGACACGACACAAAGGAGAAGGGAGTGGTGGTGGGGAATGGGATCAGGTCCAGCAGATCTTCTCCACCTCCGAGGCCTGGACCAAGGCAGATGGACTGGAGGAAGGGCTTGGCTTCTTAATGGATGGTTAAAAGGAGGCTTCCTGGGTCAGAGAGGGGCTCACCTCTGGGAATGCTTCTCTAAACAATATAGTCTTTAATTCAGTTTTGAAACTGGGTAGAGAAGTGATGAGGTGTGCATGTGGGGGAAGAAGGTTCCAGGAGTAAGGGGCAACAAGCGAGAAGGGACAAATTTGGGAGGGGGCAGTGGTAGTCCTACACTGTGACAGGAGGCCTTGACTACAAGAGCGGAGGGTGCGAGTAGCAATGTAAGGAGAAAGAAGGTCAGATAAGTAAGGAGGGGCCAATCCATGGAGGGCTTTGAAAGTCAATAATAAAAGCTTGTATTGGATGCGGAAGGGGAAGGGGAGCCAATGAAGGGAGGATAAAAGAGGAGAAACATGGTCAAAGCGGCGAGCGGATGTGACAATACGGGCAGCTGAATACTGGACAGAGATTAAAGGATGGAGGTGTGAAAGAGGAAGCCCTGTCAGAAGGAGGTTACAATAATCTAGTCGTGAAACCACTAGGGCATGGACTAGAGTCTTGGCAGTAGAGGCTGAGAGAAATGGACGGATCTTGGCAATGTTGTGGAGAAAGAATCTACAGGCCTTGGCGGTGGCCTGGATCTGGGAAATAAATGACAGAGAAGAGTCAAAAATGAATCCAAGACTGCAGGCTTGATGAACCGGTTGAACATGAACATCTTGTCATGGTGTTTTCTTAGCAAGAGTTGTTCAGAGGAGGTTTGCCATTGTCTTCCCATGAGGCTAAGAATATGTGACTTTGGCCAAGGTCCCTCAGTGGGTTTCATGGCCGAGTTATGTATTGAACCCTGGTCTTCAGAGTTGTAGTCCGATACTCAAGCCACTATGCCATACTGACATATGGTGACTCCATGAATTTCACAGGGTTTTCTTAAGCCTCCACCATCATCCATAGGGATAGAAAGGAACGTTGGGTACTTACCGTGACACGTTCATTTCCTGCAGAGAAGGGTCCTGGCATCCTGTAATCTGGGTTTAGCTCCTCCTATTTGCTCCTGTAGGCAGGGACAATAAACAAAAGACCGGCCCCTATATAGGGAGGAGCTAGCCCCCCTGAGCCTCAGTCAATAACAAGCCAAGCGACTAGTAAGGTAATCAAGGGACTGAACTTTAGTAACATCAGCTAAGGGTTAACTAGAACACCTTAGAAAAAACTAGTCCAAGAACAAACAAGAACTCAGAAAAACCAGTCCAGCAACCAGAAGAAGAACAAGGCAGGTCCACCAACAGGCAGGCAGGGTCGGAGGCTGCAGGCAGCACCCGGGTGGGCAGGATGCCAGGACCCTTCTCTGCAGGAAATGAACGTGTCACGGTAAGTACCCAACGTTCCTTTTCCCAGCAGAGAGGCTCCTGTCCTCCTGTAATCTGGGATTTACAAAAGCCCTCTCGAACTGGGAGGGAGGTGCTGCTAGGAGACTGTGGCCCCCGACACAATCTGTTGGAGGAACCTCCTTTCAAATGACGCCTCTGCGGACTGAGACACGTCCAGTTTGTAATGTCTTATGAAGGTCGAAGGTGACTTCCATGCGGCCACCCTGCAAATATCTGACAGGGAGGCGCTAGTGGTCAAGGCCGCAGAGGTAGATGCACTCCTGGTTGAGTGCACCATCAACCCCTCAGGTGGAGTGAGATCAAGAGTTCAGTAGCTCTTTTGAATACAAGACCTGATTCACCTACTCAGAGTCGAGACTGGTACCTTGAACCCCAAAGAGCCCAGGCGAAAGGAAAAGAACATCTCAGATGACCTTAAGGTTGAAGTCCTCTTGATGTAGATTTTGAAGGCTCTGCACACATCCAATGTGTGCCAGGTCCTTTTCCAAGTCCTTATTAGGATCGGGGCAGAATGAAGGCAGGAGAATGTCCTGTGACACCTGAAAGGCTGAGTTGACCCTAGGCACGAAGGTAGGGTCTGGACGAAGGCACACTGAGACAGGCCTAAAAATATACAAGTCTTTATGTACCGACAGGGCCCCAGCTCTGACACCCATCTGGTGGAGGGAATGGCCGTGAGGAAGATGACCTTGAGGGAGAGGTGTTTGAGGAAGGCCTCCCAAAGGGACTTGATCGGCCCAGCCGTCAGAGCCTTTAAGACCGTGTTCACATCCCAAGATGGAAAACGATGTCTGGTGGGCAGGCCCTGTTGGAAAACTCCCCTCAACAGCCTCTTAATGTGAGGATGGCTGCCATTCTAGCTGCTCTCATATGGAGCAGAAACGACGTGATGGCAGACACCTGCCTTATAACCATGTTGGGTCAAGTCCCTTCTTAATGTCATCTTGGATGGACTATAGCAGGTCAGCCACTGAAAACCTGAAGCTGTTGATGAGAACTTGCCTAAGCAGTGGATTATGTGATCAATCAGAATAGAACCTGATCTAATCTGGACCTATGGCAGCTTCCAGCCTATCACTGATCACCTTGTCAACTGGTTATAGCAATGAAGGTGATATTAAGGTGATTTCATTTGTAGTAATTAAGACTTCCCACTCTGAAAGAGGAATGTTAATGTCTGACCTCCAATTAAAATTTCAAAACAATGTGCAGTTCTTTACTGGAACGTCTGTGAACCTGTGTAAAATAAAACTAATCCCATGGTTAGGCAAAGAAGACACTGGATTAACCTTTATCTCACAGACATTGGTGAGTCCATGCAGAAGCATAGATGCACTCTGTGTTAACAGGGCATGTGGTCAGAATTAAGTCTGATTTCTTTTGAGGATGAACTTGTTTAGAGGACTTTAGGACTTTGCATGGATACCAAATCCATGGAAGCTCAAGGCACATAAAATATAATCGCATAGTAAAATGGAGTCTCCTATATAAAATAGTAAAATCATAGTTTGTTGTGTTGTATTTTTGTTTTGTTTGTTTTTTGGAATATATATATATATATATATATATATATATATATATATATATAAGCTGTGGGCATATAGGTGGCTGGTGTAAGTCTCTATATGGAGCTGTATGGTATATTAAATCTGAGCATTTTTGCTAGCAGAAAACAAGGCATAGGCACTAGGAAGTCCGTTTTTCCAGCCCCAAAAGGTAGTAAACAATGGTGTTGTTTGGACCAGACCATGCCATGAAAACCCAATCAGGGATAAGACACTCACCCACCCAGCAGCTAACCTTATAACCATAAAATCATATGGAGTTGGATGAGACCACAAGGGCCATCAAGTCCAACCCCCTGCCATGCAGGAAATCACAATCAAAGCATGGCCAACAATATGCAAAGGAATCTTGTAGCACCCTGAGACCACTAAAGAAAAGAGATTAGCAGCATGAACCTTCATGGCCTTGAGCCCAATTCATCATATGCATGATAGATCCTGTTACAATAGGCTTTCCAAGCCACGCAGCAGTTGAATGGCAAGCCCATCAGCAGGCATTCTTACTTAAAATTTAACAATCTAGACAAGGTAAGAGGTAATTGTGATTTTTGTGGCAGACCCCTCAGGGCTCTGTAGGATGTCTGAATGGGATTTGAAGCAACCCCTTAGTAGAGAAACCTGATTATATTGTTTTAAAACACTCATGGAGGAAGGGGAGTTTTTCCCCCCATGGAGAGGAGTCTGTCTGTTTGTTTTTGATAAGAATTGTTCTTAACCCCCTGTATTAGTGAGAACCATCTCATGGAAGAAACTGTATTTTGTTGTTTCTTCCCTTTAACAGACATCTCTCCAAGAAAGAAGGGAAGGCAAGGGGAGCCACATCTTTGAGGCTAGCTGACTGAGGTTAACTGTGTTTTATAACAGGAACATAATCCTTTTGCCACTAAAATGGAGTTTGGTTGGTCACCTTAATCCAATATGTCTATCACCTCATATGAGATGTTTTTACCAAAGATCCTCAATGCATGTAAGCATTAGAGGTCTGCTGAGTGACCAGAGACCTTCTCCTTGCTTGAGTCACCCTGTTTATTAGCATTTAAATGAATCTGTATTGTTAAAGCTTATGCTCTTAATGAGAAGTGATATGGCTGATAACAGTTTGCACAAAGGAGGTAGAACCATGTGCTCATCCTATGTCTTTGGCTGTTCCACCTAAGGCAAAAAAGGCTCTGGACCTAATGGAGACAGTGATGGAGGCCCATGAGGGGGCAAGAAAAGTGGCTTTTATGGCTTTCATGTGGCTTTTATGGCTAGCCCCTCCCTTGAAGAATTAGTTTCTAGGCATCTTCTCTGGCCTGGAAAAAGGAGAGGGGGGTGAGCAGAAACAGCACAACTCAAACCTCATGTGCTAACAGTAATAAAATGAACACCAGAAAGGTTAACCAGTATCTCTTGTAAATCTGAGCCCCCAGACCTGTAGATGTGGGGGCTTTCCCCTCCTTTATTTGCCCCATCAAGGGAGGCTGCCTGGGCAGTGGCTTATTCCAAGCACTGAGAAAACTGCTCTTAAGTTAGCAGTGACTGAAGATCATTGCTAATCATGGGTAGATAGCTGCATATGGCCTGTAGTGTAGCCCTGATACTCACAGGGCATTTTGTTTTATTTATATTTAAAACAGCCCCAACTTCAAGCTGGGGTTTACAGCTTAGCCCTTTTAATCTCAGGGAGGCTTTATAGTAACCTGGCTGCATGATAGAAGCTAGCTTGGTCCTCAACTCCCTCCCACTTGCATAGGTAGCTGGGAAGGGCAGAGGGACTGCTGTGGGACATGGCTCTACATTTACCTGAGGTAAGTGTGTGTCCTGAGAAAGGATAATCTCTGATGGAAAGGAGAGGCCAAGCGCTCAAGCTTTTCTCTCAAGAGTGGCACGGTTTGGGGCAGCCAAACACAACTGGGGGTGAAGGGAACTCTCCACCCATGATATCCACAAATGGTTTACCCCTTTTTGTTGTTGTAATTTTTGGGGAGGGAACACAGGAGGATTTGTATCCATGTGGTCTCTCAAAGAATCCTTGGGTTGGAAGAGATCCCAAGGGCCATCCAGTCCAACCCCATTCTGCCATGCAGGAACTCTCAATCAAAGCATTCCCGATAGATGGCCCTCCAGCCTCTGTTTAGAAGTGGGTGGCAGAGGCCATGCTCTCTCTGGGGTGGACATGAAGCCATTTTGTGTTTTTGTGTGGGATGCTCTGTGGCAGCCAAAAAAGACCATTTTAGAGTTGGAAGCTTCAGCTCCTGCTGGGCCAAGTCCAGCTTCCTTTAGAGCCATGTGTCTATGCAACACAAAGGGGGAGTCCTCTGCCTCCTTACACACCATCTCATTATAAGAATTCAAAAGGAATGTGCAGGAGCCCTGGCAACACCACCATGTGTTTCCCAGTCTGCAAAAGGATCCCCCACACCTGTTAGGGTCCTGGATGCCATTGGGGCCAGAGATGGGAAGGAAGGGGGAGACCAAGGGTTAATGCCCCCATCTGCCTTCCTGGCAGAGTCCCAAACCTTATGCTAGGCATAGTGCCTGCAATGGCCATGGCAGAGTCCTCATGGCAATGCCTGCCCTGAGCGAGGGCATTAGATCTGGCAAAGGTTCTTTGGTGGCTAGAGAGAGAGGGCCCCTGGTACTCACCGTTCTCCTGTGACTTCTGGCTGGCTTGCCTCTCTGACCTTGGCCATTTCAGGCTGGGCAGAGGTGATGCAGAGAAATCCTTTGCCATGGCTTTTGGCTGGCCTGTCCTCTGAACTCTGGCCCCAAATGGGCTGAGCAGGGAAGTTTCCATGACTTCTGGCCAGTTTCCTCACTGATCCCTGGCCTTAAACAGGCTGGGCAGAGGTGATGTGGAGAAATAGAGACATGGAGGGGATACCCCTCACCATCTCTTCCCACGGCTCCCATGTGCTGCAATGCTGTTTGCAGAAATCTCCTGTGCTCCCACCATGAAAGGGGGCAGCTTTGGAGGAGAGGGAGAGTCACTGGCAAAGCCAAGACCTTTCTCCAATCCTGGGAGCCCTTGACATTTTAAGTCTTCTTCATGCTTCCAAGGCTGTAGTAAAGAAGCTGCAGAGCAACAGCAAACACATCCCAATGGGTCTCCCTCTGAAGCCAGCTCCCTCTGTTGAGCTGGCAGACCCTGAGCTAGGGAAGCCTGGGTTAAGGATGGCCCTTCACCCATGCTCTCAGGGTTCTCTGCCATAGCCACCACCAAGGAAGGGGGGAAAGGCCGGAGAGAGGAGAAGAAAGAAAGGCCAAGAAAACTCTCAAACCGCTTTCGTAGAAAGGAAAAACTTTGCTGGCTCGAAGAGAACATCCTGCTAGGAGCTTAGGCAGGAACAAGACTGAGGCTCAGGGGGGCTAGCTCCTCCCTATATAGGGGCCGGTCTTTTGTTTATTGTCCCTGCCTACAGGAGCAAATAGGAGGAGCTAAACCCAGATTACAGGAGGACAGGACCCTCTCTGCTGGGAAAGCGCAAGCCAACTCCATTGGGCTTAATCAGAGTAAGAAGAAGGGCCCTTCCTCCAGTCCATCTGCCATGGTCCAGGCCTCAGCAAGAGAGAAGATCTGATGGACTTTTCCCCTTCCTCAATGCCATTCCCTTCTCCTTTTAGATTGTAAGCCTGAGGGCAGGGAAATGTCTATGTCTTATTATTATTATTATTATTATTATTATTATTAAGCAAGGAATACCTCAGAGGTGGTTTTGCTAGTTTGTTCCTCTGAAATATCGCATACAGCATCTGGTATTCATTGGTGGTCTCCTGTTCAAAGACTAACCAGGGGTGAACCTACTTAGTTTCCATGATCAGACAGGATCTGGGGCCTTTATGGTATTTAGGCCTGTTGGTATGTATCCCTGCTTGACCATCAAACCCACTGGGTGACCCTGGGCAAGTCACACACTCTCAGAGGGTGGAAATACTTAGCTTCCAAGACTAGACCGCAGTATTTAGGGTATTTAGACCCAACTGGTACACATTGTTGCTGTGTGACTTCAAGTTGTTTCTGACTTATGACAATCCTAATGTGAACCTATCACAGGGTTTTGTGGGGCTGAGAGTGTATGATTCACTCAAGGTCACCCAGTGGATTTTCATGGCTGAGTGGAGAATTGAGCCCTGATCTCCAGAGTTGTTGGCAAATGCTCAGACTATTACACTATCCTGCCACATACATGGATTTTATGTATTTATTTATGCAAATCATGGTTGACTCTACTTACCTTCTGAGATCAGCTGGAGTTTGGTGCCTTTGGGTACACAGTGAGAGAAACCATGATTGCAGAGTGACAGATTGTGGCTTCCTTATCAGTGAGGCTATGGTGGTCCACCTACTTTGGACTTTAAGTCTTTAAGGGAGTCATCCAAGGTGCTGAGAAAGCCAGCATGGCGTAGTGGTTTGAGCAATGGAGTACAGTATAACTCTGGAGATCAGTGTTCGATTCATAGCTCAGCCATGTAACCCACTCTCAGCCTCAGGGGAAGGCAATGGCAAACCTTCTCTGAACAAATCTTGTCAAGAAAACCCCACAATAAGTTCACCTTAGGGTCACTATAAGTTGGAAATGATTTGAAGGCCCACAACTACCACTAAGGTACTGAGTCTTATTGGTGGATAGGAATCAATACAGACTGTATTTAATTTACACTGCACTTTTCTCTCAGTCTGTGACTCACAATGGCTTGAGACTAAAACCAGAGTGGATCCATCACCCTGCTAGCATGAAAACCATCAGCTGGTAGGGGTTAATACTGAAAGGACTGTTGTGCCAAATTCTAACCCCCTCATTTCAGGATGCAATAGTTCTTAACAGTGACTAAGGAAGTTTTCTGACCTGTTCAATGTTTAGAGCCAGGGTGGGCCATTGTAGAGAGTCGTGGGGCTATGACCACCTCATACACAGATTTTGATACCCATAAGGTGTCCTGAAACCTAACTCCAGTGCATACCGAGGGCCCACTGCATTGTTAAAAGAGACAACCTTGTCACAGGAAGCTTCTGGAGGTGTTAATTTTGGGACTCTTTTTTTTTTTTTTTTTTTTTGTGGGGGAACCACATTGAGGGACATAGTAGGCCATAGTGTTTCCACCCCTGGTTTAGGCATAGCTGGCAAAACCAGATTTAAATGTGGATTCAAGGGCTTGACACCTATTGAGGCTATAAGATTGCAATCATGCAGTCGCTAGGCCAAATCTCTCCTCACCTTTTCTTCCCATCTTTCTGGATCTTGCAACCGGAGGGGAAAGTCTTCTGCCAGGGCCACAGCTTGGGCCATACTCCGTGGGCACTGTTCCCTCACCCAGCTCTGCATTTCTACAGGCAGGATGGCCAGGAACCGCTCCAGGATTACCAATTCCACGACTTGCTCTTTGGTGCGCTTCTCGGGCCTCAGCCACTGATGGCCAAGTTGCCAGAGTTGCCAGCCGTTTTCTTGGGGGCCTTCATCTTCTGCATAATGAAAGTCGTGAAAGCACTGACACAGCATCTCTAAACCATCGGTGTCAGTGTCATCCTCGGGGACCTCTTCCTTCACCTTACTTGAGGAGTTGGCATTCTCCTTGGCCTCAAGCAGCATTTCTCTGCTGAGGCCTGGTAAGTTTGGGGCCATCCAGTGTCTTCTAGGCCAACATTCACTCTTGAATGAAGACTGAAAATCTTCTGCCCGATTCCACAGGTTGGGACCCATCAGTGGTGGGTTCCTGTGTCCAAACTGAGGATACTGCATTGTCTTCAAGAATGTTTGCCATGGGCCCACCCAGTGTTGTTTCAGTCCATTACCTGGAGCCCACATCACTTTTGGAGTTGGACCCAGATGAAGGTCTTGGATGGTAGCTACTGGGGTAACAAAACAGAAAGGCTCAGCTCCTTCCAACTTCTCCCCAGATTTTGCTGAGTTGTGCTCTTCCATTTTCATTCCTTGGGCTGCAAGCGGAGGGAGAACACAAATCAGAGCTTAGATTGGCGGGATACAGACGGGCAGGGGAAGACGTCTTGGAGGTGTATTCTGCTGAATATGGAGCCTCCAGACCGCCCGCCCCGGGGGCATGGCTCAGGAGATGGGGCTTCCACATGGGGGGCAGTGAAGACGCCTCACCTGGGGCCGTTTCAGACCCGTGGTTTCCAAACTGCCGCCTCGGAGGACGCTGCAAAGAGAGAGGCAGCTTCCTCACGGGCGGCCAAAAACGGGGCTTTTTTTTTCTTTTGCCGGCTGGCGGGTGCGCAGCTGCGCAGCTGCAGCGCTAAGCAGCGGCGGCAGAAAGCCTATGGGCACATTTAAAGTGCCCAAGCCCCTTTAAAACTTTTTCCCCTGCTCTGCCCAAGAACAATGGTGGTCTCCTGCCAGCTGGTGATCAGCTGGTGTTGGCATCCTTGTCCGCTTGCACTTTGCCAGTGTCACCAGCATCATAGATGCCTCCTCTCCTTTGGTCCCCGCGCTCTTGCTGAATCTGCAATGCACAGCTACAGCTGTCTCCGCTGCCACCGCTGTCCCCCTGCCATCCCCCATCACCTCCCTTGTATATATGTAAATATTTACAGTTTTAGCGTTTTTTATTGTTAGGTGAAAATGGCACAGGAATGTGTCTAGGGGTTCACTTTAAAGTCCAAACTTTCCCCAATTCTAGCAGTGCATGCGTACATGTTGCTCTAGGGTTAGGGTTAGGGTTAGGGTTAGGGTTAGGGTTACGAGTCTTAAAATGCGCTGCAGTTGTGCTGCAGCTTCCACACCTGCATGGCAGCTGACACTGCAATTAAAGCCTGACTGCAAACTGCGCATGTTCCAGGACCCCGACTCATTATGCGACGCAGCAGACACGGAGCTTTTAAATGGGCAACTTAAATTAGCGGCGTAGCAATTCTGGCGTACCGGTGCAGCAGCTTACAGACGGAGCTGCTCAGCTGCGCATCAAACGGAAAAGAAGCGGAGAAAAGCAGCACCTTTTTAATGCCACTTCTTCCCGCTTGGGGCGTGCGGGGGGCGTGTTCATGGCGGCATTCAGGTAAGGGCCGTCTGAAGGCTCTACCTTCATGACGTCATGAATACACCCCTTTTTGCCCGTCTGTATCCCGCCATAATTACTTTAAAGAACTGATGACAGGTTGAGTCTCCCTTATCTGAAATGTTTGGGATCGCATGTGTTTTGGGTTTGGATCCCCCCCCCCCCCGAATTTTGGAATATTTGCATATACTGAATATAAAGAGATATCTTGGAGATGGGATCCAGGTCTAAACATGAAATTTATTTATGTTGCATATACACCTCATACACATAGCCTGAAGGTGATTTTATACACAATATCTTAAATAATTTTGGGCATGAAACAGAGTTTGTGTACACTGAACCAGCAGAAAGCAAAGGTATCACTATCTTAGCCACCCATGTGGACAGTTTTGGATTTTGGGGGTATATTGGATTTCAGAATTCCAGACAAGAGAGACTCAACGTGTAGTTTGCTATTTTTGCTAAGTAAAAACCAAAATGAAACAAAACCCTATTCTGTGCTATAAGCTCCCAGACTGCGCCACAAGGCACACCTAAGCAAGAGGTATACATGTCCCGTAATTATTGGAGTAGAGAGTCAGCATGGTGTATTGGTTTTACTGCTTGTTATTGTAGTTGGTGTTGTGTGCCTTCAAGTTATTTCCGACTTATGGTGACCCTAAGGTGAACTTATCATGGGGTTTTCTTGGCAAGTTTCTTCAAAAGGGGTTTGCCACTGCCATCCTTTGAGGCTGGCTGTGACTTGCCCAAAGTTACTCTGTGGGTTTACTTGGCTGAACGGGTGTTCAAACCCTTGTCTCCAGAGTCCTAGTCCAATGCTCAAACCATTAGGCCACACTGGCTTAGTTTGGGTGTTGAATTGTTTTAAATCATGCCTACATGAGCCCATTGGGTGACTGAAAGATAATCAGGTTCAGTTTCTGACACTCCCGGGCAATCAAGGAGGAGGAAGCACAATCAAGTTTGGTTCTCATTTTGCAAAAATGCAATTCCCTACAATGACCAATGCACAAAAAGAAGGGGGGGGGGTAGTTCTTTCTAACTGCTGCTTCCCAGCAACCAGTTTTGAAAGCTACTGCTGCTAATCTGGGAGACAACAGTGTGAATAGTAGCATTCGCCTCCATGGATTCAACTAAGTGGAGGTCCAAATTGGTGACTTCCACCACAACAGTAGGCATTTGGCATCCACTGGGGGTTGGTTCCAGGACCATCCATGGATATCAAAATCCATGGATGCTTAAGTCCCATTATTTACAATAGCATTGTAAAATGGTGTCCATTATATAAAGTGGCAAAATTGGGGGGGGGGGGGAATATTTTCAAGCCTTGGATAGTGGAAACTGTGGATGCAAATTCTGTGGACACTGAGGGCTGACTGTATGTCTGGCAGTAGCAAATTCCCTAGTATAACTATGAACTATGTGAAGAAGTACTTGGTTTTGCTTGCATCCTGAATATCCTATCATTCCCTTTAACTGGGACTAGACTGGGGATGGGCCAAAAACAACTCTGAACATATTTGGCTGACTGAAATTGCTGCACCCCTTGTATATTCTAAACATATATCTAGCGAACCAGAAATATAGAACAAACAAACAATCGTAAACAAACACACAGGTCAATTTAGTCTGAAACAGCAGTAGCAATGCATACTTTGATGAAAATTTACAGGAGCTATCCAGGGTGCTGAATTGTGCACTCTGGGCTCACAACAAACGCCAACTCCCAGAATTCCATAGCCTTGAGCCAGACAAGTTAAAGTGGTGCCAGACCAGGTTATTTCTCCAGTGTGGATGCAGCTCTATTTTTTTTTTCTTGGTAAGATTTATTCAGGAGGCTTGCCACTGTCTTCCTCTTACGCTACACATATGTGACTTGCTCAAGATCACCCAGAGACTGGGAATTTGAACCCTCATCTCCTGGAGCGCTAGTCCAGCACACAGACCTGTACACCACACTGGCTCTCCAACCTGAAATACACCCACTGAAATCAAATAGACCTATGGAAGTGGAGACTAATAAGTTCTGTTCTTCTCATTAGGTCTACTTTAGTAAAGACTAACACTGGATCTAACTCCCCTTCCCACCAAGAAAAGAAAAAGGCAGTAGGGAAAGAGGGAGACTGTAATACAGGTGGATGGACTTTATCAAAGAAGCCACAGTCCTGTGTTTGCACGAACTGAAGAAAGCAGCTGATAACAGGGTTACTTGGAAGTCTCTCATTCATGTGGTTGCCATCAGTCAAAATAGATTGTGCAGCAAATCATAGGCACATTACAGACGGCCCAAAAGTGGGCGGTCTGGAGCCGGCTCCATTAGCTTCGCCGAGAAGCCCCAGCAGCCAGACCGCAAGGCTTCCTGGCGCAGCTAAAAAGGAGCGCCGAAATGGCAATCCTTTTTGGCCCCTGGAAGCGACGCTGCGAAGCGCGCACTCATGGTGTCACTTCTACTGTGCCACATCTGGACGCTGTGCGTCCAAGACGTAAATATGGCAGCACCCATGTGGACGGGCGCTGCCATTTAGTACGCGCTCCGAGTGTCCTAGGGAGAGGGGCAGTTAGGAAGGTGAGAACCTTCCTAACCCTAGCACGCCCCTTCCTAACTCTAGGATGCGCAGAGCGCATACTAAATGGCGGTGTGTAACCTGCCATAGACTCATAGTTTGAAGAGACATCAAGGGCCATCCAGTCTAACGTACTGCCATGCAGGAACTTTCAATCAAAGCACTCCTGAAAGATGGTCATCCAGCCCCTGTTTAAAAACCTTCAAAGAAGAAGACTCCACCACACTTTGTGGGATGACAACAGCAACCCCTGCAAGAACCATACTGTACAACAGAGATATTTAATATTATAGCTGATCTGTTTTAGGTGGATTTTGTTTTCAGTGATGCCATGAACTTATCTGAAGGATCAAATCTTGCTATATGTCCAGCCACTAAGATCTTTAGGGGAAGGGCTTCTTTCAATTCCATCACCTTCTCAGGCTAATTTTGATGGGAACAAGGGCTTCTTAGTGGCTGCTCCCAGGCACCCGAACTCAGTCCCCAGTGAGGCTAGGATGTTTATCTCCTTACTCTTCTTCCATCAGCAAGTACATCTTTTTCTATTCTGATCACTTTTTAGGAATTTACTGCAATCGGCTTGCCAATGGCATGCTGTGTTCTTGATTTTTTCTCTTCTATCTTTAAATGGGTTTTCAAAATGTTTTACAGACACACATTTTACTAATGTATTTACTGTAAGTATTTCAAACTATATTTTAAAAACCCTGGTAGAACCAGTGTGGCATTGTGATTTGAGCATTGGACTAGGACTCAGGAGACCAGGATTCAATCCCCAGCTTGGCCTTAGAATCATAGAATTATAGAGGTGGAATAGACCACAAGGGCCATCCAGTCCAACCCCATTCTGCCATGCAGGAACTCCCAATCAAAGCATCCCTGACAGATGGCCATCCAGCCTCTGTTTGAAGACTTCTAAGGAAGGAGACTCCACTACACTCCTAGGGAGTTTCTTCCACTGTTGAACATCTTTTCTGTCAGGATGTTAGGCTGGAATCTCTTTTCCTGTAGCTTACATCCATTGCTCCATGTCCTATTGTCTCTGGAGCAGCAGAAAAGAAGTTTGCTCCCTCCTCAATATGACATCCCGTCAAATATTTATACAGGTATATCATACCACCTCTTAGCTTTCTCTTCTCCAGGCTAAACATCTGCAGCTCCCTAAGTTGTTCCTAATAGGGTATGGTGTCCTGACCCTTCACCATTTTAGTTGCCCTCCTTTGGTCACGCTCCAGTTTCTCAACATCCTTTTTAAATTGTGGTGCCCAGAACTGGACACAATATTCCAGGTGGGGCCTGACCAAAGCAGAATATAGTGGCACTATTACTTCCCTTGATCTAGACACTATACTTCTATTGATGCAGCCTAAAATTGCATTGGTCTTGTTAGCTGCTGCGTCCTACTGTTGACTCATGTTCAACTTGTGGTCTACTTGGACTCCTAGATCCCTTTCACACGTAGTTTCATTCAGCCAGGTGTATCCTGTATCTGTATTTTTCCACCCTAAGTGCAGTACCTTACATTCCTCCGTGTTGAATTTCATTTTGTTAGCTTTGGCCCAGTTTTCTAGTCTATTCAGGTCATTTTGAATTTTGATCCTGTCCTCTGGGGTATTAGCTATTCCTCCTAATTTGGTGTCATCTGCAAATTTGATAAGTATACCACCAATTCTGTCCTCCAAGTCATTGATAAAGATGTTGAGAAAGATGTAAAGTGGCCTGGAAACCCACTGGGTGACCTTGGCTAAGTCATCCTCTGCCAGCCCAGGGGAAGACAATGGCCAAGCTCCTCTGAACAAATTGTGCCAAGAAAACACCATGATAGGTTCACATTATGGTTGCTGTAAGATGGAAATATCTTGAAGGCACACAATACACACACACACACACACACACACAGAGAGAGAGAGAGAGAGAGAGAGAGAGAGAGAGAGAGAGGACAAGGGGGTCTTGGGGATGTTTCACCCACAGAGTCCCCATGAAATCAGGTCTATTCCAAGGCAGTCAACAACAACCACAAAGGGCTAGATTTCTCACTCAGCCTTGGCTCCCTCTTCCTTCATCTCCCCTTATTATTAAACTTTATTTATAAAGCGCTGTAGGTTTACACGGCGTTGTACATAGAATAGAATAAAATGAAATGAAATGGACCTTCCAGTGGCGTACATCCTTGGATCTCCTGTATCCTTTGCAGCCATTCTGGACCCACTCACCTGATCCACCTGGGGACCCTTTGGGAGGTGTTCCCTTGGGATCTGGGCAGGGAACCTTTCCCTGGATGGTTTGCAGAGGAGGCCAGGAGGGCAGAGAAGGGGACACGGTTGGGAAACAGGGAAAGGGAAGCTGAGATGGAGAAGTTTTCCTGAAAGGAGAAGGCGGAGTCCCCTCTTCCCTCCCCTTCCCTCTCCTCCATCCATCCAGCCTGGGCTTGTCTAGAAAGGCCAGCTCGCTGGCTTTAACCCCTTTCCTCCTTAGCTAGGAAAGCAGCCAAGAGAGGGACAAGCTGGAGCATCCCTACATCTCAGCATCCCTCAGGTCCCACAGGCTCTCCCTTCTTTGTATATGCACACAGACTCTGACATAGGACCTACTTAAACAAATGACAGTACTTGCTGGAAATGTAAAAGATACTGGAAGCAGATACACTTGTCTATTGGAATGATGTTCCAGGTTAAATTTGAAATGAAGCTGGAAATGGGGCTGAGGTGTTATCGCCCTGGGGAAGCTGCAGAGGAGGTCTAGGGAAAGGACCACCTGCTGCAGCTGCTCCCACACCAGGCTAGTCTCCCTTTAGTTGCAGTTCTTCCAAGAAATATTCAATAGGTAACTTAATAAAGTGGCCCTTTTGAAAACCATTTCTTGTGTGTGGTCTCTTTATTCACTGGTTGGTCAGCAAAGTTCCTGTACATTTAATGTAGAAGAGCAAATTTGAGCGGATGTTGCTTGTCACACAACCAGGTAAGAAGTAAACCCTGCTGAAATTCCCTATTTTATCTAACAGTTAAAAGCAGAGGAACCCTCTCCAGTTTTCCCTTTTGAGGGTGTTCCCACTTGCCTATAAAGTGGATCATGAAGTGAATTAAGAGGTGTCGTTCCCACTGATGCCCGAATTAGTTCCTCAATGCCCCGAAATCGTTTCCACTGCGATTCGATTCAAAATCGAATTATATCATATAATTCGAATTAGATGCCTATAAACCGGCTTAAAAAAATAGTAGGTTATAAAGCAGGTTATTTTGAAAGCGGGGTACAATTCGCTGTATCCGAATGGGAATGACAAGGGTGTCTGATGCGGGAACCTGGAGATGGGAGGAGCAGCACTCAAGGGGCTGGCCTGGGGGTGTCACCCTCTTTGGTCTCTTTCTGCATCGCCAGTGCCATTTTCTTCAATTCGCATAGACTTTCCCCCGGTGGATTGCAACCTCCCCTCTGCTCCTCATTCATAGACCAATGTGTGAGGAGAGCCATTGAACACCATTTTAAACTATTCTTTTTTCTTTTCTCGCCTCTGCCGGAGTGCCTGAGCAGCAGATGGGTTTTGCAGGACATCCCTGCTTGATCGCCCCCCAGACAGCCCAGTGAGCAATGGGGGAGGCAAAGCGATTTTGGGGAAAGGAGAGCCTAGACGTCCAGGGATCGGGGGGGGGGGGATCGAGCCTTCTCTCTTCCCCAAAGCTTCTCTCCCCAATAATGAAGCCCGCTACCTTCTCCTCCTTGATCCAATTTGCCAAGCCTCCTTCTAGTCTGGGGAGACACAACAGAAGAGCGTGTAGTGGGTTATCATGCAATAACGTTAAACCCCATTATTACGTTCAGATTGCCATTGGATTATACTTCCAATTTCCCTTGACTGATAAACTCCTAAATACAGAGAAGGAGAGAGCTCATATAGTATTAATAACACGATATTGGCCCAGATGGTCATTGTTTTCCATGGTACTGCATCCAGCAGTAGGTCCATCATGGAAATTACCAAACTGGTGACCAAAGCTGAGTCAGGGACCATCCAAATCCAGGTTGGCTGAATCTAGTGGCATACACAAGATGTTTAAAACAATAGGGTTACTCTACAGAGGTTATAACAACTATTGCCACTTCTAAGAAGGGAAACAACAGAGACTATATATGGACAACGTTCAGATTACACACATTTTAGAATTTTTACAAAATGGATTGCAGGTGGGTTTGACACAGGGGCACAGTTAGGGGTGTGTGGGGAAAACAAACTGCGCCAGGAGGCACCTTAGAGGGGGTGAACATCCAGTGGGGTAGTCTCTCACAGTCCTTTCGAAGACCCCCTCTGGCTGACTCCTCCACTAGCCAAGGGACATCTGCAGATAGAGGTGGGTTGTGGCAGAGCTGCTGGATGTGTCAGGAAATTGAGATACACCTGGTGGTATTAGCAGTGGTGGCTATGGATGCCTTCTTTCCCAGAAGCAAGGGAGTTGATGTCAACCACTGCCACCATCACCACCCTTCTCTGCTCAGCTAGCAGCACTGCCAGACCTGGAAGGGGCTGCCAGGTGTCAGTGTAGCAGGTTTCTTTTAAAAACAGGGAGATCCAGGAGCCCAATTGAAAAGAAAACATAGTTTATTTAGCTGCAGCCATCTCCAGGGGAAAACTTACAAATTCTGGAGACCCTGATTTACAAGTGTCTTTTATAGTACTTTGAACAAAGAAAACTACAAATTACATTCATTGGATATACATGTTAAACTTATACACCCCTTTTACAGTCATTGGATGCCAAGAATATGTTTCTCCATCCCTCTTGGATACCCATCAATCAAACTGTTGTCTCCATGTTTTCCTTTTACTGTCTCTGCATCATATCCTCTTATTTGGGGCAACGTCTTGAATCAGGAGTCTTTTCAGGGGTTTTTATATTCCAGAGCAGGGGATTTGACCTGACCTGATGTTTGTCGTCCAGGCTACCCTTGCTTTCAATATTTCAGCACTATAATTCTCTGCTCTTGAGCATAATAAAAATTTCAGTTTTAAGCTATCCTCTTCATCTGCAGTATCTTTCCCAGATGCTTGATACCCTGCTACCCTGCCCTACCCTTCCTTCTAGCTCAGGGAGCACAAGGCAGGGCAATGGGTAGGAATGGAGAGCAAGGCAGTCCATTACAGCCAATAGTGAGAGTGAGTGTCTGCAGCCACAAGGCAGCCCCTTCCAGCTCTGGCACAGTTGCTGGCTGAGGGTGGTGAAAAGGTGGTGATGGTAGTTGTGACTGATACAGACTCTTTTTCTCCTGGAAGGATTCCCTCTGGTTGTTGCCAGGCAGTTTGGCTGGTGCAGGGAAGATGGCAAAGCAGTCAAAAGGGGGATAGGGGATGAGGAGCAACACTCCCTTCCTGCTGCCACTTCTCCTTCCACCACCTCTTCCCCACTACTCTCTCCTCCCTTGACAATGCCTGCAGGGCATCAGGCCAGTGGAGCTGCTGCAGTGGTGATGCGCCCCCCCTCCTTTCTGCAGGGCCGGGGGAGAAACCCCACGAGCCTGGTTTTTGTTCCCTGGGCAGAGGGAAGGAACCAAGACCAGATCCCTCCTTCCACTGGCAGCTTCCACTCAACAGAGTTGCCTTCCTGGAGGTAATACTATGCCTTACTGCAATGAGGCTTGAGGCCAACATGATGGTGTTGTTCTTTTCGATGTATCAAAAGCCACTGAGAGGTTCATCAGAACCAATAGGGTCACAATCCCTCTGTCTAGCTCCTGGCTTAGGTCATCCACCAAGCTGACCAAAGCCATCTCTGTCTCATAGGCCGTTATCACATGATGAAAACTTCCAGTCTATTCCAAAGTGATCCTGGAGTCAATCATGGGTATTCACATTAATGCGCGAGAGATTATCACATGCAGTCGCTGTCATTGCAGAGTCATTCCAAGGCCGATCCAAAGTCAACCCTGGAATAGCTAAATTAGGTGAACTACCGAATTCACAAATTCTTCTCCCAGAGGCTGATTCGCATTCAGTTCAAAGTTGTGTTGGTGTGGAATGCATGTTTGCTTTGGTCCTGGTATTCCCCCATAACCTAGAAAGCTACTACAATTCTCATGAAGCTTCGCTGTAATCTTGCTTCTATTTTGTTTCTGGTACTCTTTCCACTTCTAGAGTTGGCGAGGGGGAAAAGCAGATGTTTCTGATGGCATGGGCGGAGAGCTAGTGGAAAATGCATATGTACTTGTTTTAACATGAACAGAGCAGTGAATGCTTTGTATCTCCCACCCCCCAAGATCTGCAAATGGTGATTTCCTTTGGGTAGTCATATTCTGATCTCCCCAGGTGCGTTGCCCAGCCAATTTGATGGGGAGGGAGGTGTCTTATTTTACCAACACATGTTTCCAAGATTAGATAGATAGATAGATAGATAGATAGATAGATAGATAGATAGATAGATGCGCGATGGATGCACTCACACATCCACACACACACACGTGTGTACATATATATGCATATACCTACTCGTACATATACATGCATATACATGCAGATATAAATATGTATATATACATGTACATATATAATAATAATAATAAAAGTTTTATTTCTATACCGCCCTTCTTACAATCAGGGCGGTGCACAACATTATACAATACATAACTTACAAATACAATAAAAGAATTACATTAAAAAATGACATTAAAACCAATTCTGGCCAGCTTATACATATATATGTATGTGTATATATACATATGCATGCCCAACCCCATGGCACACCGATGGGGGAAGTAATGTGTGTGTGTGTGTGTGTGTACATATATATTGTTGTATATAATAATAATAATAATAATAATAATAATAATGATAATAAGTTTTGTTTATAAACCGCTATTCCGCGTTGATCATAGCAGTGTACAGGTAAAAATTGCAATAACAAATACAAAATACAGGATAAAAATTGCAATACATAAATAAAACTTCAATAAAAACATTTCAAAGCTACAAATTAAAACCATACATCAAATCCAAGCCAGCTAAAAGCGCTAGATAATGCTGTACATATAGGGGGGAGTCACATAACATCAAGGAACATCAGGGAAGGCTTGCCGAAACAGGAAGGCCTTAAGTCTCTTTTTAAAGTGATCCAGGGAAGTGGCGGAGCGTAGTTCCTCGGGAAGGGTGTTCCAGATCCCAGGGGCCGAGATGGAAAAAGTCCTTTGTGAGGTTGACACATATCTTGTTGTCGGGATCCTCAACAAATTCTTCCCAGATGACCTGAGTGTGCGGGGGGGGGGGGGATTATATGGGGAGAGGAGGTCCTCCAAGTACCCTGGGCCCAAGCCATTTAGGGCTTTATAGGTTATAACCAACACCTTGTATTGTGCCCGGAAGTGAACAGGCAGCCAATGGAGATCATGCAGAATCAGCATGGTCGGCCCTGAGACGTCCAGTGACCAATCTAGCTGCCATATTCTGCACTAGCTGAAGCTTCCGGGTTTGGTACAAGGGTTGCCCCATGTAGAGCGCATTGCAGGAATCCAACCAAGAGGTTACCAGAGCATGTACCACTGTTTCAAGGTCCTTCCGGCCTAGGTAGGGTCGCAGCTGGCGTATCAGCCGAAGCTGGTAACAGGTGCTTCTGACCGTCACATCCACCTGAGAAGTCAGCTGGAGTGACGAGTCCAAAAGCACCCCCAGACTGCGAACGGAGTCCTTCAGGGGGAGCGTGACCCCATTCAGGACAGGTGGACAAATTTCACCACCCAGACCGGGAGAGCCTATCGCTAGTACTTCCGTTTGTATGTATATGTGTGTGTATATATCTATATCTATCTATCTATCTATATACACACATATATGCACCTTTATGAGCTTAAGCACACACATCTTACAATTACATGTGCTTGGAGCAAATAGTGGCATACCTGCTGACACTTTTTCTGGTGGCACACCTGTGCATATAGATGGATGCACACACATATACACACACATGCACACACACACATATATGCATAGGTGCGTCCATCTATAATTGCAGATATACATGTATAAAGTGCACTAACAATGTGCATAGACTAAGTGCCTGCACCACTGATATATATGTGTGTGTATCTGGATAGACAGGCTATCAATAATTCAAAATTCTCTAAATGGTTTAGATTATATAAACTGGACCATCAGATGACCATCTATCTAGGAAAGCTTACATTTCCAAAGTTTAGGCAGGCTTTTACAGCTCTCCGTTTCCAAACAATGCCATCAGCCATGATTGATGGCAGATACTCACACACACCTAAGGCCTCTCGTTTATGTATTTGCGGGGCACCAGAAATCGAGGACCTGCCCCATTATCTGTTTTCTGCTCTCTTTATATTGACCCAAGGACTAAATTTTTGGGATCTATCTTGTCTAATTTACGGTTTAATACTATTACTGAAAAGATTTTTTATCTTTTGTCGGATATTGATACCAAGGTAACCTATTGTAGCGGGTGAACCCCAAATCCACAAACCCGAAGGCCCGTGGCCTGCCAGAGGACAAGCAGAGTCAAAGAGACCGAACTGGCTAGGATAAAAAAAACGCTTTATTTTCTTGGCCAAGGGCAGCAGCACGCACACACACAGCAAGGTGGGCGTTATCAAAACTGCAGCGCTGAGGGCCTCTTGCCATCTTCTTTTATGCCCTTCTAACTCTACTTTTCCTAGCGTAAGCCAATCACAAAAGCGAAGCAGCATTGTGTCCTACATTTTCTTTTTGGCATTACATTTGCTTGGCATTACATTTGCTTGCTTGCTTGGAATGTACAGAGAGATAACTGTAAGATACATACTCGGCTAAGCTAGGCTCTTCAAGGCCGCTGGTTAAACACAGGCCATTGTGTTCAGAGTCCTCCAGAGGAAGGAGGGGGTGATTATGTGAGTGTGTATACTACTGCCACACATACAGAAAGAAAGGGTGGGGGCCAGCATAGCCCATTTGCACTTTACTCTGTAGGCTCAATCTATGGGCCTTCTGTAACTATTGATTCTTTTGCAAAGCAAAGTACAGAAGCAAGAAAGCATTATTATTATTGTGTTCCTCTCATTCCCCCCTTTTTCTCTTTGAAAGTTGTGAAAACAAGTTTCACTATGAATGTTCATCATATGCCCTCATTATCATCATTTCTTTTGCTACCAAGCTTGCAGTGGCCTTAGTAATACTTCTCTTTATACATTGCAATAAGCATGGCACTAACATACATAACAATAGCCCTATTGTGAGGACAATTATTCCTGTTCCAAACAGACCTTTTAACCATCCAAAGTTTGGCAACCAGGATGTCAGCCAGTCCCATAGATTCCATCCTTTTCCCATGTGAGGAACCTCTGCTATTTTTGCTATTCTGTCAGCATGTTGTCTTACATCTTCTTCATTGTCTGGGATGTATACACAACACTCCTGTTTTATTAGTGTACACACTCCTCCCTGACTGGCTAACATGGTGTCCAGTGCTAGCCTGTTCTGCAACACCATTTTTCTGATTTCTTTCTGTTCTTTGGCTAGACCAATGAGGGCTTCACCTGTCTTATTTGCCATGATTTCTACCACCGCCTGCAGTCTATATACTGCATTCAATAGGCCTCTATGGCCTCTCCAGTGTCTCATTGGGGCATAATCTTTTACAAGCTGCCTGCTTTCTTCCAAATCTCAGTAATTTCTAATTATTCCCTCAGGTAGTTCATTTCTAATTGTCATAGCTGGAAGTATGGTGGCTACATAACAATTCCCACTCCAATTCTCAGGCAAAATGGCATATGCACGTATCCCACAGATGAAATAATGTCCTTTCAAAGCAGGGAACGACCTTCTACATGATGCAGACACTGTCCATGATACATAATAACCACTTACATTCTGATTTTGCAAGGTGTATCCTGCCACCCAGCTACCATTGATATATGCTCCTTTTATTTTTAGGTTGACTTCACACTTACTGATGCCCACTCTTGGTCCTGTGGTCTCATTGCATTGCCAGCACCATTGTCCTGCCTTTTGACCAATTCTATAGTACCCTTGGGTGGAGGGTTCAGACTTTATCCAACTCCAGCCCGTGCTGTTGTCTGGTCTATATGGTTTGGCCAATTCAGCAGAGTTCAATGGTACTACCTCAAAGGGCATCCCAGTGTGTGAGTCAAGGGGCATTTGGTGACACACCCAGCAGTCAGATACATTTAAAGCGTTCCCAATTTTCTGTGAGTATACCAAAAGGGAATTACTTTCTGAAAATCCATGACATCTCAGTGGGAATATGAACATCATTGCTATGAAACCAACTAACCAAATGATTATCATATGGTTAAGTGTGAGGCAGCTTACTCTGGATGAAGGTGGGCATATAGGTGGGGGTGATGAAAATGTTTGTGTTTGTGTTTGTTTTTCTACATCAATTGTGCAACACATCCCGTTTCCCATAAGTCCCTTCTGTCTTTCAGAATGGCTCTCGGAAGCCATTCCTCCTGTTACTTCGAGGCTGATCTTAGCATCATGACCTCGGAAGGGGGGCTCACGTTGCGATGCTGCCCCTTCCTCCATCTCCATCTGTAGGATGTTTGGTGATCTTTACCTGCAAAGGGTTGTCTTTATTGGTCTGTATGGTCCACACAGGTCTCTGTTGGGTGTGGTCCTTCTTGATGCGAGTGTAATGGACCCAAGGTTTAACTCCTTCCAGTTTAACTGCAGTTGGAGTTGTCGGCAAAATCACAAATGGTCCCTTCCACTTGGGTCCCAGGGTAGACGTTTTCCAATCTTCTAACCACACAGTGTCCCCTGGAGAGAAAGAATGTAAAGCAGTAAAGGGGAACAGATATCTGATTTCACCCACTTATTTGTACAACTGTTGCAAAATAATCCCTAATGCTTGGACTTCTTTAGCTAACCTGTTGGGACCCAAGATTCCTGGATCTGCATGCAATTGGGGAATTGCTAACAGTGGTCTGCCAAACACTAATTCATAAGGTGACAATCCCAAAAACCTGGTGGGTGTACACCTGACTTTTAACAACGCCATTGGTAAAACCTTAACCCAATTTAGTTTAGTTTCCTAGCACATTTTCTTCAAGTACAACTTCGGGCTGTAACACAGGTCTCTTGTAGGGGTTTTGACTTAGCTCTGGTCACACAACCTTTGGAGGCATCTCTGCACATACTTGAGAGCCAGTCAATATATATATATAGTTTGTTCAGTCAAATATCTCAGTGTCTCTTCTCCTAAGTGACACAGGCTGTACATGTAAATGACAACTTCTAGACCAAGTTGGGATGGCCTAGCCTTCTGGGATGTGAAACAGTGTGGCTGAGTTAAGCATAGCTCAGTCTTTAACTATGCTGACCAAATGGCTGTAATAATGTTATTATTATTTCTCCAATCTCAAACTTGTCTTCTACTTAGGCCTTTAAATTTCCAACAGGATTTGAATTTAATGTGAGCTAATAACTTTAACAGTTTGCCCATAAATAAGTTTAACAGCTTCTTCCAACAAAAGAGAGATAGCCACAATGTTTCTGAGACAGCCTGGCTATCTTTGGCTCACAGGGTCCCTATTTTTATTGAAACAGGCTACAGGCTTATTCCAGGAACCAAGATGCTAGGTCTGCTGATGTCTGGTAATCCTAAAACAGGTGGGCTACAGTTGTCTTCTTGGTGTTTGCCTGTCCACAAAAAAAGTGCAGACTCTAGTAGTTTTTCTTTTAACATATCATACAGTGGCTTCACCAGAGAAGCAAGGTTTAAAATCCATATTTGACAGTATCTTGCCATCAGCTGTCTGCTAAGACTCTTGTATTCTGTTTTCTACTTTAGTCTTCTTCTTCCTCCACATCTCTCATTACCATGGCAGGAACATCCTAGGAAGCGGAATAGAAGGGGAGCTCTAGCATTGAATTCATGGCACCCTTTCCGCATCCACACCTTCTTCCTCATCCTCATGCATCATCATTCCACATACTCTCATCTGGCCTCTCCAGTCCAATGGGACACATCATCCTCCTTCAGTGCTGCTGGGCCAGCAAACTTGCTTTTTCCTGCATCTGCTTCTCACATTTCCTTAAACTTCTGTCTGCCAAGGCTGGGACATTCCTCAGTCCTTCTACAACTTCTTCCAGGTATGGTTACAAACCATTTAAAACTCACTCAGGATTACAACCTCCAAAAACTCAAAAACACTAAATTGATAAAACAGTGTCCTTTTCCCAAAAATCAAAATCCAAACAGTCCCAAACACTCTCAAAAGTGGTTGAATTTCATAAACATCAAAAGTTTAAAAAGCAAAAACTGAAAAACTGTTTAAAGTCTGGAAATGCTTTTCTTTGTTAGAAATCCTTCTCAGACTCTTTCAACTTAGCAAGATGTCTCTCTGTAATTTTATTGTTGTTGTTGTTGCTGCTGTTATCAAGTGCAGCTAAAACTTATTCTGCAATGGTAACTTCATCTCCTTTTTCATTAAGATAGCACTCTTGTTATGCTCTGGAACCCTTGTTGACACTCTAGTGCCTCCAGTGTTCACTTTCAGAGTATTGCAAGAACTCTCTCTTTTTCTCTCTCATGCTTTCTTAAAGCAAACTCTTTGTTCTCTCTGTAGTGCACACAGTGTCTTATCTCTGGCCTTGCCTTGAGGAACTGAAAGTATTTTTTTTTCATCCTCCATGGCAAGAATAAAGGGGGCAGGAAAAAAAAAAGAAAGCCTTCGCTCTCTAGAAGGAAACTTTTCCTTTTTAAATTGCTCAATGAAAGTTTTCCCAAAAAGCTGTTAGCAATCCTGTCCCATTTATTTCCTCATTGTCTCCTGCTTTTCTCTGGGTGGTTGGCTGTGTGCTCTGTATTATATTTCAGGATTTCTCTCTCAGGATTCCTCTCTCAGGCCTCCATGCATACACCCTTCCTCAGCCTGGATTTCCACAATCCAAAGGCTTCTTGTGAGTCTCTTTCCTTTTACAAACATGCTTGGTTCTTTCATGTGTTCTGCATAACTTTGCAAACCCGTCTTTACTCTTTAAATGTGGTTGTTCTACTGCTCTCACAACCAAATTTCAAGCTTGTCTTGCTTTGCTACTCCAGGTTCTCTGTTACTTTAGGACAGCAAAACTCATCTGTTTTCTCACTCAATCTGTGGAAGTTTGTTGTTTGTACATTGTATGTATTATAATGTATAGCACTGTGTAAATTTACAGTGCTTTATAAATAAAGGTTAATAATAATAATAGTTCCTTTAAACTCACACAGATTGGGATTATATTTTTCTTTAACAGGAGTGTTTTCCACACAAACTGGTATTTCATTAATGTGATTTTTCTTCTTATATGATATACAGTCCATTTGGGTGCTTTTAAATCACTCTAACACCCATCTTTCATTTTTCATTTTTCAACACTCCAGGCTTTTAATCTTTCTTCTGCCCATGCTCCTGGGTTTATCTTCTGTTTGCTCCTTTTTAAATTTTAGACACAGTCCTCAGAGCAAACGGACATAGACTTTTTCAAATTTCATCACAAATTTCTAGTTTTCAGGCAAAGTCTGTTTCAAAGGTACTGGGCATCTAGGAGCATTTTAGAACTTATGGGCTATTCAGTGTATTGCATAAACTTTAATCTCTTCCAATAGGTTGACAAAAGGGGTCTTATTTTACAATTAAAACTCTTAGCATTTTATTACTCAGTCTCTGTTTTTTCCTTCAGGTTCTCATTCACTGGGCCATAGATCACAAAACTCGAGAACCCTCTCTGTTGTTTTGTTTTTGAATCTTCTTCTTGCCTTAGGCAAACTTGCATTACTGTTGCCAGTCTCCTTCACAATTGGTCTCCATGTCTTTAGCACATGAAGAATCACAGAATTGTAGATTTTTCTCATGTAGTTTGTATTTTAACTACCATGCAACATTGTTCTTAACCATGGCAGATTTTCTTTTACAACATTGTACCATGCATTAATGTAGTATTGATCTGGATGGTACTTTGCTGTAAAGGCTAACACTTTCTTTATAAGTTTTAGGTCCAAGGACACAATAGCTGGCCAGGGGGAATCTAAAGGGAAAAGTGGCCACTCTAACAAACAAAAGGTTTGCTTGTTTGTTTCAACTTCCCTGCTTTTCGGTGCCTGCCGAAATGTGTTTTTTTTCCAAAGTTTGCTAGCATACAATCCAAAGACGTCTTGCCTCCAGTTTTTGATTTTCCATTAACCCTTGCAGACCAGGTGTTGGGGCACCCTCCCTAGTCTTTTGAACAGCTGTTTTTATTAGCCCAATGGCACCTTGCCTTTTGAACTTTTTCCTCCCATTGCAGACTAGATTTAGTCTGTCTTATTGCAGACTAGGTCTTGGGTGGGGACACCCACCCTCACTAGCCCGTCTTAACAGCTGTTGCCTTTTAAACTTTTTTTTTTTTTTTTTCCTTTTTCTTTTAACATACAATCCAAGGGGGTCAGTCCCTTTGACTTTCCTGATCCCATTGCGGTAACTAGGGTCTCGGATCACCCTCACCTAGACCGACTTTAACTGCAGTTTCCCTTAGGTTACAACCTATCTTTATATCCATTGCGGTAACTAGGGTCTCGGATCACCCTCACCTAGACCGACTTTTATAGCCTAGACTTTCCTTTTCTTTTCTTTATTCCCAACCGCGGTACATAAATCACCATTCACACAAGGGTTGACAGGGAGTTCGTGGTTACTTAAGGAAATGGGGGAGTAACCACTTGAACACTCAGACTGGTAGCCTGTGCCCCCAGATGATCATGGCAAGCGACAGAAACCGTACCAGCCTCATAGGTCATGCACTCTGCACACAAAAGCCTCCCACATTTGATTAAGACATTCCCCTTGTGTTCATACTTGCCTCCTCCTCCTCCGGTGCACCGGTCGTCCTGAAGCGGTTATCCTAGCCACCTGGTTCGGCACCTAACACTGGGACAGCCACGTCGGACGGCGCGAAGACTGCCAACGGTTATTAGTAGGGGCCCCTCTCGTCGCACAGAAGTCCCGTCGTCCGCCGGGGTGGTGTCAGCATGGCGGGGCTAACACCCTCTTCCCTGACTCTGTCCTCCAAAATGGCAGGGGGGAATCCCGGACGATCACCCCCAGAAAATGTAGCGGGTGAACCCCAAATCCACAAACCCGAAGGCCCGTGGCCTGCCGGTGGACAAGCAGAGTCAAAGAGACCGAATTGGCTAGGATAAAAAAAAACGCTTTATTCTCTGCGCAGGGCAGCAGCACGCACACACACAGCAAGGTGGGCGTTATCAAAACTGCAGCCCCAAGGGCCTCTTGCCATCTTCTTTTATGCCCTTCTAACTCTACTTTTCCTAGCGTAAGCCAATCACAAAAGCGAAGCAGCATTGTGTCCTACATTTTCTTTTTGGCATTACATTTGCTTGGCATTACATTTGCTTGCTTGCTTGGAATGTACAGAGAGATAACTGTAAGATACATACTCGGCTAAGCTAGGCTCTTCAAGGCCGCTGGTTAAACACAGGCCATTGTGTTCAGAGTCCTCCAGAGGAAGGAGGGGGTGATTATGTGAGTGTGTATACTACTGCCACACGTAGAAAGAAAGAGTGGGGGCCAGCATAGCCCATTTGCACTTTACTCTGTAGGCTCAATCTATGGGCCTTCTGTAACTATTGATTCTTTTGCAAAGCAAAGTACAGAAGCAAGAAAGCATTATTATTATTGTGTTCCTCTCACTATAAGGTGTCATTATTTACCTTAGCAGCAATCAAAATTCGGGCCAGAGTCATAGCAGACATTGCAGTTGATTGCCATGGGGACGATCTTATCTAATCCATCAAGCTGTTTTTAATGATGTTTTAGTCAATTGTTTGGAATTGTTTTTTAAATCTAAAGCATAAGATTCGGATGTTAATTATTTAATTAACTGATGTAGTATTTTGCAATACTGAAATTTTGTGATTGGTTTTAAATATATTTTATGCGAATGGCCTTTGGCTTAAGCATTAATAAACACACACACACACACACACACACACATATACACACACACACACACACACGCGCACACACACACACACACACACATATATATATATATATATATATATATATATCCACATCTATATTTCACATGGAGCCTGCATTCCTGTGAAACAGGACACAGGAAACAGGAAGTGGCTCCCTTCTTCACCCCGGAAGCATTAAAGTTCAAGATGCATTCAGAGCCCCACTGGGCATGTGCAAGGATCCCAATTCGAATCGGAAAATCTGCATGATATGTGCTGTTGCGATAATTTATTTTGCACTCACTCTGCTTTGCCTTGGGAATGACCACAATTTTGGTCTTCACATGTGATAATTAATCATGTAACTTGGCTTATTTTTGAATTGGCCCTACTTGGCATTTCCTTTGGGATGGGGGCACATATCTTACGTATGATAATGGCTCTAGACAGGTATAAAACTAGATTGAAATGGATGTAGATAATCTGTTCATACAGACACTCCTGGAGCTCATCATACCATTGACTATGATATCCTTCTGGGTCACCTTGCTGAGATGGGGCTTGGGGGCACCGTTTTACAGAGGTTTCATTCCTTCCTGGAGGGGCAAACCGAGACGGTGGTGCTGGGAGACTCCTGCTCAACCCCTTGGCGATTGGCCTGTTCTGCCCCCGTGCTATTTACCATATCTATGAAACCACTGGGAGAGGTTTCTGCAGTTTGGAGGTTTGGTGCCATCAGTATGAGGATGACTCCCAACTCTATCACTCCTGTGCACCACAAGCCAAGAAGCTGTTTTGATCCTAAAGCAATCCCTATCATCAGTAATGCACTGGAAGAGGGCAAATAATTTGAAATTTAATCTAAAGATGACGGAGGTGCTTCTGGTCTGTTGAAAGGGAATAGGAATTCAGCCTGTGCCGGATGGAGTTGCATTCTCCTTGGAGACACAGGTTCACATCTGAGTGTGTTCCAGAATTCAACAGTGAGCCTGGAAGCCCAGGTTTCTCTGGTGGCTTTTGTACAGTTAAGGCTTGTGTACAGCTGTGCCCTGCCTCCCATTCGAAGGAAGTACTAGAAATAACCATCCCCAGTCGCAGGCTCAAAGATCCACTCACTGTTTCGCCAGAATCTCACAAAGGAGGCAAGAACATTTGTTGAAAAGAAAGAAAGTACAACTATTTTGAAAAATTCTTGAAAACTAAGTGCTTATTCTTTAATTGTGCTGTTGGCAGTGAAATATTACAGAGACAGACCAGTGTGAAATAATAATTTTTCAAATGTTTTCCGTTATAGCTACATTTTAATACATCAGCTATTCTCTTATAGTTGTTTCTATCCAATAATAATAATAATAATAATAATAATAAATTAGCTATATAACTCAAAAGAGCATGTATCTCACAAAATTTAGTTCAACATATTGTTCATTGCTAAACCTTTAAGAGTAAGCATTCCTTTATTTATGCTTTTAGATAGCAGTTAATGATATTATATACTGTTTGTTTTTACTTTAAAATAAGAATAGACTTATGGGCTGTTTTTAAATATCTTTTCCTTTGCTGTCACAGAAAAAAACTGTGAAGCAGGGGGTGATCCATAGCATACTCTGTTTTCCCCCCGAAAAGATCTTTTCCAAATTTGATTTGCAGACTAGCTCTGTTCCCCAAACTATTTCTCAGTAATAGTGTTATATATGTCTGATATGAACCCAATAGCTATATAAGGGGCACTAATACAAATGTGATTCAGACATGATTAAAGTTCTCACTTGTTCTAAAGATGGATAGAAGGAAGGAAGGAAGGAAGGAAGGAAGGAAGGAAGGTGGGTGATAATGCAAATAAGGTGAACAGAGCTATCTGTGGTCAACAATTTCTTATTGCTTCAATTTCCCCCTAAATGCCCCCAGTGAGAGGTTCTCTTTTCCAGAAGAGGATCCCTTGTATTCCAGTTACTAGCAAATTGGACATATTTCTCTTCATGCAGTTGATGGTAGGAAAAGTGTGGTCAAGGAGGAATGATGATTGTGGTAATAGTGTCACAATCGTGACTAATGTGCAATTATGAATATAGAACAGTTAGAAATGAGTACTGTATATACTCATGTATAAGTCAACCTCATGTATAAGTCGAGGGCAGTTTTTGAGGCCAAAATCATGGATTTTGATATGACCCGTGGATAAGTCGAGAGCATGTTACAAAAGATCTAAAGGGGGAAACAAAGCACCACGGTCCACGTCGCGCTCTACATCTCCCTCTCTGAACCTCTCTCAAGGGTCACAGTATCAGCATGGGGAAACAAGTCTGGGTGCATACATACACACACACCTCTTTGCATCAGCATTTCCAGGCTCATGGCTTGCAAAAAAAAGGGGGGCACCAGCCTTGCTTTCTCTCTGCCTTTAACCCCAGCATTTCCAGACCTTGGCTAGCAAAATAATAAAAAAGGAGGACATCAACCAGCCTTGCTTTTAACGCCAGCATTTCCAGACCTTGGCTAGCAAAATAAAAAAGGAGGACAGCAACCAGTCTTGCTTTCTCCCTGCTTTTAAGCCCAGCATTACCAGACCCATGGCTTGCAAAAATGGGGTCCAAGCCTGGGCATGCTCCCTCTCTCTGCATCCCTCTCCCTTCCCTCAGTAGCTCCTTTTAGCTCCAGCTGCGAGGGAAGGCTGAAGGAGCTCTCTCTCTCTCTCTCTTGGAGAGAGAAGAGGCTGCCAGCGCCGGGACTCAAATGGGGAGCTGTTTACTTGGCCACAGAGAAAGGTGGGCACTTTTTATTATTAACCTTATCAGCAGTAGTAACCTATTGACCCTTCCATAAGTCGATCCTTGATTTTGGAGTCCATTTTGGGGCATAAATTTCTTGACTTATAGTCGAGTATATACGGTAAATCTAGGTAAATATTTCATATTCATGATTGTTACTTCTCTAAGTATTACACTTAAATAGGTACTGGCTGGAATTGTTAATTCTGTACAAACTAAGGCTGCCAGATTGAAAACTGTAGAGGCTTCTGTACCTTTAATGTAGAGGGGCAAATTTCAGCAGATGTTACTTATCACACAACCAGGAAAGAAGCAAAACTCAGCCCGAGTTTTGGGGAAAGGGCAGGATATAAATAAATACAGCAACAACAACAATCCCTTCTGAAATTCTCTGGGTTTTTGTTGTTGTTGTTTGTTTTTTCACAACTGTTTAAAGTAGAGGAGCCCTCTCCTGTTTTTCCTTGGTCATCACTAGCTGTTGTAGGCCTGGTACACACAGGCCAAAAGCGGTGTGGTGCCGTGATACTAGGGTTTGGGAACGCAGGTATAGTTACATGGATAAATGTTTCAACTTTGGCTTTCTCTGAAAGGAGTGTGGGAAGCAGTTGGGTAAAGTGGAAATAGATATCACCTGCAATAACTCTCTTGTAGACATTGCTTATTCTCCAAGACTGATTCAGTGGTGGATTTGCTGGTGATCTATTGCAGCAAAGTATTTCCCCTTGTTACAGAAATCGGTATCACAGCAAGAAGTAACTATTGTTGTTGATCCTTCTACTATAGTAGTGTTGCATTCATCACGATTCAGTAGGAAACTGCAGCTTGGACTGTCACCAATATATTTGCCATCTGTGTGAGAAAATGTGACAATGTGAGGTGACACCAATTCACTGAGACCACATAATAGCTTAGATGAGACCAGGGACAGTGGGGAGGAGAGCTAGAGGAACCCATGGAGAGTTAGGCCCACTTGAAATTCCAGCTCATTCTAAGCTCTTTGGCCTGGGTTCACTGATTCTTACTTTCGTAAACTTTTTTTAGCATACAGCGATTCTTCCCACAGGTATTGCAAACATGTTCGCCAAATACGAAGTCATGGCACAGAAGACCTTGGACTGAGGAAGAAAAAATGATTATTGAGCGATATTTTGAACATCAAATAAAATATATTTTTCCTATTTGATTTTTAAAAAATACATCCTTGGAAACCATCTCCTAATGAAACAGGCATAAAAAGCAGCCTGGAAATTTCTTCCTTAAAATACAAAGAGACAGATTAAGAGAGGGGGAGAAAGAGAGAGATTTGGGAGAAATGGATTAAATTTTCTCATGCAACTTGAAATGTATTTTGATAAACTGAAATTGCCCACTCGTTCACCGTAACATTTCTGGAAATGCCAAATGTCATTTTGTAATTTCTGAACTGCAGGTTACTCCAAGATTGGCAGCTCAGGTCACTTTGTGCAGCAATTCATGAAAGTTTCATCTCTCAAAGATCCTTAAAGATTCTCTGAAATCCGAGAATATTTCCTTTGGACTAAACGTAATGGACTTTACATTTGAGTAGAGGTACCTTGGGATGCATCCTGGTTTAATTTTATCTATTAAAACAACAACAACAACAAAACCAAACTGTAAGCTGATATCCTACATCGTCAAAGTCTCTATGAGGATGGGGCTCTGTCATTGTAGTTTTGTCTGATAATGCTCACTCCCAGAAACCAACCTTTGCAATGTGCCAATGCCCTGACTGAAGCATTTCTGAGGTGCTGGAGATTGGATCAGTTGGAAAGGATGTCTGGGGCACTCTCCCAGTCATGAGGCCTATCAAGAACGGGCAGCTGGAGAAACCCCTCAGGGCCCTGTCACAACTGCTTGTCTCAATACAGCCCTATGACCAGGAAGGGGCTGCAGGCATCCATTCCCAGTGCCCAGATCTCTAGCACCTCAGAAACAAGGTAGGCATTTGTTGGCGTGTTCAATTATTTATGACCATCAATTTTAATCCTCATAACTGAGAAAATCATAAATCCATCTTACTATCTCAAAACTGCTGAACAGAGTGCCAACCTACCCTTGTGCTACAGAAGAAACTCATTGGAAATGTGCCACTAAAAGTTTTTAGTCCCTGGATAACGAATAATAATTAAGAATGGATGGATCTGTTGGATTTGTTTTCTCCCACCTTAATTTTATTTTAAAAAATATTAAGCCTGGTTTGACTATTGGTTTTTCATATGACTTTTAAAGGCAATCTCCATCATGCTCAGAACTATGCATAGTACCTTGAAATGTCAGATTAAAACCTGGATTGGATCCCTACTCTGCTGCTTTGTAAGCCACCAGCTGACACAAGTTACAAAATAAAATGCTAACCACTGGAAGACCGATCGAGTTGAATTTATGAAGAGAACTGTGATTTAAAAAAAACCAACCAAGAACAAAAACCAAAGTTATACTAAATAAAAACAGATAAAATGAAAGCATCACCCATCCCTAATTATTATTCCCTTTCTCTTTTTGGTCTTACCCACAGAACAGAAAAGCAGAAGAGAAACACTCAAGAGAAAGATCTTGTTCATTTTTCTTTATCTACAAAGACAACAATGCAGAGGAATCTGATCTCTGCAGATGTCCCACTCCAGACGTATCTCAAGAAGGCATGTGGTTCCTATTTATCTCCTGGGGAACAGGTCTTGTGCCAAGGATGAAGAGTGGTATTGCGTTCTTGGGAAGAGACAGAATGTTCCCTCAGAAGAAGGTACCCTACGATTGCCACATTGGTTGATATTTTCAGTAATGTCAGAAGACATTTTTAATTAATACAAATTAAATGACTCTGTTTTCCCAGCAGTCCCTTCATGGCTTAAGGCAACCCCATGAGTTTCATAGACAAGGAATCCTCAGAGGTAGCTTTGACTGTCCTTTCCTCTCAAATATAGCCTTCAGCACCTGATATTCATTGGTGGCCTCCCATCCAGATACTATAACAATAGCCATAGCAAGTATATTTCTATACCAATTATCAGTGAACTAGTACTCCCTAAAGGGTTTACAGTGTGTCAGCCAGCTGAGTATTCATTTCACAGACCTACAAAAGGCTGAGAGGACCATGGAGCCCTGCAGGAGTGAACCCATAACCTTGTGGCTGCAGTACTGGTATTTAACCACTGTGCCACTAGGTCTGACGCCACTTAGCTTCCAAGATCAGACATAATCTGGTGACCGTCAGTTATTTAGGCAGGTCAAGCTGCCTCATCCCTACCAACTAAAGGAATGACTCTCTAGTTGAGTTCAAAGTGTGTCTGACCTGACTCCTTTTTTGGAAGACTTTGGATAAGCCACCCCCTCTTGTCATCACAAAGTAATGTCTCTGAGACATGTGTAGAGAATATTATTTTGCCATCCTACCTTCTGATATGGGGGATGAGATCCACCATTGGGTGACATAAACATGGGACAGACCACCCCAAAAGGGCAGACTTCTGGCACCTATTTTTCTACTGGAGGGAAGCCACAGCTGTCAAACTTCCTGCCAGCGAAAAAAACCCCTCGGGTTATTCTAAAGCTGTGGTGGCGGCATAACGAGTGCACCACTGGCGCACTGGTTACGTGCCACACAGCACTTACGTAACAATGGCAGCACCCATATATATTGTTATGCTCTTGTCACTTGCTAGGGTTGTGGGGCATGTGGGCGCTCCACCCCCAGGCAACCCTAGCACTTGATGAGGGCGTTGCAAAGGGACAATATGTACCGGGCCCCAATTATGACAGTGTAGCTATAATGCTATATACCTACATCTCCCAATGCAACTTCCCAAGACCTACCTTTTAAACCAAAGAGAAAGCAGAGTGTGGTGGTTTAGCATTGGACTATGACTCTGGAAACAAGAGTTTGAATCCCTGCTCAGCCATGGAAACCTTCTGGCTGACCTTGGGCATTTCACACACTCTTTACTTCAAAGGAAGGCAAAAGCAAACCCCTTCTGAACAATTTTTGCCAACAAAACCCAGTGACAGGATTGTCTTGGGATCACCATAAGAAAATGGAAATGACTTGAAGGCAGAAATCAACAACAAAGCCCACCCCATCTGCTAAACATGGGATTTCTGAGGTGCTGGAGAGTGGTGCACTAAAGAATGGTGTATATTTTATATTTTAAGTTCCCATGACATTTCAGTCATGTACTGCAACTGGTGGAAGAGATCTCTGAGGCAAAGAGGAATTGCATCAGGGATCTTGTCTGCCTCTTATAGTTGCACCACAGATTGTTAAAGAAGGCAAATGGAAACATCCATCTGATAATAATAATAAATAATAATAAAAATTTTATTTATATACCGCCCTTCCAAAGATCAGGGCGGTGAACAACATAATAAACAATACAATAACATAAAAATACATCCAATCACTTACATCAATATAAAAACAATTAAAAAACCCCGTTAGCCAATCTTCTTGCCAGCAAAAGAGGAAGGGAGGCCAGCTGGAACTTCAATCGGGGAATGCAGCATGGAATAAGAAGGTTTTTAACTCCCTTCTGAATTGAGCCAGGGAGGAGGCTGAGCGGAGCTCTGTGGGCAGCGTGTTCCATAGGGCCGGAGCGGCGATGGAATATGTCTTCCTCGTAGTAGAGGTAAGCCTAGCCCCTGGAACCCTAAGTACTCCAATTGAGAGAAGGTGAGGCCTCTGTTGCTCCCAGTAGCGGATGTCAAGGATCATTTTCTATGCGGGTCAAGCCAGATGAGCTCAGGTCTTGGTTGGCTTTTTAAGGTTCCAAGCTGTGCATCTCAAGGATCACATGTTGCCCATCCTGGTGTTCGTATTGGAAAAATACAGTGGGCTCTCTGTATCCACAGATTCTTCATCCACAGATTCAACTATCTATGGCTTCAAAATGATTTTTTTCCAAAAAATATGAATCCCAAAACTTTTGATTTTGCCATTTTATAGAAGAGACAAGATTTTATTATGTCATTGTATTTAATGGAACTTGAACATTCGTGTATTTTAGTGTCCATGGGGGACCTGGTACCAAATCTCAGCAGATACCAAGGACCCACTGTACTTAGAGAAGAACACTGCATGAAAGCTGGATCTCGGGGCCCATGTCACATCTTTCCCCAAGTGATGCTGTAGTGCCATGTCACTTTTAAGAAACACAGGAGTTCAGGGAAACATGAAACCTGGTTTCTTTTTGGTAAGGGTGGCTTCCCAAATGCTGACAGGTCCTTAGGTGATTAGGAAAGGGGAGACATGTTGCTCTAGCCATGGGACAGTCAGTCTATTTGAAAGGTACACTTGCCTCTTCATCACCTTCTGCAGAACAGGTCTTGTGCAAAGAGGGGAAGTATGGTGCCAATTTCTCCTGGGAAAAGATACAACATTGTACTGACGTGATGGAAGGTACAAGTTTGCCAAACTCAGACAAGAGTACATCTATTGTTTGCACAATAGATGACACTTTATGAAATATCACGAGCCTTTTTTTAAGCCAACCAAATTGCAATCCATTTCATTTCCCAGCATCCCTTTTACTTTTGATGCTGTCTTCACATTGTAAGCCACTGGGTAGCAACCAAGTAAAATCAGGACTCTCTAGCTATATTCAGAGAATGTGACATAACCCTTTCAAAAATGTTGTATAAACCATATTGTTGTAGCTACTGCTGCTGCTGTTATTGTTTGTGGTGGTAGCAGTGTGTGCTTTTAAGTTCTTCCTAACTTAGTCAATCCTGTTGTTCTGGGTCCTATTCTCTGGAGCTGCAGAAAACAAGCTTGCCCCATCTTCAATACGGCATCCCTTCAAATATTTAAACAGGGCTATCATATACCTCTTAACCTTCTCTTCTCCAGGCTAAACATCCCCAGTTCCCTAAGCTGCTCCTCATAGGGGTTGATGGTTTTCAGACCTTTCACGATTTTAGTCACCCTCCTCTGGACACACTCCAGCTTGTTAATATTCCTTTTAAACTGTAGTTCCTAGAACTGGATACAGTATTCTAGGTGTGGCCTGACCAAAGCAAAATAAAGTGGCACTATAGCTTCCCTTGATCTAGACACTATATTGATGCAGTTTAGCATTGCATTGGCTTTTTTAGCACATTTCAGCCTGCGGTCTACTAGGACTCCTAGATCCCTTTCACATGCACTGTTGTCAAGCCAGGTGTCCTCCATCCTATATCTGTGCATTTCATTTTTCACCCTAAGTGTAGTACCTTATACTTCTCTGTATTGAAATTCATTTTGTTAGTTTTGGACCAGCCTCCTAATCTATCAAGGCCATTTTGAATTTTGATCCTGTCATCTGGGATATTGGCTACTCCTAATTTGGTGTCATAGCAAGTTTGATAAGATTGCCTTCTATTTCTTCATCCAAGCAATTGATAAAGGTATTGAATAGCACTGGGCCCAAGATAGAACCCTGTGGCTATCTATGTAATAGTTTCCCCTTGCTTTATTCGTGCTCCAATGCATCTACTCATGAGTGGAAGTCTAGATGCTATGGATTCTATCTCCTCTAAGCCTCAACCAGTAGGATCAGTCCCCAAATAATATAACTGGAGAGTTGGAGAGGATCCTTGTAATCATCCAAATGAATGCTTCTTAAGCTACATGATATGAGTGACCAATAGGCTGTTTACCCCCAATATCCTAGGGGACAGGCAACATATATGTTTCACCAGGCAGGTCCAGCTCCATCAGGACTAGCCTGGAAGAAGGAAGAGCCCTCCCTCCAATCCATCTGCCTTGGTCCAGGCCTCAGAGGGAGAGAAGAATCACTGGACCTCATCCCCTTTCCCTCCACCATTCCCTTCTCCTTTTGTTTCGTGTCTTTTAGATTGTAAGCCTGAGGGCAGGAAACTGTCTGATTAAAAACAATAATTGTAAGCCGCCCTGAGAGCCATTAGGGCTGAAGGGCGGGATATAAACACCTAAATAAATAAATAAATAAAATATATGTGCTCAATGGGTGACTATTTGTTTTCCCTTTCCTGTACATTTCCTGTGAACCAGCAACCAAAATCTTGCAGATAGATACTGGCCTATGGACCATCACTTGGAGAGAAGCATTGAACTGAGCCAGACCCAAAACATTCCTGACAAGGAGCCATCCAGTCTTTATTTGAAAATCTACAAGGAAGGAGTCTCCCATCTTCTGTTGCTGAACACCTCTTACTTTTAGGAAGTTTTACCTAAAGCTTAATTGGAATTTCCCTTCTTGCAATTGGAATCCATCTGTTCAGATCCTGTCCTCTGAAGCAGCAGAAAAGAAGTTTGCTCCATTTCTCCACAAGGCAGACTTATATGTATTTAAGAGAAACTAACTCCAAAAACATTTTAAAAATAATTTCTGAGCACTAGCTTTAAAAAAAAAAAACTTTTACAGCTGTTTAGAGAAATACTTACATTCAAAAATAATACTGTAAAGGTCGTTTGCTACCACTATGGCAGCAACTTTTAAAAAGGATCTGTTGGCTCTGTTTTCTGCATGCAGTTCATGAAAGCATGTGCCAAACAGAATGTGTCACTCCTTCTCTGAGGTGTCACTTGGTGGGGTCATCCTCCCTGCACCTCCCTAACACCACTGGAAAGGTAGAAGGGAGTAGAAAGACAGGAGGACCTCATGCAAGATAATTAGTTGGGACGGTCATAGTCCCTGTTTTTGAAGGGATGTCATATTGAGGAGGGAGCAAGCTTATTTTCTCCTGCTCCAGAGGAACAACGGATGCAAGCTACAGGAAAAGAGAGTCCACCTCAACATTAGGAGGAACTTCCTGACAATAAGGGCTGTTCAACAGTGGAACACACTCTCTTGGAGTGTAGTAGAGTCTCCTTCCTTAGAGGTCTTCAAACAGAGGCTGGATGGCCATCTTTCAGGGATGCTTTGATTGAGATTTCCTGCATGGCAGAATGGGGTTGGACTGGATGGCCCTTGAGGTCTCTTCCAACTCTGTGATTCTATGATTCTATGAACCTTCAGGGCCTGAGCAGAGTGATTGAGGACTGGGCAACCTGGCAAAATTGATCTACAGGGTCACAATGAGTTGAGGTCAGGCAGTTGATAACAATAACAACAACAAATACAAGGAATTGAGGAGCTCACAAACCACCTTAGATTTCTGCCACAGTGACGTTCTGATGCCATGTCACCCATGGTAACCTTGCTGGTAGGCATGGCTTCTCAAATATTGCAGTGCCCTGAGCTGACTGAGAAAGTAAAGATTCATCAATACTTCAACAAGTTTTTTTTTAAAAAAACACAACCCATCCAGATGTTTTTGCTTGTGCAATAGGTGATTTCATTTGGATTTGAGTGGTCCTGAGAGCAAGCCAGCTGGTTGCAGATGAAAGAAGCTGGCTTAACATCATGTGATGTTAGCTGGTTTAACATCTCTTCTCACAAACACATGTGACTCTAGCCCTATGTGCCACAGGGTTTTATATCTTGCATTAAGCAATGATGTTTTCTTTTTCCCTTCCTAATTTTAGCTAGCCAAAGAATCATTACCTTAAATCTATGCTGGCTACGTATAATTTGGCCTCGTAGTTTGGCCTCAGGAGCAGGCAAAACATGGCCAAGCAACCAGATTCCTTCTAGAAGGGTTCTACATTTCTACATGAAGTAGCATGTAAACATTTAAAACCCAAATGCATCACCATAAAGAAAAAGAAGAGAGAATGTGCTGGTGGTGCAAACTGCGTCAGGTGACACCTGAGGGGAGTGAATACCCAATGGGTCGGTCACTCCAAGGTGTCTTAAGACCCACATACCCACAACTGTCTCCCTTTGCCAGCCAAGGTGGCTCTGCTGTCCATCGTCTTTGGCCTCATGGGGATGGAATATTTCTGCCACTGTGCAGCTCCTCCAGGTCTTGCAGAGGTGCTGACCAAGCAGGGAGTCACCTCTCCTTTCCCACATGTCCAGAAGCCCTGCCAGACTCAAAAGGTGGCAGCACCCCATCCCCACCTCATCCAAGGGGGCCTGGCTGGAGGAGGAGGAGGGCAGCTGTGGGATGTGTGCCAAGAATGACAGCATGAGCTACTGCACTGGGGTGTTGTCAGTTTCAAACCTGTGGTGTCACAATTTCAAAATATATAACATAGCAAAACTATTTAAAACCACTTGAAAATCATATGGAAGCGGGGGAGTCTTAGCATGCACTCTAAAACTGAGTTATTCCGACTTCCTTAAAGAGTGATTTTCACAACCCAGATGCCATCAGAGAAGACCCTGTCCTACATTTTTGCCCACCCTTATAAATATTAGCATAACATCAAGAGTAGATATAATATCAAGTGATACAGCCGATCTCCACAATACAAACAACTTTTGCCGTACATGCAAGAAGGGTTTTCACAGAATGCTAGCGTTGGAAGAGACCCCAAGGGTCACCCAATCCAATCCCATTTTGCCATGCAGGAATACATCATGGGTTCCTTACCACTCCCAACAGATGGCCATCCATTCTCTCTTTAAAACATTCCAAAGAAGGAGACTCTACCACTCTCCAAGGAGGCATGTTCCACTGTCAAGGGTTCAAGAACACTATCGTAGAGGGATCCCTTTTCTTGATGATTGGATGCCTAGACTCAACAACATCATTGCTAATGGCCTGTCTCCCATCAACAGACGGAGTGATTTTGGCAGCCATCCCCCGCATAGACTCAGTGGTTCTTGTGCCTTCAATGTCTGCGGGGCATTGGGTTTGACTGGGCATCAAGACTCTGGGTTTTTGGCATTGAGAAGATGGAGCAGGATAGCAAAGACTGAGCCCATACCCACAATGACCTGGGACCTCATTGCCATGTCTGATATGGAAAGAGGGTGCCTGGCTGCACTCATGTGGCCAGGTATCCTGTTTCCATATCAGACATGGCAACGAGGGACTTCTGAGTAGCAACAATGGCACAGGATGGTAAGGAACACATACCGGTAAAGGGTCCCAGGTCATCATGGGGACGAGTTCAGTCTTTGCTATCCTGCCCCATCTTCTCAAGATGATATAAAGGATGGTATAAACAGCCAGTGGTTGCCATGAAGTTTCCAGGAACTCCAGGAGTTTCCATGGCAAACTAGGGGTCAAATTACTCTGGGGTAAAGGCTTTTTACCCTGGCAATGGGACAGATCCACCAGATCCACATGTAGTCTGACAGGATAAAGCTTGATCCTGGCTCCGAGGTATGACCTGTGTAGTCTGAACAAGACACCATGAGGCTGTGTTTGCATTTAACTGAGTTGTCTGAGGTGCTGGCTCTATTTTGAGGATATGGGGTCATCTTATTTAACACTGTAAAAAGTTTAAACAAAAACTAGACATTCATGTCAAGAGACTACCTTTACTTTTTTACAAAAACTAGATTGATCCCATCACCTGACATGGAAGCCATACATGCCCTGGACATTTTCATTCGATTTTATATTCCACCTTTCTGCCAAGATGATATCTAAAATACAAAATACCTGTATTTTGAAAACAAAGGACAGATAAAACCATAGATAACACAAAAGTTAAAAGGCAATGAAACAAATAATTGTATTAAAAACATGAATTCAAAACAGTTTTTAAAGGCTGTTAAAATACAGTGCTCTCTCTACACATACTCCAATTAGAAGATCTTCTGCAATTGACATTTAAAACTCAGTGTACTGTGGAAACCAAAAGGTCTTTATCTACTGATGGAAAGTAAGCAGAGACGGCGACAACATAGGTTCCTGTGGGAGGGAATTCTCCAACCTGAGAGCAGCCACCAAGAAGACTTCTTCCAGTGTCTCCATCAAATGTGCCTCTGTTGCTTGTGAGACCAAGAGGCTCTGAAAACTGAGGCTCACACTGGGAAATAGTCTTTCAGATTGCCTGGACCCAGAGTGTAGGCTAGAAAGATCAAATATGTAAGGCCTTGGAGGGGGAAGCTCAAAAGTTGATGGACCTCACCTTAGCTCCCCACACAAAACAGTTTTGAGTAGGTGAGTGAGGAGTCTGAACAAGGAGGCAATATGCCTAGGAACTCTTCTCATGATATGTGAAGTCGCAGGCTTTCATGGCCGGCATCCATAGATTTTTGTGGCTTTTTCAGGCTAAGTGGCCATGTTCTAGAAGAGTTTATTCCTGACGTTTCACCAGCATCTGTGGCTGGCATCTTCACAGAAAGATGCCAGCCACAGATGCTGACGAAGCGTCAGGAATGTGGGGTCACATAGTCCCAAAACCCACAAAAATCTATCTTCTCATCATATTTTGTGACACTGTGAGGGAGAAAGAGATGCTTCTTATGTTCTGTTGAGGAGAAGTTGTTGGCATTTTCCGCCAAAGCATGTAGATTTCAGGATTACACAGGGATCTCTCATCCCCACCCATGACCAATATGGGCTACCTTGACTGAGGATGATCTCAGCTATAGCACAATATATCTAGAGGCTACTAGGCTGAGGATGGCTACAACAAAATAAAATAATTATCTTGCTGTTAAGAAAATATTTTTTTTTGTCCCTTTTTCCTTCTTTTCTGTAGGTGAGAAAACCAGAAAAACCAGATGGCTGACTCTCACTCTCCCTTCCAGTAAGAAGGTTTTGCCACATCTTCCTTGGCTCTTCCTAGATTATGGGACAGGATAAATAAGAAGGAGATATGCAGGCGGATGCAGAAGAAGAACTTCAGAGAGATTTGGTCTTTTCTACAACTGTCTTCAGCAGTTCTCCTCAGGAACTGCAGACATTCACTGAGAATGAAAAAGATCCTTTTTAGCTTCTCTTTTTTACTGCTATGGACTATCTGTGAGTATCAACAGTAACAAATACGTGTGTGTGTTTTGCTTGCCTTCAAATTGTTCTTGACTTAGGGCAACCCCATCATGGGGTTTTCTTGACATGATTTGATGGATTTCCCATCAGATCTCCAAGAGCAGGGCTATCCGTGTGAGTTGTCCTGAAACAAATCCTAACAAGACCTGAAAAAATAATCTGTGAAGTTTGTAATAATTTGGGGAAATGTCTCCATGGGAGTTTAGGAATCAAGGAGATGCCTGTGTAATCCACACTGCACAAAAATTGGATTTTGATAGTTTGGTGAAGGAGATGGAGTTTTCTGCTCAAGAGCTCTAGTGCTCTAGAAGAGAGGACTACACAAGAGGTTTCCAGCATCCTGCTGAAGTTTGGATTTAAGAATTAGGAAGCAGCCACATCTACTAAAGTAATATTGTTCTGCATGTACTATATGGGTACCTACAAGAAGGCCAATTCTACATGTGAAAAGAAACCAAATTAAATTGCAGGGAGAGGAGAGCAGAACTTATTGCCTTTGCCACTTTAAGTCCCTATATTGCAAGATAGGCAAAATACAATAAAATAAAACAAATAACAAAGGTGTGGAACAGACGGTCCCATAGTGCCGTGCCACCGCCAATTCTAGAGTTAGAGACCGCGCACCAACCGCACGGTCCATAACCCTAGCACAGAGCAGCAGTGGGCTAATGGTGGCATCCTGTGTACATGGGTGCTGCCATTTTGAGGTAAGCAACGTGCAGCATATACACATAGCTGCACATCGCTTACGTCACAAGTGCGCCATTGGTGCACTCATGACATCTGCCCGGTGACTAAAAAAGAACCCGTTTTTTCCAGGTTCTTTTTATTCCGAAGGGACACCGCACTGTTTGGTGGCTGTGGTGTCCCTCCTGAGGGAAATAGGCCACCGGCAGGCTGTCCTTTTGGGGTGGTCTGTCCTGGGCCAATAATTCCCAGAGGTCTGATATGGGAGCTATATATTCTGGGTTTCTTGTTGGAGCATTTGAACTACTTGCAGTGGCACTCTGTGTGTGGAAAGCATGGGCACTTGAAATAAATAGAAACTTTATTTATGGATACATAACTAAGGGCCCAAACAGACAGACCAAAATAAAGCTGCTTTGGGTCACTTTGGAGATATGCTGTTTAAATGATGCATGTGTCCTAAGAGTCTGGAAGCCGCACCAAAGCCACACTCAGGTCCTAAGGACTGGAGCACAGCTTTGGTGCAGCTTCTGGCCTCTTAAGATGTGCGTGTCATTTAAACAGCATACCTCCAAAGTGACCTGAAGCAGCTTTATTTTGGCCTGTCTGTTTGGGCCCCAAGTTATGGAGGCATAATTATGGCCTGAAACTCATGGGCCAAATAAGGCAGCTTTCAGCCACTTTGGAAGCATGGCATTTATATGAAGCACAGCCCCCCGCCCCCCAAGTGGCTGGAAGGCAGCCCTAAGGAGAGCAAAGCCAGACCTTTAAGGGGCTTCCTCTTTATCACCTCCGTCCTTTAATCTCTGTCCAGCATTCAGCTGCATGCATCATCACTTCCACCCACCGCTCTGACCACATCTCTCCTGTGTTGGCATCCCTTCACTGGCTCCCCCTCCCTTTCCGCATTCAGTATAAGCTCCTGCTGTCCACGTTTAAAGCCCTCCATGGACTGGCCCCTCCTTACTTATCAGACCTTCTTTCTCCTCACCTTCCCACTCGGGCCCTCTGTTCTGGTAGTCAAGGTCTGCTGTCTCAGCCTAGGATTTCCTCTGCCCCATCTCGAATTCGCCCCTTTTCACTCACTGCCCCTCACTCCTGGAACCTTCTTCCCCCACAAGCAAGAGCCATCACTTCTTTAACCAGCGTCAAAACAGAGTTGAAAACCATACTGTTCAGAGAAGCCTTCCCAGGCATTGCATAATTGTCACTTACTATTTGATGTTCTTTTGGTGCCTGTTTATCAAACCATTTCCTGTATTGCTATGTACTATATATGTATTATCCTACTTGAGAGTATGTATTTTCCCTGGAAGAAGATTAACCATCCATTATGAAGCCAAGCCCTCCCTCCAGTCCATCTGCCTTGGTCCAGGCCTTGGAGGTAGAGAGGAACTGCTGGACCTCTTACCCTTTCCCTCCACCACTCCCTTCTCCTTCTGTGTCATGTCTCTTTAGATTGTAAGCCCGAGGGCAGGGAATTCGTCTAACTAAAAAGATTGTGTGTACAGCGCTGTGTAAATTTACAGTGCTTCATAAATAAAGGTTAATAATAATAATAATAATAATAATAATAATAATAATAATATCAACTCCTAGAATTAGGCTTGCCATATCCCGCCTGGGGGCGGGACAATCCTGCTTTTGAACCGGGCGGGTTGTCCCGTCCCGGTTCGTTCACTGACCCGGGTTTGCCCCGGGTCAGCTGCCACTGTGGGCGAATATGGCGGCTGCCACTCTGCACAACTGCTCCTGTGGCCGTTGTGCTGCACACCGTGTGCCATGCGCCGCCTACTGCGCGGCCACCACCAGCCCCACGACCTTTGCCGCTGGCACTGGCACTTTCACTTGCCCTGTGCGCTCTTGCTGGGCCGTGCGCAGGGCTAAGCAGTAGGAGTTCCTCCTCCTCCTGAGGCTGGCTGGCCAGTGGCTGCTGGCAGAGGGCAGGGTTTTTGTAGCTCCAGTCTACCCCCATTGGCCAGCCAGCCTCAAGAGGAGGAGCTCCTCCTCTGGTCCGCACGTGGGGCAGCCCAGGCCTGGCGAGGCAGCAGCGGCCAGTGGAGGAGGGCTGGGTGCCACCCAGCCTCAGCAAGGCCTGGGAGGCAGCTCAGCAGTAGGGGCTCTGGCTGCGGGCTCCTCCGGCCTCGCCAAGGCCTCTGAGGCGGCTCCGCAGTCGGGGCTCCAGCCACGGGATCCTCCGGCCTCGCCAAGGCCAGTGTCAGGGAGGTCTCTGCCAGCACCGGGGAGGCCTTGAAGGCCGTGCCGCGCTCAGCACCTCCGCCAAAGCCTCAACCAGCGGGGAGGCATTGGAAGAAGCATTGTGCTTGGGGCCTTGGCAGAGGCCCCAGAAGATAAGGCAAGGGGGCTTGGGGACGGGGTGGGTGCTAGGCCTTTTATTTATGTGTTTTACCTTTAATTGGGAGTGTCCTCCATTTTTAAAAAAATGCCCTACATTTTGCTGCACAATGTTTTGAGGAAGGGGGTTATGGCAACCCTACCTAGAATCATAGAATCATAGAGTTGGAAGAAACTCCAAGGGCCATCCAGTCCAACCCCCTACCATGCAGGAACTCACAATCAAGGCATCCCTGACAGACAGCCATTCAATGTCCTGCTGGTGGCAAGTGTTGGACTGCAGCAGCAGCCCACTTCAGGAGTGGGATGTGTGGCCACCATAGTCCCAGCCCGATCGCAGCTGGAGTGGCCCAAGGCTGAACCTCTGAGCTGTGTGCCTCAGCCCTAAGTAGCTGATGTAGAATGTAGCCCAGTTTTATAGTTTATCAAGGTCCTTTTGAATTCTGTTCCTATCTTCCAATACGTTAACAATCCCTCCCAGTTTTGTACCATCTGCAAGTCTGATAAGAATTCCCTCCACTCCACTGTCTAAATCATTGATTAAAATATTGAAGAGCATCAGCCCCAGGACAGAATATGGTAGCACTCCACTTGAGACCACCTTCCAGTTTGAAGCACAGCCACTGATAACAACTCCATCTAATAATGAATATTAAAAAGATTTAAATCTATAGGTTGTTCAATATTTTTTTAAAAAAATAACTGGTGTGTATGTGTGTGTCTCCTTCCTTGGAGGCCTTTAAACAGAGGCTGGATGGCCATCTGTCAGGGATGCTTTTATTGAGAGTTCCTGCATGGCAGAATGGGGTTGGACTGGATGGCCCCTGGTGGTCTCTTCCAACTCTATGATTCTATGAGTCTATGTATACACAAATTAATTTATAAATATATATTTTAATCTGCACTGAATTTAATAATTTATAAACTGGCTTGAGTCTCATTACTGGGAAAAGGTACAATATCAATAAATAGAACAATTGTCATTGAAATGTAATCCAGTTGTCAGATTATAGCTGTGAAAAATTTGGATCTTTCATAAATAATAATTATTTATCACCATTTATTATTATTATTATTATTATTACATAGCATTTATTATTCTTATTGGATGATATATTCTAATAAGAAATGGTGATAAATAGTTATTATTTATGGAGATTCAAATTTTTCACAGCTGTAATGTGACATTTGATTTTGGAACGGAAAAAGTGATATGTGCCTGTATGTGTACGTTTTAAATCCTTGCACATGTTCCATTTAGATCTGCTTTGCCTTTTCAGCCCAGCAGCTCTTGTGCAATGAGTGCAATGGCTGGAAGAAGAACTGTCAGCAGAGGAGTGGAGTATGTGAAACTGAATCAGGCAGATGCTATACAACCTCGGAGTATACCTGTAAGTTCCCAGAAGGTCTAAAGGGTCATTTAGCATGTTGGGGAAGGGGGTAGTGGATTGACTCTGAACTTTATCAGACCTCCCCTTAGCGTTGGACCTAGCTCTGGAAGATAGGTTTTGAAATCTGTTTAGACTAAAAGCTGGAGCAGATTCACTACACAGATGTTATAGAAACCATCAGCTGCCGTGGCTCAAATCCAACTGCTTGCGAGCACAGAAAATCCTCCCAAGAATCCCTGACAGATGATTGTCTGATTGTTGTTTGAAAGCTTCATTTCCAAATCCATTCTAACCATGGATAATAGGAGACAGAAAAGAAAATAACTGAATGCAAACAGGTAAGGGAAGACTCTCTCAGTGTGTATCTACTTCTAGGCTACATTAAAGTATAGTAGAGGATACTGTAAGAGTCATAGAATCAAAGAATCATAAAATTGTAGAGTTGGAAGACACCACAAGGGCCATCCAGTCCAACCCCCTGCCATGCAGGAAATCCAAATCAAAGCATCCCCGACAGATGGCCATTTAGCCTCTGTTTAAAGACCTCCAAGGAAGGAGACTCCACCACTCTCCGAGAACACCTCCTAATGTTGAGGTGGAGTCTCTTTTCCTGTAACTTGTATCCACTGTTCTGTGTCCTGTTCTCTGGAGCAGCAGAAAACAAGCTTGCTCCCTCCTCAATATGACACCCCTTCAAGTATTTAAACAGGGCTATCATATCACCTCTTAACCTTCTTTTCTCCAGGCTAAACGTCCCCAGCTCCCTAAGTTGTTCCTCATAGGACATGGTTTCCAGACCCTTCACCATTTTAGTCACCCTCCTTTGGACACGCTCCAGTTTCTCCACATCCTTTTTGAACTGTGGTGCCCAGAACTGGGCACAATATTCCAGGTGAGGTCTGACTAAAGCAGAATAGAGTGGGACTATTACTTCTCTTGATCTAGACACTACACTTCTATTGATGCAGCCTAAAATTGCATTGACCTTTTAAACTGCCTCATCACACTGTTGACTCATGTTCAACTTGTGGTCTACTTGGACTCCTAGAACCCTTTCACATGTAGTCTTGTTAAGCCAGGTATCCCCTATCTTATATCTATGCATTTCATCCCACCGCTCCAAGTGCAGTACCTTACATTTCTCCATGTTGAAATTTATTTTGTTAGCTTTGGCTCAGCTGGTGTCTTGATCAAAGTAAATAATACTACCACTCTATTCTGCTTTGGTCAAGCTTCCCTGAAAATACTGTGTTCAATTCTGGGCAGCACCATTCAAGAAGGATAAGGATAAGCTGGAGTGTGTTCAGAGGAGGGCAACCAAAATGGTGAAAGGTCTCGAAACTATGCCCTATGAGGAGTGACTTATGGGGCTGGGTATGCTTAGCTTGGGGAAGAGAAGGTTAAAAAGTGATGTGGTAGCAAGTTTAAATATTTGACAAGGTGTCATATTGAAGATGAAGCAAACTTGTTTTCTGTTGGTTGACAGACTAGGAAATGGATTCAAACTATAGGATAAAGAGTTTCCACCTCAACATTGGGATGAACTTCTAGATGGTATGATCTGTTCAACACTGAAATACACAGCCTCAGTGTGTGGTGGAGTCTCCCTCTTTAGAAATTTTTAAACAGAGGCCGGTGTGTTTGAGTGGTCAATTTCTGCTTTGTAGAGGTTGGACTGGATGCCCCTTTCAGTCTCTTCCAACTCTTCTCAGATGCTGCAGGTAAATGTGCAAAGATACACTCCAGGTAAATGTGCAAAGGCCCTCTCCAATGGTATGCTCTCTCCATTACTACAACAGAGACAAATGCCTTCCCACATTTTGCTCAGCTTAAGATATCATTGCATTGAAGGGTGACCTGAGGCAGTCAGTGGCTCTATTGCTTCAGGACAGAGAAACTACTGGTCTTACACAAGAGCTATCCTTGGTGTTGAATCCTATTTCCAAATTCTCTTGGGCCCAGAACCTTGGGCAGTTCCAGTAAAAGCCAAGCTTGACTTCACCACCCCAAAGCCATGATGCTGTAAGTCATGCTTGGGTCTCAAAGCTTCATCTTCCTTCCAGAGCCCTTGCCCCTTGTAACATCACTTCCCCTTCCAAAAACAAAGAACTTCATGGCATTGTTTTCCTCCCCCCCCCCCCCCCACACACACACAGGGAAGAAGTTACAAAAGGTGACATATGGATGCTACGAAGGTCCGAGGGGAGCAGTGGATTGTGACTTTCCTGAAAAAACTAAAGTGGAGACTTCTTATGTTACTTCTTGTTGTGACACCGACCTGTGCAATGGAAATAAGAATGCCCCCCCTCTTCCTTTGGAATGTTATCCGGATAAAGTCTTCCCTCCAGTCCATCTGCCTTGGTCCAGGCCTCGGGGGTAGAGAAGACTGCTGGAGCTCAACCCCTTCCCCACCACCACTCCTTTCTCCTTTTGTGTCGTGTCTTTTTAGATTGTAAACCTGAGGGCAGGGAACTGTCTAATTAAAAAAGATTGTATGTACAGCGCTGTGTAAATTTACAGTGCTTTATAAATAAAAGTTAATAATAATAATAATAATAATAATAATAATAATAATACATTAATTTTTGTGGGGAATTTTCCAAAGTGCACAACCATTATTTTTTTAAAAAATCATTTTTATTGAAGTTTTAACATATTAAAAAGGATTACATTGGCTTTAATTCAACATCTTTCTATTACCATTATTTTTGAGGGGACGTCAGTTAATCTTATTAGGCCCATCCACCACGTAATGTGGCTCCTATATTAATGGACAAGGGAATGCGTTATGGTGTTTAGTCTTTACGGAAGCTGTTCAATGTACTCAACCCCTTGCTCAAAGCAGCTTGACAACTTTGGATCATTCTTCCACTAACTCCATCCCACCAACATGGCATCTCTAGCCACTCCTGTCATGGAGGTCTGTGGTGAAGCCCCCCTCTGCTGTGGGCCCTGTGCCTCTTCAGACCCCCAGGACTGGATTTCCTTCCTGCCTTCAGATCTCACTGGGTGTTTGGTGGTATAGTTTGGGGGCCTTTGTCTATCTCTCTTGTCTTTTTACCTACAAAGAGAGGATACACAAAGCCAGTTCCCAGCACCATTTGAGAAAGGTCTCCTTGGCACCCATCATCCAGGGCATTGCGAAGGGGGATGTAGCGGCAGAGGGAAATCGGACCCCACTTGGCTTTGTAATACTGGGGTTGAATCTGCTCTGTCTGTTAGTCCAAAGTTTAAAGGAGGCATCCAATGTTTCAGACCCTACTCCCAAGATAGGTCCGGTACTTCAGCGACCTTCTTTAAAATTCAGACTAAACTCAGAGCAGATTCAGCCGCTTTAGTGATAGAGCAACTCCAGCCACCACTGAATACTGCACAATTGTATTTCATTTCACCTTTTGTCCCAGTGACACTCCACTTAAAACGAATGGCTTTACTTGCTGACATTAAAGGGATCCTGTGTACTTTTATATACGTCTGCTCTTTTCCTTTCTATTAATCTGCATGGTTAGAAGATGCCCTCCCCATACCATCTTAACTAAGAACAGAAACAACAGAATGCAGGCATCTTACTAACATCTCTAATTTTGATCCTGTTTGGTTTGTAACATCTTGCCAGATGCAAGAAGCCAGTGGAGCTTCAAAAGCTTGTAACAAGTATATTGTGCATTTCAGTAGGCCAATAAAGCTTGCTTTGAAAAATCCTCATCAGCTATGAACACCTATGTCAGAAGTGGCTAAGCATTAGAAAAATGAGAATTATTTGGAGGAGATGTGTTTACAGTAGTTGGAATGATGATAGATACCACTTGTATTGTCTCTCTTTTGGTCAATGTTTTTCCCAGGGGCAGAGCTGTTTAGTGACTCAGTGGAAGGATTTCATTGCATAACACTCCTTAGTGTAACAGCAAGAGAAAACCATTGTTGATGTTCAGTTCTTTTCATGGTGATGACTATTATACCAATAAGTGCAGGTTGCAGCCACATATATAATATGAATGGGAAAACATTCCAGCTTATCTAAAGCCAAATGACCTTGGCTGAGCAGTACTTTGTTGTTGTTTCCTTCTCACACAATATTTCTTCCCACAAGCATAACAAAACTTGACTATAGAAAAGGTGAGATGATACTGAAGAACTTGGGCTGAAGAAGAGAGAGTGATCATTTAGCAGCACTCAGAATATCAAGTAAAATAGATTTTTTAAAATTTGTTCATTTTGTGCTTGAGGTGCTTGGAGGTCTTTCACCACAGGGTCACCATAAGTCAAATAACAACAACAGTCACTGCTGACCAAAGATGGATTGAATGTGAAACATAGTGGCTTGAATCCTATTGTTAGTCCTAACTAAAGCAGACCCACTGAATCAATTTCACCGAGGTGTTGATTCACAATTCAACAATGGATCTAATGGATCTACCATTCTCGGAAATAACTAAGAGGATTCTAACTATTTTGCCTCAAATAGCTGGAACTAAATGACAGCACAGACATCTTGTAAATGATACCTACACACATACACACACATTTAAATATCAGTTTTGGAGAAATATATTACATTCTTCATGTCATGAGAAAAGCATGCCTGCAAACATGTATTTGAACATGCCTTTTGCAGACAAAGTAACAAATCGTCTGAATAAAGATTTTGTTTATTTTCTTTACCATCAAATTAGATTCCTTCTATCAGTATGGATGGTTTAATACATGCAGCTAGCAGTTCTAAAGTAAAATAACAGGGGAGACAGAGGACATCCCTGCCTGGTGCTCCATTCCAGCTGAAATGCTTTAGAATCCATGCAGTTGACATACACATAAGCTTCTGGATTATTATTATTATTATTATTATTATTATTATTATTATGACATATAATACATATATACATTGTATTATAATATAATAATAATGTATTAATTACATCTTAATAATTAATAATGCATTGTGATAATAAATATTTTTAGAATATTAACAAAAGACGTTCCAAAGTTCATTCCCCCTCCAGTAACCCAAAGAGACAGGGCTATTCTTGTAAGGCATCTAAGAAGAGGATGATGGTCCCTTTGTCTAGACTAACTGATATATATATATATATATATATATATATATATATACACACACATACACACACACACACACACACTCAGTGCACTATATCTGGCATTTATGTCTTTAGTATGAAGCTCAAATGGTCCAAGTATATGTATCTTTCAACAAACGAATCCATGAAGGTGACATACATATAAGAGTTTTAATCATTATTAATATATTTTAGAAAGTTAATAAAAGTCGTTCCAAAATTCATTGCTGTTTGTGGGGGTTTTCAGGCTATGTGGCCATGTTCTAAAAGAAACATCCCTGCCTGGTGCTCCAATCCAACTGAAATGCTTTAGAAAGAATGAATCCGACATTCATTATTTCAAATAAATCAAAGAGATAGGCCCCCTTCTCGGGATGGAACAGAATAGCAATCCACTTTACTAATAGTTTAATCCCTGCAAACCAACTGAACACTCAGGAGCCCACATTCTTTTTCAGTTACTACTGTTACATGTCTTTCTTTCCCCTGATAGTTTATCTTATCCTGCCTCACCAACCAGATGGGTTTGCTCCATTCCCCTCCTATAAGGAGAGATTTATTAGCCTAAAATATGTCCAGTTAAGTGAAAAGCTTAGATATGGAGGTGAAAATATGACAAGAGAAAAGAGAGCATCTGCAGAGAAAAAGAAGCTACGCCAGGCAAATTTAAAGACTGATCAACAGGTTGGGGCATAATGGAAAATGAACAAATACGACTCCTTAGGTAGCGGCTGCCCAGTGGGACTCTGATGATGACAGAAAAGTTGATTTATGTAAAAACTTTTCAACCCTCAAATGAAAGTGTGTCAGAGGATTCAATAAGGAATGTAGTCGTTCAGAAAATGGAGGAGATGAAAGAGAAAAGGGAAAAAGGGAAAGGGAAAGGGAAAAAAGAATGTTGGAAGCAAGGAATGCAACAATCTTACATACCCTCCAAAGGAAACAAGGAAATGAGAGAAGGCTGCTAATTATTCTCTCAACCTTCAAAAAGCTGGAGAAACATGTTGCGACAGCGGCGAAGTCTCGGAGGGCAAGTTCAAGGCGCCATTTAGAAATGGAGGATTCTACGCCTGGTGGCAGGGCTGCAATAGTACACGCCTCCACTGATAGGGCGAACGCCATGACCGTATTTCCAACATCAGCAGACGTGTTGGAAAACAACAGGACAGCACAGGAGTTACAAAGGGAAGGTGGTTTAAACTGCTCTTCTTCAAAGGACACGACATCAGAATTGAAAAATTATTTGAAAGCTATGTTTTCTGATGCTGATGGGGACAAAACGGGAGGCAGGGAGGAGATGGGGAGGGTGGGAAAAACATCTAGGAGTGTAAAAAGGAAAAGGAGAAGAGAACTGAGGGAGGGAAAAATGGAATAACACGCATAAATATAGGGACAACTACTAGGCTGCAGCAGTAGTGGTGGGTGACACTGAAGTCAACTCTCATAGAGAGAACAGTAGTGTTACCAAAGCTGACATTTGTCAGCACTGTGCAAAAGGAGGCAAAAGGTGTCCCTCCTTGTGAAACCATTTCACCAAGAAAACCTTTTAGGTGAGACAGCTCAATAACCAACAACTAGAAAGGAGGAGGCCATTCAGAAAACATGTCCAATAAAAGAAGCATAGTTAGAAGCAACACTACACATGTAATTGGAACATGGAACGTGAAAAGCATGAGCCAGGGAAAACTAAACATACCGTATATACTCGTGTATAAGTCAACCTCACTATAAGGCAGGTTCGGGGGGCAAAATCGTGGATTTTGATATGACCCGTGGATAAGTCGAGGGTCAAACTCAGGGGCATGTAACAAAGGATCTAAACGGGGGGGGGGGGGGTTACATCAGTTTGCTCCCTCCTTCTCTCTCTTTGGACTTCTCCCAAGAGTCACAGTCTGTGCATGCAAAATGTGAACACAAATCTACAATTTCCCTCCCTTCCCCATAACTTTCCCATGGCTGATATCTTACAAAAAAGGGGACACAGACCTCCAATTCCCCTCCTCTCTCTCCTCCCTCCCTTCTCCACAGCTTTCTCAAGGGGGACACAGACCTCCAGTTTCCCTTGATGATGTTTTGTTGAAAGCAAATTCCTACAGCAAAATTCAAAAGCATTTGGAGATGCTACAAGTCTTGTCAAAGTTCTGCTGTGGGTTTGTTTTTGTTTTTTTAGCAAACGAGGTGAACATATTGTTAACATATTTAGGAGCTCAAATCAATACACATCAACTTTCACCTCGTGATTCCCACTTTTTTTATATAGAGTCTAAAAGGCACTTGCTCACAAATACACACAGAATCATAGAATCAATAGAGTTGGAAGAGACCACAAGGACCATCTAGTCCAACCCCCTGCCATGCAGGAAATCAAAGCATCCTCGACAGATGGCCATCCAGCCTCTGTTTGAAGACCTCCAAGGAAGGAGACTCCACTATATTCTGGGGGAGTTTGTTCCACTGTCAAACAGCTCTTACTGTCAGGAAGTTCCTCCTAATGTTGAGCTGGAATCTCTTTTCCAGTAGCTTGCATCCAATGTTCTGTGTTCTAATCTCTACTCCTCAGGATTAAAGAAAACACATGAAATGTATGATATGTTTGCATTCTATGAGTATCTGATCTGAAGATTCTGCATGCCACTTCCATGCATATCAACCTCTTGCTGGGGGAAAAATTAAAACTTTTTTTTTTTTAGTAAAAAGGCTATGTCTGCAATTTTCTCTCTTTTAAAATACAATACTAACCCAATACTAAAACTTTTGCCAGTGAACTTTCATAACCCATAACCCATGCATCTCTTTTCAGAGTTGTCCACCAAGGCATTCCCCAACAGGTCATCAAGCTGGTACGTAGACCTGGCTGGATCAGGATTTTCCACTCTTGATTTTCTGAGGGTTTTATTTTCAAAACACCCTGCCAGCTACCTCTTCTTCCTCAAAGGTGCAAAGATTCCCAGAAATTCCCAGTTTATACTCCATTCTGCCAGCCACAGAAAACTTTAAAGGAATTCATTGAAAAGAACCTAGCTAGGCGGTCATCTGCCCTTGGATGTCCATATTTGCACCCCCAGTGTTTTTCAGAGAAAAGAAAGATGGATCACTCCACTTGGTGACTGACTATAAAAACTTAAATGGAATATGTAGTACCAATAAGTACCCGCTCCTATTTATGAAAGACATGTTGGGGCACTTAGCCACAGGAAAGGTGTTCACCAAGCTTGACTTACAAGATGCAAATTTCTGCGTTCAAATTCAGGAAGGTGACAAACACAAGACATTCTTCAATTGCCCTTTGGGTTTTTTGAGTATTTGGGGATGCCTTTTGGGCTAGCGGGGGGCCCAGGAGCTTTTATGAGGCTGCTCAATGAGGTCCTCCACGATTTGTTGTTCGAGTGTGTGTTGGTCTATTTGGACGATGTACTGATCTACTCCCAGTACCAGGAATCCCATATAAATCTGGTGTGAAATATGTGAAGGTGCCTACTAGAAAACCAGCATTATGTGAAGCTGTCTAAATGTCATTTCCACACCAATTAGTTAGATTTCCTGGGTGTCTATGCTTCTGCATATTAGGGAGCAAGAGGTTTCCTTGACAGAATGGAATGAACTGTCCTGGATGGAGAACAGACACAGGACGTTTCTGGAGAGGAGGTCGCATCACATTCACAAGAGGTAGAATCATAGAATCATAGAGTTGGAAGAGACCACTAGGGCCATCCAGTCCAACCCCCTGCCATGCAGGAAATCCATATCAAAGCATCGCCGACAGATGGTCATCCAGCCTCTGCTTAAAGACTTCCAAAGGAGGAGACTCTATCACCCTCCGAGGGAGTGCGTTCCACTGTCGAACAGTCCTTACTGTCAGGAAGTTCCTCCTAATGTTGAGGTGGAATCTCTTTTCCTGCAGCTTGTAACCATTTTTCCGGATCCTGTTCTCTGGAGCAGCAGAAAACAAGCTTGTTCCCTCCTCGATGTGACACCCCTTCAAATATTTAAACAGGACTATCATATCACCTCTTAATCTTCTTTTCTCCAAGCTAAACATTCCCAGCTCCCTAAGTCGTTCCTCATAGGACATGGTTTCCAGACCCTTCACCATTTTAGTCGCCCTCCTTTGGACACACTCCAGTTTCTCAATATCCTTTTTGAATTGCGGTGCCCAGAACTGGACACAATATTCCAGGTGGGGCCTGACCAAAGCAGAATACAGTGGCACTATTACTTCTCTTGATCTAGACATTATACTTTTATTGATGCAGCCTAAAATTGCATTGGCCTTTTTAGCTGCCGCATCACATTGTTGACTCATGTTCAACTTGTGGTCTACTTGGACTCCAAGATCCCTTTCACTCGTAGTTTCATTCAGCCAGGTGTCCCCCATCTGTGCATTTTATTTTTCTGCCCTAAGTGCAGTACCTTACATTTCTCCGTGTTGAATTTCATTTTGTTAGCTTTGGCCCAGCTTTCCATTCTATTCAGGTCATCTTGAATTTTAATATTAGCTATTCTTCCTAATTTGGTGTCATCTGCAAATTTGATAAGTGTGCTCCCAATTCTGTCATCCAGGTCATTGATAAAGATGTAGAAAGTTGGAGGAATGTGACACACAGAACTAGGAACGCCTTGGATTGTTCTGCAAGCTTCCAGCTACATAACTGATTTGAAGCCCTCTTCCTTATCAGCGATGATGAGAGAGAGCAGCAGGGACTGTCCTCAGGAGCAAGAGATATTGGTAGAATCAGTGCAGGGAATTGCTGCTGCTAAGCCTCAGAGGAGGCATGTAGTGGTCATGGGGGACTCCTTGCTGTGGGATACAGAAGCAGTGGTTTGTGGGCCTGAAAATATGTCCCAGGAGGTGCGTTGTTCCCTGGGGCAAAGATCCGTGATGTGACAGTGAGGCTGACAAGACTTGTATTTTTATGGAGTAATGCAATGCAGAAGGGAGTCATGAGGCTGATGAAAGCAGCAAGGGAACAGATTGAGGGACAGAGGATGTTTTCTCTTACAAGTATGCAGACATATGGTAAAATTGCTCGCTATACTTTCAGTCTGCTTAAATTATTCTTATTGTTCTAAACCTTTTGTTTACGTTTCTTTTATTGTATGGCACTCTGAGTCTCTGGATATAAGAGGAATATCAATCAATCAGTCATTTGAAAAGAGGCTGCAATTCCCTGCTCATACATTTCATTTTACATCTGTAATTCTGTGAATTTCATGGGTTCAGCATCAAGCCAGCCATTTCCACACCCCTCATCAAACAAACAAACAAGTTTCATTTATATACTGCTTCATACCGCCTAAGCAGTGTCTAAGCAGTTTACAACGGTAAGTTAATTTGCCCACAACATTCTGGGTACTCATTTTAGCAACCTCAGAAAGATGCAAGCCTGAGTCGAGCTTGAGTTCTTTGCCTGGTCTTGAACTTGCAACTTTATGGTTTTGAGTGAGTGGCTGCAGTACAGGCATTTAACCACTGCGCCACCATTGCATGTTGCTGCAGGAAGAGAGCTGGTGAGCTTGAAATCTTTGTGACCGTAGAGCAGGCCTAATAGAGCTGGAGAAGCATAAAAGCACACAGGATAGCCTTTGTGAAGCTTATTGCACACATTTTTCCTCCCCCCCCCCATTATGGGCACTGGAAGGGGACGCTTGGGGCTGCGCACAACCGAAAAAAATGGATTTTATTGCACAGCAAATCATCCTCAAAATCGCCCCATTCCGTCTCCCGGCGTCAAGCCATCCCCATTCAGTGCTGAGGCGTGTCAAATTTTCGGGTCGGAAGACTTCTGGCCAAGCAAAATGACACACTTCAGCACTGAATGGAGACGGGTTGGTGCCGGAGGATGGAACGGGGCCATTTTGAGGATGATTTGCTGTGCAATAAAATCCATTTTTTCTCGGTTGCGTGCAGCCCCAAGCGGCCCCTTCCAGTGCCCATAACGGGGTGTGTGTGTGTGTGTGTGTGTGTGTGTGTGGATGGAATGTGTGTGATAAGCTTCTATGTCAGCAAACAAAGCAATTCATTTTAGGGGGAGCATCATTAAGAGAAAAGATCCATTGAAACACAACTGGGATGTATCCAGTTGTGGCTGGAGGTTGCTTTATTTCCCTCCTAACTTCTTCCAAATGGCCTGGTTTTGATTCTGGCACACTTTTTCTCCTATCGACAGCTCAGAAACAGAAGCTTGCAAAGGTGCTGTGGAACTCCTCAGCTGGCAGGAGATCATCAGACTGCTGCCCGATACAGATCACAGGCCTTTGATATTGTGGCTTTAACATGAGATGATTAAGGGCTAGAACCAAGACAGGCTTCCAATCAAGGAAGGAAAACATTGCAGAAAGAATGCAATTTGGCACTGCTTTTACTGTTATAGCTCAGTGCTGTTGAATTCAGGGAATTTTTGTTTTGTGAAACATTTCACATTCTCTGCCAGAAAGCTATGGGGTCACACCAAACTACAAATCCCAGAATTCCATAACATTGAGCCCTTGCAGTGCCATGGAGTCAAACTGCATTTTTTGTGCAGTGAAATTGCAGACTGTGTGTGCTCATCATATATTTAAGGTATTGATTATTTTTCTAGTTAAAAGTTACTTTTTCAAGTGGCACCTTAACAAAGAACACATTTTATTTGGCACATGCTTTCATGAACTGCATGCAGAAAAGATGGGATTTGCAGTTTAAGGAGGGGCATTTAGATTTCTCAGCCAGAGAGCTCTTAGGCCTCACTGAACTACAAAGCCCAAAATGCAACAGGAGGCAACCAGAGCTGTAAACATGGAATAGAAGGACTATAACAGTGTAGTAGATGATTGTGGCAGAATATAAATCCCTCCTCAGCCATGAAAACCCACTGGGTGACCCTGGACAAATGACACTCTCTCAGCATCAGAGGAAGACAAAGGTTCACTGTAGGCTTTCCATATGTTGGAAATGACATGAAGGAACACACCAACACTACCACCACCACAAACAAGAACAGCAGCAGCAACAGCAATGTGGTTTTGACCAAGTTTTTGAAAGGGTTGTGTCAGACACGGACCACAGCTTGAGAGTCATGATTTCACTTGGTTTCCACCCAGTAGCTTTCAGTGAGGGAACGGAATGGAGGGTGAAAGGGTTGATGGGAAAATTAACTGAGAGTAAGTCGGCTGGTTTTTAAAAAGTAAAGGCTCCTGATGTTTTGTCAACTATTGTGCAAATCAACTTGTACTTTCTGCAGAGTTAGACCGTCCTGTACCTTTCAACACTTCAGTACAATACTGTATTTCTTCCCAGAAGAAATTGCCACCATACCTCCCCTCTTTGCACAAGACATGTCCACCAGAAGGTGATTAAAAGGTGATTCCTACACTTAGTGGGTGGCTTTGTTGTTGTTCTTGTCGTCGTGTGTCTTCAAATCCTTTCCAACTTAAGGTGACCCTAAGCCTCAGGTAAATCCATTTTGGAATTTCCTTGGAAAAATTCATTCAGAGGAGATTTGCTTTTGCCTTCCTCTGGAGCCGAGAGAGTGTGACTTGCCCAAGGTCACTCAGTGGCTTTCCATGGCTGACAAGAGATCTGAATCCGGGTCCCCAGAGTCCAAAGTCTTTGGTGCTATAGTTTCATTGTTGGCGGGACTTGTTATACCAGTGGGAAGAATTCTTCTCATGGCTTCCAAAATGGGGCATAAACCTCTCTTTCCCTCTGCCCTTAACCCCAGCATTTCCAGGCTCATGGCTTGCAAAATCGGGTCCAAGCCTAGGGATACTGCCTCTCTCCCTTGCCTCAGTAGCTGCTTGTTAGCTCTGGCTGTGGGGGAAGGCTGAGGGATCTCACACACAGAGAGACAAAAAGGGAGAGAGGAGAGTGCACCGGGGACTCAAACAGGGAGCTGTTTACAGATCCCTGGCTACAGAAGAACATGGGCACTTATTTCATGTACTTTATAAGCAGTATTATTTTATTGCCCCACATATAAGTCTACCCATCATTTTGGAGTCCATTTTGGGGCATATATTTCTCGACTTATAGTTGAACATATACAGTACTATGAAACAGGCCATAAACCTCTGATCTCTGTTTGTACTGATCTGCTAATGGTTTGGAATTTTTAGCCTTATTTGAAGTCTTCAGCACCTTGGTCATATCCTTTAAAATTAGACACCAAAATATGGAGCATATTCATTGTACTCACTGCCATAGCAGCCACCACTGTTAGGGAGAGAAGACTGGCCAGAGGCCCAGTCACACAACAGAATTGCAGCGCTATGATTCCACTTTCATTGTCAGGGTTCTGTCCTATGGGATCCTAGAATATGTTTAGAATTCTCTAGCTCCTTCCCAAACCACAAATCCCAGGATTCCATAGTACAGAACCATCAACACTTACAGTGGACTAATAGCTAATGCTATTTTGCATATATAAGCAAATGCTGGGAGAGGGCATTCAGAGTTTTGGGGTCTGGTGCTGCAAGAATGTGGATGGCACCCAACTCTATCTGTCCTTTCCAGCTCAATCCAAGGAAGCCATTTCAGACCTAAGCTGGTGCCTGTGATCAATATTGAAATGGATGGGGCTGAACAAATCAGAACAAAATCCAGACAGCAGACAGACCAGGGAATAGGAATTACATCTTGATTAGATTAATGTAATGTAATGTAATTACATGGGGCTGCCTTTGAAGAGTGTTCAGAAACTTCAGCTGGTCCAAAGAACTGCAGCCAGGTTGTTAACTCAGACTAGCTACAGGGAACACACAACTCTTGTTGCAACAGTCCCACTGGCTCCCAGTCTGTTTCCAGGCACAGTTCAAAGCATTGGTGATGACCTGTAAAGCCCTATATGGCTCAGATCCAGGTTATTTGAAGGACCATATTCTCCTACATAAACCTGGCCATGTTTTGAGATCTAGGGAAGCCGTTTTCTCATTCCTACCCTCCTTGCAAGTACATTTGGTAAAAACACAAGAGAGGGCCTTACCAGTGACTGCCCCCAGGCTCTGGAACTCCCTTCACAGAGAGGTTAGATAGGCTCCCTTCTTACTATCTTTCCACCAGCAGTTAAAAAATCCTTTTTATTCCAGCAGGCCTTTGAGCATTGATTTGTCAGAGAAAACAAGCCTTAGCTGTTTATTGCTGTTGCCCTTTCAATGGTTTATTTTCCTAAATGGTTTTATTTTAGAATGAGTTCATTGCTTTTTAACTTTTGTATTTCATGAATTTCTGTTTGTTTTAACTGTGGTAAGTCACCCTGAGTTCTAAACTGAGGGGAAACCCTTTGGTGGGATACTGTAGGGTGAAAAGGCAGCTATTGGGAAAGGCGGCATCATCAGGCATGACTACAACAATGGCAGTCCATCATTGTAGTTATGTTAGGCAGTGTAGGATCGAGGCCTGAATCTCTGTGGACTCTCTAACTTGGTGTTATGGCAAAAGTTATAAATATATTTGAAGGATAAATACAGGAAGAAGCTTTTGTGATTCAAGTCACCCCTCTCCGGTGTGAAATAACTGCATAGTAAAGTAAATTGCATCTAAACATATCTCTATTGATACCCTACTGAAGCCATGTATCTCCTCATTTGCAGTCACCTCAGGGCATTTCATTATTTGGGAAGCTAGGACAAAAAAAACAGGTTTTGTATATCTTCCTGTGTCTCTCCTACATGATCTGGCCTGTGAACATCCCTGTAGCAAAGATCTCTTAGAGTTCCTAACCTCACGTATTCCTTGTCTACTCTTCCTTAGAATTGTTTATAAAATGATTTACTGTTGGCAAGGGCAACTTGTGGTTCTTGTGATGTCCAGCTCCAGACATTGGAAGCCCTATGATGAGAGACTGGGTATGTTTAGCATGGAGAAGAGATGGTTAACAGGGGGTATGATAGCCTTGTTTAAATATTTGACAGGATGTCATATTGAGAAGGGAGTAAGCTTGTTTTCATTCCCTGTTTTTTAAAAAAGAATGTTTGGTGCATCTCAGACACTGAATATCTGCATAGTTTCTGCTCCAAAATCAATTTATAATAATTGACCAAGGCTTGGTTACAGCTAGCATTTCAAAAGTGTAAACAAATGTCCATCCAATCTACACACCTGTCCCTCTGTCTGTGTCTCTCTTACACACACTCCACTTCTAAGTCAAATAAACCCACCAGCTAGGGTCCCACAAGGCTCTGTCCTGGGCCCAGTTCTATTCAACATCTTTATCAATGACTTGGAGGACAAAATTGGGGGAATACTTATCAAATTTGCAGATGACACCAAAATAGGAGGAGTAGCTAATACTCCAGAGGACAGGTTCAAGATTCAAAATGACCTGAAAAGACTAGAAAACTGGGCCAAAGCTAACAAAATGAAATTCAACACGGAGAAATGTAAGGTACTGCACTTAGGGCAGAAAAATGAAAAGCACAGATATAGGATGGGGGACACCTGGCTGAATGAAACTACATGTGAAAGGGATCTAGGAGTCCAAGTAGACCACAAGTTGAACATAAGTCAACAGTGTGATGTGGCAGCTAACAAGGCCAATGCGATTTTAGACAGCATCAATAGAAGTATAGTGTCTAGATCCAGGGAAGTAATAGTGCCGCTGTATTCTGCTTTGGTCAGGCCCCACCTTGAATACTGTGTCCAGTTCTGGGCACCACAATTAAAAAAGGATATTGAGAAACTGGAGCGTGTCCAAAGGAGAGCGACTAAAATGGTGAAAGGTCTGGAAACCATGTCCTATGAGGAACGACTTAGGGAGCTGGGGATGTTTAGCCTGGAGAAGAGAAGGCTAAGAGGTGATATGATAGCCCTGTTTAAACATTTGAAGGGATGTCATATTGAGGAGGGAGCAAGCTTGTTTTCTGCTGCTCCAGAGAACAGGACCCGGAGCAATGGATGCAAGCTGCAGGAAAAGAGATTCCACCTCAACATTAGGAGGAACTTCCTGACAGTAAGGGCTGTTCGACAGTGGAACAAACTCCCTCGAAGTGTATGGACTCTCCTTCCTTAGAGGTCTTCAAACAGAGGCTGGATGGCCATCTGTCGGGGATGCTTTGATATGGATTTCCTGCATGGCAGGGGGTTGGACTGGATGGCCCTTGTGGTCTCTTCCAACTCTACGATTCTATGATTCTATGTTAAATGCCCCATGTCTTCTTGGGTCTGTAAAAATAATGACAGCTCGTTCAGTTCCTACTAGGCCACCAACTTAGCTGCGCTCAACTTAGCAGGTCCAAGGTCAGCAATGACAGAACTTATGGCCCTTCAGGTATTGTACTGCAACTCCCATAATTCCTCACCACTGGCTATGCTGCCTAGAGCTCATGTAAACTGCACTCCAACAACACCCACGCCCACCCGTTTGACACCGTTTTAGAAAAAGATGTGGATTTTGAGGCTTAAGACTGTTTGGAGGGGAGGCTTCCTTCTTTTGGAGATACTGTTCTCTGTATTGTTGTTGTTCCAAAGTGGTTACCAAGAGAGATCACATCAGAAATGCACCAGATCCGATGCATTTCTTCATTATTTTTGTCTTCCTGTCCTCCCTCCTCCCAAGTTGTTCAGGCCTGTTCTTTGCTTACTACAGAATGTATTAAAACCAAAAACACTCAGGAATAACATGCTGTGTTGGCTTGAAGCAGATCCACTTCATGCAGCTATTGACTGCCCGATGACCCATTCACCAAGCTCAGAGCTCTCTTTCCCACCTATTGTTCTCTTTTGTCAAGCAAGCCTCTATTCGCAGGGGATATTTCCCCCATGCTCTAATTGCCAGCGTGATTTCTCTCTTACGGGTTTTCTGTTAAGATATTTAAGGGCTGAGCTGCCAAAGGGGCTTCCTCTCCCTTCGGAGCAATCATCCGGTTCCTCCCACCCTGCGTTGCTTTTTTCATGCACAGCAAAGTGCAGTTCCCCAACACCACGTAACCCATTGCCGGTGGGGGATTTAAGTGGCTTCCCTTCCGGCACGTTTCTCTCTCATGCTGGAGCAGGGAGGCCCGGCGCCGATAGCTTTTCCCACAGTCTTTGCAGCTGTACGGCCTCTCGCCCGTGTGTACCCTTTTGTGCTGGCTGAGGTTTGAGCTGGTACTGAAGCTCTTCCCACAGTCGGTGCATTTGTGTGGCTTCTCGCCTGTGTGGATTTTGATGTGCCGGCGGAGCTGAGATTGGCATGGCCACTGCTTCCCACAGTATGAACACTTGTACGACGGGGCCTTGGCAGGCAGGACTGGGTCCAGACGTGGGGCAAAGCTTTGCTCACAGTTTGCGGCTTTTTCCCTCAGCATGTATTCAGTGATGCTCTCTTGAGAGGGACTTTTGTTTAAATGTAGGCTGTCTTCCTCCCTGCAGTCCATATTTCGGCCTAGTACCTTTCCCAGAGAGTTTTCCTGAGGTTGTCTCAACTCTTGTTCATTTATAAGACTTGTACTGATCTCAGGCAAATGAATGTGTGTCCTTCCGGCTCTTTCCAAAGAGATTTCATTCACATCAGCTTTCCTGGATCTCTGCGGCTGAAGATTCTGCTCCTCTTTCTCACTCCCCGATAGCACAGAATCCTGGCTAATTTTCTCCATGGATTTGGCCATGAATATCCTCCTGACATTAAGGGATTTAGGTCTCTCTGGCTGAAGAGGCTTGCTCTCATTCTTCCCTGCATCAGTCAATAGGGGAAAGAAGACAGAGAATCCCAATAAGGACCTCGAGTATTTAGCACATTTATTATTATTATTATTATTATTATTATTATTATTATTATTATTATTATTTTACCATCATCATCATAGTTTATTTATATGTTGCCATCAATACACATGACACTTTACAAGCAAAACAACCAGAAACAATGGGTCCTGTCAAAGGTGTACAATCTAAAATATGTGTGTACATGTATACATTCGCAGAACGTAGAAATTATGTGTATGGGAAATAACAGAAAAGCATTATGAACAATCAATTAATTGAATTTACTGAATTACAACACAAGAATTATGTCATAAAATGTTCATAGAGCAGTTCTTAAGCAACAGGATAAAGAATAAGGACTTTTGGTGAATTTCATTAAAGTTGTTGCACTACAATTATTTCAGGAAATTGAAAATTAAGAACTTTTTTTACATATGTGTAACTTCTACTTTGTACATTGTGTACCTGTCCCCTGTTATCCAGTAGTCTTCGTATATTATAGGGTTGTTGTTTATTTTGGAGGTTCACAGCTGTATTTGTATACCGGAGGGGGAGAGGGAGGAAGGGATAATAATATAAAACTATACAATACAATTGTAAAATGAATTATACCAATAAAATACAAAAAATATAATGTAATATAAAACAAACTGATAACTATATATGATCAAAATATACAGGGGCAGCTCTCTAGGGTTGAGTTCCAGGCAGGACATCTTTCCAAGGCCTTTCTGGAGATGCAAGGATTAAACCTGGCATCTTCTGCATGCAAAATGAGTATTTTACCACTGAATTTACAACCTTGCACCACTCCCTTGATCTACAGTGGGTGGCTTTAGTGAGTGGCTAGTACGTTCAGAGATCTGAATGAGATTTCTACTCCCCAACCATAGCAGACCGACTCTATCAATGGAGACTTGGGGTATATCCACACTGTAGAAATAAAGCAGTTGGACACCATGTTAACTGTCAGGACTCAATGCTATCAAATTCAAGGATTTGTAGTTTTATGAGACATTTAACCTTCCCTGTCAGACAGCTCTGGTGCCCCATCAAACTACATATCCCAGAATTCAATAGCACTGAGCCATGGCAGTTACAGTGGTGTCAAACTGCTTTATTTGTGCAGTATGTCAGCAGCTTAGGTAAGACAACACACAACCTTCTTCCTGGGGACAGCCCAAATATGGAATACCATTCATGAACATATTCATCCACTTGGAACCTAGTTTGAGTCTTTTCTTCAATGCCAACACTGATCCAAAAGCATCCTCTATCTCACCTGAAGGCATAAACCTCAGGGATGCAGGACAAGCTACTTGGGACATATTGCTCTGTCCTCCAAAAGAAGAGCGATGACCAGGGGAAAGTCACCACTACCCTCTCTATGCCACCAAACCTCTGAGGCAACCATGTCACTCGGCCTCATGCTAGAACTAGCTTTGACTTCCTCGGCTACTTCAATTTTTACCCCACAGTGGTCAACCCAGGCTCACCTCCAGCTGACACTTACCGAACAAATTTGCTTCTCTGTCACTGTCTGGATCAAGGTCCATGGAGAGGTGCATCTCTTCAAAATCGGGGAGATCCTGTTCCATCTTGGGAGAATTAACAATCACCTCCTCGAAAGGCTCCAGCTCCTGAAAGTAAGGCAGAGGACAGGATGTTTGTTTTGGTTTTTAGCATGTAGTTTGATAAAAAGGCTGTGATTCTACATCAAATGGGCAAAGCTGGTCTCGGCAAACAGGAGGGAAGAAATGAGCATGTCTTCACAGGTGAAGTGCAGCCTCTTGTTTCGTCCCCTCAAAGCCCAGACCAGCTGCATTTTCATTGTCTGAATTGCCTTCCTGCACCATTTGAAACTGATAATGTACCATTAGTAAAACGAAAGGGAAACTAGACACAATCAGTATTTGTTAACCACCTCAATGGCAATGTTCATGATGTAATCTTGGCAAAACAAAAGAAGACCACTTTTGGAGTACAAGGTGAGTCTCCCTTATCCAAAATGCTTGGGACCAGAAGTGTTTTGGATTTTAGATTTTTTTCAGATTTTGGAATATTTGCATATACATAATGAAATATCTTGGAGATCAGGCCCAAGTCTAAACATGACATTCATTTATATTTCACTTTCATGAGTGGCACAAAAGCTGACTGAAGACATTTTATTGCCTGAGGCAAAAGATAAAATCCCAACACACCCTCCTCAATTCCACACAGAGAAGGAAACCAGAGCGATAAACTGAACTCTATTTAAACTTTGTTGGTGAACAGTGGCACTTGGTGGCACCCACTTCAGTAAACTGGTGAATCTGCTCTTGGTTTTAACCAGCATCTCCAAATTGGACCCAACATCTTGGATAGATATTTTAAAGTTCAAATTAAAACAAGGCATGGCAGATGGCAGTAAAAGACATTCAGGAGATGGAAGGCAGGATGTATAGCACCCATAGCTCTGATCCTGGCCTACAGCATCTCAACCCACTCTGTCCATCTGTTGCCAGAGGGCCCTGCCCTACCTTACAGCAGAGTTGGTCCCATATAGTAGTCATTGTTCTTGTCTCACAGCACCTCAACTAGGCTTGCCCATATATCTCTTCACCTGCTCCTTCTAATGCTTCAGTGCCCTGGTGGCAGAACTACTGTGGGTTTTTGTGGGTTTTTTGGGCTATGTGGCCATGTTCTAGAAAAGTTTATTCCTGATGTACTGTGTGTTGCATGAGTAGAGAAGAACATGTGTGTACACAGTGGAAAAGACTCCATGGGAAATTTGTTGGACTCTCCTGTGTAGGAGGGTTTTCAACACAGGTTGGATGGCCACCCATAAGGGAAGCTTTCGCTGTGGGTTCCTACTCAGAGATAAGGTTGGACTAGACGCAGCGGTTCCCAAACTTTGGTCCTCTGGGTGTTTTGGACTTCAGCTTCCAAAGCCCCACCCAGCTTGGCTAACATTCAGGATCATGGGAGCTGTAGTCCAAAATATTTGGAGGACCAAGGTTTGGGAACCACTAGGCTAGAGGGCTCTGGGAGTGTGATTCAACTTGTATAACCTTATTGATCCCTGTTTCATGCTACATAAAAAGAGGATTGTCTTCTCCAGCAGGAAACAACCTTCTCATTCAAATAAGCCTTCAGACTTTAAAGTGGCTGGTCTAAAAGGACATGCAAAGGGTACACTTTTTTAAAAAATTAATGTTTAAACTAATGTTTCAATTGGACTGATGTTTGACACTTTCTTAACATTTGTACTACATACTGTCTTAGCTATGCTCTTTTAATTTATACTGTAAACTGCTCTGGGTCCCAGATGAAAAGAAAGACAAACAAACAAACAAACAAACAAACAAATACTGTTGCTGGAGATAAGAGGATCCAACTAAACAGCAATGTATAAAGAATCAGGATACAAAATCCATTCATTAAATGACTGCACAGGTCTTCATCTGAGGTCTAATCTGCACTTCAGAAATAATGAAGGTTGATACCACTTTAACTGCCATGGTTCAATGATACAGAATTCTTGGATTTATAGTTTAGGGAGATATTTGGCCTTCTCTGTCAGAGTGCTGTGGTGCTACAAGAGACTACAAATCCCAGCATTCCACTGGATGAAGCCATGGGTGTTAAAGCTGAGTCAAACTGCATTAATTCTGCAGTGCAGATTAGACCTGAATTTCAGGATCTGCCAAACTAAAATGCACCCACCTCCTGGTCTCCTCTCTTCAGCCTCAGAAGGAAATCCTCTGCCAGGGCCACTGCCTGAACACAGGTCTCAGGCCCGCCGTCCCTGACCCAGCTCTGGACTTCCTTGGGGAGGATGGTCAAGAATTGCTCGAGGGTCACCTGCTCCAGGATCTGCTGCTTGGTGCACCTTTCTGGCTTCAGCCACTGACTACAAAGTTCCTGGAGCTGCCTGCAGACATCTCGGGGCCCATCGGCTTCACAGTAGCAAAAATTCCTGAAGCGCTGGCGTCGTTCCTCCAAACTGATAGCATCATCATCTGGAATCTCTTCCTTCACTTTTACCAAAAAATCCAGACTGGTTTCATAAGCCTTGTGAGCATCTCTGGTCAGACCGCACAGGGCCTGGCTCAAATCTTGTCCGCTGGGTTCTGTGACATCCTTCAAGGAAGCTTGATGTTCCTTAGGGCCTTCCCCTGACTGGTGTGAAGGAAGATGGGGGAACCTTCTTCCTAAATAAGGAGTCTGCAGAGTCTTCAGGAAGCCCTGCCACTGGGTTTCCCAGGATTGATGTGGCACCTCTTCCTCTTCTTCGGGTTCCTTCTTAATTTGTTTCAGAGCCATGCTAGTTAGACCTTCCTCTTTGGTCCCACCTGGGACAACATGACCGTCTCTTTGCCCTACCTCTGCTCTTTCCCCCTTTTCATCTCCATTGGGGTCTTGCGCCTCCATTTTTATTTCCTTCAGCACTGTGAACCAAGGTTACAAATAAAGGTTATCTGGGCTCTTCAAAAGGCACTACTATCAGAACAAAGGTCTACAACACACTGCAGAAGAAATTCAGTTTGAGACCACTTTAACTGCCTTTGCTCAGTGCTAGGGAATCCTGGGAATTGTGGTTTATTGTGGCACCAGAGCCCTCAGAGAGAAGGCTAAATGTCTCACAAAACTACAGTTCCCAGAATTCCCTAGCATTGAGCCAGGGTAGTTAAAGTGGTCTCAGACTGGATTATTTCTGCAGTGGGTTTTGAACCAAAGAAGCAAAACTGATTTTTCAGAAAGCTGTCAGTTTGGAAGGTTTATTTGCTGACAACCTTCCTGCAACCTGGCACTCTTTCTTAAGATGTTAAGACTACAACTCCCACTGTCCCCAGAGAGGATAGCTAATGGGCATGCAGGGTGAGACTGTGACCTTTTAAAACTTCAAATCCCAGAATTCCGTAAGACGGAGCAACAAATAGTGGTGTTAAAGTCATTATTTCTGCAGTGTAGCTGCACCCTGAGCCAAGGAAATCTTTAATTATGTTTTAATAGTTACTATTTATTTCACGTACTTAAAAATTCACTTATCTCTTGCTGCATCTGGGGGACATTCCCTCCCAGCATGGTGTAGTGGTTTGAGCATTGGACTCTAGAGACCACGGTTCAAATCCCCACTCACTCATTGAAATCTACTGAGTGATCTCGGGCACGTCACACTCTCTCAGCCATAGAGGAAGGCAAAGGGAAACCCCCTCTCAACAAATCTTGCCAAGATAACCCTGTGACATGCTCACTTTGGGGTCACCATAAGTTGGAAATGACTTGAAGGAACCCAACAACAGCAACATGGCTTTATCACAGCCTGCACTGCTGATATAATACAGATTTGACCCTGCTTCAATGGTCATGGCTCCATCCTGGGATTTGTAGTTGGTGGTGGCACCCAAGCTCTCTGACAGAGAAGGCTTATTATCCCTCAACAACTACAAATCCCAGCATCCCATAGCATTAAGCCCTGGCAGTTAAAGCAGTATCAAACTGCATTACTTCTGCAGTGTAGATGAGGCCTGAGTCACTTTTTCTGACCGCCTCCCTTATTGCTTTGCTCTAAGGGAAATGGTGGGGACAGGTGGTTGATAACTGGGACACCTCTGGAGGAAAAGGGGCAGCCAAAGGACCCACATACACACACCTTTTGCAGGAGGTACTAAAACAAATGGCAGTACTTGCCCATGGGGAAACAATACTTGCCCATAGGAAAACATAGGGGAATATTTACTCATAAGGATACATAGGAGAATACTTGCCCATAGAAAAACACTGGAGAATACTTGCCCATAGGAAATAAATACATACATACATACAAATGGGCAAGTAATTCCCAATGTTTTCTTATGGGCAAGCATTCTCCTATGTATCTCTATGGGCAAGTATTCTCCAATGATTTTGTATGGGGAAGTGTGGTTTCCCTATGGGCAACTACTGTCATTTGTTTTAGTACATCCTACCTTTTGCAAAGCCTGCTCTCCCTTCTCTCCAAAGCAAGGCTTGCATTTCTCATCCTGCCATGTCTTGCATTTTTCTGCATCCAAGTCTCTCTCTCTCTCTTACTCTTACACATCCATCTTCCTTTAAACTCACCTTATATTTGCATTGCAGTCCTTCTTGCCACCTGGAGCATCTCTGCAGAGGCTTCTGGTCCAGACTGGGAAAAGAAAAATATATACAGTATATACTTACAACTAAGTGATGGGGGAGGAAAGGAAGCAGGAACCAGCTGTGCATCCTTTCCTTTCACATTGGATTCTGTGTGGCTCCTTCTAGCAAAGAGAGCTCAGTGATTTTAACCCTTTTGGAGCTTCTGGTAATAAGAGAAAACTGAAAAGTGTGCAGAAGTAAGTCTAAACAGAAGGAGGAGATGGGGGAAAGACAGCATCTGGAGCCATCCTTATAATCCACAGATCTAAAAGTTTAGCAGGGTGACAGTTCTCATTTGGGGTGTCACAAGTCCCCGCCAACATTTCACAAATGAAAACTGGGACATGTATGTGTCCAAGCATCATCAGAGTGGGGTGGCTGTTGTTGTTGTTGTTATGCTTTATTTACATAACGCTGTACATACAGTTACAATATATAAAATAAATCTGCCTATGGTGTAGATTTTACACAAATAATTAAATAACACATATTAGTTCATGTTAACATTCAATAAAATAGGGCAGATAACAATTTAAAATAATGATGGGTTTTTCAATAGTAATGAATGAGAAAAGACAGACAGAGGCTGCAGGGGTTTGCTTTTGTCTGAGCCTCCTGGTAAGGGAAAGATTCCTCCCCCTTCTCTCTTCTTCGCTGTTGTTTGTAAAAATTAAAAATATAAGCTGAATCTCAGTTATAAAGAACATAAGGTCTTGAGAGCACTGTCCAAAATCAAAGCTTGAAGCGACATTAGACTTGCATTTAAGAGAGAAGCGGAAAAAGTAAAAGGATGCAGTCACACCAAACAGACTGTAACTGAGGAAGGATAAATAAATACCACATAAGACTTTATCACACAGGGGAAATCGGAGGTTTAAACAGCGATTATCCTGTGAAAATTGTGCAATCTCAATATTTCCACACATATTGCCACTGAACAGCCATTATCCCAGGAATAAACAGGCAATAGACGGGCAGTAAACAGCAATAAATCATTCACAGGGAAACCCTGTGAGTGATTTGTTGCTGTTTACTGCCTGTTTATTCCCGGGATAATGGCACTTTAATCGCGACATTGTGTGAAAATGTTACAACTGCGCAATTTTCATGCATTATTCACTGTTTAAACCCCCAATTTTCCCCATGTGATAAAGTCCATAGACGGTTATTGTTTTCTTTAATTTGTCTAGCATTAATAAATAACCGTAACAATATGAACAAATGAATATGTATCTAGCTAGATCAATGTATAAATGTGGATCTTTTTTCTAATTGTTACAGAATATTGTATAATTGTGTATAAGGTGCGACTAGGTGCTATGTAAAGAAAGACTCTAGATTTTTTCCCCCTGTACCTCAGTATAGTAACTGTGTAAGATAACATTGATGTAGTTATAAGATACTATTGTAGTACTATTGTAAAGGGATTTAGAAGTGATGACGTAATTTAAAATTAATTTAAAAATAAATAAACCTTGTGAAGTTGGGCTTTCATGGCTGGCATCCATAGTTTTTTCTGGGTTTTGTGGGAAACTGAAGATCTTCTCTGCAGATGCCAGCCACAGATGCTGGCGAAACATCAGGAATAAACTCTTCTAGAGCATGGCCACATAGCCCAAAACCCTCACAAAAAACTATAAATAAACCTTGTTGTGTGCCTTCATTTCCGACTCATGATGACCCTAAGGCAAACCGTCATGGGGTGGTTTTTTGTTTTTTGGGGGGCAAGTTTCTTCAGAAGGGGTTTGCCGTTGCCTTCCTCTGAAGCTGAGAGAGTGTGATTTACCCAACCCCAGCTTAAGTAATTGAATGCCAAAGTGGGGGAAAGTGGGAGGAGGAGAGAGAAACTGGGGCATTTTAAAAGCAGCTGGAAAAGTGGGATGGCAGAGGATCAATTGAGATTGTCACTGACAAAGCAAGACCATTGGAGGACATGGGAACCTGCCCTGGCTGTAGGAATGACCAATGTCAATGTTGACCAACTTTAACCAAGAAAAAAAAGCCCACTAGTTTTTCTCTGCTTTAAATAGCTGTTAGGGACCTGAAATTTTAGTTGTGAAGCTCCGCCTGCCCACTTGGTTATTTTTACACCACGAAACCTACCTCCAAAATTGCTGGCTTTCCTATTACTGATTGCCTGGCTATCCAGTTAAAAATACATTTTGCACAATGTGAGTTTTTTTTTTAATTGTTAAAACTATGATCCTATGAATCTGTGGATAAAAAATCAGTGGATATGGAGTGCCAACTCTTTTACCTGAAGATGCGTTACTTTCTCGTTTCCAGCTGCAAATCGCTTACAACCGCCTCTGATCTTAGTTCCTCAGAATCCAAAGTCAGGCGGATGGCTGGGATGTCCCCTGATGTCTGGAATGCCCTGTGTTGCTAAGGACAACACAACAGAAGGACTAGTACCAAGGTGATGAAATTAGAAAGCCCAAGAGAGTGGACAGCCTCAAAGAGACATACAAGAGGAAAAGAATGGGGTGAGAGGGAATGACAGGAATGAAATCAATTTTGAGGAAAATATTCAAAAAGAGGGAGAAATTCTTCCAATTAACACGTATAGTTATGGCACCTATAGTCCAATGACTCAAGAAGACAACATGTTAGGAGAAATCTAGTCTTTGCAGCACAGATAATAGAATCATAGAATTGTAAGTCGTAAGAGACCACAAGGGCCATCCAGTCCAACCCCCCCTGCCATGCAGGAAATCCCAATCAAAGCATCCCTGACAGATGGCCATCCAGCCTCTGTTTAAAGACCTCCAAGGAAGAAGACTCCACTACACTTCAAGGGAGTGTGTTCCACTGTTGGACAACCCTTACTGTCAGGAAGCTCCTCTTAATGTTGAACATATAATCCTTAAATCATATCTGTGCCTATGATGATGCTCTAGAGGAAAACAGAAAACTTGAAGGATGTAGTCACTAATGACATAATGTTTATTTCTGAGAACCTCTGCTTTGTCCTTTAAAGGAGCAAGCCCCTAGCCATTATTATTACAAATACATGCTTGGCAGCATGTGTGGGCGATGCTTGCTGAAATGAAAATGAAATGAAATTGGCAATCAGATCCATAGTTAGATGATATTCTAATACAATGCATGGATCTATAGACTCTGGATTTCAGTAAAATCTACAGGACTCATAATGGTTCTGGGACAATCAGATCTGAAGAATAATTTTCTCCACAGCAATAAGATCCTATTTCCAGTAATACCAAGAGACTTCATTTGAAAGTTTTCCCTTACTAATTGCACACCTAAACATGTCCATAAGTGAAATCTATTTTGTAAGAGATACTCATTTCCAGTAACGGCTGCCCTATAGGTATTTCCACAGTATGTAAAGCACATGCAATTTTTCTCTTGACCGAACAATTTTTATTTAATTTTAACACATACAGTCAGTTTAATTTTTAAGGGAAAGAAAGGTGAAATGTCAAGAGGGAAAAATGGAAGAAAATTCAGTTCTAATTTTTCCAAGTTTTTGTAAGAATCAAGATCTAGTTCATTCTCTTCTCGCAGGCAGAACATTTGTGTGGTTTCTGCCCTGCTTGGCTGTTTGCAGACACCATGAGATTGGGCCTTCTCACAACACTCCGCCCACAGTCCAAGCACTGATTGGGTTGAACTTCAGTGTGGACACTCTGATGGGTAATGAGGTGGGAACTGTTCCTGAATGTTTTCCCACAAACTGAGCATTCAAATGGTTTCTCATCCGCATGTGTCCGCACACGTACAACAAGATCTGAACTCAGGTAATGGCTTCTGATGCACTCAGAACATTTCAGCGTCTTCTCTGCCTGGCCTGATCGTTGTCTAAAAGTTTTCCCACACTGGGAACAGGTACAAACTTCCTCCCCTACATGAATTTTCTGATGTCGTAGAAGAACAGAGCTTGAAGTGAAGCTTTTCCCACAGTGTGAACAGATATATGGTCTTTGTCCTGTGTGAATTCTCATATGTACAAGAAGATTGGACCGTCTATCAAAAGTTCTCCCACAGTCTGAGCATCTATAAGGCTTCTCTCCTGTGTGAATTCTTTCATGCAATACAAGATGGGAAGACCACCTGAAGGTTTTGTCACAGTGGGAACATTTATATGGTTTCTCACCTGTGTGAGTCCTCTCATGAGATTTAAGATTTGGGATGTTTCTGAAGTTTTTCCCACACACTAAGCACTTATGTGGTTTTTCTCCTGTATGGATTCTCTCATGAATAATAAGGCTTTGTCTCTGACTAAAGCTTTTTCCACAGTGGGAACATTTATGCTGCTTCTCTCCTGTATGGACCTTTTGATGTGCAATGCGTTGTAAACTGTTCCTGAAGGTTTTCCCACAGACTGAGCATTCAAATGGTTTCTCTTTGTGGGTTCGCACATGTGCAACTAGTTCTGAACTGACATCAAAGATTTTCCCACAAGCAAAACATATACATAAGTCTTTTGCAGCATGGTTCTTCTCATGTTCAGCAAGTTCTGATTTTTGACTAAAACTTTTCCCACAGTAGGAGCACACTGCTGTGTGGATTTTCTCATGTGATATGTAGTGTGAACTCCAGCTGAAACACTTCCCACAGTGCAAACATTTATATGGTTTCTCACCAGTGTGGATTCTCTGGTGCACTTTGAGACCTGAACCATTTCTAAAGTTCTTCCCACACACTGAACACTTATAAGGCTTTTCATCTGTGTGTGTTCTTTGATGTTTAAGAAGATCTGATCTCTGACTGCAGCTTTTCCCGCATTCTGAACATGTATATGGCTTCTCCCCTGCCTGAATTTTGTCTTCTGGATTCCACCCAAAGGTATTTCCACAGTGTGAACATTTATGTGGCTTCTGGCCTGTGTGGGTTCTCTCACTTTCTCCACAGTGGGAACACTTATACAGTTTCTCACCCACATGGGTTCTCTCATGTGTTACAAGAGTTGAGCTGCTACTGAAGCTTTGTCCACAGTGCCAACACTTATATAGCTTCTCCTCTACATCAAAACCTTCATGCATGATAAGGTGAGGGCTTTGACTAAAGTCCTCCTCACTTGTGTTGTATTTCACTTCATTCTGCTCATCCCAGATGTGGGGCTCACAGATACTTCTGCAGACATCTTGTGATAAAATAATCTGATCTTCAACCTTTTCTTTGCCATTTCCCTTGTATTGGTCTGCCCTCTGTCGATTCTCATCAGGTTCTTCCTGACACAGGAAACTGTTCTGTTTGCCAGTTTTCATGGATGTCATTGGTACTTCAGTTTCTTCAGCACGCTCAACTAAGGGTTTTTGTTCCTCACTTTCAGTCAGCTCTGTACCACCTGTTAGGAGAAAAAATGGAGAAGGCTCTAAGTATAACTCAGACGTTATATTCAAATTAGAGCACTCTTTAGACTCTACAGGCTCTCTAGTTTTCCTCTTTTTATGAGCTCTCTGGTGTCGCTCAGACTCCAGAAATTATTTTCCTGCCATTTTAGATGTGTTATTTAAGAAACATCTTTCTTCTCTCCTTTGTGAACGGAAGTGTCAGAAATCTTGACTGCCCCAGCACTCATGGACAAGAAAGAATCAACAACCATTTTAATAGTTGCTTGTGTGGGTTAGCATTTGGAGCTGGATAACAACAATGGAGAGCCAGATTCAAATCTTCACTCAGTCAAGATTGCCCAATCTGCCATATACAGTCACTGCTCCACATTTGTGGAGGTTACGGGCAGAGGATCTCCACAGAAGTGGAAAAACCACAAATATGTTAGTCCCTGCCAGACATGAATGATATCGAGTCCTCTCCCACCAAAAGCACCACTAGTAACTCTCTCTGCAACCTTGCCACATCTCCCCCATATTTCCAATGTCCTTCCACTTTCAATCTGATGTTAGCAGCCACTGCTATGGAAAATCCATCTTCTCTCACCCTCCCTTCCCAGCCAGTCAAAAGCAACACAGTACCTTCCTCTATTTTGCCAGACTTTGCAAAAGTTCTTCCACTCTAAATTGGATGTTAGTAGCCACCACCATGAAGAAACCTCCCTCCTCCTCTTCCCTCTCTGGCTGGGAGGAAGAGTGAGTAGCAGGAGGGGGAGAGAAGGTTGCAAAAATTTCATCACAGGGCCTATGGGCTGTTCCATTAGATTCTTTGCTTAGCAGAGCCCCATTAATCTTCAAAAAGGTGTGAGACAGAGATTTTTAAAAATGCTGCCGAGGAAGGCTAGGGAAGTGCCTAGAATGAATGGCTGAACAAAATTATGATGGAGACCACTGAAAAAGAAGGTGGGAGGTAGGAAAAGTCAAAGAAAAGAGAGAAGGCACATGAGTATGCGACTATGGGCTTTCTAACTTATGCAAAGCTAGTACTGTATTCCTGATAGTATTAAATGAAACAGGTCCTGAAGAGACTTACCCAATAATTTTTCAATCCCATTATGTTTGTGTTCAGTCTCTGTCAGGAGCTTCATCTTTGTCGTGTTTGGCTTAAGCTCCTTTGCCTTGAGGGGATTTACAAACACCTCTTTGGATATCTGGAGGAGAGAATGAATATCGGATCAAAATAAAGTCAGTTCAGAAGTGAAACATGTTTACGGGAGGGCAAAGAGTATTATTACAAAGAGTTACTTGTCCAATCAAAAGAGAGAATATGCAAACAAACATTGCATATAGAAAGCTGCCTTCCATCAGGTCCAATGGTATAGTCATCCAATCCAGTTGAGAAGGATTTGTTGAGGAGTTGAACTATCATAACATTAAAAAATATATATCAAAGTTTAGACCAATGGTTGCCAAACGTAGGTTCCCACACTGAACTTCAACTTCCCAAGAAACCAAACAAACATGGCCAATAGTCAGGGAATCTAGGATATGTAGTCCAACAACAACAACTAGGGACTCTACACCCTAAAGATGAAACTTTAATACACACCAAGGAACATGTCAGAAACACATTCATAAACATTCTCCCATGTGCTTCTCAAACTGGAAGGCAGCTTCTTCCAGACAATTAACATAAAGAGAGCAAGGTACAATGTGTTTGGGGAGAGTGTTCCTGAACTGGAACATGACAAATAGAGAAGGTGAACAGTAGCAAGTTTCACTTCTGGCAGGACATCCAGATCAATTGACAGACATTTGCAGTACACTAGGAAGGGAAATCTTTGTGCCTCTCACTATTTCTGATGACAGTGGGCACAGGGAGGCAGCAGTGCTGAGGATAGCATCTGCATATCTAAAATACAGGAGATTTTGGCCTGTTGTTGGTTTTGTGTGTCTCCAAGTTCTTTCCGACTTATGAGGACCCAGAGATAAACTGATCATGGTGTTTTCTTGGAAGAGTTGGTTTGCCATGCCTTTCCTTTTAGAATGAGGGATGGTAACATGGCCAAGATCACCCAGTGGGTTTCCATGGCTGTGTGGCAATTCAAACCCTGGTCTCAGAGTCGTAATGCAGCACTCAAACCACTATACCACACTAGCTCTCTGTTGTTTCTGTATGTGCCCTCAAGGTCGGAAACACAGTATTATGGCATGGACAATCCTTAAATAAATAATTGGTTTTGTCACTGCAGAAGCAGTGAGATTTGTACTGTCAGTACAAAGCAGCTCCCCTGCAGAAAGTCAGTAAAACAGTACATTATTAATACTGTTTCAAAATAGTAGCTCCTCCAAACCATCTGCTTTTCCATTCACCATTGCTCAATGAACTACACAATTATTTCTATGAGCTCCTGAATGACCACATCTGGCCCACAGTCCGTGGGCAGCCTCAGAGCTGATTTATTTAATTAATTGATATCTCGCCTTTCTCCCAACACAGGATTCAAGGATTCTCAACAAGTTAAAAAGCCAAGTATAGCTAAAGAACTATGAATATGAAAGTTAAAAATAAACTATTAAAAAACAAACCTGGTTAAAAAAAAGCATGAGTTAAAAATAGTTGAAAAAAGCACATTTAAAAACTGCAAGATACAAATACTGAACATCTCATTAAAAATCCTGTCTGCTGCAACCAGTCAAAAATCGAACACCTGACTGAATAAAAAAGGGTGTAGTCACATCTTGTAGCACCTTTGAGACTAACCGAAAGGTGTTAACAGTGTGAGCTTTCATAGACTAAAGTCCACTTCCTCAGAAGTAGACTTTAGTCTACAAAAGCTCATGCTGCCAACTTCTTTCTTTCAGTTAGTCTCAAAGGTGCTACAAGATGTCTCTACATACTGATTCTACAGACTAACACGACTATATCGTTGAATAAAAAGGGTCTCTTCCTGCCCATTAGGCAACAAATAGTAGTTGCTTTGATGGCAAAACAGGCCAAGGCTACTGAGTAGTCAACAAGATTTTGAGAAGACCACTGGAAGCATCCTCACCTGCCCTTCCCAGCCTCCAGCCTTTTGCTGCCTCAGAAGGAAATCTTCTGCCAGGGCCACAGCCTGGGCACAGGACTCAGGAGCATGCTCCCTGAGCCACTTCTGCATATCCAGTGGAAGGATGGCCAGGAACTGCTCCAGAGTCACCAGCTCCAGCATCTGCTCCTTTGTGTGCCTCTCTGGCACCAGCCACTGCCGACAGAGTTCTCGGAGCTTCCTGCATAAATTTTGGGGTCCATCAGCCTCTAGATAGCTCAGCGTCCGAAAATGCTGCCGCTGCAACTCCAATCCAACAGCATCTTTCCCTGGGAGTCCTTCTTTTGCTTTCCCAGTATGTGTGGCATCGCAATGGCTTTCATCATCCTCTGTTGCTCCCTCAACAATAGGAGCCTCATTTGAGAAAACCCACAAACCTCTAGGCCACTTGTTGGCCTCAGACACTCCCTGGGAAGGCACTTGAGGCCTCTTACGGTCACTTTGTTGAATGGTTTTCCTTGTCAAATGAGGAGGTTGTAGGGTCCTCAGAAACTCTTCCAATTGAGCATCCCAGTTACTGGGTGGCTCTTCCTCTGGTTCCTCTTTGACTGTTTGTCCTTCTTCTCCTCTTCTTCCCATTTTTTGGACAGTTGTTCCTTCTTTGACCTCTTCTGCTTCAGGACCTACTGAATCCTGCTCCTCCATTTTTATTTCTGGATCCAGAATGCCAGTGGTACCTGTTTCTTGTACTGATGCCATTTCCTTCCAGAGAAGTCAGCTTTGTAGTGTGTCTCTCCCCTCTGTTTTCTAGTACCAGTCCTCAAGGGACGCCATAGCCCTGAAGCTACATCCTTCACATTCCCTTGATAAAGTCAGCCCAGCCAGTTATACTCTTCTTCAAGTAATGCAGCAAAATATCCAGGGCTTGGTACATCCAGTGGGAGCCAGGCATTCCTCGGGGTGACTCTACAGCCTTCTAATCCTAAGAGAAAAACAGACAGGAGGTTTAAAATTATTGATAATCTCTTCAGGGTGGGCAAATAAGAAACGGACAACACACATACACCCATGTGGGGCACATTGGTCCTCCTGACCCAACTGGAAGTGATGTCATATCACCTCCTGTTTCATTTTCAAACCATTTACATTTGAGACTGAGATAATGACTTGCCCAAGGTCATCTAATGGATTTCCATGGCTGAGAGGGGATTTGAATTTTGGTCTCCAGAGTTGTAGTCCAATGCTCAAACCACAATGCCACATTGGCTCTCTTCTCACTAAATCTCAAGGCAGTAAATTTTACAATTCAACAGTGCACTGACTGAAAAGCTCAGAGCCTACATTTTATTCAAAATCACGATATGCAAAACTAAGACATCTTGGAACTGTAGAATCGAAAATTACCCCAAACGAGATAAAACAGGACAAAAGAATGGGATAAGATGTAACTTGCTGAAATAATAAATGCAACAACTCACTCTCCTTAAACAGGCACTAAGGCCAAATCTACACTATAGAAATAATGCAGTTTGACACCACTTTAAGGGCTGTACCTGAATCCTAAGGAAACCTGAGATTTGTTGTCTTACAAGGTCCTTGGCCTTCTCTGCCAAAGAGCGCTCGTGCTTCATAAAACTACAAATCCCAGGATTCTGTTGATGGAGCAATGGCAGTTAAAATGGTGTCAAGCTGAATTATTTCTACAGTCTAGCTGCACCCCAAAACAGCAAAACCAGTAATCGAGTAAATAAAAAGAAATCCAATCCTTTTTCAGGTCACCCCAAATTCACTGAGCCCAGTCAAAGAAAAGTCTCCACTATTTGGGGCATCTTATTCTAGGAAACTCCCTTATGGCTCTCAGGATTCAAGCAAAGAAAGTATTTTCCTGCTAATTTCCCTTGCATGAAATAATAACTAGTATTAGGTATCAAATTGGACTAACTGCCCTGACTCAATGCTAGGGAATTCTGGGAACTGTTGTTTTGCGAGATATTGAGCATCTTCTGTCAGAGACTTCTGGTGCCACAGTAAACTACAAATCCCAGAATTCCACACCAAGTAGCCATGGCAGTCAAAGCAGTGTTGACCTGGATTAACTTCAAGCTATAGAATCCTGGGATTTGTGGTTTTTGTGAGACATTTAGCCGTTTTCTGTCAGTGAGCTCTGGTGCCAGAGCAAACTACAAATCCCAGGATCCCACAGCAATGAGCCATGGCAGTTTTTAAGCGCTGTCAGAATGCCATGGGCTCCATCCTATAAAATACAGGGATTAGTAGTCTGTAGTGTGGCACCAGAGCTCTCTGACAGGAGAGGCTCGAGGTCTCACAAAACTACAAATCCCAGGATCCCACAGCATTGAGCCATGGCAGTGAAAGAGGTGTCAAACTGCATTATTTCTGCAGTGCAGATCATGCAGCCTTGAGCTTCAAGGGTAGAAAGTCTATTGCTGCTGTTGTTCCTTGCATTCCAATAGCATGAAACTTGCTAATATTCCTCCTTCCCCTTCACCTTCTTCTTCCAAGCTCTCCTTCCACTGAGCCTTGAGGCTTGGGCTTCTAGGGTCTCCTCCATCTTCTGCTCCAGAATTCAAAACACAACTCAACCCACACTCCAGCAATAGGAAGAAACCGGAAGGAAGCTTTGACTCCGCCATTTTCCCCTGGCTGGACGCTCTAGGATCCCCCCTCTGTGCCTTTAACCCCCTTTAGGACAATGGCTGTAGCTGAATGGGAGCTTTTCTCCGCCATTTTGTCCATAGCTGGAGGTCTCGGCTGGTCTAGGATTCCCTCTCTATGGCTTTAACCCCCTTCAACAATAGCAGTGACTGAAAGGGAGTGAGAAGCTTTTGGCCGCCATTTTGTCCTGGCTGGAGGTCTCGGCCGCTCTAGGATTGCCCCCTCTATGGCTTTAACCCATTCAGGACAAGAGCAGTGTCTGTGTAGCATGAGGTATTGGTTGCCATGGAACCAGGTTGACCAGATTATGCCCTCCTCACTGCAAAGGAGGACAACAAGGCACCACAAAATGGAGGCCATGCAACAAAATAAAAGCTGAAAACCATTCAGAAATAGAAACCCATGCTTCTCAGTCATGCTCAAAATGGAGGACATTCAAGAAAAGTGTGGGACATTAAATAAAAGCTAAAAACACTCACTAAAAGCTAAGAACACAAATACAAATCCATGCTTCTCCACTACCATGAGGGCCAAGAGCTCCCTCTGGTTTTCAATCTGGCAACCCTAGGCAGAACAAGACTTGTTCAAGTGACTTGTCCGAAATTTGCTATTGCTGTTGTGTGCTTTCAAGTCGTTTCTGACTTACGGTGCCCCATCATGTTTTCTTGGCAAGATTTTGTCAAGAGATTTGCCATGGCCTTCCCCTGAGGCTGAGAGTGTGTGACTTGTCATCCAGTGGATTTCCATGGATGAGTTGGGGTTTGAACCCTGGTCAAAGTCCAACACTCAAACGGCTATGCCATACTGGATTTCTGGAACACGTGTCTGGAATACATCATCCCACAAAATCCCCCTTCCACCCTTCATATGCAAGCTGAGGTCAAAAGAAGAAACTTGGAGAGGATCAGCATAATAGTGAGAATGGGCCTTCTCACAACACTCTGCCCAGGCTAGCATGAGTTCTTGGAAGCCAGGATGACAAACTGAGGCTGTCATACTTTGGCCACATCATGAGAAGACATGAATCACTAGAAAAGATAATAATGCTAGGAAAAGTGGAAGGTAGTAGAAATAGAGGAAGACCACAAAATGGTTGGATAGACTCAATCAGGGAGGCCACAGGCCTGAAACTGCAAGACCTGAGCAGAACAGCAGAGGACAGATGGACTTGGAGATGTCTCATCCACAGGACATTGAATTTGAAACTGTAGTTCTTTCAGCTTCCAAGCTTCCCTTTCTTTACCCCAAAGCACTAATTCAAGAATTACTAGCTGAACCACATATACAAGACTGAATCAGTGAAGAAATTCAAGAATTGTGAGTATGGTTCAACTAAAGCAATGACTCTCAAGAGTCTTTACCCTTGGGATTCCCTTTACAGCTACATGTGGACATCACACCCTCCCCCAATGCGCGACACAATATACAAATGAAAATATTTTGTTTACTTGGTGTATTTTTGTTCAGGCATTTGTATATATTCCTATTTTAATATTTTATAAAGAAATCACTGTCCTCCTCTTTCAGGCAGAGGCACCAAGTACCCTCCCTTGCCTTTCTCTTCCCCTCCAGGACAGAAAAAGTTTGGGATGTGGAGGAGAAAAGATTTCACACTATGGACATAATCCTGCATGGCTCAGAGGTCTAGGATGTTTCAGCATAGCCATTTTTCAGTGTGTCCAGTTCAGTATGGCCATTTTAGTGCAGTCGTTTCAGTACATAGAATGCTGAAATTTCAGACAATCTGTTCAAACACTAACCCTAACTTTAAACTCTGGGCCTGGCACCCTAACTCTAACCCTTACAGAGCATCAAGAAAAAGTCCTAACGCCAGCATGGGCACACTAACCCTCTGACCCTACCCCCAAATGGTTTCAATGCATTCATTGCAGCCTGAGGATGTGAATAATGTGATGATCATATGGGGAAGAAATGAGTCCAATGTAATAAGTCTGGGACAATTCGGTGTGCCATGCTGAGGGGGCAAAGAAGTGACACTTCAGCGCACTGCACTAAAATGGCCACACTGAAATGGCCAAGCCGCAATATCCGAGCTGGAATGGCCACACTGACACATCCCTTTCTATGACTCAGCATAGCATCACAGCTCTGCATACACTATGCTGAACCATTTACAACCCTGCCCCACACCTATCATAGTGTGAAACCCCACCTCAGTGGATTGGTGAATCTGCCATGGGTGGTCACTATTGTAGTGTGGTTTCAAGTCATTTCCTACTTATGGCAACTATAAGGCAGACCTACCATGGGGTATTCTTGGCAAGATTTGTTCAAAGGAGGTTTGCCATTTCCTTCCCCCGAGGCTGAGAGCATGCAACTTGCACAAGGTCAACCAGTGGGTTTCTTGGCCAAGTGGGGCTCAAACCCAGATCTCCATAGTCACTGTCCAATTTATTCATCCACTTATCTATGGAATTGATAGCCTGTATTTCTCCCAAAAAGGGTTTCAAGGCGGCACCAGCACTCAAACCATTTCACCACACTGATTCTCTTGGGTTTCAGTTAGTAGCCCCAAAACAGATTCAGCATCTTGGGTAGATACTTTAAAATTCAGACTAAAACCGAGAGCATATTTGCCACCCTATAGATATGAGAAACAACATATATGTGCATCTCTGGTCAGACCTGAAGGGCCTGGCTCAAGCCTCCTCTGCTAGGTCACAGGTTGGCCTCTGAGACGTCCTTCAAGGAAACTTACTAGAAAACATCATCTATGGCCTCATGTGTCAGTGCCGAGTCCCATCTTCATCATTTTAGGCTCTGGAGAAAATGATATTACAGGTAGGGAAGTTGTTTAAATCTGTGGTGAAGAATGTGCAGCTGACCAGATGGTGTTGGACTGCAAAGCATATGCAGTTTTTCTATTAACTAAACAATGTTTATTTGGAGACATCAATTTATACAGAGTCTGGCAGAAGATAGAATAGTCAGTTTAATTTCTAAAGGAAAAGGATGGTCAACAGATTATGAGGGACAAATGGACAAAGTTTCCATTTTTCTAAGTTTTTGTAAGAATTGAGATCTAGTGTAACTTTTTCTCACAGCTTGAACATTTGTGCAGTTTCTCCCCTGCTTGGCTGCTTGCAGACACCATGAGATTGGGCCTTCTCACAACACTTTGCCCACAGTCCAAACACTGATAGGGCTGAACTTCTTTGTGGACACTCTCATGTGAAATTAGGTGGGAGCCATATCTGAATGTTTTCCCACAAACTGAGCATTCAAATGGTTTCTCCCCAGCATGTGTCTGCTTGCGTACAAGATTCGAACTCAGGCAATGGCTTCTTATGCACTCAGAACATTTCAATACCTTCTCTGCCTGGCCTGATAGTTGCCTGAAATTTTTCCCACACTGGGAACAGATACAGAATTCCTCCCCTACATGAATTTTCTGATGTCGTAGAAGAACAGAGTTTGAGGTGAAACTTTTCCCACAGTCTGAACAGATGTATGATTTTTGTGCTGAGTGAATTTTCATATGTTCAATAAGATTGTATCGCCTATCAAAAGTTCTCTCACAGTCTGAGCACTTATAGGGCTTCTTTCCTGTGTGAATTTTCTCATGCAATGCAAGATGGGAAGGCCACCTGAAGGTTTTGTCACAGTAGGAACATTTATATAGTTTCTTTCCTGGGTGGGACCTCTCATGAGATTTAAGTGTTGGGTTGTTTCTGACGTTTTCCTCCCAAGCTAAGGGCTTGTGCGATTTTTCCCCTTTATGGATTCTCTCATGAATTTTAAGTCCTCGTCTCTGGCTAAAGCTTTTTCCACAGTGGGAACATTTATGCTGCTTCTCCTTTGTATGGACTTTCTGGTGTGCAATGCATTGCAAACTGTTCCTGAAGGCTTTCCCACAGACTGAGCATTCAAATGGTTTCTCTTTGTGGGTCCATACATGTGCAATTAGATCTGAACTGACATCAAAGATTTTCCCACAAGCAAAACATACATATGAGTCTTTTGCAGCATGGGTCTTCTCATGTTCAGCAAGTTCTGATTTTTGACTAAAACTTTTTCCACAGTAGGAGCACACTGCTGTGTGGATTCTCTCATGTAATCTGAATTGTGAACTCCAGGTGAAACACTTCCCACAGTACGAACATTTATACGGTTTTTCACTTGTGTGGATTCTCTGGTGTATTTTGAGATATGAGCCATTTCTAAAGTTATTCCCACACACTGAACATTTATAGGACTTCTTAACTGTGCGTATTCTTTGTTGTTTAAGGTCTGATTTCGGACTGCACCTCTTCCTACGTTTTGAAAACATATAGGTTTTCTTTCCTGGCAACTGTTTGTCTTGTGGGTCACAGCCAAAGGTATTTCCACAGTGGGAACATTTATGTGGCTTCTGGCCTGTGTGGGTTCTCTCATTTTCTCCACAGTGGGAACACTTATACAGTTTCTCACCCACATGGGTTCTCTCATGTGTTAAAAGATTTGAGCTGCTACTGAAGCTTTGTCCACAGTGCCAACACTTGTATGGCTTCTCAGCTATATCAGGATCTTCGTGCATGATAACTTGAGAACTTTCATTGACATTTCCCCCAATTTCGCGGTATTTCACTTCACTCTGCTCATCCCAGATGGGGGGCTCACTGATACTTTCGCAAACACCACCTGATGAAACAAACTGATCCTCTACTTTCCCTTTACCATTTCTATTGGTTTTGTTTGCCCTCTGCCTGTTCTCATTATGTTCTCCTTGATACAGGAAATTGTTCCCTTTGCTGGCTTTCATGGATGTCATCAGTTGCTCCATTTCCTCAGTACTCTCAAGTAGTGGGTTTTGTTCCTCGCTTTTAGTCAGCTCTGTACCACCTACAAAAAATGGAGAAGAATCTAAGTACATCTCAGACATTGCAATCAAATTAGAGAATTCCATAGACTCTGCAGGCTATGTAGTTTGCCTCTGTCTTTGCAGTAACATTACTTGCTATTATAGATGTGTTATTTAAGAAACATCCTATCTCTCCCTTTTGGGGGAAAAAGAGTCAGGAATCTGGACTATCCTAGCAATCAGGAACAAGAAAGAATCAGCAAACCAGTTAAACGGTTGCTTGTGTGGGTTAGCATCTGGAGCTGATAAGAACATGGAAAGACAGATTTAGATTTCCACTAAGTCATGAGTGCCAAAGAGTGACCTTGGACCACTCACACTTTCTTTCCCTAAGGTGGTTCTTCTTCAAATAAAGTTAAGAAGGGCCCTGCACCATAACCTTTGCCGTAATGGGATTGGAGAAAAGGTAAGATATAAATGGAATAAATAAATAAAGCAAATAGTAGAGCTCCCTCTTTCCCTGTTCATGCTTAACTGCATTGCTTACTACAGACATGTTTCTGCAACTTAACACCAAAAGTTTCTCCAAAACCCTTTCCCCATCCTCCCAATGTTGGTACTGCTAAAAAAATCTTCAAGCTACACAGAGTACAAGGAGGGAAGGAGGCAGAGGAGATATAAAAGGACTGTGTAAAAAGAGGCTTCTCCTTGGAGGCTTTGTTAACTGAGGTATACCAGTATCAGGGTGGAGACAGGGGGCATGTGGGTTACCAAGGCTGCCAGTGCAGCCTGCACAACCAGCAGGATTCCTCATAGTGACCCCTGGCCTTCCCATGCTAAAATACTGTTCCAGAATGGCCAGGGGCCACCTAAGGTAGTATGTGATTATCCACAAGTGCCATATTGAGAAGGGTGGACATGTTTTAGGCTGCAAAATAGAGATTCTTAATAGATTAATTTGTTAAAAGCTGTAGGCAACAGTCTCATCTTCATTCAAGGGATATCAGAGCTTACCTAACTAAGAGAAACAAAGCTGAAGAAACAAGACATCAGAGATTCATTTCTTCACAGGGCCTATGGGCTGTGCTTTGCTTTGCAGGTCCCCAGAACTCTTCAAAAAGGTGTGAGACAGAGATAGAGGGGGGAAATCCTGTTTAAGAGGCCCAAGGGAGTAAATAGAAGAAAAGGCTGAACAAGTATGATGACAGAGACCACTGAAAAAGAAGGTAGAAGCTGAAAAGCCAAAGAAAAGAGAGAAGGCACCAGAGTGGGAGACCATGTTGTTTCTAACTCATGCAAGGCTGACATTTCTGACAGTATTAGATGAAGCACGTTGTGGAAAGACTTACCCAACAGATTATCATGCCCAGTAGGGTTGTGCTCTGTCTTTCTTAGAGGCTTCGTCCCACAAGCAGAACATACATATGAGTTTTTTGTAGTATAGGTCTTCCCATATTTAGAACGTTTTAATTTATTACAGAAACCTTTACCACAGGAGGAGCATACTGTTGTGTAGATTCTCTCATGATATTTGAGGTGTGATCTCCAGGTGAAACACTTCCCACAGTGCAAACACTTATACGGTTTCTCACCAGTGTGGAGTCTCTCATGTAATTTGAGATATGAGCCATTTCTAAAGCTCTTCCCACACACTGAACATCTAGAAGACTTTCCACTTGTGTGTGTTCTTTGATGTTTCACAAGGTCCGATCTCCAATGATAGCTTTTCCTGCGTTCTGCACGTGTATACGGCTTCTTTCCTGCCTGGAATTTATCTTCTGGGTTCAACCCAAAGAAATTTCCACAGTGTGAACACATATGTGACTTCTGGCCTGTCTGGGTTCTTTCACTTTCTCCACAGTAGGAACATTTATACAGTTTCTCATCCACATGGGTTCTCTCATGTGTTAAAAGGGCTGAGCTGCTACTGAAGCTTTGTTCACAGTGCCAACACTTGTATGGCTTCTCCTCTGCATCAAGACCTTCATGCATAATAAAGTGAGAGTTTTGACTAAAGTGCTCCCCACTTCTGTTGTATTTCATTTCATTCTCCTCATCCCAGGTAGGGGACTCACTGGTACTTCTGTAAACACCTTTTGATGAAACAAACTGACCCTCTACTTTCTCTTTGTCATTTCCGTTGGCTTTGTTTGCCCTCTGTTTGTTCTCCTGAGGCTCCCCATGACACAGGAAATTGTTCTCTTTGCCATTTTTTATGGATGTCATCCATTGCTCCGTTTCCTTGGTATTCTCATGTAGGGGGTTTTGTTCATCACTTCCAGTTAGCGCTGTACCTCCTGCTGGGAGAAAACAAAATGTAGAATAATCTAAATAGGACATAGACATATCAACCAGAGTACTCCATAGACTATGGAGGCTCTGTAGTTTATCTTTGTAGATGAGCTTTTAGGCTTTGTTGGATATATGTAATTGTCTTACAGATACTACCGGTCTAACTTTCCATCCATGAACTGCCCTGTCATAACCATTTTATAGTTTCATAGAAGAGTAAATAAAGTGTCATAGCTGGAAGTAAGTAAAGCACCAGTATCTGGTCACCTATTATTTGCTAGAATCCCTCTGGGCCCCATGTAGATCTAGAGTAGGGATGGGAAAAAAACCTCACAGTTTGTAGGTTACATGCAGTTCCCATGATGGGATCATAGTGGATTCGTTTTTTGTTTTGTTTTGTTGTATTTTTGGTGGCCATACAGACTAAGGCCAGTTTCTACCAATCCCACTCTAACACTCTGTACCCCCTCAAAAATGGCAGGAATTCCCTCCAAAATGGTCAAAGGTCTTCAAAAGATCCACCCTATTCATCTGGAACATAGCATGAATGATGGTGATAACAAAAATACCAACAACATTAATTTATAATGTTCTTTTCACCAAAGGGTGGAATATCAAGCATATATAATCAAGAACAAAACAATAAAACACAACACTATAATATACTTAAAACGGATAATAAAGGGACGTTGGTAGGAAGCATTTCAGGAATACTTGGGTTCTTAATAGATTTGTTTTAATTTGTTAAATGAGTCCCAGTCCTGGGAAAAGAGAGGGATACACACACACACACCCATAGTCTCATGTTCAGTCCCTGAAGGCCAGAACTTTCCAAAGAGAAACAAAGCTGGAGAAACCAGACCTCAAAGATTCATTTTTTCGCAGGGCCTATGAGCCGCTCCATTATATACAGTGGAGCCTCCGCATACGCTGCCTTTTTATAGGCGGCTTTGAGCACAGGCGCTCAAAACCGCCGGCGCACCATTGGAAACAATGGGGCTCGAGCATAGGCAGATTTTTTTTATACGCGGAGGGATCCGGAACGAATCCCTCGCATATAATAAGGTTCCACTGTACTTTGCTTTGCAGGGCACCCTAACTCTTCAAAAAAGACGTCAGACAGAAATTGGGAGGGGGTGCTGCCTATGAGGGCCAAGGGAGTGAGCAGAAGGAAAGGTTGAACAAGTATGATGATGGAGACCACTGAAAAAGAAAGTGGGAGAAGAGGAAAGTAAAAAGAGAGAGAGAGAGAGAGAGAGAGAGAGAGAGAGAAGGCACCAGGGTAGGAGGCCATGGGGTTTCTAACTCATGCAAAGCTAGCATTTCTGCTAGTGTTAAATGAACCAAGTCCTGAAGATACTTACCCAACACATTAACATTCCCATTATATTTGTGCTTTGCCTTTGTTAGAAGCTTCTTCTTTTTCATGTTTGTCTGAGCCTTCTTTGGCTTGGGGAGATTTGCAAACTCCTCTTTGGACATCTGGAGGAGAGGATCAAAATCAGATCATAACAATGATTATTACTGTATTACTACAAACAGTACTATTACAAATAGTTACTTGTCCAATCAAAAGAGAGAATTTCAAGGATTACAAACTTAACCTAGCAAGCTGCCTTCCATCAGGTCTCACTCTTTGTCCCTCTAGTGCAGTTTTTCCTACCTTGACTAACAGCTGCTCCTCAAGACCATAGGCAAAGGTGTGCCTTTTCCATCACTTTTTAAACTGGAGTTGCTAATCATAGAATCGTAGAGTTGGAAGAGACCACTAGGGCCAGCCAGTCCAACCCCCTGCCATGCAGGAAATCCAAATCAAAGCATACCCGACAGATGGCCATCCAGCCTCTGTTTAAAGACCTCCCAAGGAAGGAGACTCTATCACCCTCCAAGGGAGTTTGTTCCACTGTCGAACAGCCCTTACTGTCAGGAAGTTCCTCCTAATGTTGAGGTGGAATCTCTTTTCCTGGAGCTTGCATCCATTGTTCCGGGTTCTATTCTCTGGAGCAGCAGAGAACAAGCTTGCTCCTCCTCAATATGACATCCCTTCAAATATTTAATGACAGAAACCATCTTCTTCTGAATCAAAAAAGTGCTCCACCATGAGCAGTAGCCCATCCCAATGGTACAGTTATTCTGTTCAGTTGAAAAAGACTTGCTGAGGATTTGAACTCTAGATTTCTCATACCTTAAGGAATCTCTCTTCCTGTCTTCCATTAGATTTGAATCTATTGTCCTGTGTCCTAGTCTCTGGAGCAGCAGAAAACAGACTTGCTCCATCTTCAATATGACCCTTCAAATATTTAAACATGGCTATCATGTCCGCTTTTACCATTCTCTTCTCTTCCCGAGGCTAAACATAACCAGGTCCCTAAACTGCTCCTCATGGTACATGATTTCCAGAACTTTCACCATTTGGGTTGCCCTCCTATGAACACACTTGTTTGTCAATATCCTTCTTGAACTGTGATGCCCAGATTCCAGACGAGGCCTGACCAAAGCAGAATAATGGCATTATTACTTTCCTCAGTCTAGAGACACTATACTCCTATTGATTCAGCTTAGAATTGTATTGGGTTTTTTAGCTGCTGAATCACACTGTTGACTCATGTTCAGCTTGTGGTCCACTAAGATTCTTACATTCCTTTCATATGCACTGTTTTCAAGCCAGGTGTCACCCATCCTTTATCTGGACATTTCATTTTTACTGTCTAAGTGTAGTACTTTACATTTCTTCCTGTAAAAAAATTCATTTTGTTAGTTCTGGCCAAGCTTTCTAATCTCTTAAGGTCATTTTGAATTTTGATTCTGTCCTCTGGGGCATTTGCTACCCCTCCTAATTTAGCAGCATTTGGAAATTGGATAATATTCCATTCCCTCTATTCCATAATTCAAATCATTGATTAAGATGTTGAACAGCACTGGGCTCAGAACAAAACCCTACTGGTTCTACTGCAACCAGGCTTTTAGGAACTGACTGCAAGGACTCTGCAAAGATTTATAATAGTGTGGATTTGACTTTTAGTTATTTTCGTTCAATTCATTTTAATTCTATGGATAGTTTTGTATGTTTTCACTTACGTTTCTGCATGTGCTTTTATCTGTTAATTGTTTTAATTTTGGTAAGCTGCTTGCCATCCTAGTTTTGGGGAAGATACGCACAAAACTGAACAGACCAAATCCTCTGTACTTTAGATACACACATACTACCATCAGTGAGTGTCCTCACCAATTTTCTCCCAACCTCTTTCGTCCCAATCTCTGTACTGTTTTAAACACTATTATTTGTTGTGCATCATCTGAGGACCAAAAGCCTGCCTTAAAAAAAAAAAAAAAGTCAGATAACAAACAGTAGCAGTTTTGATGGCAAAATAGGTCAACAGGACTTTGGGAAGACCAACCAGAAGAACCCTTACCTGCCCTTCCCAGCCTGTAGCCCCTGGCTGCCTCAGAAGGAAGTCTTCTGCCAGGATCACAGCTTGGGCACAGGACTCAGGAGCATGTTCCCTGAGCCAGTTCTGCATATCCAGCGGCAGGGCAGCCAGGAACTGCTCCAGGGTCACTAGATCCAGCATCCGCTCCTTGGTGTGTCTCTCTGGCACCAGCCACTGCCGACAGAGCTCTTGCAGCTCCCTACATAGGTTTTGGGGCCTGTCGAACTTTTGGTAGCTCAATGTCCGAAAAAGCTGGCGCTGCATCTCCAACCCAACAGCATCTTTACCTGGGGTTCCTTCCTTCCTTGCCCCTGGAAGTCTGGGCTCCCAATAGCTTTCATCATCCTCTGTTGCTCCCTCAATGAGAGGGGGCTGATTTGGAGGGACCCACAATCCTCTGGGCCACTTGTTGGCCTCAGACACTCCCTGGCCAGACACCTGAGGACTCTTTGAGTCAGGCTGTTGCAGGGCTTCCCCTGCCGAACGCGTCCTCAAAAACTCTTCGAAATGAGCATGCCAGGTTCTGGACGGCTCTTCCTCTGAGTCCTGCTTCATCCTTTGTCCTCCTTCTCCTCCACTGCTTCCTGTTTCTGTCAAAGTGGCTCCTTCCTTGACCTCTTCTACTTTGGGACCTGTTAAATCCACCTCCTCCATTTTTATTTCTGGATCCGGACAGTAAGTGGCCCTTGTTTCTTGTACTGCAGCCCTTTCCTTCCAAAGAAATCAGCTCTGCTGTGCTTCTCCCTCCTTTGATTTTCAGCCCCAGTCCTTGAGGGACACCACAGCCCTGATATTATGTCCTTCACGTTCCCTTGATGGTCAACTCATCCAGGGACACCTTTCTCCAAGTAAGGCAGCAAAGTATCCAGGGCTTAGTACAACCAGTGAGAGCCAGCCATTGCTCAGGGAGACCCCCCTGCCTACTGCTCCTAAGAGAAAAACAGACAGGAGGTCAAATGGAAGACTAAAATGACTGAGGATCTCTTACTCAAGGGTGGGACCAACCCTCCTCCCATGGGGGCCACACTGGTCCTCCTGACCTCCCTCAAAGGGATGCCACATCACCTCTTCTTCATTGCCAACCCATTTGGAGCGAGGTTTCCAGGGGGGGCTTTGTGAAGTGGGTTATGAGGGCAAAGCCACCACATTCTTGATCCAAAGGGAAGTGATGTCACATCACTTCCTGTTTCACGGTAAAAAAAACCCTGAATTTTAACCACATTTGGAGGCATTGAGGGTCTGCCACTTTCTTAGTCCATGCTCTCAATGAGTGCAATGAACCCTTCAAGAAGTGGAGGTGTTCCACTCTCAGGAAGCATTCCCAGCCATGCACTGTACTCAGTCTCCTAGGCTGCCTTGAGAAGGGGCCCCAGGGGAGCATCGGGGGGCACACAGTTAAAAGAACTGACCCCAAAGCCTGCGTCGACTATCGGCCCCCAGCCTGCCTTTAGCCCTGGCTGCTGGGGTTTCCTTTACTTCCTCCTTTATGTCCTCCATGACACGCGCCTGGGTTTCTTTGGCCCCAGAGCTCCCGGCAGAGGCAGCGGAGTCCTAGGCTCCTGGAGTCGGAGGAGAGCCCCTCAAGGGCCCCCAGTCCCCCCTTCTTCTGCCAGGCAGGGACCCACATCAAAGCATCCCATGGGCAGATGGACCCCCAGCCTCTGCCTAAAGGCCTCCGGGGAAGAGACCCCACACACCTCTCTCCTCCGGGCTTCCAGGAGCTCCTCCGCCGCCATCGGCCCCAGGCTCCACCAACGCAAGTCCCCCGCCGGAAGAGGAGGAGGAGGCCGGAAGGAAGCCCTGCCCGCCCTTTTCCCTCGGCGGGAGGCGCCTCCTGCCGCTCTAGGCCGCCCCTCTATGGCCTTAACCCCTTCTTAATCTTTGCCGCAGCAGCAGCAGCAGCAGCAGCAATGGCTCAAAGGCAGCAAGGAGCCCGGAGTCCTCTCCGCAGCCTCTTTCCCAGGACAACGAGCATCGCCATCAGCATCATCCCTTCTTCCTCCGCCTCCTTTTCTTTCTCTTTCTGCTCTTCTTCTCTTCCTCTTCTGCTTTTCTGTCTTTTCTTCTCTTTCTCTTCTTTTTCCTTCTTTCCCCCTCTTCTGTTTTTTTTTCTTGTCTTCTGCTTTTATTCTTCTGTCCCTCTTTCTTTTTTCTTCTCTTCAGCCTTTCCTTTTACTTCTTTCCTTCCTCCCTCTACTTCTCCTTTCTCCTTCTCCTTCTCCTTCTCTTCCTCTCATAGAGAGATCTTGTGGCACCTTTGAGACTCACTGAAAGAAAGAAATTGGCAGCACAAGCTTTTTGCCAGGGACAAAATGTGGAACAAATTCGAGACCAAACTGTAGGACAAAACTCGGCCCAAAATGTAGGGCATTTAAGAAAAAGGGAGGACCTTACATGCCCTACACTTTGGTCTTGAATTTGTCCTACATTTTGTCCCTGGTAATAGTGGACAATTACGGCAACCCTACTTCTGATGCATATTAGAATCATAGAATCGTAGAGTTGGAAGAGACACTTGATCTCCACTGAACATTTTAGAGCCAGATATTTGACTCAAGTGGCTACTTTAAGACTTGCCTTGACTGAGCTACGACTTCAAGCAATGCCTTCTGCAGTTCTAGATGGACACTACAACAAAGTGCCTTTTGAGAACAGACTCTGCATCTGCAGCCAGCCTCAGGCGGAGGATACTGTTCATTGCTTGTTGATTTGTCCATTGTAGAGCGACCCTAGAAAGAAACTTTAACAGCCTTGCTGACAAACAAAAGTGGGAGCTCTACTGTTGATTCGGTCCAATTCCTTTTGAGTGACACCAACGACAGTGTAACCGACAGAGTGGTCTTTTTGACACGGCTGCAAAAAAGATTAGAAAGAGAGAGTTAAATTAAATTGCCATAAATTGCCATGAAGCGCCAAATACTAATTAGATTTTGTGATTTTATTGTATATGTTTACTAATACTCAGGAAAGATATCTCTTTTTCCTTTTCTCCTTTTTAACAGTTAACCATTTTAACTGCACACCAAATGTTGGGACATTTTTGTCCTTTGTATTCTGTGCCTTCAGTTTGGTGTCCTGGTGTGATGAGTGTGGGGACTAGGAGCCAAAACACACGGCAGAAATAACCCAGTCTGAGACCACTTTAACTTTCCTGGCTCAGGCAACCCAAGCAGAGCAGTTAAGCAGGTTTCAAACTGGATTATTTCTGCAATGGGTTTTGTCCCTAGGTATTTGGAGACCAGAGTTCAATTCCCTGCTTAGCCATGGAAACCCTGAGTGATCTTGCATGAGCCACACACTCTCAGGCCCAGAAAACCCCATGATAGAGCCACATAAATCAGAAACAACTTGAAGGCACACAACAACAAAACGGCGATTCCCTTCAGTTTGGGACTTGGAACTGGAAAAAATTCATTTTTTAAAATCTCAAGGGGGAGAACAGTCAAGTAATACATGCAAAGTCTTTAGATGCCACAATCTTCATTGTCTTTACTTTAAAAAAAATTCTGTGCACTGGGCTCAATTGAAGCTTCCTAATAACATGTAACATAAATGACTCTGATTCTAACCTCATTTTGAAATGTGTTTGCATCAAAACAAAGGCATGCTGCTGTTTAGTATTTGCTCTTGCAAAAAAGAAATATTTTTAACAATTTTCTCCATGCTGACAGAGTCTTAGAACTCAGTGCCATAACGGAAACCTAAAGAATCCTGGGATTTGTATTTAGAATTCTGAGTAAGAGAGCGCAATTTGCTCAGCAGACTACAATTCCCAGGGCTCTGTAGGATGCTGCCATGGCAAATAAAAGCAGAATTAAAGTGCTATAATTGTATAATGTCAAAGAGACCCTCTAAAGGATAAATGTCACAGTTCTGTGGCTTCGATGCTTCTTTCCTTTGTGGAAAGTCTAGAAATTTAGGTTAAAAAACTGATCCAAAAAACCTGAGTCAACTTATTCATGGGTCAATGTAAGTACTATATTTTAAGTCACATGTGTGTGTGTGTGTGTGTGCGCACACGCGCACATGCGCGTGCATATGCCCTGGAAGCATTGACTCCCCTTCTTCTCTCTCATTCATCCAGCCTTTATTATGAGTACAAATAGTTATGCCTGCTGGAATTTTGTAAGTTCCTTGGCACTGTTTTCCTTTGCTTCGTCATTTACATCCTTCATTACATGCCCCGAAGTTTTAACCCTCACCTTATCCACAGGTCATATCAAAATCCATAACTATGACCTCAAAACCTGCCCTCAACTTACGCATGAGATCGATTTATCGTCGAGTATATATGGTAAAAAAGTATACAAAGCCTGAGTGGATCTGAAAAACAAGCAAATAATGAAGATGCAGGCAACAGAGTAAATAAAACTTTTTATCAATAGCTTGTCATGTATGCCACAGAGTCCTGGCCATACTATCAAGTTGTAAAGTTAGAGAACTGAATACAGTCGGCCTTCCTTATCCATGGATTCAAGCATCCACAGCTTGAAAATATTCCAAAAAAGTATAAATTCCAAATAGCAAACCTTGATTTTCCATTTTATATAAGGAACACCATTTTTCTCTGCCATTATATTTAATGGGACTTGAGCATTCACGGACTTTGTTTTCCATGGGGGATCCTGGAACCAAACCCCAGCGTATAACAAGGTCTTGCTGTAATTAGGTGTCTCCAAGGAAATTCTGGATCAGCTGATAAGCACAGTATTTGATTCCAAAAAGTTACTCCATTCAGCAAGACTTCATAAACAGAGAGGAGGAGCTCTGCTTAGCACTTTCTAGTCTGATGGGAACATCAGGGGGAAAGTAAGAGCTCAGAAAAGCCACTCCTTTGGAATACAATTCCCAGAATCCTCCTGTCAGCACAGATAGTGGCCATACTCAGTGAGGGATTCTCAGACTTGTAATCCAAAAAATTAACTTTTTCCTTATAGACAAAGGACACAGTGACAAACATACTTAGCCACCTCTGTTTCATAAGAGATTTGAGATTGACTGGTTATAAACTCAGACAACACAAGTGTCAATAAAATAAATTAAAAACAAGCAAATAAACAAACTTGAAATTAGGAATGTGATTTGATTTACAAGCATATATATGGGATCAGACTCTGAACATCATGTCTTAAGTAATTAGCCATAATCAGATCTGTAACATGTCTTGAATGTCAACAGTGTATGGTGACTATGTTTTTGATATTGCTAGATAGTTCATAATTTCAAAAATCTGTCTCAAATATATGCCAGAAAACATTTTTCTTAATTCTTGAAAAAGCAACACTGCAGAGTAACCCATGGCATTTGTCATTTTCGGAAACCTCTATTTCAGCCTAATTGGTAAGCAGTTTCAATTGCCTTGTTTTTTTATTAAAATGAACGTACTGTGCGGTTATATTTTGGAAACTATGAAGGGCTACCAAATCTGTGTTGCATTACATTATATTTTAATCATAATGGCAAACACACAGCTGTGGTCATGGAATAATTCCTGTGCAGCTAAGCACTGTGTGCCTGTATTCTCATATACAAAACCTTGCTCTCATTTAAGGTAGCATATTTGGAGTTGTAAATATTCTCAGTATAACAGACAGTTTATGGCTAGCAACAAGCAAAGACAGAAATCACCTTTTCAGAGAAACCTTGGCCAAAGGCAGAATTTTTCAGAAACTATTATAACAAAATTACCCAGTGTGAGATGGTCCCCCTCCTGAACAACCAAACCCCTTCGAGTTGTTTCTGACTTAAGGTGACCCTATCCACAGGGTTATATTGGCAAGATTTGTTCAGAGGAGGTTTGCCTTTGCCTTCTTTTGAGGTAGAGAGTGTGAACTGCCCAAGGTCACCCAGTGGGTTTCCATGGTCAACCAGGGATTTAAACCCTGGTCTCCCAGAGCCCTAGTCCAACACTCAAACCAGCACACCACACTTTCTCTTAATTATAATACTATGAATCCATTTGAACTACCATGGCAATAGCCCAATGAATCCTGGGATTTGTAATTTGCATGCACTCTCAGCCTCCGGGGAAGGCAAAGGCAAACAAATCACTGAACAAATCTTGCCAAGAAAATCCTGCCAATTGGTGACCCTAAGGTGAAAACAACTTGGAGGCAAACAACACATTGCATTTGAGCTTCCCTGGCTGAAAATTCTACCCTTTCCTAAACTGTAAATCTATGGATTTCATAGGATGCAGCCACAGCAGTTAAAGTACAATCACAATGCTATGATTGTGTGGTGTAAATGGGCACAAGAAGAACAAAAATGAATGGTGTTTTTTTAATGCAGTCACATTTTAAATGCTGTTATTTTGTTGACTTTGTGTTTCTCAAACGGAACTGTGTTTTGAAACTTGAAGTAGTGAAGAAGCCCTGTTCTGCTTCAGAAGAACCAAGTGTTCATAGACGTCATCCAGCAAGGAACGTCTTTCGACAGTCATGACGTTCCCATCTCTACAGAAGAGGTGTGTCGCCGCAGCACTTGAAGGCATGCCTGTGTTGTACTTCAAAAAACTCTGCTGGATACTTGGAAAGGCAAGCAGGGATGACAGCTCCCTGCTGGGCATCTTCAGGTACTTTGAGATTTCCTCCTCAACAGGGTCCACTACTGATTTCCCTTGTTGGGGCCTGATGTCGAAAAAGTCAAGTAAACCACTGTCCCTTTCCTGGTCTTCCTCTGAGTTCCCTTCAGTCATCTCAGTGACTGCACCCTTGAGTTCAGCTTTCAACAAGGCCTCCGCAGCTGACCTAGAAGAAAGGGAATGGGTCGATTCAAGTGAGGGCACCAAAGGAAGTACTTTTTCATTCACAATTTGTTAGCTCCCGGGATGTTTACAAAGAATTCACACTGCTCATTTTAATAAAAAATAATTCAGAGACATAGCCATATTAGTCTGGAAAATTTGCAAAGGGGAAAGGGAATATTAAACTCCACAACAGCCACAAAGAGACACAGAAAGGTGTATGGTTAACTTACACTAGCATATGCCACCAACTGGATGCCAGCTGGTAAGAATCACAAGGGTGACTATCACCGGGGGGGGGGGGGGGGCGCAATCAATTACACTGGTATTCGTAGAAGGTGGCAGCAGCCTAGATAACCATAAGAGTGCTTTCACAGGTGGTTTCCACAAGTGGAACAAGAGTCTCATACAGGTAACACAAGTCTTCCTAGGACAATTAATCCTAGGCCCCACACAGTGGTGGTAGCAGGTGGATTAAGTAGAGCCTCATTTTACATTTGCGGATAGCAGGTGGGATAAATTATGGTCCACCTCACGTATGTTGTTGGAATATAGCTCCTAGCATTCCACACCATTGGCTACACTGGCTGGGGTTGTTCTGGCAATAGCAGTCTAAAAACATGTGATGGGCCACCCGATTCTCACCCTTAGACTCAAACTGGCCACTGTGAGAAGAAAAAGAAGGCTGGATTTCTTGCATCCACCCCCACCTTGGGCTGCTCCATCTGAAGGATTTCTTACTTTCTTACCTTTCAGTCTGGGCAGAATCCAACCAGTCTACTTTGAAACGAGGGTGTAAGCAGGCTGCCAGGAGAAGCTCCTTGTCTTCCCAAATACCTGCAAATCGTTTCCTTAGGGCTTCCCGCACACCCCTCAAGAGTGGAAGACAGTGAGTGTAGGGTACAGGTTTATTTTCTAGCCTTTGTAACTTGCGGTCCAGACTATGTAGAGTTGGCAGCAGATACCCCATGAACATGCCATTCTCCCGCTGTAGGATATCAAGAGACAGTGCTAGTGGCCCCATGATCTCAGTGTACTCCTGTAACACTAGACACTCATCATCTGTGATCCTGGCCAAGGAACACCTGTCCATTATGGCATCCACTTTTAGTGGCACAGTACAGAGGAGCTTGTTTAACTGCATCAGTGCCTCAAAAATGGCCTTCCACCCGGTCTTGTCTGGTACTGTCAAATACATACCGCATTGTTCATAGATGTACGCTGCAATTTGCACTGAGTTGTTCTGCTTTGACCACAGCTTTCTGCACTTTCTCATCAAGGTACAAAAATGTTTCTGGAAAGAACTAAGGGAGCTACATTGGGAGGAGTCAGAAATCATGGCTTCTACATCATGTGTTGCTACCAGGTTAAGGGTGTAGCTGGCACACCTCTGGTGGGGTGGCAACTTGGAATTCAACTCTGGTGCATCTTCCTCTGCCTGGTTACCTGTGTCCAGGATCTCAGAAATAGGAACAAACTCCATCTCAGACTTGTCCTGGTTGGCACCATTATTATCATCCACAATGCTGCCTGCAGCATCTGCAAGTTCTTTGGCCCTCAATACTTGGAATGCTTTCACAAAGCTGGAGCCATTGTCTGTGGTCATGCACACAACTTTGTCATGAATCCCATACTGCACATGAATATCACGCAGGGCTTTTACAAGGACACTGTATGTGAGACATCCTTTGAGATGCTTGAATGCCAAGGCCCCAAACTCCCGCTTTAGAGTTGTTGTGCTGATCCAATGTGCTGTGACCCCTAAGAAGTTCCTCTTGCCATCAGTCCAGCAATCAGCAGTGGTCGCCACATGGGATACAGCGCCCATCCGGCTCACAAAGCTTTCCCTCATGCTGGCCGCCCTCTTCTCAATTCTGTCCCTCAGGGTATTAGCACACATAATGGTGAGGTCCTTTGGAAGACCAAGGCAAACCAGTGCAAGGAAGGTAGGTTTGTGCACATTCTGAAGTGGCACAGTCTCCTCCACAATGTAATTCATGAGTGTCCTATCAAGAATCTTCTGAGTGACATTCTGTTTGATACATCTCCTGCTCCTCACAGGGGGACCATCAGAATCAGCATCATTGTCCTCACTGTCGTCATCAAAAGCCATGGGTTCTTCTGAGGATACAGATCTCTTACTTCTTGTGATTTCAAGAATTGCATTCAGCTTATCAGGATGTGCCTTCTGAGGAGGGAAGAGAGGAGAAAGGGGAAGTGAATTGTGAAAGAAAACTGAAAAAGTACTTCAAAAATTTTAAACACACAAAAGGGACAGTGTATGATGATGTCCTATCAGTCACTATCATCCTTCATTCTTTGCTGTGAGCAAAGCGCAGCCTCAGGAGCATGTGTGGCCCCTAGAAGGTATAGTTGTGGCCCATGAGCTCTAGAGTACTTGGACCACCCTTTTATTTGGCCATGAAAAGTGTGAATCACTTTCAGAAGAGGCAATACATATTTTAAATAGGTTTCAGGGCTGCTGCGGTACCATATAACATTTATTTTTTAAATCTTGGAGCATCTAGCCCTTTCCTTTCCAAGCCTCATTTTTTTGGCACTTTTCGCACTTTGTGCAGACCCAAGAGGATGCTGGGGCAGAATATATGCTCCCCAATTTTTTGCACTTCCCCTCTTTGCCCCATCATCCATCCAGAGGGAGAGATGGGCAGACCAGCTCCATCAGGCCTTGGCTGAAAAAGAAGAAGGCCCTCTCTCTATCCACCATCATCCAGAGGGAGAGAAGGACAGGTCAGCTCCATCAGGCCTTGCTTGAAAAAGAAGGCAGCCCTCCCTCCACCATCATCCAGGGGGCAAGTGGGGCAGGCCAGCTCCTAATGAGTAAGAAGAACAGCCCTCCCTACAGTCCATCTACCTTGGTTCAGGCTTCAGAGGGAGAGAAGATCTGCTAGATTTTCCCCCTTCCCCACTGCCATTCACTTCTCTTTTTGTGTCTTGTCTTTTTAGGTTGTAAGCCTGAGGGCAGGGAAATGTCAAATTAACTATTTGTAAGCCGCTCTGAGAGCCTTTTGGCTGAAGAGCGGGGTATACATAACTAAATAAATTTGTCATATAATAAGCAAAGCAAAAAACTAGTGGGAGTAACAACATGGCCAGCACTCACCTTTAAATGCTGCTTCACACTGGATGCAGAACTAACCCTTGACCTCATCCTTTTGATCAATGGTAGGCAATATCTGCACTGCACAATCACGTTTTTTCCCTTCTGGCTCACAAACAAAACAGCTTCCTCAAAGCCAAGCCAGGGCACTTGCTGTTGGGGGACTGCTGTCTTCATCAGCTGCTGCACTGTATTTTTACTGGGAGAGCCCTGCTCATATTTTGGCTGTGCCTGCTCATCAGTCAATTCTGTCTCACTGGCGGATCCCTCCATCACAGCAGCCTTAGCCACAGCAGTCTTGCCTGCAAAGAGAGAGAGAGAGAGAGATTAATTTATTTATTCCCTCTGCTTTATTAGAGGGTCACTTCAAGGGAATCCTTTATAAGGAACAAGTTTGCCCTTGTGGAGTGGGTTCTGCAGAGTCTCTATCTCATCTATACTTTGGTCAGACCTCGCCTGGAATACTGTGTTCAGTTTTGGTCACAACAATTGAAGGAAGATGTTGACAATCTGAAGCATGTCCAGAGGAGGGCAACCAAAATGGTGAAAGGTCTGGAAACTATGCCCTATGAAGAGCAGCTTAGGCAGCTGTGAATATTTAGCCTGGAGAAGAGACGGTTAAGGGGTGACATGATAGCCATGTTTAAATATTTGAAAGGATGTCATATTGAGGATGGAGCAAGCTTAGAGAATAGGACACAGAGCAATAGACTCAAGATTGAGATTAATTTCACCTTTACTAATTATGTTCCTAGGCAGGTCTGTCAGCAGGTACCTGGTGCACTTACTAGGAGTTCTGAGAAAAGTATAACAGAATTGGTGGCTAAGTTCTTCTTCTCTGCTGCTAAAATTCTGAAGACTATGATATGTGTACTTGTGTAACAATTAGCTCTGTCCAATGGTCATTGACAACCTGGTTGTTTTAAATAAATGCTAATTAATATTTGTATATATCATCATCATCTTCTTCTTCATCTTATATCCCACGTTTCCCTCAACACAGGGACTCAAGGCAGTGAACAATAAGTATAAAACAATGCAATTTAAAAACAATACAACATTAAATATATACAAAATATAAAAATTAAAAAAACCAATTAAACAATTTCAAGAATTAAAACAGTTATAAATTAAAATATAACATGTTACAATACAAACCATTAAAATTTTTTCACAAGGATGCCCAGAAATGAACCCAAATATGTTGCCCTTTTAAAAATCCAAGCATTAAAAAACCATCAAGAAGTACTGAGAACCATCATTAAATAGTGCAATACAAATCACCAGGAATCCACAGTTTGAATGAACCCTGTATTAGGACTATATGCATCTCTCATTTCACAAAGCCCATGACAGTGAAATTCCTTTTTTACAAAGGCTTTACACCTACCTTTTCCCTTCTTTTCTTAGCATCCTCTGCCTAGCTGGAAATTTTTTAGTAGCACGGGAACTGAAGGAAGACTGGAGACTTTTTATGTCAAGTTATAGCATTATATCTGGAGCAAAGAATGTAATAAAGTTGTGCTAGGATTTAGTTCTCGCTGACCTTACTGTATCTGTGTGTGCATGCCTATAATGGGCAAGGGAAACAGCAGCTTCTTCTAGAATATCATAAGCATGCATGAAAAGCAAAACAGAAAGAAAAGGGAGACGGCAAAATAAGTCTGCGTTGTTAGCCACCTCCAGCATGCTACAAAAGCTCTGGTCTGTAAGTCTGGCCACCAAAACGAAATCATAAGGAATATGGAGGCTGTTGTAAGAAAAAGCCATCTCTAGATGCATTCTGGAAGAATCCTCCAGGAGGTCTCCAGAAGGTTCAAAATGTATTTACTTATGCAAAGCTTACCTCATTGGTTGTTTCATTTCACACCTACTGTTCATTTTGAATAAAAGGTTTTCTGAAACATGTTGCAGTGATCTTCTTTTCTTTTGGTGTAAGAACCAATTCCTATTCTTTCAACATTATCCCTGCCTCTAGTACCAAATGTTCTGTTAAAGAAGTAATGCTCAGAAACATGTCAGCTTCATTAGCTGAGGTATTTGTGAATGTTCTTTACATCCCTACTCACTTCTTGTCTCCATAGTGAGCCGCTGTCTCTTTCTCGGTTCCTCAGTGTCCTGGTCCTCTTCTTCTGTCTCTCTCTTAATCTCTTTTGGTCTCTCAACACACTCCTCCTGATCTTGTTGCTCCTTCCTGTGTTCTCCTAAAGACAATGAAAGCACAAAACAGTGCAGCATTAGGCAGACTGTGAGCAACAATGAAATCATGTAACATCCCTCCTCCTTCATTTAGTAAGGACAGACCTCCATGATGAGTAACTAGACAGACATCATTGCTATTACAATAAGCTTATATCTCGTGTTACAAATGTAATATGATGGTGTCATGTCCCTGTTGCTGGGAGGAGAAAGAACAAATTACAGGCAACACATTAGAATCATAAGAATCGACAGGGACCCTACTCCAACCCCTGCTGTGCAGGGGTTCAAGCCCAAGCACTTTGGAAAGATGGCCATCCAACCTCTGTTTAAAGATCTTTAGAAAAAGAGAGTCCACTACCCTCCAAGGCAACCTATTCCACTGTGGAACATCTGACTGTAAAAAAAAAAGTTTATCTTAATGTTTAGGCGGAAGCATTTTTCTTGTAATTTGAATCCACTGATTTATGTTCTACTCTCTGGAGCAGTGGGAAACCCACTGGTTCTACAACATCCTTTCAGATATTTAAAGACAGGTATTGCTTCACATCCCAATATCTCTTCTCTAGCTTGAAGCAGCTCCCTCAGTCCTTCTTCAAAAGGTTTGGTTGCCAGATATCATGTGAGTTCTAATATGTCATTTCTGATCGCTTGAAAATCAGTGCCAGAATGATCAGTACCAGAGTGGCACTGCTGTTTGAGTGTTGGACTGAAACTCTGGAGACCAGGGTTCAATTCTCAGCTTGGCCATAATCTTGGGCAAGTCACATGCTCTCAGTTTCAGTGGAAGGCAATGGCAAACCTCCTCTGAATAAATCTTGCCAAGAAAACCCCTGGATAAGTTTGCTTTAAGGTCATCATAAGTCAGAAATGACTTGAAGGCACACACCAATAGCAAAATAAAAAATAGAGAGCTGTACTGAGCTCTACTTATCCCATTGCTATGGCACCAAAGTGATCAATACCCTTGAACAACTGCTGCCCAGAAGACACCGTAGTACTGTAGCATTCCCAGAGTCGCAGGTCTATATATCACATGAATAGTTTATGAAACAGAAGTTTCAACATACAGATAAATATTAGTTTGTGCAATGATGCTGTAAAAAACAGTGTGGAAGCACCAAGGATCAAGTCTATGAGGGCCATTTCCGGGGTTAGGGTATAACAAAATTACAGGAGAGCGATAACATTTACATTTCTATACTGCTTAACAGTGAACTCAGCACTCTGTAAGCAGTTTATAATCTGTTAAGCCAATTGCCCTCATCAAGCTAGGTCTCATTTTACCGACCTAAATTAGAACGGAAGGCTAAGTCAGCCTGGAGCCCTGTAGGATCAAACTCACAATGTTTTGGCTGCAGTACAGGCATTTAACCACTGCACCACAGGCTCCCTAGTGATAGTTTTTAAAATATTTGAAAAACTATCACACTATCATATAGGTAAACCAAACCAAGCAGATTGGTTTACTCTTGTTTCAGAGGACAGGACTAAAAAAATAAATAAATGGTGGTCTCAGTACAAAAATGAAATTTGACTAATAGGTGAAAAGAACTCAATAATGGCATAAACTGACAAGCAGATTGTGGGTTGAACTAAATGATTTTAAGAGATACCACCCAGTTTGTTTGAGTCTCTGGTACCTTTCTTGTGAGAAGCTTTAGATGACACAGTAATGGGGACCTCAAAAAGGCACTTACCAGCTGCAGTCCTGAATAGGTTTACTCAGGTATTAAGTCACATGGAGTTAAATAGACCTTTCTCCAGTGTAACTGTACATATAGAGTTACAGCAAAAGAATGGTAGAGTAAGTACTACCGTAAGTACTCAACTATAAGTCAAATAATTTATGCCAAAATAATAACCCAAAAACCTTGGGTCGACTTATACACAGGGCAATACAGAAATACAGCTGAAAAAATTCTGGTGGTGGGATTTCTTTGGGATTGCTCTGCCATAGCAGGGACAGCAGAAGGGGTCCTAAAAGAAGCTTAGATACCACTCCCAAAACTGAGGCAGGGGGATCCCGAAGAAGCACTGATTCCCCTCACTCTCCCTGCTTTGGCAGGGAAATCCCAAAGATTTCCAGCTTGAGACAGATGGAGCTGAGAGGAGTTTGCTTGTTGCTTGTTGCCAATCTGTTCCCTTGACACACACTATTTCACAACAGCAAATTTGTTAGTACATTTCAATATACATTTTGTATTTATGAAGAAGTCTGTGTTAAAGGTTTGTTGTACCATCTCCATAGACATCCCCCCCCTGCCCACATACACACTGGGTTCTCACCTCTGTGGACTCTCTGGTGGGCTTTGAAGGCTGAGGCATATTTAAAGGTATCTCCACATTCTGCGCAAATGAGGGTTTTCTTGGTGTCGGGGCATTCCAGTTTCTTATCCTTGTGGGTTCGCACATGAGCTACCAGTTCCGAGTTGTATTCGAAGGCTTTTCCACAGTCAAAGCACACAAAAGAATCCTCCCTTGTGTGAGTTCTCTCATGTTCAATAAGTTCTGATTTTTGGCTGAAGCTTTTCCCACAAGAGGAGCACACAGCCACATGGATTCTTTCGTGGGCTCTCAAACGTGTAATACTGCTGAAACACATCTCACACTGCAAACATTTATACTGCTTCTCCCCTGTGTGAGTTCTACAATGTGCTCTGAAATTTGAGTAGGTTCCAAAGTTTTCCCCACACTTTAAGCATTTATAAGGTTTCTCTCCCCTGTGAACTCCCTGGTGTTTAAGTAATCCTGATATATGGATATACTTTTCCCCACATTCTGTGCAGGTATGAAATTTCTTTCCTCCATATGTTTCTTCTTGAGGGTTACAGCCAAAGGTATTCCCACAGTGTGAACATTTACTTGGTTTCCGTCCCATGTGAATTCTCTCGCTTCCTCCACAGTGGGAGCATTTATACAGTTGCTCACCCACATGGTTTCTCTCATGTGACAGAAGATCCAAGCTGCTACTGAAGCTTTGGCCACAGTGCCAGCACTTATATGGCTTCTCCAGTACATGAGAGTTTTCGTGCACAGGAAGGTGCACACTTTCCCGACATTCATTGTATGTTGTATTGTCATCCTGCTGGCTGGTGGATTCACTGCCAGCCTTACAATGCCCATGTGAAGAAACAAACAAATCCCCATTCTTCTCTGTGGCATTCCCATTCTTCCTGTCTCCCTTCTGTTGACTCTCACTGGATTCGCTATGACACAGAAAATTGTTCTCTATATCTGTTTTCAGGCATGTTGGCAGTTGCTCCATGTTCTCAGATCTCTTCAATAATAGATTTTCTTTCCCACTTTCTTGGAGACACTCACCACCTGTGGGAAGAAAAATCAGAATACAAATATACAAATCAGACCTTTTCTAAAAAGATGAGATAATACAATACAGCCAATCTGTGTAGTTCATCTCTTCCCATCAACTCTAGTGTCCCTGGAAAATAAGTAGGAATCTATGATGGCAAAACCTTCACGTTTATACAAGTGTCAAGGGTCAGATCACTGGAAGGGCAGCTTCTATGATATGTCATGGTGGTTGAAATGTTGGATGAGACTCAGAAGGGCACAGGTTCCAACCCCTACCCAACCATGATGCTCCCGCAAGTAGCCATAAATCAGTCTCTTTCCTCAGCCTCATCAGTCCACTGTCTGAGAGTGGAACACAATGCTTCAGAGTGTGGTGGAGTCTCCTTTTTTGGAGGTTTTTTGGAGGCTGGATGGTCGCCTCAGGAGTGCTTTCATGGTGTCTTGCATGGCAGTGGATTGGACTGGATGGCCCTAGTGGTCTCCACTAATTCTATGATAACATGACCTGCTTCACAGGACTGCTGTACAAATAAAACTGGGGGACGTGGAATCATACACATGCCCTAGAGATCCTTCAAAGAAAGGTTGCATATACATGGAATAAATAAGTTAAATATACAATACCATCATCTAACAGCCACCACTCTCCACCATCAGTTCTTTCTAACCCCTAGAACAGAGGTGGGCAACTACACAAGGAGACGGGTGGCACTTTTCCACCTTGCACCCACCTGGCAGGCAGCACCAGCATGTTTTAGCACACTCAAAGTGATCCACTGTCACTTCCAGCTGCCATTTTGGCCAATCTGGGGGCACATTTTTCAATTTCCATGGTGTCTGGGGGAAGGTTTGGGGGCTTTGGGAGGTAAGCAGAAGCAAATGCTGTGATCTGGGCCCCTTTGGGGAGGTTTATGAACAACCTCTCTCCCCCAAAAAAATCTATCTGAAAATTATTATTTTTTATGTGGTCTGTAGTTATTAGGGGACTTCTGGAGAGTTTCATATGATACAACTAGGGATCCCAAGAGCAACCCAAGGGCCACACCTTGCCTACCCCTAACTTAGACGATAGAGTCTGGACTATTATTACCCTTTAAACCTGTTGGTTTAAAGACAACATTAAGGACTGTTTGGTCACACTCCCAAAAGCCAGGAAACTGGAAGCAAAGTCTAAAATAAAATCTAGTTCCCAGAATTGTCCCAGTGAAAATGATTACAGGTGTGTTGTGCATATTGTAGTTAAAAAAAAGAAAAAAGAAATGTTTCCATGCTCTGATCTCTCTGTTTCTCCCTCCCTCCTGCATGCATGCCTCAAACTACAGGAAAAGCGGTTCCACCTCAACATGAGGAAGAACTTCCTGACAATAAGAGCTGTTGGACAGTGGAACACACTCCCTTGGAGAGTGGTGGAGTCTCCTTCTTTGGAGGTTTTTTAAACAGGGGCTGAATGGTCATCTGTCGGGAGTGCTTTGCTGGTATCTTCCTGCATGGCAGAATGGGGTTGGACTGGTTGACCCTTGTGGTCTCTTCCAACTCTATCATTCTCTGATTTATAAAGAATGATCAACTTAGTCCTGTCCTCTGAAGTTATAAACTTAGACCAATTAAGTTTTACTCTCAATACTCTGTTCCCTCTCCTATGATGATGACATTCACCTACATAAGCCAGGATTACTAAGGCTGCATCTGCATTGTAGAAATAGTCCATTTTGATATCATTTTGACTGCCATGGTTCAATGCTATGGAATTCTGTGCAGTGTAGTTTTCTGAAATATTTAGCCTTCTCTGTCAGAGATTTCAGGTGCCACAAAAATTACAATTCTCAGAATTCCACATTATTGAGCCATGGCAGTGAAAGTAGTGTCAAACTGCAGATGCAGCCTAAGTCTTTTATGCTGTTTTAAATTCATTTTTAATTCATTTTGTATTTACACTGCCCTGAAATTTATTGATAATAACAGGTTTTAATTAACAGCTAACTGACAACTCAGAGACCATCTGCAGACACCATATCTGTGTTCCCCAAAATGTGCTCTTATTTTGGGCTTCAGGTCCCAGAATCCCAGACTATTAGCCTACATAGCTGAGGCTTCTGGGAGCTGAAGTCCAAAATCTCTTAAAGGGCACAGTTTGGGGACGACTGCACTATATCCTTCTAAAACAGCCCATAAATATAAGGGGCTTGAACAGTGAAAAGGAAAGGCAGCCCCTTTATTTTAAGACGTTGGCAAACAACACAGCTGGCAAGCAACAAAGATTTTTGAAAGAGTTGCTTTTTAGACTACAACTCCCAGAATTCCTCCTAGCTAGTAAGCCACTTTCCCAACCTGCTTCACAATTGCCATAAAGCTCAGTGAAGAAAACCACATGGACACTCACTCACCTAGCAAGTTTGCACTGGCCTTATCTTCCTGTTTAGTTTCTGCAGAGAGATGCACCTCCACTGTGTCTGGAAGGGCCTGTGTTCCCTAGGGAAGATTTATACATTCTGAGTGCAAAGAGAAGCCCGGTGCATGATACAAACCAATAAAGTACACACAAAACACAGTTTGGACAAATTATTCTGGCTACCAGAGGTTAACAATATGTATTTGGAGTGAGAAACCAGCCATTTGCTTTTATTAGGCAACAGTAAAGTCTTAACTCATCCCTATTACAGCTCAAATTGTTGTTGCTAACTGCTTGTTCAGGGAGAAAAAGGCTTTCAGAAAAATGGGATAAAACCCTGCTTGTCACTGGGTCCTTTCCCCAGTTGCCAAGCCTGAAAACAGGAGCTAACAAACAGAATTTGAGAAAAACAAACCAGAAATTAGGCCAGGAAAAGGCATGGTTTGTTTGGATGTGTACTGTGCAGTCTGAGGTTTAACAAACTATTGTTAACAAAAAACATGGCTCATCCTGATATGTGAATATAACATTGAATCATTGGTCTACCCAACTAGTATTGCCAACACTGACTTGCAGAGATTCACCAGGTTTCAAGCAGTCTTCATCTAGTCCCAGGCAACAACAAAACCTTCTAAAGAACAACAGCCAATGTTAGCAGTCAAACAGCCAATACCCTGATTGAGATTGCCAGGTGACTAAATTGTGTTTCCCCACTGATAAAGACACCTTACAACAATATTTCAAGGAGACCAGCTGGAAACCCACTCACCTGCTGCAACAAGTCTCTGGCCTCTTGCTGGCTTTGAAGGAAATCTTCTGCCAGGGTCACAGCCTTGGCACAGGTCATTGGGCCATTCTCCCAGAGCCACCTATGCATATCAGCTGGCACAATGGCCAGGAACTGCTCCAGGATCACCAGTTCCAGCATCCGCTCTTTGGTGTTTCTGTCTGGATTCAGCCACTGTCGACAGAGCTGCTGGAGCTGCTGGCAAAGCTCTTGAGGCCCGTCGGCATCTTGGTAGGACGACATCCGAAAACGCTGGCGCCTCATCTCCAACTTGGCAGCATCTCCTGCTAGGGCTTTCTCCTTCCCCTTCCCATAACTAGTAGCATCCAAATGGGTTCCATATTCCAACTGGTTCACCCCAGTGAGATGTGGCTGTGTCTTTGAGGAAACCCACAATCCTCTAGACTGCTTGTTGGTCTCTGTCTCTCCTTGGGAAGGCACTTGAATCATTTCAGAATCCATCTGTTGCTGCACTTCAGGCAGCTCTGGGGTTTTTCCTGGAGAATGAGGAGGCTGCAGTGTCTTCAGAAACTCTTCCAACCGTGCATCCCAGTTCCTTGAAGGTTCTTCCTCTTGCTCCTGTTTCACCATGTGATTATCTTCTTCCCTGCTCCTGTCAATTTTGAGAGGATCTTCTTCTTTAATTTCTTCTTCTTCAGGGCTTGTTGGATCCTGCTCTTCCATTTTTATTTCTGGAACCAGAAAAACAGTAATCCCTGTCTCTTGTGCGGTATCCATTTCCTAACACAGAAACCAGTGTTCTTGTATTTGTCTCCTTTCCCTCTTTCAAGGAATGCCTCAGTGCTTCAAGTATGATCAGTATAACACTTCATTTCAAGAAATTCAAGAAGTCATTTAGGCTTTGTAAGACCTTGCAGCAACTGGTGGAAGCCAACCATTCTTCTAGAGAACACAACTATCTTGTCTTGCTAAGAAGAAGAAAAAACAGACACAAGTGAAAAGAAGAGAAGGGAAATTGAATTCTGGAATTATTTAATTTTTGTTAGAGTGTCGGTGCTGAGGAGGAAATTTTTTTTATTCTGATACAACAACAAATGTTACAGTTATAATGTCCAAATTCAAACAGTCATTGTGTACCTTTAAGTCATTTCCGCCTTATGGCGAATCTACCTTAGGGGCAGCATGGTGTAATGGTTTCAGCACTGGACTAGAACATGGCGAGACCAGGGCTCGAATCCCCTTAGCCATGAAATCCACTGGGAGACCTTGGGCAAGCCACATTCTCTCAGCCTCAGAGGATGACAATGGCAAGCCCCCTCTGAACTAAATCTTGCCAAGAAAACCCTGTGATTGGTTCACCTTAGGGTCACCATAAGTCGTAAATGACTGGAAGTCACACAACAGCAAGAGGTTATCGTCGGGTTTTCTTGGCAAGATTCTGTTCAGAGGAGGTTTGCCATTGCCTTCCCCTGAGGCTGAGACAGTTTAACTCAACCAAGATTACCCAGTCCTAGTCCAACACCCAAACAACTATTCCACGCTAGCTCTGCCAATATAGTTATGAAGGAGAGATTCAGAAAACTTGGGTGGGAGGTCAAATTGCCCAAGGTCACCCAGCAGGTCTCACGGCTGAGCGGGAATTGAACCCTTGTCTCTAGAGTTGAAGCCCAACACTCAAACCACTACACCACATTCTGAGAGAGTGTGTGTGTGTGTGTGTGTGAATATATATTCATATATGCATATCTATCTATCTATAATATAACTATGCGTGCACACATACTTAGTCATCCCTCCACATTTGCAGCTTTGACTCTTTTAGATTTGACTATTCATGGATTTCAGTAACATGTTCCCTATAGGAATCTCTCAGTCTTCCAATGTGACTCTTCAGGGATTTGACCAGAGTGTCACGCTGGAGGCTCCAGAGATTCCTAGAGAGAACACTTCTCAAGACATTTGTAGGTCTTCCAGCACAATTCTATGGTCAAATTCCCACATTTTAACCATAGAGTTGCTCCACAGAGATTCCTAGAGAGGTGTTCTCTCAAGTTGAAAAACCAGGTGGTTTCTTATTGGCAGCTTTTTCACTTTCACAGGGGTCCTGAGCCCTTAATATATGAATATATATATATGAATATTATATGCACACACACTCACGTGAATATTTATTCATATATATGAATAGTACCTATGTTTCTTACTTGCAGTTTTTCCACTTTCACAGGGGTCTTGAGCCCTAAATATATGAATATTATATATATATATATACACACACACACACACACACGAATATTATATACATATATATATATATATATATATATGTATATATATTCATATATATTAATAGTACCTAGTGGTTTCTTATCTGTAATTTTTTACTTTCATGGGGGTCTTCAGCCATTAATGTATGAATAAATATATGAATTTTATATATACACACACACACGTGTATGAATAATATCTCAGTAATACTTAGTGGTTTCTTATCTGCAGTTTTTCCACTTTCACGGGGGTCTTGAGCGCTAAATATATGAATATATATATATATATATATATATGAATAGCAAGTAAATAATATATATGTTGTGGGTTTTTTTTTAATCATTTGCTTTAAACCAGCCAACCCTGTGTTATTATACACTACTACTACTCCTACTAATATAGCTAGCCCCTTGCTTTCCTTTCAGGCTCTGCTTCCCTTGCCCTATGAGGCCCCATGGGGCTATTCAGAACAACAGGTAAATTATTGACTTCATTTTATTTTATATTTCTATAATTTATAAATTATGTGTGTGTATATATATATATATATATATATATTTAAAAAGGCTCTCCTCTCCTTCCCTCCTTAACTGGAGGATTAAAGCCTCACCACCATTAAGGAGGCTGGGAACCAGGAACTCCATTCCAGCCCCTTTCCTTCCCCAAAGGCTCCTTTGAACTCACCTCCTGCCTTTTGCTATTCCTCTGCAATTTATAGGGCCATCCCAGTACATTCCAAGACCGGAAGGGAACCTTTTGGGAACTACACCGGAAGGGACCCTTTAGAGTGTTGCACCTTCCCTCACTGGGCTTTTTTGGCCGCTCTAGGATTCAAGCTCTATCACTTTAACCCCTTCATTCCTAGGCGAGGGGCCTAGTCTGCACTGTCACGTGGCCTCCCTCTTTGCCTACACACATTTCCAGTTTAACCAGCATTTGCTTCTTCTTTTTCCTTCAATGAATCCTGTCATCTCATGATATATCCAAAGTGCAACAGCCTCAAGGTGCATCTACACTGTAGAAATAATGCAGTTCCACACCACTTTTAAGTGCTGTAACTCCATCCTAAGGAAAGCTGGGATTTGCAGTTTTACAAGGTCTTGAGTCTTCTCTGACAAAGAGGGATGATGGCGATGCCTCACCAAACTACAAATCCCAGGAGTCCGGAGAATAGAGCCATGGCAGTTAAAGTGGCATCAAACTGCATTATTTTCACAGTGCAGACATACCCTAGAATGGAGCCATGGCAACTGAAGTGTAGAATGGAGCCGTGACACTTAAAGTGGCACCAAACTGCATTATTTCTACACTGCAGACTATTGGAAGCTGTTGGGCTGATTAGTACAGCCAAGAACAATGGGTGCATCTTCACTGTAGAAACGACACAGTTTGACACCACTTTAAGCTCTGAAAGTCCATCCTAGCGAATCTTAGGATTTGTAGTTTTACAAGGCTTTCTTTGGCCAAGAGTGCTGGTGTCTCCCAAAACTATAAATCCCAGGATTCTTTAGGATGCAGCCATGGCAGTTAAAGTGGGGTCAAACTGCATAATTTTCACAGTCTAGGCTTATAGAAGGGGCTGCGTGTGAAATTGGGGGGAGGTAGGCAGGTTCTACTACCTCAAGCAATAAAATAGGACCCGAGGAAACCAGTGCCTGCATTTATTTTAAAATCTTTAGTAGTGTCTTGAAGATCATTTTTAAAGACTGCTTTACAAGACAGGGCACAGAGCTTGCAATGTTACTTCTTCGAAAGTAATCTGTTTGAAGCAATCTCGTTGCAGCATGTGATGGCTAGTTCCCTGCTCATGCTATAGCCATAACTCCCTCAGATGTTTTTGTGGTGGGAATGCTTAAGAACAAATTGTAAGGTGCTATTATTGTGTGATTTGGGTTAATGCAGGGGTTCTTAACCTGGGTCCAAAGACTCCCAAGGATAGGTTTCGCAGGGACTGTGAAAGTGGAGGGGAAACATTACATCTTTATTCTCACTATCTTTAACAGAAATTTATCGTTTCCTTCCGCTGTGTCCAAAGGCAGCAGACCACAGTAGTATTACCAATACAGGCTGAGTCTCCCTTATCTAGAATTCCAAAACCCCAAATACTCTACAGTCCAAAATTGTCCCCATGGGTGGCTGAGATAATGACATTATTGCTTTCTGATGGTTCAATGAACACTAACTTTGTTTCATTCACAAAATTATTAAAAACATTGGGTAACAAAATTATCTTTTGGCAATGCGTATAAGGTTTTTTCATGAATTTCATGTTGAGACTTGAATCTCATCTCCATGGTGCCTCATTATGAATATGCAAACATTCCAAAATACTTGATCCCAAGCATTTCAGATACTGGAGATTCAGCCTGTACCGGTGACACTGTCGACAACAGAAGTCACAGATATGAAAATCACAAAGGAGGGCAAAGCTGAGAAGGCACTGTGTCTTTGGAACTTATCACTTGATGAAGTGGAACGAGCGGCACATTAATGCGGGTGGAATCAGGCCCTGATAATTCTGCAAACCCTGACATTTGCAGAAGATGACATGGGCCACTATTCTGCATCAGTGACATGGTTAAATATACTTAAGGATGTATCTACACTGTAGAAATAATGCAGTTTGACGTCACTTTAACTGCCATGGCTCTATCTTACAAAATCCTGGGATTTGGAGTTTTGTGAGGCACCAGCAGCCTTTGGCAGAGAAGGCTCAAGACTCTGTAAAACTACAAATCCCAGGATACGATAGGCTGGAGCTGCAGCACTTAAAGTGGCATCCAACTGCATTATTTCTACAGGGTAGATGCACCCTATGTAACCTCTCTTGGCTCAACCCATTCAAACCAGATGGAAACAGCATTCACTCATGCTCTGATCACCTGCAGTATGGACCTCCTTCTCCTTGGGCAGCTGATGCTTGGTAAAGTAGGTTGTGGGGAGTGGAATTACGATCATGGCAACAGTGTCACAGTCATGACTAAGAAGCAATTGTGGATGGTAAACGGTTACAGACTGAGTAATTGTTCCATGTTTACGATCACTACTGAGTCACAATTTTATACTTAAATAGCTGGTGTAAAATATTGGCTAAAATCTTTAGGAAAGAAACCTAATGGGGAATCATAGAACTGGAAGAGACTCAAAGGGCCCTCCAATCCAACCCCCTTCTGTTATACAGGAATATCCAAATCTCCGACCGATGGCCATTCAGATTCTGCTTAAAAACCTCAAAAAAGGAGACTTTACCAGTCTCTGAGGCAATGTCTTCCACTCTCAAACAGCTCTTATGGTCGGTCAGAAAGTTCTTCCTAATGTTGAAATGGAATCTCTTTTCCTGTAGTTTGAATCCTTTGCTCTGGGTCCTGTCTTCCAGAGCTGTAGAAAACAAACTTGCTCCATTTTCAGTATGACATCCCTTCAGATATTTAAACAGGGCTATCATATCACCTGTTAACTTTCTCTTCTCCAGGCTAAACATGCCCAGCTCCCTAAGTCATGGGGAAAATGAACACTGAATACCCGAAATGACCATGTAATGACCAACGTCTGTTAACAATTGCAAAAAAATAATAATAAAAAAAACCAACTTGGGGAGGGACAGATGAAATGGCAAAGGACGTGGCTGGCTGGAACCCAGAACAAGAGAGCCCTCTACACCACCAACACTCAGTTGCAGGACCCACTTATAGAAAAAAATCTCAACCCCATCATGCTTGAGGCACCAACTTTTTTATTAGGGACAAGAAAGGAGTAGCTGGGTCCCGTTGAGGCCAAGGCTTCTACTAATGGGTGCTGTTTTTCCTGAAACTATTTCTTTACAGAATACATGGGATTTCTTCCTTTACCCTATAACCTCGATGAACAGAAAACAAACCGTAAAGCAAAAAATTGCAACAGAAAGCAAAAGGAATATCACAGTAGATACAACACCGGTGAGGAATCAGAGAAGAAAGTTAGGGCTGCATCTTCACTGGAATTCTGCAGTTCTGAAAACTTGCATGAAGGTGCGATTGACTCATATTTCCTAGTAAATAGCATAGATTACATGAATCCGGACCTGATTTTCTTTAGTCTGCTCTTAACATAGGGCTTTCCCCCTTGGTCCATGATATATCGGTACCAGTCAGATCCAGCAGAATTCAAGAAGAACTTCTTTTATGTACATCTTTTTTTTGAACACCAGATTTACCAAAATCCCCCATCAAATCTTAGATTGTATTTGTCTCCATGAGTATGAACTAAAAATCCAGCACTCCCAATGCTGACATGGTGCAAGGTGTAGATAAACATGATTTTAAACACACACACAAAACTCCAAGGGACTATATTCAAACCATCACCAAACACTATGTTACCTCAGCATCTCTTGCTGTGGTCCATGAAGGTGATTTTGTTAGCATCCCATGGGGGGAAAAATCAAACTAACTATTTAAAATCTGAACAACTGAAGTCCCTCACAGTCTGAACAATTGAAGCATTCCTCCTCTGTGGGAATTCCCTACTGCAAGATAACATGGAAACTTCACCTGAAGCTTTCATTACAGTGACAGTTAGTCATGGTGTCTCTTCCATCTCTTGGGTCCTCTTATAAGATTTAAGATTGGGGGTGTTTCAAACCATCTACGTAGCTTTTTCTGGTATGTGCATTTTCTTTTGAAGAACAAATCTCTGGCAGGTTTATATATGCCATTTGTCTTCTGTATGGACTTGCTGGCGCATAATTTGTTGCATATTTTCCCTGAAGGCTTTTTTCAGCAGACCTAGCTCTTGGTCTGTGTTGGTTTGCATATGAGCAAACAATTCTAAATAAACTCAAAAGATTCTCACATAGGCAAAACATGCATGGTATTCCTCTGCTGCACAGGTCCTTTCATGTCCCACAAGTTCTTGTTGGGGCTGAAGCTTGTCCCACACTAGGAGTATAAGGCTAAGTGGATTCCCTCATGGGACATTAGTGAAGCACTTCCTACTATATCTTCTCACCTGTGTGGATTCTCTGATGTACTCTGAGAGCTGAGCCATGCCTGAAAATATCACCACACTCTGAACACTGGAAGATTTTCCTGGAGTCTGAGTATTCTGGTGGCTTCTCCGTGTGGGTACGCACATGAGCAACCAGTTCAGAAGTGACTTCAAAGGCTTTCCCACAGGCAAAACATGCTAATGAATCCTCTCTTGAGTGGGTCCTCTCATGTTCAATAAGTTCAGATTTTTTGCTGAAGCTTTTCCCACAGTAGGAGCACATCGCCATGTGGGTTCTCTCATGGGCTCTCAAGTGTGGGCTGCAACTGAAACACATCCCACAGTGTGAACATTTGTACTGATTCTCACCTGTGTGAGTTCTCCGATGGACTTTGAGACCCGTGTAGGTTCCAAACTTTTCTCCACATTTGGAGCACTTGTAAGGTTTCTCCCCTCTGTGGACTCCCTGGTGCTGAAGGAAACCTGCTAACTGGGTATATGCTTTCCCACATATTGAACATGCATGAATTTTCTTTCTTCCCTGTTTTTCCTGCTGAGAGTTGCAGCCAAAGGTATTCCCACAGTTAGAGCATTTATGTGGCTTCTGACCCATATGTATTCTCTCACTTTCTCCACAGCTGGAGCATTTATACAACTTCTCCCCCACATGGTTTCTTTCGTGTGACAGAAGTTCTGAGCTGCTGCTGAAGCTTTGGCCACAATGCCAACACTGGTATGGCTTCTCGTCTTTGTGGGTGCTCTTGTGCTCATCATCAAGATGTGAGCTTAGACCAAAGCTTTCCCCATATTCCTCATGTTTCATATTCTGATCTTGCTGGATAAGAGATTCATTGGCAGTATTGCAAACATCCTGTGAGCAAACCACCAGGACCTCTTCCTCCTCTTTGTCACCTCCATTCTGCCTCTCTGGCCCCTGTTGACTCTCATCAGGTTCTCCCTGACAGAGGAAATTGTTCTCTTTATCTGTTTTCAAGAATGTCGTCAGTTGCTCCATTTGCTCAGGATGCACCAATAAACGTTTCTTCTCCCCACTTCCTTCCATCCACCCTCCATCTCCTGGAAGAAAGAGAAAAATACAAAATACAAATCAGACTATTTTTAAAATGAGATAACTAGATAACACAGTATGGCCAGATGGGCCTAGTAAATCCCGAATAGAGCAGACCGAATGAATCAAAAGCTAGGGTGCACCTACACTATAGGAATAATACAGACTGATACCACTTTAAGGAGATTATTGCAGTATACTGTTATAGCACTATTATTTCACCTTTACTGCTATGGTTGCCTCCTGTGGAATCCTGGTATTTTCAGTTTAAGGAAGGGTAGTTAGAATTCTCAACCACAGAGCTCTTAGGTTTCACTAAACTACAAACCCCAGAATGCCACAGAAGGCAGTCATAGCAGTAAAAATGGAATAATAGCGCTATAGTGTAGTATGGTATTCTCCTGTGCTGTAGCTTCATCCTATAGAATCCTGGGTTTTGTACTTTTACAAGGTCTTTAGCCTTCTCTGCCAAAGAGTGCTGGCATCTCATAAAACTACAAGTCTCAGGATTCTGTCGAATGGAGCCATGGAAGTTACAGTGGTGTCAAATTGCATTACTTCTACAGTGCAAATGTGTTCTTAACTTGGTAATTCAACACTTACTTAATTTCCATTTATTCAATGGGTCTACTCTGGAGAGAATTAACAATAGGATTCAGGCCATAGTTTGCAGGGCTCACCTCTTTCTATCAGACCTGTTGTATCATGAAAAATAAGCAATCATCTGTGCCAGGAATTTTTCCTACACTTCTAGATATACCAAACTAGGGACCAACCTCCTGCCTTTTAGGTTACTGACTGAACTCCAAGTACTGGAATAGGATCAGGGAGAGTTTTAAACCTTGACTTCATGAACTGACAGTGATCAGTTCACTTGAAGGGTTGGCCCTGTGCACTGGCATCTTTTCTAAAATGTTGGACAAGCAAGAAGGAGATGCGGGTTCCAATTCCCACATAGCAACCATGCTCTTCAGGTAACCTTGGTTTAGCTACTCTGAGTCAATCATACCTCACATAGTTGTTGGATAGACAAAACTGGGGAAGAAAGAGTCATATATGCCACTGGGAGCTCCATAAAGTAAAGTTGGAATATAAATATAATAGTAATAAATAATAAAATTTTATTTCTATTTCCCGCCTCTCCCAATGGGTCAAAGTAAATAAATAAAATAAATAATACAGTGATCTTCCCACCAGTAGTCCACCAACTGTAGCTCTTTCTAACCCCTGGAAAGTTGGACCAGGACTGTTGCTAACTGGGAAAATGGAGAGGAAATCACTGGTAGGCCCAGAATGATGTAGTAGTTTGGGTGTTGGACTATGACTCTGGGGACCATTCATCCATGGAAATCTAAGATGGTAAATCTGGATTTACAGGTAGATATCTGGATCATCTGTAACAAAGCCATATGGTATATTGGACAGAATCTGGGAGAACCAAGGTGAAGTCCCCACAGCTACCTGAGTGACCCTGAGCTGTTCATACTCTATCTGTGCCCAATCTACCTCACAGGGTAGGTCTTTGCTGTAAAAGTAAAGCAAGGAGGGACAGCACCAAATACATTGCCTTGAGCTTCTTAGAGAAAAGATGAGATAAATCAATACATGTAACCAGTGCAAGCCTTAGATCTGCCCACTTCCAATCTAAGATCTATTCCTTGTTTCTCTTCTAGCAACTCTATGAAGCACAGACTGTGCGAGATCTGAACTTGTCTCCCTTGCACTCTAAGCAAGAAACATAAAACAGGAACCACTCAGCCTCAGTTTCACAGCTTTGTCACCTTTTGTCATGGCCAGCCAAGATCAGCTCTCGGAGGATGAGGAGGAGGATGAGCCTCCTCCAGAGCAAGAGCTGATTGAGGCTACACCAGGTGGCAATCCTGCTCTGCCAGGTCCCAGCTGTGTTCTCCCAGCCCCAGAGGAGGAGGCCCAACCAGGTCCTAGTGCTAGAGAGGGGCTTCCTATGGTGCAACAGCCTAGTGGTGACTCTGGGGAGGAAGCTTGCCTGGAGGTGCCTACGTTCAAAGAGAGAAGGGCTGAGAGTGCTTGCAGGCATAGATCCAAGAGGATTGCAGAGAGGCAATCAGCCAACCAGCCTCAGGTGGCACGGGGGAGAGTTTCCCTTACTTAAACTGTTGAGAGACCTTCACTGTTTATTGCATGATCCCTTGGTGTGATTGCTGCTAGCACTGGCTTCTTGTATCTTGATTCCTTGTCGCTTTGACCTCGGACTGGACCCTTGTTATCTTCTGGCTGCTTTGACCTCGGACTGCTTTGACCACTCTGACTCCCAGTATCCTGACTTCGGCTTCGCTTTCAGATTGCTTTGACTTCTGGTATCCTGACCTTGGCTTGACTTCTTGGACTGCTTTCACGCTGAATCCTTGCAAGGTCTGTGTTTTGCATCCACTTGCTGGGCTGAGCCATTCTTATTGGTGTGTGTCTGTGAATGCTGGCCGCAGTCCAGGACACCTTTCCCAAGGTATTAATGAGCAGCTGGCAACCAATTTTGAGACTATTTGTGGCTGGTAACTGAATGCATTTGTTTGTAAAATTTGATCATAATTCAAGGACTTTGACAGCAATAAGAAAGGACAACACCCTTCATTTGTTTCCAGAAATTCAATATAACCAGAGGTAAAACAACTTCAGAAGTGCTACTGAACTCAGAGAAAAATGCCCCCAAAAGAGACTTACCCAACAAGGATGAATTCTCTTCGCTCTCCTGCTTGGCTTCTGTGAATATCTGCACCTTCACCAAGTCTGGCTGAACTTGGTTTGCTTCGGTGGGATTTACCAAATCCTCTTCAGACACTGCTGTGATCTAGGATAGGATAGAAATTCAAATTCAAGTCAGGATGAAAGAAAATTAGTGTTGAGAAGGTGTGAGACAGCTTTCTTATGTAAACTGCACTATCAGTACAAACTAATACCAGACATACCACCAATTGAATATATTGCTGTTGCTGTGCTTCTTCTAGTCCCATGATGGGGACTGAGCTATCAGGAAGTTCCTCCTAATATTTGGGTGGAATCTAAAACTATATAAAGCCATCAAAGCTTCTTTTAAAAGTATTTTTAAGTATCTATGAGCCTGAACAGGCAGGGCAAAATAAAGCTGCTTCGGGTCACTTTGGAGGTATCCTGCTTAAATGACACATTCATCTTAAGAGGCCAGAAGCTGCGCCAAAACTGTCCTCCAGTCCTTAAGACTGGAGCATGGCTTTGGCACGGCTCCAGCCTCTTAGGATGCATGCATCATTTAAACAGTATACCTCCAAAGTGAGCCAAAGCAGCTTTATTTTGCCCTGTCTGTTCGGGCCCTGAAAAATGTAACTTGTTACTCCACTGCAGTCACATCACTCCAAGCTGTGTTACTCTTGAAATGTAATTCTGAGCCCACACAGGGCCCATAAGGGCTGAAATGCAGCTTTGGCACAGTTTCTGGCCTCTTAGGATGCATGCATCATTTAAACAGCATACTTTCAAAGTGACCCGAAGCAGCTTTATTTTGGCCTGTCTGTATGGGCCCTTTGTTATACTCTCAATTTAAAAAAAAACCACCTCAGTAGATGCAGTGTTATGTGTCATTATTGCCGAGATTTGATTCTTTCCTAGGGACCATCTACAAGAGTGGTTCCCAAACATTGGTTCTTCAGGTATTTTGAATGCCACTTCCCAGAATGACTGTTGGTCAAGTTGGCTGGGTATTCTGTGAGCAGACGACCAAAACAAGTTTGGAAACCACTGGTCTACAAGATCCTTCTATAACAGAGGTTGGGGATGTGGAGCCCCCAAACTTCATTTTGCAATTCCTCAGGAGGTCCACAAAGCATCCTGAAACCTCCACTATTAGAGAGTGCACTTACTGTATCTGCCCCAACACTGTGAACAGACATGGTAGTTTGCCATTCTAATCCCCCGCCAAGCTTCCAACACTACCCAAAGGTATTTTCCCAATCATTATTTGGATAAAAATGGTGACCGAGAGTGATACTGGAAGTTGGAAGAGACTCCAATTATTTTCTGTGCACTACAAAGTGACTTTGTAGCCCATGGTGAGAGTGGAGAGGGTCACAAATTGGCCCTTGCTCCCTCTGTAGTCACACAACCATGTTCTTTATGGAGTAATTACTGTAACAAAATTACACTTCAAGAGTAACAAAGCTTAAAGTGATGTGACTGCAGTGGAGTAACAAATTACATTTTATAGATACTTAAAAATACTTTAAAAAGACATTTTAATAAATAAATAAAATAAATACTCATGCAAATGTCTAGAAATTTTAGTCAAAAAATTGACCCCTAAAAAACCTTAGTCGACTTATCCATGGGTCATTGTGCTATAGTTTAACTTATTTTTTTAAAAAGGAACTATCCTCTGGTGAAAATTAAGAGCATAATCTGCCCTGGAAGCACCAACCTCCTTCTACTCTCTCATTGATCCAGTCTTTAGTATGACCACAGTTATTATGCCTGCCAGAATTTTGTATGTTCTTTGGTATCATTTTCCATTGCTTCATCCTTTAAATCCTTTGTTACAGGCACCTAAATTTTACCCTCATCTTATCCACAGGTCATATCAAAATCTATAATTTTGGCTCCTAAAACCTACCATCAATCTGTACATATAGCCGAGTGTATACAATTATTATTATTACTATTACTACTACTACTATTATTATTATTATTATTATTATTATTATTTAATTAATTTCTATCCTGCCTTTCTCTCCGAAGCAACGCAAGGCAATTTTAATAACAACTTTAAAAACATATTGCAAATTTGTTAATTTTAAGCTTGAACTGGAGTGAGGGGGATGGAAGGAACAGGTGGGAGCATTTGCAAGCGAGAGATTAGCGTTTAAGCCAAGACTAGAGTGAGTGAGGGGTATAAGGAGGAGATACGAGCATTTGCTCAACAAATTGTTGCAGCCAGCTAAAGCTTGTCTGTGCTAAGATGCAGCAAGATTTATTTGCTGTTTAAAGCTTTGGGGGGGGTGTCTCTCTGTTTTGCAGGAGGAGCTACAGAGGCTTAGCGAGAGCTGCACCTTTGGATCTAGCGGGCTTCATGCCGCCTGCTGTCGAAACTTTGCTCAACCCAATCTAGCCCCAAGGAAATATTAACTCACCAGAGTAAAACAATTGCTGTTCCCTGGAAACCAGGATATTAATGACCAGTCTTTACTGAATCAGTTGGGTAGTTATGTCTGGTGATTGAACACCATAACAGTATTTCAAGGAAACCAATTGGGGAACACACTCACCTGCCCTTCCCAGACTTTGGCCTCTGGTTGCCTCAGGAGAAAATCCTCTGCCAGGGTTACTGCTTGGGCACATGTCTCTGGACCATTTTCCCTGAGCCAGGCCTGCATATCTGGTGGCACGACAGCCAAGAACTGTTCCAGGGTCACCAGCTCCAACATCTCCTCCTTGGTGTGTCTCTCTGGCTTCAGCCACTGGCGGCAAAGCTCTTGGAGCTGCTTGCAAAAATCCCGGGGCCCATCGGCCTCTTGGTAGCGCAATGCCCGAAACTGTTGATGCGGTGCCTCCAACCCAACAGCATCTCCAGAGGAAGCTCCCTCTTTCCCCTTCCCACTGTGTGTGGCGTCCTCTTGCATTTCTCCAGTGAGGTGTGGCTGGATTTGGGAAACCCACAGCTCTCTGGGCCACTTGTTGGAAGCTATTGCTCTTGGAAAGGGCATTTGTAGTATTGTTGGATCACTGAATTGCTTCAGTTCAGGAAGCTGTAGAATTCCTCCACTCAGAGGACGAGCCTGTAGGGCCACCAAAAATTCCTGCAGCTGGGCATCCCAGTTCCTTGAGGGCCCTTCGTCTGGCTCCTGTTTCACCTTGGCTTTAAGAAGAATGGATCCTTCCCTTAGGTCTCCTGCTTCACAGACTATCACCTTCTCCTCCTCTTCCTCCATCTTTACTTCTGGATCTGAGTCCTCCTTTATCAGAGACACCACAGCCTTTGTCTCTTGGGTCTCTGACATTTTGTCCAAGGAAATTGGCTTAGTTGTGCTCCTCCTCTATGTTTTGCAGCACCACGTCTTTACAGATGCTCCAGCCTGCTGGTTTATCCTTCAAGTTCCATTAGTGTGACAAGACTCATCCAAACAAGGTACTTCTCAAGTAAGACTGCAGAGAACTGAGGCCTTTCAACAATCCAAAGGTACTGAAACTTCTCAGTTAAATGTTCTTCCACTATACAGGGGCAAAAACCACACTGTTACAATAATGGAGAGAAAATAATAATAATAATAATAATAATAATAATAATAATTTATATCCTGCCTCTCTGTCCAGGTGGCTTACAGATTAAAAATACATATAAATCCCATGTCCCAACAGTTCCCACCCTCCCCTAAAAGATCAAATTAAACAATTAACTATTAAAGCATACATGAAAATTAAACAAAGCAAGGATATAAGGCTACTACATATTCAAAATGACAATTCAATTGGTTGGTGGATGGGTTTACTATTCAGGAAAGGCCTGCTGGAAGAGAACCGTCTTTTTAAAGCTCTCTAAGATGGTAATATGACAGATCACCTGGGAGCGCTTGAAGAAAAATTTCTCTGGGTGGTTGCAGTCAGCCTAGTTTTTATAGGCTGCAGTAAGTTCCTCCCAGAGGACCTGAATTCATGGGGTGGATTATACAGAAGGAAGCGGTCCCGGAGATAGGTTGGACCCAAGCCATGTAGGGCTTTAAAGGTCATAACCAACACCTTGTACTAAGCCCGGAAACTGATGGGCAACCAGTGGAGTGATTTCAAGACAGGTGTTGCATGATTGCTTCTGCTTTTAGATCTAGGACATCTAGGACTCCAAACTAAGGAGAAGACTCTATACTGTTTGTATGCCGGTAGAGTATAAAGTTCAGTTGTTGTTGTTGTTGTTGTTGTTGTTGTTGTTGTTTTATGGTTTCAGACTTATGGCAACCCTATTGTGGGGTTTTCTTGGCAAGATTTGTTCAGAGGAGGTTTGCCATTGACTTCCTCTGAGGCTGAGAGAGTGTAACTTACCCAGGGTCACCCAGTGGGTTTCATAGCCAAGCTGGGAATCAAACCCTGATATCCAAAGTCTTAGTCCAACCTTCAAACCACTACACCATGCTGGCTCTGCCAGTATAGCTATGTAGGAGAGATTCAAAAGACTTGGGTGGGAGGCAATCAACAAAACGTAGCTCTCCTGGTGCACCTCCATGGACAATCAATGGCAGGATGACCAGGTGCCCTCACCACAAAGGAGGACAAGGCACCACAAAATGTCAGACAGTCAAGAAAAAAGTCAGACATTTCCAATAAAAGCTAAAAACACTCATAGAGTGCGTCCTTGGTATCCACTGGGGTTTGGTTCCAGGACCCCCCATGGATAACAACATCCATGGATGCTCAAGTCCCAATAAATAGGACTACAAAGTAAAAGGATGCCTCTCATATAAAATAGAAAATCAAGGTTTGCTATTTGGAATTTTTATTTTTTATGAATATTTTCAAGCTGTGGATGCTTGAATCTGTGGATTAAAAAATCCGTGGATAAGGACGGCTGACTGTATAAATATAAATTCATGCTTCTTAGTCATGCTCCAAATGGAGGACATTTTGAAATTCCTCCTGGGCAGAAGGCTAAAATATAAGGCATGTTCTGGAAAAGGAGGACATCTGGTTAGCCTGCATTCAGGGGAAGCTGTTGCCCAGTTGCCAGCATGCAGCCTGGAGAAAAATGTTGCACAAAGAGGCAGAGTTGCACAAAATTATTTAAAATATTGTATAAAAAGTGTATATTGTATAGAATTACAATATACACAAGGAACGGATGGTTGCTGGTCCCTGTCAGGTTTCCAGCATAGATATGGAGTGCCAATATACATAATGCTAGCTTAAATACCCTAAAGGCATCAGATCCTGTCTGATCCAGGAAGCTAAGCAGGGTCAAACCTGGATAGTATTTGGAATGACGGGTTGGAAAAATCAATTTATTCTATTTCAAGGATTTATATCCAGCCTCGTCTGTTCTGGCTCCCATTACTGTTTTTTTCCTGACCCTCTTCCTGGAACAGTGTTTGAATTTAAACATTGGGTTCGCCATAAGCGAGAAAGGATTTGAAGGCACACAACAACACATAACAAGAATTGTACGTTAGGATTAAATTATACTTTAACATTTTCTATCCTATTAATTTCAAAGGCGTATTCCGACTTACTGTATTTATTTAGTTATTTATTTTATTTGTAAGCCCCCTTTCTCCCAAAAGGGATCCAAGTTAAAACAACATCAACAACAACAATATTAACATTAAAAAAACACATTACAATCAAATTTAAAACAGTCAAACTCATATAAAAACAGTACAAAATTACCATTTTAAATTTTGTTTATTTCATTTCAAGTTTGTTCATTCGACAGCTAAGAAGCTGAAGAAGATCACTGAAGTAAGATTTTGGTACTATAATTACCTTGAAGCATGAAGAGAGATCACTGTTTAAAATATACACTTATCTGATATAAAGGCTACATATATGTCCATAAGATGTTATTAAGCCTGAAAATGTATAGAAGTGGGCAGTAAGTAGGTTAGACTAGAATAATAAAAGTTGAATTATCCTTAAGTTCATAAAATCAAGGATGTATCAAAACGCAGGAATCGGTGTTCATTTTAGCTATTGTTTCAATGTTTGTGGAATCAGTGTAATATAATAGATATATAGATATATTAATGATGTTTAGCTTGCATACTTTGTAAATGTTAGTCTAGTTCTGGGGGAGGGGTTGTTGTTTTCTTTTTATTGTTTGTGCATAATAATAATAATAATAAATACAAATATTACAAGACAGTTAACTGGGTGTAATATTTACATTTTAAAATTCATTAATTAAAAAGAAGTCATGGGAGGTGAAATAACTAAATACTGAACAATGTTGCAACCAGGAAAATATTTGCAAACAGGAAACTTAAAAAAGATACTTAATCATAAAGGTGCTGATATATATATATATATATATATATATATATCTCCCCCCTTCCTCCTTTTTAAGTTGCTATATCCATGGGCAGCACTGTTGTTGGCCATGCAACAAAAGACAAAAACACCCCAAATCCACAAAAGTGGGCTCTGTCTCCAAACTTTCCAAGCAAAGAAAGAAGAGGAGCATGAGAGAACCTCCCAAAGTGGCCTCTTTCTTTCCCCTTGCCTCCCAATACTGCACCCACCTACCTGCCTCCCTCTCTGCCTTTGCAATTCCCAGGGATCTTGCATCCCCTCCATCACTCCCAGGCCCCGCCCTTGGAGGACAGAGAGAGAGAGGGAGGGAAGGAGAGGCAGGCAGGAAGAGCACACACAAAGACTCCTGAGCCGCTCTAGGGCTCAGAACTCCGTCGCCTTAACCCTTGAACAGCAATGCCCTTTTCAACACACAGACGCCCCCTGCTGGTGGGAAGAGTATTAACTAGGGGAAAAAACTACAACTAAACTACAAAGATGTATAATATGTACTTAATGTATATTTATAATATATAATTTATATATTTTCTGTAACATTATATATACATATATATATGGTGGCAAGACCATAAACTAGGGAAAAAACTACAACTAAACTATAAAAAAGTATAATATATATTTATGTAATATATATTTATAATATATAATTTATATATTTTCTATAACTATAACTATACACACACACACACACACACACACACAGAGTTCCTGGCTGTGGGAAGAGCATTAATTTGGGGGGGAAACTAAAACTACAACTATATATATATATATATATAAATATAAATGTCCAACATTTCATAGACGATAACCAGCACATGTGTGTCCAAGCAACATCAGAATGGGGTCAAGATGGCAAAAGGTAGTACACTTGTGGTAGTAGACGCTGCAGCAGTTTGCTTTTGCCAGAGCCTACTGGGAAGGGAAGATTCCATCCTCTACTCTCCGCTGAGTTAAGTTTGCATCAATTCATGTAAACAATTGGTGTAAAATGCGGTAGGAAGAGAGAAATATGGAAAGAAGAGAAAGAATAGATAGATAAAAGGCAGCTGGAAAAGTGAAAGGACAGTGAATTAATTGGGACTGTCCCTGCTAGTATGGGGTAGTGGTTAGAGCATTGGACTACAACTCTGGAGTGTTTGTTGTGTGTGTTTGCCTTCAAGTCATTTCCAATTTATGTTGACCCTATCACAGGGTTTTCTTGGCAAGTTTCTTCAGAAGTCGCTTCACATTGCCATCCTCTGAGGAGACCAGGGTCCAAATCCCTGCTCAGCCAGGGAAACCCACTGGGTGACCTTGATCAATTCACACTCTCTCAGTCTCATAAGGAGGGAAAGACAAACCTCCTCTGAACAAATCTTGCCAAGAAAATCCCAGAAACTCCTTGAAGGTGCACATCAACAATCCCAGCTAAACTGTGACAGCTGGAGGGTATGTGGCAACTGCAATTAGATCAGCCCTATAGCCGAATTATGTCTGTTTCACACTACACAGTTGTAACACTTTGGTGCCACTTTAACAGCCATGGTTGCATTCTGTAGAAACCTGGAGTTTGGAGCTTGCTGAGTCTCATCAAGTGTCTGGCAGAAAATTCTAATACCTCATGAATCTACAAAAATCCCAGGATCCCATCGATTGGAGCCATAGCCTTTAAAGCAGAATCAAAGTGCAACAACAAATCTCCTCTGAACAAATAGAAGATGCTTTGATTGAGAGTTCCTGCATGGCAGGGGGTTGGACTGGATGGCCCTTGCGGTCTTTTTCAACTCTGATTCTATGATGTAGACACACTTGGACTCCTAGATCCCTTTCACACATAGTCTCTCATTCAAACACCTGACTGAACGAGACTACGTGTGAAAGGGATCTAGGAGTCCAAGCAGACCACAAGTTGCACATGAGTCAACAGTGTGATACGGCAGCTAAAAAGGCCTATGGCAGACTGGAGAAAAGGTGTGTAAATCCCTACAGTGCGAGAATGAACTCGAGCTGAGGCACCACCTTAACCACAGAGGAGGGAAACCTTCCATCTGGTCCGAGTTTGGGAAAAGGTTCCCTCGGAATTATGAGGTCCCTAGACCTCATCAAATCCATGGAAAAGTGAACTGGCACATCTGCTCAGAATGTGGAAGAACCTTTACTAGACAAGCCATCAGCGCTTATCCATCAGCGAATGCACATGGGAGAAAAACCATACCTGTGCTCAGAGTGTTGGAATAGATTCAGGTACCAAACATGGAAAAAGTCATACCAGGGAGAAACCTTACAAATGCTTGGACTGTGAGCAAATCGTCAGTCACCAATCATACCTTATTCAGCACAAGTGAAGCCCTACAAGTGCACAGAATGCCAAAAATGTTTCACATGTCGCGGTTCTTAAACATCAGAAGCTACACTCGGCAAAGAAGACACATCAAATTCCTAAATATTCACAAAGCTGCAAATCCCAGAATTCCACAGTGTTGAGTTATAGCAGTTAAAGCGACATCAAGCTACTTTATTTCTTAAATAAGGCTGCAAATACCATACACCTTTACATGGGATTATGTCCCACTGAATAAAACAGGACTTACTTCTAAGCAAATGGCTACTGAATTGTACTATGACTGTATTAGGTTTCAGAAAGAAAAAGCAGAGAAAATTATCCTTTTTTACAGATTTTTTTTTTATTCAGCACTAAAATAACAAGAGAAATTAAGCCCAGTGAAAAATATGCTTTGTGGTGACAGAAAACACAGAAATTATTCATATAACTACATCATTTGTGTGTGCATTTTCTCTCTCTCTCTCTGTGTTTGTTTTAATTATTTTAGTGAAGTTCTTTGAACATATCCATTAAATTACTAATGAGTATATTCCAGGTCTAGGTATGGAAAACACTGCAACAGTTCAACTTCCCAAATTTAGCAAATGGGTCAATTTATTGTTTGCCCCATTCTAAATTGAGGATCTACAGTCTCAATGAAATAGATCCATTTAAACAATACGACTGTAAACATCACACTAAAGCTGCATTCACACTGGAGAAATAATAATGCAGTTTGATCCCACTTTAACTGCTATAGTCCATCCTATGGAATCCTGGGATTTGTAGCTTTGACAGAGGCAGCTATATATCTCACAAAACTACAAACTCCAAAATCCCATAGCATGAAGCCATGGCAGCTAAAGTGGTAACAAACTGCATTAATTCCGAAGTGGAGATGCAGTCTGAGTCACTGGATCTACTCTGGAACTAAAACTAGGATTTAGGCCAGAGGTGGGAATTGTGCAGGCCTCAGTGTTGTTGAATTGTAACTCCTAGCAGCCACAGTCAGCATAGATAATTATGAGAAATCCTGGATGCTGCAGCACAATATTTGGAAGGCCCCATGATCTCTACCCCTTATTTAAGCTTATTTATTCAGCAGCAAACAGAGAATTCTTGTTGCCTATAAATACAGCCCTCCAAATGTCGTTTGGATTGCAAACACCCATCAGCCCAAGCAGCACAGTCAATGAGGAAAGATTATTACTTTATTTTCTTATATCCTGCCTTTCTCCCAATATAGAGACTCATGATGGAAGTTGTAGTTCAACAGCATCTGGAGGGGCTTAGTATTTTCCTCTTCTGGTCTATGGGGAAAGGAATGGGGAGATGTTTATCAAGGAATGCAATGTGTACATCACCCTGACTCTTTTATTCTATACCTGTCAAACTTTGCTCCTCCGTATGTTTTAACTTCAAATCTCAGCTAGCCTGAGCCATAGTCAGGAATTCTGGGGGCCACAGTCCCAAACATCTGGAGGACCAAAGTTTGAGAACCTATTCTATACCATCTAACCTGATCACTTTTTCCAAAGCTAGAGGTTGTAACATAAGCTTGTTGGTAAAGTATGATGGTGGCATGGTAACTAATGCTGCATCTAAAGTGCAGAAATAATGCAGTTTGACACTGCTTTAACTGCTATGTCTCAATGCTATGGAAGTCTGGGATTTTAAGTTTTGTGAGATACTTAGCCTTCTTTGTCAGAGTGCTCTGGTACCACACAAACTACAAACCCCAGAATTCCATAGCATTGAACCTTGGTAGTTAAAGCAGTGTCAAACTGCATTATTTCTGTCGTGTAAATGCAATCTACAAAAGCGTGACAGGCGGGGGAAAAAACATTTTAAGTACCTATACCTTCTCCCTGACCTGTGCTTTCCTCTCCACTTCTACTTGTACACAGCAACATCAAATGCAGATAAGAATCCTCTTTCACTGTTCTTTATTTTTTATATATATATATAAGGTTATATATAAATGCCAATTCCTCAGAGTTCCACAGCACTTTACAACAAATGGAAATAACAAACATAAAAATAAAACAAGCCAAAACAGGAGCTGGCCTTGATAGTCATGGTTTTCTACACAGATGTGGAGTGTAAATTAAGTACAAGTAGTACAGTTGGCCCTCCGTTTTTGTGGTGGATCCATTCTGGAACCCACCCCCCGCAAAAATGGAGGTTTGCGCATATTCAAGATGGTGCGCGTGCCATTGGAAATAGCAGAGGTCTCCACAGAGAGCTGACTTCGTCTGCAGTCAGAAACAGTTGCAGAATGGAAAACCACAAGGGTTGTTGCAGAGTGGAAAACCACAACAAAAACCAAGAGAAGAGGGACTCCAGAAAGTGTTAATAGGACAATAATACTGTGAAAAATATATGGGGTACAAAATCACAGGAGGTTATAGGCAATACAATGGAACTGAATATCACAACCTATAGACAGTGCATTACACAAGACAGTACACAGCTGGATAAAAATTATAAAACAAGAGCAGCTTCAATACTGATCAACAGTATTGAAATCAGATACAGATGAATTGAAGGTGGAGCCATATAAATATCCAAGTCCATCCAAACATCCTTGTGAATAGGTCAAAGAGTCTAGTGCAGTCTACAAATGAGACTTTTTTGGAAAGCATTCTTATCAAGTCTGATGAAAACTCAATGAAATGGCTCCACATTTTGAGAACAGACATAGGTCAGGTCCTCATTTCAGCTCTTTGTACATAACTCTTAGATTATATTTCACTTGTTTGTACTATTCACATAGATGTTTGGATGGATCTGGAAAATTATACGGCTCCAGCTTTCACTAGGGAATTCAATCTCTGATTTTGAGATTAATAGTACTCAAACAGCTCGTTTTATCATTCTTATGTTGCTACATACTTTCTTATAAGTGTTATACAATGTCTATATACTTGTCATTTGTTTGTACAAGGCTTTATAAATTGTGATATCCCGCTACTGTATTGTCTATCACCTTCTGTGGTTTTTCACTGCATTAGTTGTATGTTTTTCACAGTATTTGCTATTGTCCCATTAACACTTTTTAAAATTATGTCTGGAGTCTCTCCTCCATCTACCCCCCTCATTTCTCAAGATACTCCCCTGTTCTCTGTTGTTTGAGAGGGGAAAACTCACTTTACATCACTGCTGGATTTGTCAGAAATATGGGTCTTCATCTAACCCCCCCCACACACACACACACCTTAGCTAAATGGTCATCTGAATTCACCCAAAGAAGGCCTTTGAAACAACTGTGCCCTACTTGTACTGAAGTCGTTTTAGGTTAGTTATGAGTTGTTCATAAAGTAGTTTGCCAGAGTTTCTCTCACTAGGTTCCCATCCTGCGCATCTTCTGGGTATATTGGAAATGTCAGTTGTCCCTCTGGAGCCTGGTCCAATGCAGCTTGGTCTTGGGGCAATGGCTCATCCACCAAAACGTGCCCATGACTCTCGCATAGATTGTGGAGGACAACACACCCCACTACGACAGGGATAATATTCTCTTCTGCAACCTCCAAGCGTGTGGCTAAGCATTTCCATCGTCCCTTCAACCGCCCAAAGGCAAGCTCGGCCACCTTCTTGCAGTCATTCAGGCGGGAGTTGAAAAGTTCTTTAGAAGGGTCAAGGTTGTCAGTGAAGGGAGTCATGAGCCACTTTTTTAAGGGACAGAACACATCGCCCAAGATCAGTGGAGGGATCGCAACATCGTCGATGGTCACTGTAGGATTCCCAGGCACAAAAGAGCCCTGGTCCATTGCATCATACAACATCAGATTCCGAAAGAAGGACGCATTTCCATCTTTGCCACACCAGCTGAGCTCGATATTGATGAAGCGGCCCTTGTGGTCCATTGTGCCTTGCAACAACATCGGGAAGAAGCCTTTCTGACTGATGCTGGTCCCCTTTCGCACAGTGCAGAGGATGGGGATGTGAGTCCTATCCATGATCCCCACACAGTTTGGGAAGCCCATTTCTGCAAATCCTGCCATGACCTTCAAAAATACAAGGAGACAAAATTTAGAAAGAGCATTTCCTTAACACTGATCACTGTCTAGACCAGGGGTGCAAATTGGAAAGCCCATGGACCACATACAGCCTCTCCATCACCATATATGTGACTGCAGGACACACAATCTATTTCTCAGGCCTTCTCAGTGGTTGGTTCCCAATTTGGGAACTCCCTCTCTATGCAGAGGGGCTTGACTGCCCCCTCTTTACTGTCCTGCCAGCTAATGAAAACTTTTTTTATTCCAACAAACTTGGAAGAATTGAATGCAATAGGCTTTTAATACTGTGCTATCTTGGCTGATTTTTCTCTTCTACCTATCAGTGGATTTTTAAACATTTTAATTCGATAGACTGTTTAATTACATTTTAATATCATCTTTATATCAATGTTCTTGATGTTTTTGTTTGTATGCTATTCTCTCCTGGTTTTAACATTTTATAAGCTGTCTTGAATCCCAAAACGGAGGAAAAGACTGGAAATAACAATAACAACAATAATAATATAGGTTGAGTTTCCCTTATCTGAAATGCTTGAGATCAGGTGTGTTACTTTGGATTTTTTCAGATCTTGGAATATTTGCTTATAAACAATGAGATACCTTGGCAATGCGATCCAAGTCAAAGCATGAAATTAATTTATGTTTCATAGACGCCTCCTTATACACATAGTCTGATACACAATGTTTTAAATAATTGTGTGCATGGAACAAAGTTTGTGTATATTGAATAATCAGAAAGCAAAGGTGGCCCTATCACAGCCACCTGTGTGGATGATTTTGGAGTATTTCAGGTTTGGGGATTCTGGATAAGGAAGACTCAACCAATAATAATGTTAATAAGTAACAATATTGCTCAAAAGTGGACATTGAGTAAACAGCTCCAGGAGTAGCAGCCACTATTCGCCCAACCTTGTTTTACCAGAGTACCATGTTTTTAACAGATATATTTAAAGGTATTTAACAGAGATGTGAGGTGGAAAATTCTCCACAGATACTATATTTTCCATGGAATTTTTTTCCACACCATATAACTGTATTTGAGAATGTCCCCCTGAAGTTTTTGTATACATCTGTATATTGTGGGGTTCTCCCAGACCTGCTGATCCTCCTCCTTATACTGCATGAGTAGCACAACTTGGGATACATAAGGGTGGTTCACTTAGGAAAAAGAGCTCACTCTCCAAGGATAGGTGTTGAACAACCAAAACAGAAAATACAGTGGGCCTTTGGTATCCACTGAGGTTTGGTTCCAGGATCCCTCGTAGATACCAACATCCATGGCTGCTCAAATCCCACTAAATACAGTGTCACAGTAAAATGATGTCCCCTATATCAAATGCCAAAGTCAAGGTTTGCTTTTATATATATAAATTCAAGCCATGGATGGTTGAATCTGTTGATAAAGAACCCATGGATATAGAGGGCTGACTGTATCTAGATCATCATTATTGACAGAAGCAGGGGCCAGTGGTAAATTTCAAAGTGCTGGTACTCAACATGACTTTAAAGATTCACACCCGCAAAAACAGTACAAAAACGCAAACAACTATGTCCATCCATATGAAGTGTGAGATCTAGGTTCCAATCCCCACTGAGTCAAAAAGCTTTCAGGGTAGCCTTGGCTCTGGGAGGACAGGATTTGAGCCCCCAAATCCATTTGGTGGCCTTGGGCAAGTCACACTTTCTCAGCACTGTTGTTGTGTGCCTTCAAGTTATTTCCAACTTATGGCAACCCTAAAGTGAACTTATCACGGGGTTGTCTTCGCAAGATGTGTTCAGATGCGGGTTTCCCTTTGCCTTCCTCTGAGGCTGATAGAGTGTGGGTTTCCATGACCGGATGGGGATTGAAACCCTGATCTCCAAGTCCTAGTTTAGGGCTCAAACCACTACACCACATTGGGTCTCAGCCTTAGAGGCCAAATATATTCCCTGGACTGGACTTGTGGAACTGCCCTCTGGAACCCTGGACTGGCTTTTGGTTTTGCTCTATCGGACACTGGACTGGTATTGTGCTTTTGGAACTGTTTCTTTACTGCTGTAAAGCCTTGCTTTTGTTTACCTTTGCCTGGCACACTCTTATCAGCTGTCTGTTGGCAGCTTTTCTGGACACTGCTACTTAATGATTTTGTTAAAAAAATGTTTAAACAAACCACAAGACAAGCCCAATGTCCCTCTCCTCTCAGCTAATGGTGCAGAAGACATGGTTGAGTTTCTCTTGCTGTTTGAACTCAAAATTTAATTAAAAAAAATTTTTTTTAAAGATCCCACCCCACCAGAACACTTTATTTCAACAGATTAAATCACACAGAGTTTGAAAGGGCCTTATAGGTCATTGCACAGGCTCAATCTACCTACAGCATTCCTAGCAGGTACCTGTCCAACCTCTTTTTGAAGACATCTGGAGAAGAAGACTGCACAGCCTCTCTAGGTAATTGGTTCCATTGCCAAACTACTCTTACCATGCATCTGAAGAAGTAAGCTCTAGTCTACAAAAGCTCATGCAACTAGCTCCTTTCTTTCAGTTAATCTCAAAGGTGCTACAAAATCCTTTTGCATTCTTACCCTCAAAAAGTCCCTTCTAATATTGAATCAAACCCCATCCTCCTGTTACTTAAAGCCATTGCATCCAGTTCTACCCTTTGGATAACTCAACAGTAATAATGGTGCAGTGATATATACTGGTGCTTCCTGTTACTTAAAACCATTAACCCCAGTCCTACGCTTTAGGTAACTCAACAGTGATCTAATGGTGCTGGCAGATGAATCCATGCTCATCAAAAAGTGTCAACTCTTTGACCCTGAGAGCTCTTGTTCCATTACATGACTGATCTTTAGTACCTCCTCGGGTTCTTTAAGGGCCACCATCTTCTTTAAGAGAAGCTTCTCAATAGCCAGGCACACTTCAATGAAGACCTCTCCGACGGTGGAACGGCCAACTCCGAAGCGGTCAGCCACCGATCGGTAACACTCAGTAGTGGCCAGTTTCCATAGGGCGATGCCCACCCGCTTTTCCACGCTCAGCGGGGCCCTCATGCTGGTGGTCTGGCGGTGCAGCTCCGGCCGAAGCTCCTCACACAGTTCCAAGAAGGTATCTTTGGTCATGCGGAAGTTCTGGAGCCATTGGTCGGGGTCCCAGGACTCCAGCACCACCCGTTCCCACCAGTCCTGGGTGATCTGGCGAGACCAGAAGCGATGGGGACCAGCGTTGAGCTCTTCTGCTATCAGCCTGGTCTCACTGTCAGGGCAGATATCAGGAAGGAGCTGATGGAGCAGGGAAATGTGGTGAGTCATTACCCTTCGCATGGTGCGCCGAGCCCGGGAAGCAACGCCACCCCGGTGCAAGTGGAGTCGGACCAAGCTGTGGGTTGCCATGATCACCAGGATAATCGCTTCCAAGTTCTCCATGGTCAGCAAAGGCACCAGTGGGAGGAAAAACCTATAATATATACAAATACATATATTTAAAAGGATGGGGAAAACCTACTACTCCACTTCTGAATTTTTTAGGTCACTTTTGTCCTGATATACCTCACCTAAAATTGCTCCAAGGGGCCTAAAACACAAAGAAAGTAAAGAAAGCTATGCAGAACTTCTATAGAAATGTTGTTTTTTTAAAAACCCAAAAAGGAAGGAATCTGTTCAGTCATGGATTATTTTGTACTCTGTTTGATCCCTACATAGCATATAGTAGCCTAGGCTCAGGTTACAATGTGGCAAAAAAGCACTTTTAAAAGGAAGAAATGGAAAGAGAGAGAGACAGGGGGAAAATGCACAACTGGGAGAAGGAAGGAAGGAAGGAAGGAAGGATGGATGGATGGGAGAGAATGGGAAATCAATTAATTTACTAAATACCTGCAACAACAGATCAGATAAGGCAGGGTTTTTGCAAGTTACAAGATATAAAATTTCTAATATATGCAAACCTTGCAAGCAAAATCAACTCAGATGGAGTCAGGTGCAGATTTTGCAAAGTAGTTTTCAACTGTTTGGTCCCTAAATGGCTTAAGTAGCCTATGACCAGCTTAAAACTTTGCAAGAAAGCCCTTTAAAAAGGGAGAGTTGGAAGAGAAGGGGAGAAAAGAAGAATGGGAGAGGATGGGGAATCAATTCATTTACTAAATATCTGCAACAATAGACCAGAGCAAGATTTCTAACATATGCAAACCCTGCGGGCTAAGATTAAGTCAGATGCAAATTTTGCAATGCAGTTTTCAATTGTTTCTTCCCTAAATAGTTTAAAACAGCCTAGGGAACAGGTTAAAATGTGGCAAGGAAGCACTTTTAAAAGGATAAACTGGAAGAGAATGAGAAAGGGAAAAATGCACAACTGGGAGAGGGAAAGAAAGAAAGAAAGAAAGAAAGAAAGAAAGAAAGAAAGAGGGAAGGAAGGAAGGAAGGAAAACTGGGGAGGTTAGGGAATCAATTAATGTACTAAATATGTGAAGCAACAGATTTCCAGTATATAGAAACCCTGCCTGCCAAATCTGCTCAGATTAAGTCAGATGATGCAAATTTTGAAATTAACAAAGTTTGGTCCCTGTGTAGTTCAAAGTAGCCCGGGATCAGGTTGAAAAGTGGCAAGAGAGCACTTGGAAAAGGGAGAAGTGGCAGAGAAAGGATGGAAAATCAGTTAATATACTAAATATCTGCAAGGACAGGGAAATAAGGTGGAAAAGAAAGAGAGAGAAGGAGGTGGAAAAGGCAAGGAAGGAAGAGAGAAAGAGAGAGATGAAAAGAGGTTGGCGAATCAATGTACGAAATAGCTGCAAGGACAGGGAAATAAGAAGAGAAAGAGAAGAAGGGAGGAGAAAAAAGGAAGGAAGGAAGGAAGGAAGGAAGAAGACGGGGAACCGATTAATATCATAAATAGCTGCAAGGACAGGGAAATAAGAAGAGGAGGATGAGAAAGAAAGGAAGGAGGTGAAAAAAGTAAGGAAGAGAAAGAAAAAAAGAAAGAAAGAAAGAGAGGGAGGGAGGGAGGGAGGAGTTGGGGAACCAATTAATATACTAAGTATCTGTAATTACAATAAGGCGGGGTTCCTGCAAGGCACAGATTACAAGATTTCTAATAACAATAGTAATCATAATCATAATCATAATATCCAATAGAGATGGCAGCCCTGCTGGAAGCCAAGCCAGCTGAGGTCAAGCAGCTAATGCCAGTTTCCCAATGCAGTTTCCAACCTGGCAGCAAAAGAAAGCCAACCTTGCAGCCTGCTTTTCCCTCCCAGCTGGATGAGAACCAAAGGGCTTTCCTTTTAATGAAGGAGGAGGGGGCGCAGTCCCTGGGTCTTTATGCCTTCTTTCTTTCTTTCTTTCTTTCTTTCTTCTTCCAAGAGGGAGAGCCCCTCCCTCCTCCCACAAATAGATTTGAAAAGCCTTAAGGGTTAAAACGATAGAGACTGCGGGTCCTAGAACGCCTCCAGCCCAACCAGGAAGCGCAGCCACAGCGACGAGCGGGATGCGTGCGTGATGACGTCATGGGGGTCTGTCTCATTATTGGACTCTTTGGCCAGGAATAATTATAAATAATGAAGAAGGAACTGAAAATTAATAATAATGTTTTAAAAATGCAAATGAGGGAAGTCTGAGAGCTTTACTCCAAGAAAAGTTGGGCTGGGCTCTTGGGGGGGGGTCTAAAATAGGAACCCTGCATTGGTTAAAATGGTAGAATCTGAGATTCCTAGAGAGGCTCAGTACGGAAGGCTGGTTATGACGTCATTTCCTGTCCATTCTAGGGACAAAATGGCGGCTGACCAAAGGGGAGAAAAGGGGGGGGGGGAGAGAAAGCAGAATTAATGCAGTTTGACACCACTTTTACTGCCATGGCTCCATCCTATGGGATTCTGGGATTTTTAGTTTGCTGTGGCACCAGAGCTCTCTGACAGAGGCTAAATATGTCTCACCAAACTACAAATCCCAGGATTCCACAGCATTGAGCCACATGGTAGTTAGTGGTCTCAAATTAGCTTATTATTTCTGCAGTTACTGAAAGATGGTTTGCAGGGCTTTTAGAAAAGTAAACTGTAGTCAGACTTCAGAAATAATGCAGCTTGACTACATTGCTTTAAGTGCCCTTGCTCCATGCTGTGGGATTCTGGGATTTGTAGTTTTGTTTTTAAATATATTTTACTAAATGTAAAAATTAAAGAAAAAACCAGTACAAATAAAAACATACATACATAAATACAAATACACAAACCGATAAACAGCAATAGAAATGAAGGACTTCCAAATCCATTTGACTTAATAATCATAGGTTTTATTCCGCCTCTCCCCTTTGGATAGAAGAGGAGGTTACAACAATGATACACAAATAAAAATACACAATTACATACATAACAATACAAACATCTTTATACCCATTCTTAAAACTAAACCACATAATTATAAAACAACATCATTATAAAATACAGATAAAATCTCTTTAAAAAATAGAGGGAGGGAGACATCTTGAGGCAGACATTGAGCAAAGAGGGATATATCTTGTGTTATCTTTTTTTGCTCTCACTTTAAATGTTGAAGCTAAATCATCATCACACTTATCAATGTGCGACTGGTACTTTTTTCTGTCGTCGGGGGATTTGTAGTTTTGTGAGGCATTCAGCCTTCTCTGATTTTGTGACCAATTCAATCAGAATTCTTTACTCATATTCAATTCAGAGTGATATTTATTTATATATGGCAAATATTTGTAAGACTATTTTTTCTGTAAGGGCCACACCCTCCCAAAATAATGTCCAAGAAATTAATAAAACAAGTGTATATTGAGCCGATCCCACAAGTCTGCTACACAACAAAATAGATGGATGACAATGCTGCTTTAGGCACCAATGCTCTTATAGAAATGCAGCTGTTTTTAAGGACTCTCCTGAAAGATATGCAATGAAGGGGCCAGGTATATGTCAAATGAAAGAGCTCAGTAACTATAGGGCCATCACTAAGAGAGGTCTGTTTCCTATTGGCCAACCTAACCAATTTCGTAGGAAGCGCATCAGTTGTATCTTCATTGCTGAACCTGACTTACAGGCAAAATTGTACAGGTGAAAGTGGTCTTTAAGATGACCTATTCACAAACCCTTTGGGGCTTGAAGGAGGTTAATACCAATAGATCTACAGTCATCTTTCATAAATTTGAAGGCACGTAGCCATGCTAGGCTGTTGCAGAAGCAACAGCATAGTCACACTTTAAAGATTGACATATTTTGGCAAAACATTTATAGACTGCAACCCACTCCTCCAGACATGGCAAGCTGAGGAACAGAAATGCAAAAGGTAAAAACACAGAATTTAAAAAGCCCTCAAAAGTATCATCAGCCCATTCTGGGCAGTTACGTTTCTCTCACCGTGTTTTGGGTTGTATTATGTGACAGCTGCAGAAACTGAAGAGTTTATTCAGGAACAACATGAGACCTCATAACAGAGACATGGATACAGGAACCAGGTCCAGTTTTGACAAACCAATTCTATCCCCCTGTAAACATGAAACCAATAATATCACTCATAACATCAAGGATTTATTCACCTGCTCTTCTTCCAGCGTGTTATATGCCACCATCTACCAACCATGCCCTGCTGAATTTTACAGAGGACAAAAGAACCAAAGGAACATAAAGCAGATATTAGAAATGGCAGCATTCAAAAAACCAGATGGGGAATTATTTAATCCTTCAGATATCTTTGCAGCTCTTAGGTGACCGTTCTTGACAAAAAGAAAGCCCTTCAAAGAGAGAAACAGCTGAATAACAATTTATCAAGATGGTCAGACTCTATGTCCTATGGCTTCAATGGAGAGTTGTTTTCTTTTGTTGGTTTTTTTACCATACTAGAGATGCTATTCAGAGCATTTATGCAGGGATGGCTCATATTTCCTCCCAGGTTTTTGTTTATTTAATACCCATTTTTCTGTCACCTTTAATTTTTTCCCCTCCATTTCTATTCCCTCTGACTTTTCTAAGCACAACTGTCCACTCAGAGTTCACACAAAACAAAGGTGGGAATCATGCAACTCTCCAGATGTTGTTGGACTTTAACCTCCAGTATTTCTCACCATTGGCTATGTTAAACTAGGGCTGCTGGGATCTGCAGTCCAATCTTTGGAGGATTGCATAATTCTCATTTCTGATCTATAGGTTAGTCTCTCTCATTCAGGAATTGGACACTTTGCATCACCATGTATGTGCTAATGTTGTGTATTTATGCTAGGAGGGCCTTCTCATCTCTGAACAACTGTTTCTTAAACAGGGAGATAACACTGGATAACTATAATTAATGTTTGTACCTTTTCATCTCACGAAGTAAGCTACAGTCCACAAAATCTTATACAAAATAAAATGTGTTTGTCTTCGATCTGCCACTATCGGTATATTTGATATCACTATGATTTTTTATAGAATCATATGAGTAGTTTGTTATACACATTTATATCCTTTCTCTCCAGTGTGCATTTTTTTCATGTTTGGCAAGGTTTCCTTTCTGGCTGAAGCTTTTTCCACATTGCATGCACATAAATGGTCTCTCGCCAGTGTGGATCCTCTCATGTATCATAAGGTTTCCCTTTTGGTTGAAGCTCTTGCCACACTCAGAGCACTGAAATGGTTTCTCCCCTGTGTGAATTCTCTCGTGGACAGCAAGGTTGGAGCTATCCGTGAAACCTTTTGGACACCATGCACACTTAAAGGGTTTCCTCCTTGTGTGAATTTTCTCATGTCTCATAAGGATTCCTCTGTGGCTGAAATGACGACCACATTCTGAGCACTTATATGGTTTCTCCACTTTGTGAATTCTCTCATGTGCAGTGAGGTTGGAGCTGTTAGCAAAGCTTTTCTCACACATGGAGCACTTGTATGGTTTCTCTCCCGTATGTACTCTCTCATGCTTCCTCAGAGCTCCTTTATCACGGAAAACTTTCCCACACTCTGAGCATTTATACATTTTTCTTCCTCGTCGGGATCTTTCAGGGACGCCAAGGTCTGTGCTCCAACTGAAGTTTTTCCCAGGGAGGTGGATTTCTTCATGTGTTTTGACTCCTGTTAGAACAAATGTACTTACAACACCAGGAAGCACTTTATCCATCCTCTTATGTAGATGGACTACTTGGTCATCTGCTAGTCCCTGCTGACTCCCATAACTAATTCCTTCTTCATAACACTGTCCAATCTTGCTTCTTCCATGCAATATATCCCTTGATTCCAACTGTTTTAGACACTCTTGCTGAAAGCTGCCTTCCTTATTGTCAAGGATCTTTTTTCCTCCTGCACAAAAACACCCCAACAACCCCCAAACAAAGAAATGTTATAGATGTGTCCACCTTATGGGAATAGCCAGTGGTCAGTGGAACTGAACCAAGATATTAGCCCTACCAAGTAGGAGCCGGACCTGGATTGAGTCCCTAGATTGTAAGGAACCATACAAAGTCTTTGGCCAAAGGATTCACAGAAAAACAGAAATGCTTTCAGTCAAACCTACTCGCACCAAGGTCTCCGATGGACAAATTTTATTTCACAATGATAGCATTTTATAGAGGACACATAGTTAAACAAATGGGGCAAAAACAGCTTGGGACATGGTGGCTTAGCAGTTAAGACACTGAGTCTGAGAACTGCAAGGTTGGCAGGCCAGGAGTTTGAGACTCAAGCGCCACATGATGGAGTGAACTCCTGTCACTAGTCCCGGCTTCTGCCAGCCTACCAGTTCAAAAGCATGTAAAGCGCAAGTAGATAAATTGGTAGTACTTCGGTGGGAAGGTAATCATGTTCTGTGTACCTCAGTGTTTAGTCATGCTGACCATGGAGTTGTCTTGGACAATGCTGGTTCCTTCGCCTTACTAACAAAGAAGAGTCCCCAACACACACACACACACACACACACACACACACACACACACAGAGTCAGACATGACTAGACAAACTTGACAAAGGGGAAAATGGTTTAACCCCCCTTCTTAATAATTTTGTTTTGTTTTTTGGTTACACACACACACACACACACACACAATTTTTATTAGTTTCACAAACATTAAAAATAACATTTTGCAATTAAACACATCATTTGATTCCAAAAACAATTTACTTACCATTTTTTGGGTGCCATATTAATCTTTCCACTTCCTTTCAAGGGTAAAATAGTAGCAGTGCATACTTTTTTGACTTCCTATCTCTTCAAAGTCTGTGTATCAATCTATGTTTACAGTACTTTCTATTTGAGTCCATGTTTCTTTGTCTCTAAATGTTAACACTCCTTCTTTCTCTTCAGTTTCTATCTGCTACATGATCATATTCCTGTATAGACCTATAAAATCTTTTAAAATATTATCTCATCTTTAATCAAAGGTAATGCCGGCAAAATTACCTTTTTCCTTCTTTAAAAAAATCATCAAAGCTTCCAGTTTTTTTGGAAATCTCCCAAAGATTTTTTCTTAATCAAATAAGATAATTTGTCAATTTCTAGAAAATCATAAAGTTTCAAAATCGACATATCTATGTCTGGTACTTCATTGTTTTTCCAATAAGCCGCATATATCACTCTCGCTGCACATATCATATGAAACAAACGTTTTCTGTATTTCCTTTCCAATTGTTCATCCTCAGTTTTTTTTTTGGTTACTTTCAATTAATGTGTTGAACTACACCAATATAGGATTAAATCAGAAAATTATGTCACAAAAGGCCGTTCATATGTTATATGCACTGGCTTAAATAATAATTGTTCTTTTAAAAAGTGCTCTTTCAAAGCAAGTTGTTTTGGTTGAATTGAAGGGCTTGCTTCCAAATTGCATAAAATAAAGTGATTAAAAAGAAGCAACTGACATGGATATTCGTCTGACAACAAACAATAAACTGTTAAAGTTAAAATATTTAAATTGAAACAGCCAATTTAGTTTGCCCTAGAAAATACCAGCAAACCTTTTGTGCCCCTAAAAGCAAGCAATTCTCACAAGATTGCAATGCACACAGCTCAATTCCCATGACTCCGCAATGGCTGAAACAACAATCAAAAACAAGGCACCCTTACCCGATGAGCTTTCTTCTTCATCTTCCTCTGCCTTACAGATTTGCTTTTTCCAAGAATCAGGTTGCAAAATATGACCCGCCTCAGAGGAATCTACATCTGTTGCCACTTTCAATGGCTGCTGAGATGCTAGAACCTGCAGAAAGAAAACGGTTGTGGACCAATACTGCTTCCCAGACAGGTTCCCACACAAGTCCCCAACTAAATGGAGAATACACACTCACACTATCTAACTCCCCAGTGCCCTCAGCTGAAATAATCCAGTTCGACACCACTGTAACTCCCATGGCTCAGTGCTATAGAATTCTGGGATTCCTAGTTTGTTGTGGCACCAGGGCTCTCTGACAGAGAAGGCTAAATATCTCACAAAACTACAAATCGCTATAATTCCATAGCGTTGAGCAATGACAGTTAAAATGATGTCAAACTGGATTATTGCTGCAGTGTGGATGCAGCCAAAGTCTGAAAGACAAATTGTCATGAATCCCTGTTGAGACAATAAAAATCTAGTTTAAGGGTGAAAGCAACATACGTGTTTTAACATTAATGCACTCCTGATAACCAGGTAATCTGTATTCCTGCCAATGAGAGCCATAAATCTAACTTTTTTGTCATGATGTTCACAAGGTTTATAATTTCTGTCCATTTCTCCCTGCTGTAAGGGAAAACAAGTTGTTTGTTCTCTGAGGATGCCAGCCACAGATGCTGGCGAAACGTCTGGAATAAACTCTTCTAGAACATGGCCATACAGCCCGAAAAACCCACAAAAAACTAAGTTGTTTGTCTGTTTGCAGATTATTCTTTCTGCATTTGTTCATCCCACAGTATTTGAAGGAATTATTTTGCACAGTAATACACATGTTCTTTTACTGCATGGAAACCATGGTTTCTGTTTAAAAAAATAAATCAACCAGTCACCACATTTTGGACAGAAAAACCATGCAGAATAAATTGCCTGGAACATATTGGGATGTGTGAATGCCAGCAAAAGACAGCAGAAAAGTCTTGTTGTCACGTTTTTCTTTCTTCCAACCAGATTTTCATCTGTGGCTGCATCCACACTGCAAAAACAATTCAGTTCGATACCACTTTAACTGTCAGTGCTAAATGCTATGGAATTCTGGACTTTGTAATTTTGTGAGATATTTAGCTTTCCCAGTCAGATAGCTCTGATGCCACAACAAACTACAAATCCCAGGATTCCCATAGCATTGAGCCATGGCAGCTAAAGTGATGTCAAACTGGACTATTACTGCAGTGTGGATGCAGCCAGTGTTATCAGTTGGGAAACAACAATGCACAGTCTCTTCATCCCGCTGGGGAATCAAAAGATGTCAGAACCAGACTCTGGTCTCTTAGGAAAGGAAGACCTCATCTGGAATATGATGCATACAGATCTGGGTACCACAATTTAAAAAGGGTGTTGACATGCTAGATATCCAGAGGAGGGCAACCACAATGGTGAAAGGCCTGGAAACCATGCTTGTGAGAAGAGGGAGCTGGGTATGTTTAGCCTAGAGAACAGAAGGTTAAGAGGTGATAGAATAGCCCTGTTTAAGTAAGCCCCGTCTAATTAAAAAGATTGTTTGTACAGCGCTGTGTAAATTTACAGCGCTTTATAAATAAAAGTTAATAAATAATAATAATAATAATAAGTATTTGAAGGGATGTCAGACTGAGGATAGAGCAAGCTTGTTTTCTGTTGCTCCAGAGAATAGGACACAGAGCAATGGGTTAAAATTACAAGAGATTCCGCCTAAACATTAGGAGGAACTTCCTCACAGTAAGAGCTATTCAACAGTGGAACACATTTCTTTAGAGAGTGGTGGAATCTCCTTCTTTGGAGGTCTTTAAGCAGAGGCTGGATGGCCATCTGTCAAGGATGCTTTGATTGTGTCTTCCTGCATGGCAAAAGGTGGTTGGCCTGGATGGCCCTTGTGGTCTTTTCCAAATGTATGATTCTGTTCAGAGATATAGCCACGTTAATCGGCAGAATCAGTATGTAGAGGGATCTTGTAGCACCTTTGAGACTAACAAAAAAAGAAGTTGGCAGCATGAGCTTTCGTAGACTTAGCTCTGAGGAAGTAGACTGAAATCTATGAAAGCTCATGCTGTCAATTGCTTTCTTCAGTAGTTAGTCTCAAAGATGCTACAAGATGTCTCTATATGATGCTATGATTCTATTAATTAAGTCTCTTGGAAATAACAGCAATTAATGCCTCACCTGTTCCGGCATATTTGTGGTGGTCTCTTTCTCCTTTACCAGGAAACCTTCCGCCAGGAGCACTGCCTGGGCGCAAGTTTCTGGACCCTGTGCCCTGACACAACTCTGCATTTCTTGAGGCAGGACAGTCAGGAACTGTTCCAGGATGAGCAGCTCCAGGATCTCCTCCTTCGAGCGTCTCTCAGTCCTCAGCCACTGGCAGCAAAGTGCCCTCAGCCGACTGTAGACACCCCTCGGCCCTTCTCTTTCCTGGTAGCACAACTGCCGGAAGTGCTGGCGTTGCTTCTCCCTCATGAGAGCTTCTCCATGCAAAATGGTTGCCTTGACCTTCCTGTAGTCTCCCCTTTCTTGGGGGCCGAGGCTGCGAAAGGCCTCTTCGGCTTTTCCGCTGAGGGCCGGCAAGAGGAGAGTCGCCCACTTGTCCCGAGGCCACTGACACGCCAACGCAACTTGCTCAAAGGAGGCCAGGAAAGCCTTGGCGTCATCCCATGGACTGGACTCCTCTGGTGATGGTGTGTTGCCCCATCCCGTGTGGGGGGCCTGCAGGGTCTTCAGGAACTCCTGCCATTGGGCTTCCCAGCGTTCCTGCAACCCTTCCTCTGGTTCATGTTTGACACGCTCTGGAGACGCCGCCGTCTGTAACTCTCCAAGATTTCCAACACGTACCACATGAGGGGCTTCAGCTTCCTCCATCTCTGCCCACAGTGTGACAGTGGAGGTGTTTTCCTCCCTGCTTTTCAGCTTTGGAGTCTCTGCTTCCACCTTTTCCATAGACATGTTCACTGCCTCACTCAAGGTCTCCATCGCTCGATCCAAAGGCTGTGCTGGAAAAAAACACTAAATTGTTTTTTAAAAAAACAATACAAAACAAACCCACACATCCTATTGTTTCTGACTGATGGCAACCCTAAGGTGAACCTATCATGGGACTTTCTTGTCATGGTTTGTTCGGAGGAGGTTTGCCATATTTCAGTGAGTTTCACTGCCGAACTGGGAATCGAACCCAGGTCTCCAAAGTCTTAGTCCAACACTCAAACCACTATCCTACACTGACTCTCATGTGTAAAATTAAAGTCTGTTCTAATAATGTAAAATTGTCAATTAACTGTTAAAGTTAAATTCAAACAGTCACTGTTTTTTGTGGGTTTTTCGGGCTATGTGGCCATGTTCTAGAAGATTTTCTTCCTGACGTTTCACCAGCATCTGTGGCTGGCATCTTCAGAGAACAAACAACTTGTTTTCCCTTACAGCAGGGAGAAATGGACAGAACTTATTCACCTTATGAATATGATGACAAAAAAATTAGAGATTTATGGCCCTCATTGGCAGGAATACAGATTACCTGGTTATCAGAAGTGTATTGATGTTAAAACACTTGTTGCTTCAGTCTCTGAAGATGCCAGCCACAGATGCTGGCGAAACGTCAGGAAAAAACTTTTCTGGAACATGGCCACATAGCCCGAAAAACCCACAAAAAACTATGGATGCCGGCCATGAAAGCCTTCGACTTCACGTTCAAACAGTCACTGTTTATCCAGTAAGCGGTTTGGAAACTAGTACCAATAGCGAGCTATCTTATAAACATAGCCTGAAGTTAATATTATATATAATTTAAAAATAATGTTGTATTTAATACACTCATTGATATTGTATGTTATGATGTTGTGCACAAAATGACCTTTGTGTATGTACACTGAACTGTCAGAAAGCTGAGGTGCCACTCTCTCAGCCACCAAGGTGGGCAATTTTGGATTTTGGAATATTTGCCTATACATCATGGGGTCTCTTGGAGAGATGAGACCCAAGTCTAAACATGACACTGACTCATTGGTGTTTCCTATACATATAACCTGAAGGTGATTTAAGGCACAATATATATTTTAATACATTTGTGCATGAAACAAAGTTTGCATACACTGAACCCTCAGAAAGCAAAGCTGATACTATCTCAGCCACCCAGGTGGGCAATTTTGGATTTTGGATAATTTTGGATTTCAGGATTCTGGAGCAATAATTGAAAAAGCATCTGAAAACCACAACATTGTCCCTGGATTTGTGTGGCTTTTTAAAATCCAAGCAATGCCCCTCTGCTGCATCTCTCCATGCCAGGCAGGCACTGCATCTCCCCAATGTATTTTTACCCTCTGGTCTATTGCAATAAATAAACAATGTAGAGAAATCCCTACCAGAGCAAAAAGACCAGGCGATTCCAGGCGTAGCTTTTGCAAATCTGTTTACAGCCAGGAGGGTTTTTGTGAAAAACCCAAGCCCTTTTTTGACTTTGTGTCCCTTTCATTTCCGGTTCTCATTCGACTCCTCCACTTTGGAGGAGAGTGGCAGGCATTGCAAGCCATCTTTCTAAAACCAAATAGCTAAGCTTGGAATGAAACTTTGTCATTTTAAAACACCACAACATATGTGTGTGTGTGAGAGAGAGGTCTCTAACCTCATGCTTTTTCAAAAGTTTTGAATAATTTTTTTGTAATTTGTTTTGTATGCCGCCTTTCTCCCAGAAGGGACCCAAGGCGGCTTACAGATAATTTTGTTTTTAAAAAACACACTACAATATTATTTTCAAGACAGTTCAAATCCCCTTGAAACACAATAAAAGAAAAGAATGCCTTAAGGAAACAGAAAAAAATAAAATCAAATACAATTTGAATAACACCAGAATTATTTCTACAGAGAGAAGTGGTAAAAGAGAAAGGAAGCGTTCGCACTGAAAAGACCGAAGTGAGGGAAGGATCCATTAACTGGACAGAATCATATATAGAGATATTATGGTTATCTAAATTAATTGATATCAGTGAAATAACAGAGATAACAAAGGTACATAACCACAGCCGAGATGTTTAGGTAAAGGAATATAGACAGATCGCCATTCAAAACACAAAGAAATGGAATAAGAAAAAAATATTTATGTCATAAAAAACAAAATTATTTAATCAAAATTATTTATTTAAGACAATCCCCTAAAACCAGTATAAAAAAATATAAAAATATTCAAAATTAAAAGGCATGACTAAAACACACATATTCCTTAAAAACCACCCTGGCATGATTATATATTAAACACCTGCTTATAGAAAAACGACGAAGGGCCTCCTGTAGAGTTTCTCTTATTCGAAATGCTTGGGACCAAAAGTGTGTGGGATTTTTCCGCCCCCGGATTTTGGAATAATAGCAAAGCCTTTGACAGCATAGACTACAAAAATCTATGGAATTTGTTGTGGTTGTGCTCTGGGAACTGTAGTTTTGTGAGCCTTTTAGCCTTCTTGGTCAGAGAGCACTGCTGCCACAATAAACTACAGTTCTCTGGATTCCCTAGCACTGAGTCTGCAATGGGTTTTGGGTCTTATTCTGTTGGGAAAGTAAAGTGGGAAGAAGGATACTTGGAAGACCTATAGATTATTTTAGCTTTCGTAGATTACATCATGCATCCTCGAATAAACTGGTGACATCCAAGTTTATTAAAGCTTTAGGCAGATAGACTGCATGCATAGATGCCGGGCAGAATGAGAATGAAAAGTAAATTCACGGAGAGTGGCAATTATATTATTAACTCTGGTGTTACACCAAATGGTAACAAATTTCTTTTGGAAGATTCAGAATTATAATTATAACTTTATTTTTTGAGCATCTTTGTCTTAAAAAGCAACTCTGGGACACTACCACAGAAAAGGCCCATCTCTGTGTTGCTGCCCTATGGGAATCCATTGAATGCGGGGATGAGATTACTTCTCTTGAAGACTAGTGACCAGGAAACCTTTGACACTACACAGTTACAGCATTATCGTTCCACTTTAATTGCCATGGCAGTTCCTATGGAATCCTGGGATTCGTAATTTGGTGAAGCTCTAGCACTCGCTAGTTCTGAATTCTGTCACACTGTCCCAGCACCGTTGTTGTGTGCCTTCAAGTAATCCCCAATTTATGGTGGCCCTATCATGGGGTTTTCTTGGCAAGATTTCTTCAGAGGAGGTTTGCCGTTGCCTTCCCAGAGGGCAACATACCTAAAAAACTATCAATATAATAAGCTTTTACAACTCTGTATAAATAAATAAAGATTAGAGAAGATAGCCAAGGAAATATTACAAAATTTAGAGTTTATTAGAAAATAGATATAGTCAAGATGTAGCTAACAAAATATAGAATATTACAGAATAGATAAAAAGGATAACAAAGGAAATTATAAATATCATTCTCATGCATAAGAAAGGAAGAATTGTTTTAGTTAAATGCCTGGGCAAGATGTTTAGTTTAGTTTGTAAGATGTTTAGTCTAATTAAGTCTGTTAGTAAAGAGTAAGTGTTTTAGCTAGGGTATAGGTGATTGGTTTGTTATTTGTAAGATAAATTTAAGTTTATTACTAATATTATTGTTTTTTTCTTTTACTTCTTGTTGTTTTGTGTTGTGTTGTTGTGTTTCACTATGTGAATTCTCAATAAAAATTTATTAAAAATTAAAAAAAAGAAGTTCCTTCTAATGTTGAGGTGGAATCTCTTTTCCTGGAGCTTGCATCCATTAATCCAGATTCGATTCTCTGCAGCAGCAGAAAACAAGCTTGCTCCATCCTCAATGTGACACCCCTTCAAAGCACTCCTGACAGATGACCATCCAGTCTCTGCCTAAAAACCTCCAAAGAATGAGACTTCACCACACTGTGAGGGAACGTCTTCCATTATTGAAAAGTTCTTACTGTCAAGAAGTTCTTCCTAATGTTCAGGTTTTTGGATGTTACTGCATAGAATCATAGAATTGGAAGAGATCCCAAGGGCCACCCAGTCCAACCCCATTCTGCCATGCAGGAACTCCCAATCAAACATCCTCCCCCCTCCCCCCCCCCCCCCCCGTAGTTTGCATCCATTGCTCCAGGTCCTGGAGCAACAGAAAACAACCTTGCTCCATCCTCAATAACACATCCCTTCAAATATACAAACAGGGCTATCATATCCCCTTCTCTTCTCCAGGCTGAACATATCCAGCTCCCTACGCCTCTCCTCATAAGGCATGGTTTCCCGACCCTTCACCATTTGGTTGCCTTCCTCTGGACAGGCTCCATCTTCTCAATATCCTTTTTGGATTGTGGTGCCCAGAAATTGACACAATTTTCCAGGTGAGGCCTGACCAAAGCAGAATAGAGGGGCACTATTACTTCCCAACACTCCAGGAATTCTTCTTTTTCCATGTTATTTCTGCCCCTAGTACCACATTTTTTGCTATAGAAATAATACTCAGGAACATGTCTCCTTTGTTGATCATAGCATACTTACAGTGTTGGCGCAGCCTGGAATTGCTGTTTGGCCACCATAGCATACTGTTGACTTATGCTTAACTTAATTTACATGCTCTGCTGTTAAGCCATCTATCACCCATTGTGTATTTGCATATCTGTTATTCCTACCTGGATATAATACAGGTCGAGTCTTCCTTATCCAGAATTCCCAAATCCGAAATATTCCAAAAGCCAAAGTTGTCCAGATGGGTGGCTGAGACAGTGACACCTTTCTGATTGTTCAATGTACACAAACTATGTTTCATGCAAAAAATTGTTAAAAATATTGCATATGTAATTACATTGGGGCTATGGGTATATTTGTTGTTTGTTGGTGTGTGCCTTCAAGTCATGTCTGACTTAGCCAATCCTCAGGTGAACCTGTCATGGCGTTTTCCTGGCGAGATTTGTTCAGAGGAGGTTTGCCATTGCTTCCTCTGTGGCTGAGAGAGTGTGACTCGCCCAAGGTCACCCTGTGGGTTTCATGGCCAAGCAGGGACTTGAACCCTGCTCTCCAGAGTTGTAGTCCAAGACTTAAACTGCATAAATGAAATTCATGTGTAAACTTTGATATGATAGCCCTGTTTATATACTTCAAAGGATGTCACATGGAGGATGGAGCAAGCTTATTTTCTGCTGCTCCAGAGACTAGAACACAGAACAATGGATGCAAGCTCCAGGAAAAGAGATTCCAGCTAAACATTAAGAAGAACTTTCTGACAGTAAGAGCTGTTCGACAGCGGAATATGCTGCCTGGGAATGTAGTAGAATCTCCTGCTTTGAAGGTTTTTAAACAGAGGCTAGATGGCCATCTTTTGGAGATACTTTGACGATGTATTCCTCCACAGCAGAATGGGATTGGACTGCATGGCCCTTGTGGTCTCTTCCATTTCTATGATCCTATGATTCTGTGACTTTGATCATATCTCCAAGATATGCATTATGTATAAGCAAGTATTTCAAAATCCCCCCCCCAAAAAAAATCCAAAATACTTTTCTGGTTCCAAAAATCCCAAACATTTCAGGTGAGACTCAACCTGTACTTCACCTGTATATCCCTGTTGAAACTCTATAAGTAATCCTTGAATGTGCAGCATTTTTGGCTTGGGATCTGTCAGGAAATTGCAAACTATGGAAAGGAATGAATAGTGTTTGCTTTGGCTGAGGTGGCAATGTTACCTTTTGCATATTATACAGTGGTCCCTCCCCATTCGCTGGGGTTTGGGATAAAGGACTCCTGTGAATATGGGAAAACTGCAAATTAAAAAAAAAAGCACTATTCTTTTTACTTGTGAGAACACCTCTCTAGGAATCTCTAGGTCCTCCAGTGCAACTCTGTGGTCAACATCTGCCAGATGTTGATCATAGAATCACGCTGGAGGACCTACAAATGCCTAGAGGTGTGTTTTCTTTAGTAATTTCCAGGTTCTCCAGCACATTTCTATGGTCAACGTTCGGCAGAGTTGTTCTAGAGGAACTAGAGATTCCTAGAGCGAACCTGTTAATCAAACCCTCAAAAGTCAAAGCAGCAAATTTGAAATGTCTCCCCCCCCCCCCATCTCTCTTAGGAGAAGCCTGTCTAGTATTTTATAGAAGAAGTGTCCCTTAGGAAGAGATTCATGGAGTGATGGTAAACTGGAAGAAACTACTTCAGAAGCTTCCCTTCCCCCTTTGAATTTGAACTGACTCATGGAGACTTTGAGTGTGGAGGTGAATATGTCTGTGGAAAACAGCAAATGAAGGACCAGAGAACAAATGGAGAACTAGCAAAAAGAAGACCATGGATAAAGCCATGGATGAAATCAGCAAAGGCAGTTCTGATCAGGAAGAAACCCAGGACAGCCATAAAATTCATCGTTATCACTGTGGGGAAAGCTTCCAATGTAGCAAAAACTTTAGGGTGCAGGAGAGAATTCACACAGGCGAGAAGCCATATAAGTGTTCAGAATGTGGGATCAATTTCACTTTGATACCACTTTAACTGGCAAGTTTCCATCCCATGGAATCCTGGGGTTTGCAGTTTTGTAGGGTATTTAAAATTCCCTGGCACAGAGCTCTAGTCCCCCACCAAACTATAAATCCATGATTCCATAGAAGTGAGCTGTACAAGTGCTACAGTAGTGTAGTGTGGAAGAGACCTGTGTCTCACTTTGTCACACACACGCAGACATTTCTGTTCAGCTGAAATGAGTAAAGTGTGGGGAGAAACCAGGAATGGAATTTTGAGCACAAGGACTGTGTTCTGGTTCTCAGCATAAATTCCTGCACTCAAAATTCTTTCGTCCAAACATATGTCTTTTGCAGCTGATTCAGGTTGATAGATCTTGAGGTCTAGTATAAAAACTGAGGATGGCAGAGGCCATCCCCGAAAGGCCCCTGGAGGTCCTCTGTGACCTTCTAACCTCTGACAGTCACTCACCTTTGCTCTTGTCTGTAAACATGTATGTTGTCATCGTATGGTATTCTGTGTATTTTACAATATGCCAAGGGATCTTGTAGCACCTTTGAGACTAGCTGTGCAATAGAAGTTGCAGCATACACTTTTGTAGACTTGGGTTCCTTCCTCACCTGCATGGAGTGAACTGGTGTCCAGAAAGGACCTTTATAATCAGACTATATGAATAGCCATAGAAATGCAAAACATGTGGGTATGGAGATGAGGTGACAAGTCCTGCCTTAGTCCCTCAACCACCATAGTTAAAACTGAATGTGTCACTTCATCATCATACCCCCAAGTTTTCCATTTCCATAACTGTTCATTCCATGCATTTGAAGAAATAGACCAAGTCTACAAAAGTTCATGCTACCAGCTTCTTTTTTTTAGTTAGTCTCAAAGATGCTACAGGATTCCTTTGGATACTGACATTCCAGAATAACATAGCTATGGATCTTTGTATTTTACAGTGCTACATATTTGGGGAGGGCTCTTAGATTTATTATTATTGTTATTGTTATTATTATTATTTTGAAGGCTGACCGCCATTAATACTGTCCAATTGTGCTGGACCTTTTTTGCATTGCGGTTGCCAACATTTTGAACTGCCATCGTGCCTTTCAATAGGCATTAAGAATCCATCTGTTGTAGTTGACTTGGGCAACTGATAGGTTGCTTCATTTGACTCTTTCAATTGAGTCACTGGTTGCGGTTTATGAATAAGTCGTAATGCGTGCCTGGTACATTTTACTATGTAAATTTCAATTGTAATATTTTGTTGATTTTGATGTGTATGATTTATTATGAATTTATGAACCAGGACAAAGGTTATGTGTCAAAGCCTAGGAATATATTACTACAGCTATATCGGTTCTTCGTGTTAGCACCCTGTTTGTTCATGGCATTTATACTATTGGAGAAGCCCCAGAGCAGCTTACATGTCATTCTGCTCCTCTTGCAAAAGACAAGAGAGACCCCACCCTCATGTTTATTGTCATAAAAGTCATGTCACAAAAAGAAAAGAGGATAGGGGAGGAAAAGAAAAACATGGGCCCAAGTTCTTGAGGTGAGGAGGTTCTCTTTTCTGTACATCAGGATAATCAAATCTTGTGGTATACCCATTTCTTTTAGAGCAATTCATAGTTTTCATGATCTAGCGAATCAAAGGCTTTGGTATAATCTAGAAAGCACAGGTTGGTTTTTTTCTTCTGAAATTGTTTCATGAACTCCTCTTCCAACATATGTTTGCAATATGATCCTAGTGTCTCTTCCTTTTCTGAACCCTGTTTGAGTGGCTGGCATTTCTCACTCTGTACATAGTAATAGTCTGTTGAAGAATCAGGCACATCACTTGGCTTGCATGGGAGGTTAATGCAGTGATTCTATAATGTTTATTACAATCTCTGATGTCCCCTTTTTGGGGAACTTAAATGTATGTTGACTTTTTTCCAGTCTGTGGGCCATTCTTCTGTTTTCCCTATATGTTGGTAGATTTTAGTAAGAATGTAAATGGATTATGCATCTATGGCTTGGAAGAGCAACATTGGTATGCAAACTGTTTGGCCCCCTTCCCACAGTTTTCAATGCTGAATTCAAACCCATTACATTTACAGTAGGATGTTTAAAGTATCAAAGTCTACTTCAGTCTGTTCTTATGTCATTACAGTGGGCCCTTCCCTTATGCAGGGGATCTGTTCTGGACCCACTGCGTAAGGGAAATACCGTGCATGCTCAAGCTCCATTGAAAACAATGGGGCCTGTGTATGTAGCACGGTGTGCACGCCATTGCCTCTTCTGGTGCATGGCTTCAGCGTAAGCTGAAAACCATGTATGACATGGGCACACTGTATTTCTTTAGTCACCGTGAGTAACTGTTGAGTTACTTGCATGTGTGAACCCGCTCCTTCACATGGAAAACATTATTTGCCCCAGGAGGAAAATTACTATGCAAGGTTCCCAAATGTAGAATAATAGAATCCTAGAGGTGGAAGAGACCCCAAGGGCCATTAATTCCAATTGCTTGCCATGCAGGAATACACAGTCAAAACATTCCTGACAGATGACCATCCAGCCTCCTTTTAAAATCCTCCAAAGAGGGAGACTCAACCACAATCCAAGGCAGCATATTCCACTGTTGAACAACTCTTTCTATCAGGAAGTTTGTTCCAATGTTTAGGTGGGCTTTCTGTTCCTTAAGTTTGAATCCATTGCTCCATGTCCAAAACAAGCTTGCTCCATCCTCCATATGACTTCCCTTCAAATATTAAAACATGACTATCATGTCACCTCTTAACCATATCAGCTTGTGCATGAGTCCTTGCTGCTGTATGCAGCCATTGTCCTTTTGCTCTTTAAGAAGCAGTGCTAGTTGACAGCACAAAAGTTTGCCCTGATCCACAATTCATCCGGAAAAGAGCCCAATGAATATGGGATCTGAATCCACGCACACACAGAGGAAAATGGATCACTGTCAGGATGCCAGCAGCCGTCCCTGGGTGGGCTCGAACCACCATCCTTCTGGTTAACAGCCAGATGCGCTAACCCATTGTGCCACAGAGACCTGGGAAAGGTCATGCCTACATCTCTCTTGTCTTGAGGATTCATTGCTTGGAGAGCCAAGCCCAGATATGTTGAAAAGCTGTAAAAGTTCATCTTCTTCCAATGAGCAGAATGGCATACCGGGAGTGTGCTGGGCCCATACCATAGAGGTCTATGGATTGAGGCCATCCTCTTCTATGTGGCTGCAGCCATTTCCTTTTGTTTCTAGGCTCACAGAAGACAAAAAGAAAATCTTCTCACTGCTAACAGTACTAATCATACTTTTTTGCTTTAAAAAATTGTTAATGATCACTGCTACTCTCTTGGGCAAAAGAACTAGAGCTGCTACAAAATGACTGATCTTCTAAGGGAATCAAGAGTTTCCTACCAACCTTTCTACCAGGATAATTATTAGATGCACCAGTGGTTTAGTTGCATCATGCAAGGCTCCCAGTCTTGTGACCCAGGTTCGAGTCCTGGCTGGTGTATGCCTTCCTCTGTCTTTTGATCTTCTGATAAAGAGAGACAACCCATTTGTCTGGGATCTGTATACCCCCCCCCACACACACACACAAAGGAAATTTTCAAAACACTGGTTGCAACAACAGCTCTTATAGAATGTCCCATTTTACAGCATAATAAGCAATGACTAAACAAGCTGATATGCCCTGAGAGACTGCTACCAACCATCTAACAGAGTAACTGGCTCAAAATTGACTGTCCCCAAAGCCCTGAAGTTGAAAGATTAAGGTCCGTTTTCTACTTGGCACCAGAGAGAAACCAATCCATTCCACTGTTGGCCAAGATCTCTTTTGGTAAATATGTAGACAACCCCCCCCCCCCCCGTTTTTCTCCAGTAATAGTTCTAGTCAATAAGGAAAGAGGGGATTGTCTTGGGCAGCGCCCATAACAGAGAGCCATTTGACAAAAGGATCATAACATAAACTGACCTGCATCATGTATGGCTCAGTATAGCACAGCAGTTCCTCGTGCAAAATTACACTGTGGCTGGCCATTCGCATACACTCTGGAGTTAATTGCAGAACCTCTGCAACATCCTCATAGTCATGTGTCTCTGGTGGAGAATGTGGGCACATCAGAGAAACAGCTGGCTTTGTCCCTGTAGCCAGAAGCAAAGTGATTACATCATCTGCTGAGATCTACTGGATCCTCTGGAGGTCTCAGCTGACAATGTAATCATTCTGCATTTGGCTAAGAGGGCATAGCTAGATGTTTAGGAGATGCACTGGTAATCTCTTTATTTTAAAACCACACTTATGTTTAAATCCTCAAAAGGTTCGGGAACAAGGCAACTGCTGTAGAGCTACTTCCCACACCACTCTATTTAGAAAGATAATTTGGAAATGCTCCATTTATCTTGGGTATATAGTGAAGTGTATGTTAAGGAAAATGCAACATGGGATATACAGTGAAAGAAATAAAACATGTATGTGAGAGTCAGGATGACTCAGCAAAAGCAATTAAGAAGCCACACAGGTGTAAAAGGTAATTTAATTAGCAGTCCTAAATGCCAAGGACAGAAGTGCAAAGTGAATAATTGAAAGCACCTGAGAATTGTTAAGTGGTCAAGGTGAGATAATGAAATCATTAATTGTGGGTTGAACCAAGAGAACCAATGAAAATGGATGTACACGCCCACTGGGTAGAAACTGACAAGAGTGGGTGGTGTTTTCCAAGGGCTATAATAATGGCTATGAATCCCAATGTATTTTGTGGGTAGTAGTAGTGGAGTATTGGAGTTGTGTTGGATAGTTTTGGAGCTGTATATAGTAGAATAAAGTAGATCTTTTATATAAGACTACTGAGTTGTCTGGTGTCTTGAGTCAAGCTACAAGAGCCAGCTGGATCCAGAAGAAGTGTGAAGACTTCTGTGGAAGCAAGAGTGAGAAGGCTTGGAGAGTTTGTCAGGGTCTTCAGCCTATTCTCTGTAACTCTGCTGCTTTAGAGCAAAGCTTTATCCACTGGCCAAAACTGGTCAGCGCCGGTGCGTAACAAGGTGGTGAGTTCGAGCCAGAGGTGAAGAGCTGCAACTCCCATCATCCCTGACAAGGGTTATGGGCCCAGATACTGCAGCACCCAGCATCCACAGAAGCTGAAAGTTCCAGAGAGTGGATGACAGTTTTGTGGAAGACAGATCAGAGCAAGCTGTTTGCGCTGCACTGATAAGCTCCGTGAGTAACTCCTCCTGTGTTTTGATTAAGCCCGAAAGGGGTCAGCTGTGCATACTCAGAAGGACTGTGTCAATTGAGTCACTGCACAAATTAAGATGGAGACTTTGAAGTTTAGTAAATTGAACAGAAGCAACTACTCCACCTGGAAGATTTATGCCCAATCTCTACTAGTAAAAGAAAGTTTGTGGGCCACAGTTGAAGCTGGGCTGCCAGCTAATGCAAATGCAGCCACGAAAGAGAAAGATAACAAAGCAAAAGCCTGTCTTTTTCTAATGCTTGAGGAAGACTTGATTAATGATGTCAGAGATAAGGAAACCGCCAAAGATGTGTGGGACACTCTGCAGAGATTACACACTCCTTCGACTGCCTTTGCAAAAATGCTATGGTCTAAGAGAATTTATAGACAGAAGATGGCAAAAGGGCAGTGTGTGGTAGAACCTTTAAAAACAATGCAAGACTTGTTTGTGCAGGCTGAGCTAAGAGGAGTGGAAATAAGTAGAGAACAGCAGTGCTATATTTTGATTGAGTCCCTAGACCCTTCTTGGGGCAACATTACCAACAGTTTGCAAAACTTACTGCAAGCAGAGTTGACGAGAGACTTAATTGTGGCCAGGATTTTGGAAGAAAACCAGAGGAGACTGTCTGAGAGAAATGACGCAGCAACTTCTAAGAGCGTGCCAAGTGAACAAACAAAGCCTGATGTGCGTGGGCTGGACCAGGCAGCTTCTTCGAGGGAGCAACGAAAATGTTTCTACTGCAAGAAGATTGGACATCTGCAGAAGCATTGCAAGCAGTTGGCTGCTGAGAGAAGCAAGCAAGAGAGCAGATGGCAACCACGGCACGATCAGAGGCAGAAGCAGTCCAAACCGCCTTTTTTGAAGGACAATAGAAATGATAATAAGGGGTTTGCAACCATGATCAAAGAAAAACAAAATGCAAACTCTAAATGGCTTGTAGATTCAGGAGCTTCGTCCTCCATGTGTAATAATATTAATTTGATTAGTGAAAGAAAGCCAGCCAATGTAAATGCTGTAGTTTTGGCTGATGGGAATGAGCTCAGTACTGTAAATCAAATGGGGACAGTTTACATTCTAGGGCTAAAAGAAAACTTTACTGATGTTTTGCATGTAAAGGAATTAGAAAACAATTTATTATCAGTGAGCAGATTAACAGACAGAGACTACATAGTCACATTTGAAAAGAATTTGTGTAAAATAACATTGAATGGGGAATTGCGTGGCATAGGTTTGAAAAAGGATAAGCTTTATTTCCTGGAGGAAAATGTTGATAATTACAAGGTTGAAAATGCTAATAGTATTGATAATGTTCCGATGCACAAAGACTGCATACATGAGCTCCATAGAAAATTTGGCCATGCTAGTTTTTTTTTTTTAATTATTTTTATTAGATCAAGATATAACATAAATGTCATGTACAGAAAAAAATAATGACAAAAGCGAATAAACTTTACACTTTATAAATTCTTGATCAAATTTTTCTATTTTCTCACCCAACACCATATCCCCCGTCCCACCCTCTCTGCTATAAGATTCATCACATATAGCGGCATAATTATTGTCAAGCAATAGTAAATGATTCTCTGCTTTGAATATTAACAATTAAAATTAAATTTGGATATTTACATAATTAGAGTATGAACTTTAACAGGTATTTTTCTTTCTCCATTCATTGACATGTATAACAGTAATCATCACTCATTATTCATTACAGGATGTAAATAGCTTTCTTAATTTAGCAATTACCAAAACAAGCCTGTCTTTTTCTTTAATGTGTGTCTCTTGAATGCAAATAATATCTGCTTTTTGTTTCGCGAGATAATGAAAAGTTCTACTCCTTTTGAATTTGGAATTTACCCCATTGATATTCCATGACAATAAATTGTTTACCATTATTTCTTTTATTTAACACAACTATATTTAATGCTGTATTCTTCTATTTTTCCTTAATTTCCTTTTCCCCTTCCTATTTTCTGTCTGCTCCCCTTTTTTCTCACTATTTCCCTTTTGGCTTCTCGTTTTCTGCTTCTGAGCTTTAGCTTGCGCCAATTCTAAATCTATTTCAAGTTCACTTTCTCTTCCTTCTGAGGAGGATCTGTCAGTTTCCTCTGAGCTATCTTTTTCTTCCTCTGAAGTCTTCGTTTCCTGGTCCTTTCCATTCCCCTCCTTTACCTCTATATTCCTTAGCTTGTTCCTCCTTTTTTTTCTTTCCTTCTTCCTTTCCTCTGTTTCCCCAGTTTTCTGTTCCTTTTTATTGTTGATTAAAAAATCTTTCATTTTTTCTTCTGAGTTAATCACAAATCTTTCTCTTTCAAAGGTGAAGGAGACCCCTTCCGTTTTTTCCCATTTGTACCTGATATTATTGTGTCTTAGATATTCTGTTAAAATTGTGTAGTCCCTTCTTTTCCTCAATATTTGTGCTGGGATTGCCCTAAATATCTTAATCTCATTACCTTCCAATTCAAATTTCTTATTTTGGCTTATTTCTAATATTAAATCTCTCACCCTTTCCCTGACAAAAAAAACCATAATGTCTCTCGGGAGGTTATTATTTTTGGCAGCCCATGAGTCCACCCTGTACAATTTATCCACCTCTGAGTCTAACTGATCCTCTGGCCAGTCAATAAAGTGAGCTAGTTCTGAAATAATTCTTGTTAAGTTTTCATTCAATTGTTCACTTAGACCTCTTAGTTTTATTGCCTTTCTTTGTAGCCGTAATTCTAAATTAGCTTTGTAATATTCATCTTGGGTTTGTTTCTCTTCTGAGGTTTCTACTTTCTTTTCTAATACCTCCGTTTTCTCTTGAATCTCAGTGATTTTTTTATTAAGTGATTTGACTTCTCCAGTAATTTTTGTCATGCTATCTTTAAAAATACTCAATTCTTTTTGTATATCCATTTTAATCTCTTCTCTTAAGCAATTTGTTTCCTCCTTAATCTTAGCTGCTATTTCTGTTTTTAGATCTGAGCTAATTTTCTTTATTTCCTCTAATAAGTAGGTATGAGTCTCTCTTACTCTTAATTGGTCAGAGTACATTGCTGAATTAGATGGAGTAGGGGCCTTTGTTTCCTCTAAATTGTTATTATCTGCCATAATCACACTATTTTGCGAAGAGAAGGGGGGAGGAAGAGAGAAAGGGGAAATACAAATAGTTTTCTTCCCCAAAGGAAAAAAAAAGACAAGTTTCCCAAATTCCTTATTTCCAACTAATTAGTAGATAACTTAACTGTTATTTATTATCTTGGTATTAAGTTACTTTACTTTACTATTTCCTCATTATTTCAACATCCCATCCAAAAAAAAAAAAAAAATAGAGAGGAGAATTTGGTGCCTTCAGGGGAGTTTAATCCCTCCTCTTGCACAGTCTCTATCTCTGAGTGAACTTCTCAGGCAGGGTTTTAAGGCCTTGCCTGGCTGCTGAAGCTGCTGTGAGTCCTGGGGGTGGGTGGTTCCTTGGAGTCCTCCCTCTTCCTCCACTCAAGCTGGCTCTGCTGCTGGAAAAGCTTCTCAGGCAGGGTTTTAAGGCCTTGCCTGGCTGCTGAAGCTGCTGTGAGTCCTGGGGGTGGGTGGTTCCTTGGAGTCCTCCCTCTTCCTCCACTCAAGCTGGCTCTGCTCTGGCCATGCTAGTTTTAAGTGTTTAAAGAATTTAATAAGCATGTGTCCAGATTTAAAAGTAGCAGAATGTAAAAATCATTTAGACTGTACTGTTTGTAATCAAGCGAAGGTCAGAGCTTTTCCAGTTGCTAAGAGATCCAAGAGAATTGCTCAAAGACCATTTCAGTTTGTACATGCAGATGTAGCCCAAGCTAATTGTTTATCTTTAGGAGGAAGCAAGTATTTCCTAGTAATTGTGGATAGATATTCAAGGTATGCTTTTGTAAGAATATTGAAAAATAAGTCTGATGCTGGGCAAAGTTTGAAAGCATGGGTAAGAATGGTAGAAAGACAATTTGATAGCAAAGTTGGAACAATTGTTACAGATAGAGGTGGAGAATTTTTAAACAACCAGCTGTATAATTGGTTTCAGAAGGTGGGAATAAGACATGAAACCACTAACCCTGCTTGTCCAAGTGAGGATGGTTTAGCAGAAAGAAAAATCCAGGACATTAAAAGGATATCTGCTTGCTTGATGGCAGATGCCGGGGTTAAAGACAGCTTTTGGGGTGAAACAACTCTGACTGCCATACACATAAGTAACAGGTTGTTTCATTCAGAGATTGAAGACATTCCCTACAGAGTCTTGTATGGGAGAGTGCCAAATTTTAAATATTTAAGAGTTTTTGGACAATATGCACATGTATACATACCTGCTTGTTTTAGGAGAAAAGGAGAACCAAAAAGCAAAAGGCTTATGTTCTTAGGATACTCAGGGAACAGCTATAAGTTTCTTTTGGGAGGAAGAGAAGTACAGTACTCCAGGTCTGCAAATTTTGAAAGACATGCTGGCTGGGACAAGCTGCATGCCAACAAAGAAGTGTTCTTGAGGTTAGGCAGCTCAAGTGAGCAAGAAGCCCAGACTGAACCAACTTCAGGAAACGGAGGGGTTTCAGTCAAGCCAGAAGCCTCTACTAGCAGTAGTGGTAGTACCTCTGATGGGGAGACACAATCAAGACCAGTAACCACTAGGATGACGGAAGACAAGAGATTTAGCAGAAAGACAACAACTTCTAGTGCAGACAGTGATGAAGAGAGAGGCAGAACGACAGAATTCATACCCAGGCATAGTCACAGAGTTAGAAAGTCACCAGATAGATTTGTTGTGACACAGGCAAGAGCTTGTACAGTAATAGAAGAGCCTGAGAGTTTTGAAGAGTTGGAAACTTTTTCTAGAGAAGAACAGGAAAGATGGTGTGATGCAATGGTTAGTGAGTTTAGTTGCCTGGTGAACAAAGATGTTTTTGAAGTTGTGGATAGACCCAAAGATAAGAAAGTAATTGGTTGTAAATGGGTGTACAAAAGAAAGGAAATGCCTGATGGAAGCATTAAGTACAAAGCTAGGTTAGTAGCTAAGGGTTTTGCACAACAACAGTATGAGAATTTTGACAAGACTTATTCTCCAACAGCAAAGCCAGAAAGTTTGAGAATGGTGTTAGCTGTAGCAGCAAGGAGGAATCTAGTTGTAGAACATTTCGATTTTGAAACAGCTTACCTAAATGCAAATTTGGATGAAGAAATATTTATGGAACAGCCACAAGGTTTTGAGGAAAATGGAAGTCAGAAAGTTTATAGATTGAAGAAAGCACTGTATGGTTTAAAACAGAGTGCCAGAGCTTGGAATTTGTGCATTAATGACGAGTTAGTTAAGCTAGGATACAAGAGAAGCGTTGCAGATGCTTGTGTTTATACAAAAGGAGATACAGTGTTAGTAATTTATGTAGATGACTTGTGCGTGGCAGCAAAAACAAAACAGGAAATTGAGTCAGTTAAAAGAGAGTTGTCAGAAAAGTTTGTTTTAAAAGATTTAGGTTTGTTGAAGTCTTATTTAGGCATTAATGTTGAATGGACACAAGAAGGTCATTGTTTACTAAGTCAGAGAAAGAAAATAGAAAATTTGATTGAAAAGTGTGGACTACAGAATGCTAAAATAGTTAAAGCTCCAATGACAACTGGTTTCGTATCTGAGCCAACAACAAGAGATTTTGAGGACAAGACTTTTTTCAGGAGCATAATAGGATCTCTACAGTTCATTTCTTGCCACACTAGACCAGACATTGCGTATGCTGTGAACGTTTTATCTAGAAGACTTTGTGATCCTAAGGTTGAGGATTGGACAGCTGTAAAACACTTGTTAAGATATTTGAAAGGGACTCTAGACAAAAAGTTAATCATTAGAAGCAGTAATGCAGATTTAGATTGCTATGTAGACAGTTCATTTGCATCAGAATTAGGAGACAAGAAGTCAGTCACAGGAATGATAATCAAGTATAGTGAAAGTCCAATAGTATGGAGAAGCAGAAAACAGACTAACGTAGCGTTAAGCACATCTGAAGCAGAATTTGCAGCTTTGAACGAAATTGTGAACGAGGTACAATGGCTTGAACAATTGTTAAATGACTTGAAGGAAAATTTCAGAGTACCTGTAGAAATTCAGGAAGATTCACAATCGTGCATAGCAATGGCTGAAACAGAAAGTTTGAAGAACAGAACCAAATATGTGGGTGTAAGATACCAAAATGTGAGAGACATGGTTCAAAAAGGAGAAATAGAGTTGAAATATATAGAAACACAAAATAACATAGCAGATTTGTTTACAAAAGCTTTAACGGTGGAAAAACATGAAAGGTTGACAGAAATGGTTGGAATGACATTGTAAGCCACATACAATATTTTATTTCGGAGGGGATTGTTAAGGAAAATGCAACATGGGATATACAGTGAAAGAAATAAAACTTGTATGTGAGAGTCAGGGTGACTCAGCAGAAGCAATTAGAAGCCACACAGGTGTAAAAGGTAATGCAATTAGCAAGTCCTAAATGCCAAAGACAGAAATGTAAAGTGGATAATTGAACACACCTGAGAATTGTTAAGTGGTCAAGGCTGAGATGATGAAATCATTAATTGTGGGTTGAACCAAGAGAGCCAATGAGAGTGGATGTACACGCCCACTGGGTGGAAACTGACAAGAGTGGGTGGTATTTTGCAATGACTATAATAATGGCTATGAATCCTAATGTATTTTGTGGGTAGTAGTAGTGATCAGTATTGTTGTATTGGAGTTGTGTTGGATAGTTTTGGAGCTGTATATAGTAGAATAAAGTAGATCTTTTATATAAGACTACTGAGTTGTCTGGTGTCTTGAGTGAAGATACAAGAGCCAGCTGGATCCCGAAGAAGTGGGAAGACTTCTGTGGAAGCAAGAGTGAGAAGGCTTGGAGAGTTTGTCAGGGTCTTCAGCCTATTCTCTGTAACTCTGCTGCTTTAGAGCAAAGCTTTATCCACTGGCCAAAACTGGTCAGCGCCGGTGCGTAACAAGGTGGTGAGTTTGAGCCAGAGGTGAAGAGCTACAACTCCCATCATCCCTGACAGTGTAAAGGTTTGGGTGTTGGGCTAGGAAACGGGGAGACCAGGGTTTGAATCCCAGCTTGGCCATGGAAACCCACTGGGTGACCATGGGCAAGTCACACTCTCTCATCCTCAGAGGATGGCAATGGCAAATCTCCTCTGAAGAAACTTGCCAACAGAACCTATGATAGGTTCGCTTCAGGATTGCCGTTAAGTCAAAAACAACTTGAAGGCACACAGCAACAATATTTTGCAAGTTTGCCTTTTATTCTTACTTCTTAGAAAATATGCAGAAGAGTGGTTCAGGGCATGCGTTGTGGGGGACATGCATACCCTCCATCTGTCCTGATTGGGATTAATTTCCCAACTGCCTTCTACAACTGCCTTCTGTAAGGATCAAGCTCAAAATGACCTTCATGCTGTAAGACTGAGACACTGTCTACCGATTGCACTAAGAAGCCTGCTGGGGAGAAAAGGGCTGGTGTCTTTACAATGTCTATCCAGTTCCAGCACACTGAAACAACAACAACAAAACCTCACATTGCCAAGGGACCAGCAACATGGAATGCAAGGAGGATGAAAAGACTTTCCCTGGCTGGGAATCGAACCCAGGCCGCGGTGGTGAGAGCACCGAATCCTAACCACTAGACCACCAGGGATGGATAGAGATGTTGAGATGTTTTTTAATCTTTCTGCTTGCTCACTCAACAGATCTTGTCTCCAGTAGTGAGTGGGGCAAAAGAGTCTACAGAGAGAGAGAGAGAGAGAGAGAGAGAGAGAGAGAGAGATTTTAATTTGCTTGTTAAGGATTCACACCCAGCTGTCAAGCAAGAATCTAGCTTGCAACCTTTTCCTTTTGTCTCCAGCATCACAAAAAGCAGGAGAACCTTCCTGATGCTGGCAGTATTAAGTCTACTGTTTGCTAAAAATGTGCACTTAACTAATGAGGTGTGATTCCACTTTTGTGCTTTCACATATAAAGACACTAAAATGCACATATGCACTTCCTAAGAGTTACTTACTGGCGGGAAGAGCATTCAGGTAAAACATGCTGGTATATTTGGTCTACCCATTTATCTGGGGTCTCAACTACTACTAGAACTCCCCATTCAGAAGTGGGTGGCAGAGAGACGATCCTATATAAACTCCTGGCTGGCTGTGGACTTCCTGGCCAGGATTGGGTGCTTTTGCCATATGGCCCAGGCTGAGTTTCACTCCAAGAATGTCATTTCCCCCATCCCCCACCCCCTCTTTTAAGTGGTAGGCAGTAGTCGGAGGTTAGTGGGGCAGTGCATTTATTCAAGACTTTCTCTTGAGCTTTCCAAGAGGCTGAACCTATTTGGGAGTTTCAGCACTAGGACAACTCCTAGTAGGATGATGGGTGGCATCAGAAACAAGAGGGCAAGGAGTCTGGAGAAACCTGGCACTGAATGGAGTGGAGTTGGTCATTACAGTACAGCCCCTATATTTGTGGGGGATCTGCACTTAGACTTACTGTGGAAACACAAAAGCATGAATGATAGCAAACCCAATTGGAATAAGCAATATCCACAAAACAGTGATGCCATGATTTTGCCAACCAAAATGCACAAAATACATGTTGCATGCTTTCAAAGCTGCACTGGCTTCTTTATCAGGGAAAAGTGTTAAAAAACATACAGGTGGATTTAAAAACCCACGGCTGGCCCTGGATATGTTTTCTGGATGTAAGATTCTGCATTTTAGCCTCCAGAGTTTCCCTCTGGCATTTTAGCCATTTGGGAATTGGCAGACCTTTCACTGGAAAGATCTCTCTATGTTCAAAAGCTTCCACCTTTGATTGTTCATTTTTAGAAACAGAACTACAAATCCCCTCCCCTTTCTAACAAGCTTTTCACTTCTCTTATGCAAAGGTTCTAATTTCATCCTCATTGGTGCTATCCCCACAAAGTGGAGGAGCTGGGCTGTAAATCCTGGCTGCCTGCACTCCCCTTTGCCTGATGGAAAGGCAAAAAATAAGAAGGCAGTGTGCACCAGCCGGGACTCGAACCCAGGCCACGAGGTTGGGAACCTTGTATGATGCCTCTACACCACTGGTACGACCAATGAGGGACTTTGGATTCTCTGGTAGGAAACCCTGAAGAGAAGCTGAAGCTGGCAGGAACTGCTCTGGATTCCCTGAGGAGTGGAGTCATATCACAGTGGCTGGGCTTTCATTTGCAAAGGACTGTTTACCACTTTTGGAGGTGACCCTGAAGCAAAGCAGAACAGTGCTCCTTCTCTACCTTATCATTAATTAATTAATTAATTAATTAATTAATATTTAATTAAAACCCATTTGCAGCCCAAAGAAGTTTAATTTATTTTAATTTTGTCCCCTACCTACTGACAAGTTGTTATTAATAACAATTAGTATAAACAGGGCAGGGGCAGTGAGTGGTTACCAAAAATAATTTGATCTCAGCGAGGGGACACACAGGGATCTACCCTTCAGCCTGTCCTAACTGGTCTGTTCTTCCTCATTTGTAACTTCTGCCCACTTGACCACACTCTGATGTTATTTGGCCACATATGTTCTGGTTTTCATCTGTGAAATGCAGGAGGGTAAGCAACCCCTAGAGTCTAGTCTCTGCGTGCCTGCTTCTAAAGCAGCAGCAGCAGCAACAACAACAACAGACATATGAGACTTATTTGTGGTATCTCTGTAATTTTTGGCTTACACCGTGGCAACCCTATCACATGGGAACTGCCCCCACTGAGAAAGCCCAGGGGTCACACACTTGTCACAACAGCTTCTCAGTCGCCCTCTGTAAGGTTCAAGCTCAGGATGACTTTCAGACTGTGAGGCTGAGACACTCAGACACTGAAACACTACCAGTTGGACTCAGAGCCTGCAGGGAAGAAACTGATCAGGTGTCTTTCTGCTACAGATCCAGTTCTAGCATGCTGTGTGTGTGTGTGTGTCATTTTGCCAAGGAACAAACAACCTGGAAAGCAGGAAGGATGCAGAAACCTTCCGTGGCTGGGAATCTGACCCATGCTACAGTGGTGAGGGCACCAAATCCTAACTACTAGACCGCCAGGTGTGGATAGGGATGTTTTCAAACTTTCTGCTCCTTCAAAAGGATCTACACACATGCACACACAAACACGCACACACATTCACTCTCCCATTGGCTTGTCACGTCCACATGGAAAGCAAGAATTGATCAAGAGTGGATAAAGTGCACTCTGTGAGATGTAGGTTCACTTTCATGTTTGGTCCTCTACCAAAGTGCCTCAGCAAAAGCATGCCATGGTCATATACCAGAAGCCAATGTTTAAAAACCATCTTCTGCAGCATGGCTTGCAGCCTTTTCCTTCTGTCTCCTGTATGGGAGAAACAGACCAGGTGCTTCTTGCCCTCTTCTTTCTGATTTGAGGTCATCTGCCTCCTTGACCTTGGGCAAATCACACTCTCTCAGCTTCACAGAACAGCAATGGCAAAGCCCTCTGAAGTTGCTTGCCAAGAAAACCCCATGATAGCTTCGCCTCGAAGGCACACAACAGCAAAAAAAGGCTCCTTGCTAGGAGCTGCCCAAGGTGCTGAAACCTACTCTCTCCCAAGTAGGTTAAGCCTCATGGAGAGCTCCTTTGAAGCACAAAACAGATCTTACAAATAGATTTTTTTGGTTGTTGTTGTTCTCACATGCTTTTCACTTCTTTATGTAAGGCTCCTACTTCCATCCACATTGCCGCTCCCTCCAACTGGCTGAGGAAGCTGGGCTATAAATTCAGATAGTGAAGTATGATTCTATGAAAAATGCTGCACTGAAGCAAAAGGGGGCAAGAAACCTCTGGAATATTTTCAAAAGGTCACCCAACAAGTCTTCCCTGCCACAGTGACAAGGCACTTTGACTGCCATGTTGAGGATTCACATTCTGATCCTCTCATATGCAAAGCAAGTTCTATGCATGCATAGGTCCTAGTTAAACCCTTGCAAATGCAAACTCTAATTAAATCCTAATTAAACCCTGGCCCAAAAGAAACCCCTGGGTGGAAATGCTGGACTATAAATTCTGTTTGGATGCACTCTCCTTATCACTTGGAACAGTAAAATAAGAAGGCAGTGTGCACCAGCCGGGACTCGAACCCGGGTCGCAAGGTTGGGAACCTTGCATGATACCTCTACACCACTGGTACAACTGATGAAAGGCATTTCCTTCCTTGGTAGAAACACTCTCCAGGCAAGAAAAACTGACAGGATTCCTCTATCCCTCTGGAAGTAAGCCATTTTGTCCCATATGAGAACCACTTTTTGGAAGGGCAAAAATGCCAAACGTATCACTTTTGAGGCAGAATGTGTCTGGTTCTGGACGTTTGGGCTAAAAGGGAAGCATGGGCTATTCCTGTGCATATTTTTAGCAAAAAACACAGCTAGTATTTCCAGCAGTGGAATGATTTTTCATCTCTCTTCATTGATGCCGGTGACAAAAACAAAAGACTGCAGCCACCTAGCAGAGGATGGTTTCGATCCATCGACCTCTGGGTTATGGGCCCAGCACGCTCCCGCTGCGCCACTCTGCTAGATGACAGCAAGGGACCTTTAATGGCTTCTGAGAGGGTTGTAATTGAACAACACTCAGCCATGAAACCTCAGGGCAGGGAGAATGGAGGGGAAACACTGCCCAGGTCTCTGTGGCGCAATGGGTTAGCGCGTCTGGCTGTTAACCAGAAGGATGGTGGTTCGAGCCCACCCAGGGACGGTTGCTGGCATCCTGACAGTGATCCATTTTCCTCTGTGTATGCATGGATTCAAATCTCACATTCATTGGGCTCTTTTCCCGCTGGATCATGCATCAGGACAAACTTTTGTGCTATCAACTTGTGCTAACATTGCTTCTTCAAGAGCAAAAGGAGAATGGCTGCATACAGCAGCAAGGACTTATGCACAGACTGATATAGTTAAGAGGTGATGATAGTCATTTTTGAACATTTGAAGGGATGTCATGTGGAGGATGGAGCAAGCTTGTTTTCTGCTGCTCCAGAGACTAGGGCACAGAGCAATGGATTCAATCTTGATTGTGTGTTCCTGAATGGTGGGAGATTGGACTGGATGGTCCTTGGGGTCTCTGCCAAACTATGATTCCATGATTCTCTATTTGGGAACCATACATAATAATTTTTCTCCAGAAGCAAACAATGTTTTCCATGTGAAGGAGCTGGTTCCTACATTCAAGTAACTCAGCAGTTACTCAGGGTGCATGAAGACACATCAGCATTAGAACAAGTCTAAACAGACTTTAATGCTTTAATCATATTACTGTAAATGTAATGGGCTTGAAGTCAGCATTGAAAAATGTGGGAAGGGGGGAGGACAAAGAGTGTGCCTACCAATAGATAAAGAGGAGATGTGGGTGGAATTTGGGGCCACAATGTTCAGGGGTCATCGCAGAGTATTCTGGAACATATAGATGAGCCCATGGAAACCTTCTAGTCTCGTGGCTAGGATTTGAGCCTTGACTGCTTCCTTATTTTTGCCATTCCAAAAAAACTAGGGCCAAGATCCCAACTCACATGGAGTAGAGTGTAATGCAATCCCACTCAGCTACTGCTTCCAGAGAGTGCATGCTTTTTGCAAGGACAGCTGCACACTCCTCCCTGGAGGAGGCCAGATAGCTGCTCTTATTTTCCAGTTGCAGATGGAATAGTCTGCTTTCTCCACCAACCACTAAAGGGATAAGAAACCTTGCCCCTGCCCTTTGCAGAAGGCTTGTGGTGTGTTAGTGAGTGTAGAGACAAGGCACACAGATGCCCTGCGTACCTTCTTGTGCCACAAATGTAAAAGTACACCACTAGGATTCATAGCTAAAGCTTACACCCAATAGCTGCAATAAGGAAAAAGGTCGACAAGGGTGGGATTCGAACCCACGCGTGCAGAGCACAATGGATTAGCAGTCCATCGCCTTCACCACTCGGCCACCTTGTCAAGGGGGGTTGCCCACAGTCGTCCCTGGGTGGGCTCGAACCACCATCCTTCTGGTTAACAGCCAGATGCGCTAACCCATTGCGCCACAGAGACCTGGGCAGTGTTCCCTCCCACTTCCTCCTTCCTGGTCTGAGATTCATCAGTAAAGACAATTGTCAACTGGGCCAAGAAGCCATGCCAACACACTTCCCTGGATACAGCAGAGTGGTGCAGCAGGAGTGTGCTGGGCCCATAGACCAGAGGTCAATAGATCAAAACTATCCTCTGTTAGGTGGCTGTTGCTTTTTGTTTTGGGGTGTTTTTTTTTCTAGCACTGCAGAAGATGAAAGGAGAATCTTTTGTACTACATGTGTTGTTGGGTAAAATTATGTATGCTTCCCTCTCTGGTTCTCTCTTGTTTCATCCCTCTTGGTCTGAGATTCATTAGCAAAGACAATTGTCAACTGGGCCAACAAGTCGTGCCAGCACACTTCCCTAGATACAGCAGAGTGGCACAGCAGGAGTGTGCTTGGCCAATAATCCAGAGGTCAATGGTCCCATAACCCAGAGGTCAGTCCTCTGCTAGGTAGCTGTTGCCTTTTATTTTTGTTTTGTTTTTTCAAAATTGCAGAAGATGAAAGGAGAATCTTCTGTACTACAAGTGTTGTAGGGTAAAATTATGTATGCTTCCCTCTCTGGTTAAATACCCAGAACAAACCACTATTTCAAAAGTAACAGCTCTGGACCTGGAGGTCATGTGGCAGCCTTTCCCTTCCTAGACCAAATTCTCAGCCTGGAATAACTCAAAATAACAGAACTTCTGAAGGAAGCTGGAGAATTTCCTGCCAACCTTTTCCCCCCTGCTGGGTTTTTCTATCATGGGATGCAAAAATTTCGGTCACAGCACCAAAAGGGGGTGCTGGGGTGTGGACTGTACCAGGTGACACCTGAGAGGGGGTGACACCTGGTGGGGTGTTCACACAATGTCTGTGCCAAGACCCACCCTGACCACCCCCCTCAACTAACCAGGGTGCCTCTCTCCTTTTCAGTTGCCCCAGTGATGTACAAGCATCCTGCGAATTTCTCAGTTGTGTGAGCCAGATTCAGGTTCTGGCTGATGCCCTTTTTATTTGGCTGGGGCCAAAGAGAGCACAGCCAGTCCAAATTTACAGCCAGGTCCTTGGTCTAGTGAGGGACAGTGCTACCCAGGGTTTAGTTAGTATCCTTATACACAAAGACAGTGCCAACTGAATCAAGAAGCCATGCCAGCTCCCTTCCCTAGATACAGCAAAGTGGCACAACAGGAGCGTGATGGGCCCATAACCCAGAGGATGATGGACTGAAATCATCCTTTCCTATGTCACTGTTACTTTTGCCTTTGGCCTCTGACAGCAGGCTAAGTGTCAGATTGTGTCTCTAAATACAAGGGTTTGATTTCTCTCTCAGCCATGAAACCCACTGGGTGACCTTGGACAAGTCGCATGATCAGATGGTATACAAATGAAATTTTTAAAAAATTAAAAAATTGGCAAACCTCCTCTGAACAAATATTGCCTATAAAACCCCATGATAGGTTTGCCTTAGGGTTTCCATAACTCCAAAATGGCTTGAAGGAACACAACAACAAAGTGGCACTTCAACTGCATATCATATATCTTCTCATCCTCATCATTTTGGCTGTGACAATGCATTCAAAGGTTCATGGATTCTGGTTGTTATGTCTCATTTCTCCCACAACTCTTTTAGGGATTACTGTCTGATGGCTGGGGCTGAGAAGGGCAATTTCTTTACCACCTGGATTAGAAAGTGCTCCACCTCACCAAATCCACAGTGCCCACCTACTTCACTATGACATGACCAACTTTCATCACAGTCACATAATGGTCTACTGCATCTTTACCACCACCACATCCACTGTCCTAGTCCTTTCTGGGCAATGGGATTGCAAGGAGGTGGGACTCTCCACACAGCAAACAAATTTACAATATAAAAAAGTGTGCCCACATGCACGCAGCTGATCCCCTCCATACACACACTCCCCAACCCTTGAAGTCAAGTTGACTGCCCATTTTCCAAACCTTTGGCCCACCACAGGAGAGTAAGCTTTAAAAAGTGAAGCAGTCCCAGGTAGGCTCCAACAACCAGACCAGCTGCCTACCCCACCTAAGAAACAGCCAGGTCCAGAGGGCAGAGGGACAATGTGAGGAGAAGCAGCACCTCAGAGAGAATGTGCAACTTGTGCAGCTGCTCCTGCCTTCACATTGCAGTGGTTGCTTGGATTGAGCCTCTCTCTTCCACTGTCTTCCTCACAGGGGACCCGGAATTTTTGCCCCCCCCCCCCCCACCTTGAGCAGCTATTGAACCTTAATACAGAAAACAACATTTCCCACGAAAATTTCATGACATTTCAGTGCCCCTGGTTTTGGGAAGGTCGCCCATCCCTACAGTCTAGTGAGTGTGCAGCCACCTTCTCATCAGGAACAGCAGGTTCCTGGGTAGGCTGTAGTAGAGGCATTTGCATCAGATGCACAGCCCTATTGCATGGAATATGGCTACAAATACAGTCTCGCTCATCCTAAATATTGGGACCAGAGATGTTTTGGATTTGGGTTTTTTATTTATTTGTTGATTTATTTTGGAGTAGCTATATTTGTATATGCATACATAATGAAATATCTTGGAGATGGGACCCAAGTCTAAACACAAAATTCATTTATGCTTTGTGTACCCCTTATACCCATAGCCTGAAGGAAGTTTTATACAATATTTTAAAACAGTTTTGTGCAGGAAACAACGTTTGTGTATGCTGAACCATCAGAAAGCAAAGCAAAGGTGTCAAGACCTCAGCCACTCATGGGGGGGGGGGACTTTTTTCAAGTTTTAGATTTGGATTATTTTGGATTCCAATGTGAATATTGCACAGAATATGAAACCCCTTTTGTGTGGAATATGAATAATATGAATAATGCATGGAATCTTTCCTCTTTAGCTCTTGGGAGGGCAAAAACACCAGGGTCCAACACTTCTCACCAAAGCAGAAAAAGCAGCCAACTGCCTTCTTTCAGGTTCAGCCTCAGGAGGACCTATACACCGTCGGAAACAGACACTGCCCAGCCAACTGCTGTGCTAAGACCCCTGCAGAGGAGAAAAAGGACAAGTGCCTTACTTTTACATATAGTTTCAGCATGCTGGGGGGGAAACATACTTTGTTAAATCTGGAAAGCATGTAGGATGCAAAAAGCTTCCCTGGCTGGGAACTGAACTCAGGCCACAGCAGTGAGAGTGCTGAATCCTAACCACTAGACCACCAAGGATGGATAGGGATGCTTTTTTCCTCCTCTTCCTCCATCCAACAGGCTTTAGTGGCTGCTGTGACAAGCCAAGCTGTACATTCTGACAGGCTTGTTGAGGATTCACGTTCTGTGCCTCCCATATGCAAAGCAAGAATCAAATGCCCTGCTTCTATATTTTCATGAACAACTGGCAAAAGATCTTCAGGGATCCCCGCTGACAATTTTTAGGCAAGCTCTTTATTTCTCTGCACACATGGCTCTTAATTAAACCCTTGCAAATGCAAACCCTGATTAAATCCTAATTCAACCCTGGCAAATACCCCACTGCATGGAGACACTGGGCTGTACCTTCTGGTTGGTTGCACTCTCTTTACTTCTTGGAAGGGCGAAAATAAGAAGGCAGTGTGCACCAGCCGGGACTCGAACCCGGGTCACAAGGTTGGGAACCTTGCATGATACCTCTACACCACTGGTACAACTGATGAAAGGCATATCCATCCCGGGTAGAAAAACTCTGCAAGCAAAGAACAAACAAGCAAACAAAAACTGGCAGGATTCCTCTCTATGGAATCACTCCAGACGTAGTCATTTTAATCTCAGCCGAGGTTTTGGCTGTTAAAAGGAAAGCCTGTCCTGTGGCACCCAAAGGCATTACCTTTGAGGCAAAAATGTGGCTGATTCTGAGCCTTTTGTCTAAGAGGGAAGCATGGGCTAATCCTGTGCATATTTTTAGTAGAAAACACAGCCAGTATTTCCAGCTGTGGAATGATTCTCCATCTCTCTTCATTGATGCCGGTGACAAAAACAAAAGACTGCAGCCACCTAGCAGAGGATGGTTTCGATCCATCGACCTCTGGGTTATGGGCCCAGCACGCTCCCGCTGTGCCACTCTGCTAGATGACAGCAAGGGACCGTTAATGGCCTATCTGCTGGTTTGTCACAAAAGTGGGGGCTGAAAAGAAGTATCTTCCATGACTGCTGCCACATTGCAGAATTAAAGCAGTTTGACACTGCTTTAACTGCCATGGCTCCCTCCTATAAAATCCTGAGGTTTGTAGTCTCTTGTGGCACCAGAGCACTCTGATAGAGAAGGCTAAATAGCTCATAAAGCTACAAATCCCTGAATTTCATAACACTGAATCATCGCAATTAAAGCAGTGTCAAACTGCATTAATTCTGTAGTGTAGATGCAGCCCTAGATTCAGAAAAAATATTTACTAGTTTCTGCTGTTTTAGCTTTTTAGAATATAAGAATCATGTTTTCTTATAAAAGGAGCAGCACCCATTGCAAAGAGAATCAAGTAGGTTACATGTTGTGGTAAATGGAAAGGTAATCCACACAGTCACACAATATCAGGATGATGTTGATGATGATGATGATGATGTTTCTTTTCTTCCTTTGCCTCTTCTTCTTTCTCCACTGAAAAGGGAAAGGCTGCAAGAGCAGCCTTGAAAGCTGGGTTTGTTGGGTGTGTGTGTGTAAGATAATAACACTGACAGCGATAGCAATCTTGAGAGCCCTTCAGAAAAGCAGTGTTTGGAAATGGACCAAAGCACTGATGATGGAAGAAGTTAGCCCAAATTGCTAAACTAATGTGGGTTTTAAATATTGAAGATATTTTTAAAGAGTGGACACCATTTATGGACTTTCTGAGCAATATGAATTCTAAAGAAGCAATAATTTGTGGTTATGGTTACTAGTAATTTTAGTAAGTTTAGCTGGATCTGTAATCCGTAGAATAATATATTTTTTCCAGTTTTTTTAAATTGTTATTACAGTCTTTGGAGCCCAGAAGCAAGTTCTGTAAGAATCCCAGACTTACTGGAAGGCTTTATCCCTGAAGTAACGTAAGCGGCAGTATTTTGGGTCCCACCCTTTTAAACATTAAAATTACAATTACAATAATTACTTTAGACTACTTGCAGCCTGAGATCTAAAGTAATAAATCCCATCCCTCTGCCCTCTATGGACACTGAAGGGCAATAATTACACCAGATCCCCTACCCATGTTTTCATTCAGGGTGGGGAAGCTTTTGTTTTTCTGTTGGGAAAACAAAAGGCCTCAGGTGATTCTAATACAGGAGAAGGGACACCATAAAGTCTGGCCAATTGTCTCACCCAGCACAGCCCCCTCTGGGTTCATTAATTTTTTAAACAAACGTTGCCCACCTCTAGAATCTTGTCTGAGGCCTGGAAATTCTCAATTTAATTTCATATTTTCAGATTCTTCAACTCAAACTAATCTAATTTGTGTGTGGATCTCTCTGCAGCAGGAGTCATGAAAGTTCCTTATGAGTCTTTAGCAGAGGAATCTCTGCAATCTCTGCCTCAGGTTAAGCACATGAAATCTCCCCTTTGCCCCATTGAGAAAGACGAGGGGTCTGATGCTTCTTAAAAAAGAAGAAAGTGCTGCCAACTGCCTACTCTCAGGCTCAGGCTCATGCAGTCCTTCAGATTGTGAGACAGAGCTACTTGCTGTGCTAAGAAGGCAGACAAACAGGGCAGATGCTTTTACTCTGCACTTCCAATCCCATTATAGTTCAAAAACCAGACTTCGTCAAGCAAGAAAATTGAAAAATAAACCCTTCCCTTGGCGGGAATCGAACCCGGGCCGCGGCGGTGAGAGTGCCGAATCCTAACCACCAGGGATGGACAAGGATGTTCTCCTCCTGAAGTTACTCCAGGTGGTCCTTCAACTTGCCTGACACACTCCCTGACTTTTCCTTACATTTGGACCGGAGAATTTCATTTTCCCACTCCGTGATGGATACAGGAGTAACAGTTTTTCAGTAATCTCTTGCCCTGTTGTTGTGTGCCTTCCAGTCATTTCTGACTTATGGCAACCCTAAAGCAAACCTATCATTGGCAAGATTTGTTCAGAGGGTGTTTGCCTATGGCTTCCTCTAAGATGGAGAGGGTCTACCCAAGCCCTAAGTAAAAGGAAAAATGGCTGCTTGACCATCTACCATTGTGGATTTGTGTTTGTTGTATTTACAGGGATTGTGCAGTCTGCAGAAGGTCAAAATCTCAGAAAGGCCAGGAGGGCCCAGTCTGCCTGCCCTTCCCAAAAGCAAAGAGGTGCCTTCTCTGAGGTTTGAACTCAGAATCTTATGAGGCTGCAGGGAGAGAAGGGCTCCAGCTTCTCAACATCCTTTTTGAATTGTGATGCCCAGATAAGTGGTGTGCTGCTCCCCTTTGGGAGGTTGAGGAAGGTGTAAAACTGCTGACCGCTTCTCCTGCAGCCTTCACCTCCTGATCTGTTTTGCTCCTTTCCATTGTGGGTGGAGGCTGTTTGCTGTGACTTCTTTCCTTGCGAAGGGAGATTTATTTTATTGTATTGTAATTAAAAACTATTTTTGCTCAGAGAGTCATCATGTATTTGCTCTCTTGGCTGGTGGCAGCAGGATGCTGGGTTTCCCAGAGTGAGAACCTCCTCCCCGTCTGCACCCCAATTCCAATAGTCCATTTGGGTGACACTATTTATTTTATTTTATTTTATTTAGTATTTATATCCCACTCTTCAGCTACAAAGGCAATCAGAGCAGCTTACATTTTTCTTTTAATTAAACAGTTCCCTGCCCTCAGGCTTAAAATCTAAATAGACATGACACAAAAGGATAAGGGAATGGTGGTGGGGTTGGTTTAATGCTGATAAGAGTTGCAGCCCAGTAGCATCTACAGTGCTACAAGTTGTTTACCTGTGTTGTTAAGTCTGCCATATGAACATTTCCTGAACTGTAAAATTTAAGGTCAGTTTCACTACGTATATATTCTCACTTCATCCCAAATAATGATTAAAAGTATACATTGCTTTCATATAACATACAGACCAGTACACACTATGGGTTAATAACTAACCCCTTGAGGGAATCCAAAGAGTTTCCTGCCAACTTTTTCTTCCCCATCAGGTTTTAATACCACAGAAAGTATCTGTTTCACCAGTGGTGTAGAGGCATCATGCAAGGTTTCCAATCTTGTGACCTGGGTTCGAGTCCCAGCTGGTGCACATTACCTTCTTATTTTTTCCCATCCGAGGCCCAAACAGAGTGGCGCTGTTGGAAGATTTCTGCATTCTCCCTTGCTCCCTCTTTGCTATTTAGAGCAGTGGGGGTTTTCAGATAGCTAGAACTTCTTGCAGGTGAAACTCTGCTCTCTTCCCTCATTTAAACCTCCCATTTGCTCAGTAGCAGGATTAAATGGCATGATAATAAATGCTTTGTAAACTGGTAAACAAACCATGTAATGCAGGTCACTTCCTTTTAGGAAGTTACTCTCCTTCTCTGTCCTGGTCCCCATAATCTCCCCATCATCTCTCTTCTCCTACACATCTTACTCTGGAGAGATGGTGAGATTATAGTTTTCTTCTTTTATCTGAAATATTCATTAGCTTAGGCGTTGTCTGCACTGGCAAAATAAAGCAGCTTCAAAGCAGTTTGAAGCCTAGCTGTTCTGACAATGCCTGAGGTGAAATTGGCATGGATTCGATGTGAAGCCACACTCTGGGGCCAAAAACAAACCAGAGCAAAAAGAAGCTTGGATGCTCTAACTTAACACAGAAAATACACATCTTTGCATCTGCATATAAACAGACTGGTGTGAGTACAGGGCTGCAGCAAAGTAAAAATGCAAAACTGGACAAACAGGGCAGGTTGACAATAAACCTTTGTTAAACTTTTGTTGCTTTAACAGAAGAACATGGGGACAAAGGAATGTTCTAATGTTCTACAAATTAAAACGAACAGAAGCAAGCCAATATTTCAAAGAGGGAAAAGGTTGACAAGGGTGGAATTCAAACCCATGCATCAGAGCATAATGGATTAGCAGTCCATTCGCCACTCAACCACTCAGTTGGGAGATAGCTGGTCTTTCCCCGCAACTGTGTCTGGATCCTGCCTGGGATGGTTTGCACTCTCTCCTAACTACTAATGAGTTAAAAACTATACCCCTGCGATTTGCAGAAGGCTTGTGGTAAGTGGGTGGGGAGACAAGGAACACAGATGCCCTGGGTTGCTTCTTGGGTAACAAATTTAAAAGTACACCACCAGGATTCACAGCCAAAGCTTACACTCCAGAACTGCTTCCCCATGTGGGAAAAGGTCGACAAGGGTGGGATTCGAACCCACGCGTGCAGAGCACAATGGATTAGCAGTCCATCGCCTTCACCACTCGGCCACCTTGTCAAGGGGGGGGGGGTTGCCCACAGTCGTCCCTGGGTGGGCTCGAACCACCATCCTTCTGGTTAACAGCCAGATGCGCTAACCCATTGCGCCACAGAGACCTGGGCAGTGTTCCCTCTCAGTCCCCACTTGCCCTAAGATTTTGTGGCTCAGTGTTAGTGATAATCCAGATGACCAGCCATAAAAGTTCCCTTTCTGACACTTAGCAGAGTGATGCAGCAGGAGTGTGCTGGATCCATAACCCAGAGGTCGATGGATCAAAACCATCATCTCCTAGGTGCTCCAGACTTTCCCTTTTGCCACTAGCATCCCAAAAGACAGAAGGTGAACCTTTCTGCTGCTGACAGGACTAGCAATGCTCTTTGCTAAAAATGTGCACAGATGGAATCTCTGCTTCCTTCTCCGGCAAAAGGCCCAGAACCAGCCTTATTCTGTTTTGCAAGTGTTTGCTCTGGGCCATGCAGTCACACAGCAGATTTTCCTTTCATAGGCTGTCCTAGTTTGGCCACATCATGAGAAGGCCGGAGTAATTGGAAGACAATAATGCTAGGAAAAGTAGAAGGCAGTAGTTATGAGAGGGAGACTGCATGCCAGATGGTTAGACTTGATCAGGGAGGTCATGGATCTGAACCTGCTGGACCTGAGCAGAGCAGTGGAGGACAGGAGGCTTGGAGATGTCTCATCCACATGGTTGCCTTGAGAATCTGACACAAGGCAGTTAACAGCAACAACTACCAAGGGGCTAAAGCTAAACCTATTTGGAAGTAGGTTCAGAACCATGGACAGCCCCTAGAAAGGATGGTATCAAATCAGAAAGAAGAGGACAAACAGACCGGAGGCTTCAGGTGCTAAATGAAATGTGCTCAATCATTATAACACCTGATGGGCACAGCTGTGCAAATTAAATTTATAGACAAGCGATACTAGGTGGAAGTAATTCAAAGCCAAGTTAGTCTGCAAAATAAGTATGTAATGAGATCTTGTAGCACCGATGAGGCTAAGTGAAAGAAATAAGTTGGAAGCATGAACTTTCGTAGACTTAAGTCTACTTCCTTGCATCTGACTTAAGTCTATGCAAGCTCATACTGCAATTTCTTTCATTTAGTTTCAAAAGTGTTACAAGATCTCTTTACATATAGGTGGAAGTAAGAGTGCTTCAGTGATATGGATGTAGATGTTTGTCAATGTATGTAAATATATGAATAGATGAAATTTTATTTTTTTAAGGTGTGTGCAAGGAAAATTAATGTGTGTGTGTGTATGAACCAATGTACTTCAGAGTGAAATAGTTCTTTAAAAGCTGATGGGCTATGGATGGTTTGCAAAACTATTTTCTATGGTTCAAGGTGCCACAGCTATTTTGTCATACCTGTTTCCACCTTTGCGCATGTTAACATTCACTTTTATCCTGTATACAGTGGGATCTTGTAGCACCACTGACACTAACTGAGAGAAAGAAAAAAGTTGGTAGTATAAACTTTTGTAGACTTAAATCTACTTCCTCAGATGAAATTAAGTCTACAAAAGCTTATACTACCAACTTGTTTCTTGGGCTGTATCAGCCCTGCAGGAATAATGCAGTTTGACACTTTAACTGCCATGGCTCATTGCTATGGATTCCTGGAGTTTGTGGTTTGTTGTGGCACCAGAGTTCTCTGACAGAGAAGTTAAATATCCCACAAAACTACAATTCCCAGAATTAAATAGCATTGAGCCACAGTAGTTAAAGTGGTATCAAACTGCATTATTTCTTCAGTGCAGATGCAACCTTTCTATTAGTCTCAAAAGTGCTACAAGATCCCTTCACGTATTGATTGAGACTAACATGGCTATGACGTCTACCAGTCTTGTCCTGTGACTATTTTTATACTTAGAGTTCATGACGACATATTGTACTCTGGAATCAGCCAGATATTTATACATGGTTATTAAATTCATTTTATTCAGCATTTCATTCCAGTCTTCTTTTTTTCAAGAATATCTTTTCCTGGGCAAGAGGTCTTTACTGCATAGATGGCACTGAGCAATTTGCTAAGAAATCATTGCTCAGAAGCTTCCTGTTCCTGTCCTCCTCCCTGGTGGTCTAGTGGTCAGGATTTGGCGCTTTCACCGCCACGGCCCGGGTTCGATTCCCGGCCAGGGAAAGGCTTTGGCTTGCTCCCAGGGCCATTGTCTTGCCTAAGTGTCATTTTCCTGTCTGGTCCTGGATTGAATCTGCACAGTAAAGGTATGCAAAGATTGTTTCTTCCCACCAGCCTTCTTAGCATAGTAGGCAGCGTATCAGTTTTATAATCTGAACATCCTGAGTTCAAGCCTCAGAGAAGGCACCTATTTGCTTTTGTGAAGGGAAGGCAGCCTGAGCCCTCCTGGTCCTTCTCAGAATGGGCAAAGGGGAGACTCTATGGGGTAGGCCTTAGTGGTCCAGGGCAGGCAGGGGGCACATTGTGGGGTGTCTAGGGGCTAATCTTTTGACCCATTGCAGGATGCACAACCCCTTTAAATACAACAAACACACAACCACAATGAGGGAGACTCTCTCAGTCTCAGGGGAGGGCAAAGAAAAACCTCCTTTGAACAAATCTTGCTGAGAAAACCCCATGACAGGTTTGCTTTAGGGTCGCCATAAGGTGGAAACAGATTAAAGGCACACGACAACAACAAGGGGAAGAGGCTACTGGAAAACTGTTACACCTGTATGCATCAGGGTGTGGAAAAATGAAATTTCTTGGTCCAAATGTAGGGGAGAGCCAAGGAGTGTGTGAGGTAATTTGAAGGGCCACCTGAAGTGACTTCAGGAGGAAAACATCCTTGTCCGTCCCTGGTGGTCTAGTGGTTAGGATTCGGCGCTCTCACCGCCGTGGCCCGGGTTCGATTCCCGGCCAGGGAAGTTTTTTTGCAACCTTCTTTGCTGATCACATGGCAAAGTGTGGTTTTTCAGTGTAGAAGCATCTGCTCTGTTTCTCTCTTGCAGCTTGCTTAGTGCAACAGATAGCTCTATCTCACAATATGAAAGTCTGCCTGATCCTGATCATATGCCTGAAAGAAGGCAGTGGGCATCACTTTCTGCTTTTGTGAGAAGCATCAGACCACTGGGATTTCTCAGTGTGATGAAGAAGATTTTCAGACCAGTGCTTACTGTGGGGTAAGCACTGGTAAAACACCACTAAAACGTTTAGGAAGTGTATGTGTGTGAAAGCCGGATGCGCTTCCTAAAAGTCAGGGAATTGTCGCCGCACCTCCAGCATCCCTGAATCCTTCAGGGAGCAGCAATTTCCTATGAGGAGATTCCATGCACTTGGCCTGAGGCAGAGATTACAGAGATTCCTCTGCTAAAGACAAAACAAACAAAAACAGCTTCATTTATATACTGCTTCATACTGAACTAAAAGCGTCTAAGCAGTTTACAACTGTAAGCTAATTGCCTCCAACAATCTGGGTATTCATTCATTTTAGTGACCTCAGAAGGATGCAAGCCTGAGTCAAGCTTGAGCCCCCTTAGCTGGGGATTGAACTCACAACTTTATAGTTTTGAGTGAGTGGCTGCAGTACAGGCATTTAACCACTGCACCACCAGGGCTCCTCTGTGACTCCTGCTGCAGAGGGAGCCAAGCATAAATTAGACTGGAGGGGCTTCATGCTCACCAGCCAGACTTCAGAGGTCAGTAAGGACTCCGATTCCATTCTTCAAAAGTGGTCCCTTCTCAGCCAAAAAGAAAAGGCTGCAATCAGCAAGCAAAGGATTGTTTTCATGTATCAACCTCTTGGTTATGGGCCCAGCATGCTTCTGCTGCACCACTGCTGTAGGAGAAGTGAACGTGTACAGTTTGGGACCTTGTTTGCCAACCAGCAGTACACAGACATGAAACCTCTAGCTATGCCAGGCGGAAAGGGCAACACTGCCCTGTTTTGTGTGGTGCCAAAGGTTAGTTTGGTTTGCAAGCTTCTATGGCTTATCAACCTTCTTGGCTCCAAGCCCTTTCAGATAGTGAGGTCATTCTGTCCCAGCTGGATAGGTATGGTGAGCTTATAGAATCATAGAATCTTGGATTGGAAGAGACCCCCAAGGGCCATCCAGTCTAGACCCTGCAGTGCAGGAACACCCAATCAAAGCACCCCAACAGATGACCATCCAGACTCTGGGTTTGTTTTTTAAAAAAAAAAACCTCCAAAGAAGGAGGCCCCACACACTCTGAGGCAGCGTATCCCACTGTCAAATAACTCTTATCCCTAGGAAGGCCTTCCACATATTTATGTAGAATCTCTTTTCCTGCAGTTTGAATCCATTCCTCCAGGTACTGGTTTCTGAAGCAGTAGAATGCAAGCTTGCTCCATCCTCAATTTGGCATCCCTTCAAATGTTTAAACATGGCTATCATGTCACCTCTTAACCTTCTCGACCCCAGGCTAAACATACACAGCTCCCTAAGATACCCCTCATAAGGCTATGTTTCCAGACATTTCACCATTTTGGTCACCCTTCTTTGGACACACTACAGCTTGTCAACATCCTTCTTGAATTGTGACAGTGATGTAATCAGGTTCACATGTCAAGTCAAGTCTCAGGTTTCAACCTTCAAATTTCAAGTCATATTTCAAGTCTGGGAGCCAACTCTAATGGAAAAAAGAACCATGAATGCTACTGTCTAACAATTAGTGAGAAAGAGAATCACTACAACAACCAATGTAGAGAAATAGCAACCAATAACAAGAAAGGAAGAACAAGAGACCTTTTCCACAAGATTAGGGAATTCAAAGAGAAATTTAAACCAATGGTGGGGGTGCTGTATGATCAGAAGAGGAATGTAATACAATGGATAATGGAGTGGACCAGAGAATTCCAAAAGAAAATCCACTTGTGTTTTAATGACTATGAGAAAACATTTGCATAGCTCACAAAAAGCTGTGGAATGCTCTCAAAGAAATTGGAGTGCCACTAATTTTGATTGTCCTGATGCACAACCTACTCAGAGCAAGAAGCTGCCATCAGAACTGAATCATAGAATCATAGAGTTGGAAGAAACTGCAAGGGCCATCCAGTCCAACCCCATTCTGCCATGCATCCCCGACAGATGGCCATCCAGCCTCTGTTTAAAGACCTCTAAGGAAGGAGACTCCACTACACTCTGAGGGAGTGTGTTCCACTGTCGGACAGCCCTTGCTGTCATGAAGCTCCTCCTAATGTTGAGGTGGAATCTCTTTTCCTGTAACTTGCATCCACTGCTTCGGGTCCTGTTCTCTGGAGCAGCAGAAAACAAGCTTGCTCCCTCCTCAACAAGACATCCCTTCAAGTATTTAAACAAGGCTATCATATCACCTCTTAACCTTCTCTTCTTCAGTCTAAACATCACCAGCTCCCTAAGTCATTCCTCACAGGGCATGGTTTCCAGACTCTTCACCATTTTAGTCACCCTCCTTTGGACACGCTCCAGTTTCTCAACATCCTTTTTAAATTGTGGTGCCCAGAACTGGACACAATATTCCAGGTGGGGCCTGACAAAAGCAGAATATAGTGGCACTATTACTTCTCTTGATCTAGACACTATACTTCTATTGATGCAGCCTAAAATTGCATTGGTCTTTTTAGCTGCCGCATCGCACTGTTGACTCATGTTCAACTTGTGGTCTACTTGGACTCCTAGCTCCCTTTCACACATAGTTTCATTCAGCCAGGTGTCCCTCATCCTATATCTGTGCCTTTCATTTTTCCACCCTCAGTGCAGTACCTTACATTTCTCCGTGTTGAATTTCATTTTGTTAGCTTTTGCCCAGTTTTCTAGTCGGTTCCTTGTCTAGCCCACATTTTACAAGCTTGTTTGCAAGAATGTCATGGGGAACTTTGTCAAAGGCCTTACTGAAATGAAGATATACTATATCCACAGCATTCCCTTCATCTACCAAGCTGGTAATTTTATCAAAGAAAGAGATCAGATTTGTCTGGCGTGACTTCTTTCTCTGAAACCCATGTTGACTTTTCGTGATTATGGCATTGCTTTCTAGATGTTCACAGACTCTCTGTTTAATTATCTGCTCCAGAATCTTTCCTGGTATTGATGTCAGACTAACTGGACGATAATTGTTTGGATCCTCTTTTTTCCCCTTTTTGAAGCTGGGGACAACGTTTGCTCTCCTCCAGTCTGCTGGGACTTCTCCTGTTCTCCAGGAGTTCTCAAAGATTATTGCCAATGGCTCCAATATTACATTTGCCAGTTCTTTTAATACCCTTGGAATATGGAGAAACAGAATGGTTCCCAAATGGCAAAGGTCTCAGGTAAGGCTGCATACTATCACCCTATTTATTCAACCTGTATGTACAAAATAGCATATGCAGAGAAGGCTTAGATTCAGAAACAGGATGACTGATGATTGGAAGAAGGAACATTAACAACCTAAGATATGCAGACAACACATTAGTACTAGAAGAAAACAACAAAGTCCTGAAGCAATTACTGAAAAAAGTCAAGGAGGAAAGTGCCAAGGTAGGCTTAGTTCTGAACATTATGAAATAATGACCATGGAAGATCTACAAGAATTCACCCTAGATAATGAGGTCACTCCAAGTTGTCAACGAGTTCCCATAGCTTGGATCAAATATTGACCACAATGGTCAAGAAATAAGAAGGAGACTAGGAATGGGAAGGGCAGCTTTGAAAGAACTGAACAAGATCATAAAAGCATAAAGATATACAACTGACCACTAAAGTAAGAACAGCCCAAGCAATTGTATTCACCATCACTACATACAAATATGAGAGCTGGACAGTGAAGAAAGCGGATAAGAAGAAAACCAACTCCTTTGAGACATGGTGCTGAAGAAGAGTGCTGAGGATACCATGGACAGCCAAGAAGACAAACAAATGGGTTCTAGAACAGATCAAGGTGGAACTCTCCCTGGAAGCCAAGATGACTAAACTGCGGCTGTCGTACTTCAGCCACATCATGAGGAAAAATGAATCGTTTGAAAAGGCAATGATGCTAGGAAAAGTAGAAGACATTAGAAAGAGAGGAAAGCCACATAGGACACAGGCCTGGGCCAGCAGGACCTGAGCAGAGAGACTGATGACACATCTTGGATCTCGGAGAAGTATTGGAGAAGTCTCATCCACAAAATCGCCATGAAATCGAAGTCAACACGAGGGCAGTTAACAACAACAACAACAGCAAAACCAACTAACTGAGGCTACAACACCATACTAACACTAAACTGAAGCCTAAACTATAATTACAGCTCTATAGAAATAAAGTTTAATAATAATAATAATAATAATAATAATAAACTAACACAATTAACACAAACTAACTGATACACTAAACTGACTCACTAATACACAAAAGGATTCTAACCGCCTAATTCCTATTGGTAAAAAAAAACTGAAAGGAAAAAAATGTTATGCTACTATTACAGATCCAACTAAATACACTTACTAAATTCTTGTGGCTCAGAAAGTCCATAAATGCTTTCCAGTCTTTCAGAAAATCTTATATTGGCTTATCCTTTAAAACCCAAGTTAGTCTCAGCAATCTTAACCATTGGTCCATTTCCAGTGGTTTTAGTCCATTTCCAGTGACTGCTTTTCTGTGGGACTCTCAAGCTGTGGTTGTTGCTGTTGTTATGAATGTTATTGTCTGACTCCCAACAAATTCAGCTTTCCAGGCAACTCTTACAGCCTTCCCCTTTTCAGTTGAGGAGGAAAAAGAAGAGGAGGAAGAAGAAAAGGATCATCATCATCATCATCATCATCATCTAACAACAGCTGAATACACTTTCTGAATATAACACAGCATTAAAAATTAGACTCTTCTGGGTTGCTTATCCAGATAATTTTAAACTGTAACTTTTAAATGATGAATTTTTAATGTGGATTATTTTAATATGCATGTGTCTTGTCTGTTCTTTTAAATGGTATGTAGTTTTAATTGATGTAGTGTTTTTTAACTGATGTTATGTATTTGTTGGTCTATTATTGTTTCCTGTCTCGATCCATGAAGAGAGGCAGTAAGCAATGATGATGATGATGATGATGATGATGATGATATATGACTAAACATGGAAAGGATGATGATATGTGACCACACAGTCGCATATCATCATCATCATCATCATCATCATCATCATCATCATCCTTTCCATTCACCACTCCTTTAACCTACTTGATTCTCTCTGTAATGAGTGCTGCTTCTTTCACAGCAAAATATTATTCTTGCAATAATAAAACTTAAATTGCAGAAGCAAATGAATACTTTGAATCTAGGACTGCACCTACACTACAGAATTAATGCAGTTTGACACTGCTTTAACTGCCATGGCTCAATGCTGTGGACTTCTGGGATTTGAAGCTTTGTGAGCCATTTAGCCTTCTCTGTCAGAAGAAACCACAAATTCCATGATTATATAGGAGGGAGCCATGGCAGTTAAAGTGGTGTCAGATGGCATCAGTTCTACAGTGGGGCAGCAGATGTTTCTTTTCAGCCCCTCTCTTTTGTGTCTGGGTGTTGCTCAGTGACAAACCAGTAGACAAGCCATTAAATGTCCCTTGCTGTCATCTAGCAGAGTGGTGCAGCGGGAGCGTGCTAGGCCCATAACCCAGAGGTCGATGGATCGAAACCATCCTCTGCTAGGCGGCTGCACTTTTTTGCTTCTGTCACTGGCATCAATGAAGACAGATGGAGAATCATTCACTGCTGGCAATACTCGCTATGCTGGCTGCAAAAAAGATACACAGATATAAGTGCCTGCTTCCCTTTTGGACAAAAGGCCCAGAACCAGCCACACTCTGTTTCAAATGTAATGCCTTTGGGCAGACTTTCCTTTCAAGAGCCAAATCCTCAGCTGGTATAAAATGGCTTTCTTCCAGAGGAACAGAGGAATCTTGGCAGTTTTTTTTTTTTTTTTTGCCTGGAGAGTTTTTCTACCAGGGAAGGAAATGCCGTTCATCAGTTGTACCAGTGGTGTAGAGGTATCATGCAAGGTTCCCAACCTTGCGACCCGGGTTCGAGTCCCGGCTGGTGCACACTGCCTTCTTACTTTTGCTATTCCAAGTGCTAAGGAGAGTGCATCCAAGCAGAACATACAGCCCAACATTTCCACACAGGGGGTTATTTGCCAGTGTTGAACTAGGATTTAATTAGAGTTTGCATTTGCAAGGGGTTAATTAGGACCTATGCATGCAGAGAACTTAAGAGCTTGCCTAAAAATGTTGGGTGTGGGGAGAACATGTGAATATCTTTTGCCAGTTGTTTGCAAAAATAAACAACCAGGACATTCGATTCTTGCTTTGCATATAAGAGGCCCAGAATGTGAATCCTCAAAAAGCCAATCAAAGTGTACAGACTGCCTTTTCACTGTGGCAGAGAAGGCCTGTTGGGTAGAGGAAGAGGAGGAAGAAAGCATCCCTATCCATCCCTGGTGGTCTAGTGGTTAGGATTCGGTGCTTTCACCACTGAGCCTAGGTTTGATTCCCAGCCAGGGAAGCTTTTTGCACTTTCCCTGATTTCTAGGTTGGTCATCAAAGTGTTGGATCCTGGAGCTTTTGCCCTTGCAAGAGCTAAAGAGGGAAGATTTGATGCAGCATTTGTATTATTCATACTACATGCAAAAGGGAATTTATATTACATGCAATATTCACATTACAGATTGAGTCTCCCTTATCTGGAATTTCAATATCCCAAATACTCCAAAAGCAAAACTTTTTTCATGAGTGGCTAAGATGACACTATTGCTTTCTGATGATTCAATGTACACAAACTTTCTGCCACACTGCAGAATTAATGCAATATCTTATCTTATCAATATCTTATAAATGGGGAAACTTTGTAAATGGCTTGCCAATAATGCTTCATTCTCAGTATTGCAAATGTGGAGAAGCTAATAACGATACAATCATGCTAATGTGAATGCTCCCATCATCAATTTTTGCATGCGCAAAACTTCACATTCACGATCTGTGGATGGAAAGTTGTACAACATGAAAATGTTATTGTATTGTTATTGGTTCGTAATTATAGCATGATTGTGAAACTCTGCAGAAGAATATATTCTCATAGCACTACTGTCCCATTCATTGCCAATAACGAGTTAATTGTGGGATGGTTCTGGAACTGACCCTAGTATGATAATCTCCATTGTCTTTGTGTACATGGATACTAATTAAACTCTTCTTAGCACTATCCCTCACTAGGTCAAGGATCTGGGCTATAAATCTGGACAGGCTGTGCTCTCTTTGGCACTAAGGAGAGCAAAAAATAGGAAGGCATCAACCAGGATGTGACTCTAGGTCGCATGACTGGGAACCTCATGTGTTGACTCTACATCACTGGGGCAACTGATGGGGAGAGAGATACCTTGGCTAGCAGAGAAGGGATACCAGGGTGGGTCTTGAAACAGAGAGTGAGCAAACACCCCACCAGGTGTCAATCCCCTCTCAGGTGTCACCTGGTGTGGTCCAAATCCCCTGTACCCCCTAGTGGCACTCCTGACTGAAACCTTTGCCTTTCACGATAGAAAAAGCCTACAGGGGTAAAAGGTTGGCAGGGAATTCTCCAGGTTCTCTCAGGAGCTCTTATTTTGAGTTATTCCAGGCTGAGAACTTGGTCTAGGAAAGAAAAGGCTGCCACATGACCTCCAATTCCAGAGCTGTTAATTTTGAAATAGAATGTGGCTTGATCTGGGTGTTTAACCAGAGAGGGAAGCATACATAATTTTACCCTACAACACTTGTAGTACAGAAGATTCTCCTTTCATCTTCTGCAATTTTGAAAAAACAAAACAAAAATAAAAGGCAACAGCTACCTAGCAGAGGATTGACCTCTGGGTTATGGGACCATTGACCTCTGGATTATTGGCCAAGCACACTCCTGCTGTGCCACTCTGCTGTATCTAGGGAAGTGTGCTGGCACGACTTGTTGGCCCAGTTGACAATTGTCTTTGCTAATGAATCTCAGACCAAGAGGGATGAAACAAGAGAGAACACTGTCCAGGTCTCTGTGGCGCAATGGGTTAGCGCATCTGGCTGTTAACCAGAAGGATGGTGGTTCGAGCCCACCCAGGGACGGCTGTGGGCAACCCCCCCTTGACAAGGTGGCCGAGTGGTGAAGGCGATGGACTGCTAATCCATTGTGCTCTGCACGCGTGGGTTCGAATCCCACCCTTGTCGATCTTTTTCCTTATAGGGAAGCAGCTTTGGAGTGTAAGCTTTGGCTGTTAATCCTGATGGTATATTTTTAAATGTGCTGCACAAAAATCCACCAAGGGCCTCTGTATACAACACTTGCCTCCCCCCCCCCCCCCCCATACATCACAAGCCTCCTGCAAATGGCGAGGGGCGATTCCTTAGCCCTTTAGAGGCTAGGAAAAGTGCAGAACACTCCATCTGCAGGTAAAAAAAAGAGTAGCTATCTAACCTTCTCCAGGGAAGGGGATACCAGCATCTTGCTCCTGGGTACACTGAGGCACACCAGATCCTCTTCCAACTATTAAATACCCATGGGAGTGTGCAGTTGCCATTTGCAACATGCACACACACTCTAGACGCAGTAACTGAGTGGGATTGCATTACACTCCACCCCACCTGAAGTAGGATCTTGGCTCTAGTTTTTTGGAAAGGGCAAAAATAAGGAAGTCATCAGGAAGGATCAAAATCCTGTCCATGAGAATGATAAACTTCCATGGGCTTGTCTACAGCCCCATTCCCACTCACCCATTTGCCCTGCATGGAACGGGGCAGATCCGGGTCCCCCCATCTCAAATCTCCTCGGAAGCAAGTGCCCACTATTTTTTACCTCAATCGGGGTATTTTACCCCTCTGAAGTTCACATGTTCAGGTACCAGTTTAAAATGAAGGCTCCTTTGCTGTCAATCAAATTTAGTTCCACTTTCCATTGATAAGATAAGGTTGATATTTAGCCGAGGAAATTGGAAATCACCATGTGAACGTAATATTATTGGTTATATGTTAGGAGTAAATACATAATTTACAATATGCAGTAATATCCAAATGTAAAGGAAGTAACAACTAGAAGGATAACAATATTGGTGATCTAATTAAATATATGTCTATATGTTTATATGTTTAATGTTGGTTTTATTTTTAGGTCTACTGGAATCATAGGGTTTTTTTCCTCTTTTTTCTTTTCTCTTTTAGGTTAGTTTTTAAATGTTATTATATGTGGTTATATGGTATCTTACTTTCCTTATTCTTTATATGCTGTTATACTTTATTCTAAATAAAAATTTATAGTATTCGCATTTTTTTAAAAAATTCAGTTCCGCTTTCGTCAAAGGTGACATTTCCTACAGCAATTGGCCAACTGGGTGGGTGCTTTCCCCCCTCCTTTAAAAAAAAAACCTGGTGGCAATGTGCGCATATTCTGTCAAATTTAAAAACCTCCAGGTGTGTGTTTGTATTCTTGTGTGTATTAGGGTCACTACAGATTATGGCAACCCTAAACCGACCCCATCCTGGGGTTTTCTTGACAAAATTGGTTCTGAGGAGATTTGCCATTGCCTTTCCCCTGAGGCTGAGAGAGTGTGACTCCCCCAAAGTCATGGGTTTCCACCCCCTTACAGCCTCCTGTCTCCCCTTCACTTGCAGCCCAATGCTACCTCCGAAGCCCTTGCCTCCCCCCCCCAGGTATCCTCTTCCTGTCACAATAATAATAATAATAATAATAATAATAATAATAATAATAATTCCTTACCCCAAATGCCATCTCTGCATCCTCTTACTTTGCTTTCCTTCCGATTGCCACCCCAAAATGCAATCTATCCTCCCCTCCTCTTTGGATCCTCTTGCTTTGCCTCTGTTTTCAACCCCAAAATGCAATCTGTCTTCACTTCAGAATGCCATCTCTGCATCCTCCCTCCTTGCGACCCCAGAATGCCTCATACACATACAATAATAATAATAATAATAATAATAATAATAATAATAATAATTCCTCACCTTGGAATGCCATCTCTGCATCCTTTGCTTTCTCTCAGATTGCTCCCCCAGAATTCCTTACAGATACATACATATATGTAGCAAAAGCATTCTGTTTCAATTTGCCAAATTAAAAGAGAAACATTTGCAACATTTGCATTATAGTATTCGCATATAAAAAATAATTTTAAAAAAAGCCTCTTGCAAAGTGAGGTGCCGGCAGCAGGCAAATGAAAGGGAAAGGGAAATGTAGCACAAGCAGCCACATTCTATCAAAATGTATCACCCTGTAGAAAAAGCATTCACATAGCCTGTCAAAATAAAAATTACCCCAAAAAAGAAAGAGAAAAAGCTGCCTGCGAGGGAGGCATGTTCCATTCTCTGCCCTCCCTCTGACCTAATTCCCTCCCCTGAACTTGACCCTTCCTCCTGCTCCTTCTTCCTCCTCCTCCTTCACCGCAGTTAAAGTGGTGTCAAAGTGCATTATTTCTACAGTGCTGATGCACCCCTAGAGGCTGAAAATGGGCCCTGAGTCTCTATTTGGCAGCAAAAGGGACACATTTTGTCCACTGTGTCACTAGGAATGGGGGACACACCACCATTCCCTCACTTGAGGAGGGGATACCCATATATGATGCTCACTTTCCAAAGACGTCTTTGCATGTTTGACAAACAGAGTAAACATTGTACCAGAGAAACACCTATATCCATGGCTGAGCACCAAAAGAGATCAATGAAAGAGGCAGCAATAGAACCATGACACAGTTCAAAGATATCAGCAGAGACAGGAATGCAGAGAGCCCTTCGATAGCTCAGCTGGTAGAGCAAAGGACTGTAGTGGCCAATCCAGGATATCCTTAGGTCGCTGGTTCAACTCCGGCTCGAAGGAGCATTCTTATTTTGCCAAAGTTCTATCAAGCAAGGGAAGCATTGTTTCAGCTAGTGCGCCATTACCTCTCTTTGAAAGGGTGTGTGTGTGTGTTCACATGTGCATTCAAACCACCTGTTGACCTAAAGCAACCCCATGAATTTTTCATAGGTTTTTCCTAGGCAAGGAAGTCCCTTCTTCCCAAATAGAGCCTACAGCACCTGGGATTGGTTGGTGGTCTCCCATCCAAGTACTAACCAGCTTCCAAGATCAAAAGAACTGGAGGTGGGGCAAAGGGGCTGCAAGGTCTTGAAGCCTGCCCTTTTCCTTCCTGCAAATATCAGCCAGCAAGAGGCAAGCCCAGAGCGCTTCCTGACCTCTTTCCATCTGGGCTGGGCTGCCTGAAGCAGAGGGACTTGGCACCTGGACTGGAGGTGGAGCAAAGGGGCTGTGCCACAAGCCGGGAGTTTAACACCGACTCCTCCCTTTTCTCCCTCCCCCTAAGAAAACCTGGGACTCCATAACTCCTATATCTCTATTTGAGTAATTTGTTTACACCTATTGCTTGATGAGGTTGGAGCTGACACTGAATTAATTTGTTAACATCGATTGGACTAAGGGTTGAGAAATGAGATTTGATATTATCTATTCAGTACTGATATTGTCATTACGTGTACTGATAGACACTATTTTTACCTCTAAGATGATGTATGTAGACAGGAATGGGAGATAATATCTTGTGGACTGAGTATAGATGAGGAGGCAATTAACAACGAAAGTGAAGCGGCTATTAGAGTTGTGCGGGGAAATGGGAGGTATGGCAGTAACAGGGTGAAATTCTGTTATAGAGGAAAGCAAGATCGATGCTTAAAACCTATCCCTCCTTCCTTTCACCCTGTTAACCCAAAGGTTCCAGAAAATGTACCAGTCCATCCACTGAACCTTTCACTGCTCCTTTGTAATGCCAGGTCAGTCAAGAACAAAACCCACATTCTATATGATCTACTTACTGATGAAGCCGCTGACCTGGTCTGTATCCCGGAAACCTGGCTGGGGGACGATAGCAGTGTGATGTGGGCACAAGCTCTCCCAGCTTGGTATGTTGTTAGTGAGCAGGTGAGGGGAAGTGGGCAAGGGGGCGGTGTGGCAACCTTACCATGACCAGGATACCTCTCCAGCAACTAAACCACATCGAGGCTATGTACCTTCGCCTGAAGGCAAGGGACAGTCTAAGGATTCTGTTGGTATACCGACCACCCCGTTGCTTAACAGAGTCCCTAGCCGAGCTGACACAACTGGTCTCGGAGCTGGTGTTGGAAACTCCCAGGCTTCTTGTTCTGGGAAATTTCAACATCCCTCTCAAGTCCAGTTCTTCAGCTCTTACAGGGTAGCTCGGGGGTTCATGTGGGCCATGACAAACATGGGCCTATCTCAGATTGTCTATGGGCCTACACATTGTACTGGTCATACCATCGATGCGGTCTTTTGTTCGGAACAGGAAAATCTGTGAATGGAGGTAATTTGTACCTCCCCTTAGTCAGAAATGTTTTACTCTGTTGGTCATACAGCAAAGTCCACGAAATAGCAATACCTTTATTAGCCAAAATACATGATGCAAGTTTTGCTTTAACCATCTCATTTTCATTTTGGCTGGAGGCATTGTTTTTGTTCTAGAAGAAGGGAAAAAGTCATGTTTCTGCCCAGTTTCGATCTGGGGACCTTTTGCGTGTTAGGCAAACGTGATAACCACTACACTACAGAAACTGAGGCGCAAGAGCTTGAACAATAGCCAAGAGTTGAGTCAGTATACAGAAAACCTTGAACAGATGAGCTGATGATTCCAACGGGGAGAAAAGCCTTTGTCTCAATTCACCCCAGGGGAAATAAAGCTGAACCTCTTTGTGAGATTTTATGGGAGGGTAATTGTTATTGGAAGGATGAAAGAGAACTGAAAAACAAAAGCACCAAGGGGAATAATTGTTTAATAGGAATATCCTAAAGGCCCTAGATCCCATCTGATCTTGGAAAGCAAGCAAGGTCAGCCCTGGTAAGTACTTGGATGGAAGAGCGCCAAGGAATCCCACAGTGCTAGGATGGTACAGGTTGAGTCTCCCTTGGTGCTAGAAGTGTTTGGGATTTCTGACTTTTTTGGATTGTGGAATATTTGCATATTCATAATGAGATATCTTGGAGATGGGTCCCAAGTCTAAACATGAAATTCATGTATGCTTCATGTGTGTCCTATACACATAACCTGAGAGTAATTCTATGCACAACATTTTCAATAATTTTGGTAATGAAACAAAGTTTGTGTACATTGTACCATTAGAAAGCAAAGGGGCCAGCCACCTATCTGGACAATTTTGGAACATTTTGGAATTCCGGATAAGGGAGACTCAACCTGCAATACGCAGATCCTTGCTGCAATGAAGTAGTTTGTCAGGTAGACAGAGTGAGTTTAAAAAAAAAATCATTATTATGGCACACACATGTAGTTGTTGTGGTTGAGCAGATGGATCTGAATCCTTTCCTCAGAAACTGAGGCGTTTCCCTCACAGCTCACCTTAATACCTAGGACTTTGGACCAAATGCCTATTTCTCATCCAGGGAAAGTTTGGGCTCCCTCCCTGGCTTTAAAGAAGTGGAAGGAGCCAGCGTTTTCTTTGCAAATGCTAATGCTGAGCAATATCCAAGTGTGCAATCTCCTTGAGAGAACAGAGAAAAGGCTTCTTGCTGTCTCTTCCCTACAGAAATTTTATTGGGAAAGGCAAAGACCTTTATCAGTTGTACCAGTGGCATATAGGCATCATACAAAGTCACCAATCTTGTGACCCAGGTTTCAGTCCTGGTGGCTGGTGCATGCTCGCCTGTACTTTTGGCCTCCTCAGAGAAAAAGTGAGCAGTCAATCCAACATTTCTGGGTGGGGACTTTCTGGAAAACACTGGTGAACAGAAGGGTAGGATTGAAATTCACATATGCAGGGTGCAAGGGATCAGCAATCCACAGCCTTCAACCGTCTACACCTGCAGCCGTCCCTGGGTGGGCTCGAACCACCATCCTTCTGGTTAACAGCCAGACGCGCTAACCCATTGCGCCACAGAGACCAGGCCTCTGCTGTTCCTCTGTCTCTCTTCCTTGGTCTGAGGTTTATTGGCAGTGACAACTCAGGCAGAAATTAGTTAACAAGCCAGACTAAGTCAGTTTCCTATCCTCTAAGAGCATAGGGACAATGGAAGCTTACTTAGGGTTGCTATTTGCCCTGGAAAACTGGAAAATAACAAATTAAAGGGACTAAAAATGTCCTGTCTGGCTAGGCCTGTTGAAACAGTAAATCTCAGTTTTTTCCTTTGTTGCAGGCCAATGGGTAGGTTAAAATGTGGCAGTGGCAATGAAGCAGGAAACATACAAAAAGACTGGCACTGGCAGGAGCCTCACCTTGCAGGCTCCAGTTGCTACTGCACAGGCGTAGTATTGCCACCTTATTCTTCCCTTCCTCATTTCCCTGACAGATCCAGACAACAACAAACCAACAAATATATCTCAGTTAAAAACACACTTTCAGTTAAAACATACATCAATTTATTTTAAAAGAACAAACATGACACACACGTATTAAAATAATCTACATTTAAATGCCCTTTTGTTGTGTGCTGATTGAATATGTTGCACTGAAATCACTGGGACTTAGGTAAGTAGGCGCTAACAAGTCCCAGACATTTGTTTACTCTTGTTGTTACGTGCCTTCAACCTAATTCTGTGGTCCCCCAGGATCCAGCCTCAGAAGCCCCTCTCAGTTTATATCAAATTAATATCAAAAAAGAGACATTACAAGTATGTGGTGAACTTGTGAGAAAGTAAAAAAAAGGAAACAAATACATTTCAAAATTAAAGAAATCTTAGATATTAAATTAGAATTTAAACCATACATTTATCTATTAAATGAATTAGAAAACAAAATGGAAAATATATATGGAAAATTACAGTGGACCCTTGTTATACACTGGGGTTTGGTTCCAGGAACCCTCATGTATAACAAAATCCATGTATGCTCAAGTCCCATTAAATACAGTGGCATAGCAAAATGGTGTCCCTTATATAAAATGGAAAAATCAAGGTTTGATACTTGAAATCTATACTTTTTTTTTAATATTTTCAAACCGTGGATGCTTGAATCCGTGTATAAAAAATCTGTGTATAAGAAGGGCTGACTGTATTTTTATATGCTTACAGTAGCAGGATTATTATACGCTCAATATTGAAAACAAGACTCCACAAATGGAAGAATGGCTCATCAAACTGTTTGATAGGATGGAAATGGATTTACTGTCTAAAAAAACTATGTTATGAATGACCCATCCTCATTCTGGTAACTCTGCAATTGGAACTATGCTTCAGAATTGGTACGATAGTGCCACTTTACAAACCTGCAACTTGTTAAACGTACAGCCCCACCTGCCCAGGGCCCACCATCCTGTTACGAGGGCAAATTAAATGGACTAATGCTACACTAGTACAACGGTTCCAGTGTTATGTAACATTTCCAGAAGGACAATTGGGCTGAGGTATTACTAGCAGTAAAGTTTACTTACAACCCCTGGCTAATTTCACCTCCCAGAAGGCAGGAAGGGAGCCAAACCTTTTCCTAGGTGAAAAGCAGTTTTTAGCACTGCTGGTGTCACCATTCTTCAAATTCTCCAAATGCCACCATCCTCCAAACACCCTTTTCTTTAAATTATGGGTTGTTGCTGTTGTTGTTTTGTGCCTTCAAGTCACTTCCTACTTATGGTAACCTATCATGGGGGTTTCTTGACAAGTTTCTTTAGAGGTTTGTTATTGCCATCCTTCGAGACAGAGAAACTCTGAATTGCCCAAGATCACCCAGTCGGTTTACATGGCCAAAGTGGGATTTGAACCCTGGTCTTCAGAGTCCTAGTCCAATGCTCAAGCCACTACACCATTCCGGCTCTCTTAGATTATGGGTACCACCCCTAATACTTCCCAATGATTCCCTGAATTTAAAGACCCTTATTGCAGATGAAATGTGTCAACAATGCCAAGATTTTCACTTTGCAGGAACAATTAGACCAAGCCTAACAAGTCTATAAGCCCTTTATGGATGAGAAAGGACAACTAGCCACAGCTTGGGCAGTGAATGGTCAAGTATGGCTATTGACTTACTCCTTCCCAACATACGAACAGGACACTTGTTTTATTGGCACTTGCCAAAGAATGGCGCATCACTTTTCTTTGCAGAATTAACTGCTTATTTTATTATCTACTTCTTGGCTTGACAGAACATCCCTTTCAGAATTGACCTTATCCTGTCCCACTAAGTGGTGACAAACAACCTATGTGCACTTCCCAATGTCCTGGACTTTTAGGGGCACACACAATGCTCATTTGATTAGAAGGGACTGGAAAACCAGTGATGGGAGAATGCATCAAAGGCAGATTCTTCAATCCTGTTCCAATTCCTAAACAAAACCATCTGAGCAGCCAGAAAAAAAGCATGGTCCTGGGGAGGAGAATGGTATCATGCTCCCACCTGGAGGACTTCTTCAAGAAGTAGTTTGAGCACCCGAAGATGCATCCAAAGACGGAAAGGGATAACATTCAGAATCAGATGAGGAGACAGAAGCCCTTCGCAGTTCATGGAAGTAATGCTAGATGAAGATGCCAACTGGGACAGAGGCTACCCTGGCTAGCCTTGAGAATGGGGGCTCATCAAGAGTAAAGAGGCATCACAAGTGAAGCTTTCCAGGAAGGCTTTATGGGATGTTGGCTCCACCTTAGCTCTGGGTATAACTCAGGCAAACCAACTATAAAATCCTCATAGGGGACTGAACATGCTAAGAAATAGCTGTCTGAAAAGACCTTCCTAACTGTTCCTTGACTCTTATTGTGACTCGATCTGCTGGTGCTTAATTTGAGATTGGTTCATTTTGCTTCTTGGACAACTTTTTCTTCTGAACTATTCTGGCTAGACCTTGCTCAATTTTGGCTCTGGATTGCCTTCAACTGGTTTACTCGATTTGCAAACAGAACATTATTGTTTTTCATAGAATCCTAGAGTTGGAAGAGACCCCAAGGGCCATCCATTCCAATGCAGGAAGGCCATGCAGGAAGGCCCAATCAAAGCACCCCAGCAGATGGCCATCCAGGCTCTCTTTAGAAACCACCAAAGAATGAGATTCCACCACACTGCAAGGCAGAGTATTCCATTGTGAAACAGCTGTTACTTTCAGTAAGGTCTTCCTAATGTTTAAGTGACATCTCTTTTCCTATAGTTTGAATCCATTACTCCATGTCTTAGTCTCTGGAGCAGCAGAAAACAAGCTTGTTCCATCCTCAATATGACATCCCTTCAAATCCCTTAAACATGGCTATCACGTCACTCCTTAGCCTTTTCTTCCCCAAGCTACACGTAACAAGTTCCCTAAGCCGCTCTTTCTACCTCAACCCTGTTCTCTAGCTTTGCTCCCAGATTTCCTGTTCCTGGTCTGTCTACCTGTGTTGTACCGTTGCCAGTATTTATCTCAGATTAATGAGACCATGCCACAGAACAGGACTTAGATTTTTTTAACACGATCTTTAGGCGATGGCATTCCCATAGCACACAAACACCAATAAGATGGGCACTACCCCAGAAACAGGGTCTATTTCACCCCTGGTGATTCATAAGTGAAGAACCCATATTGAAGATTGCCCCATGCTTGGAGAATCACCAACACAGGGTCTTTCTCCTATGTGGATTCTCTTGTGCCTGTCAAGAGCTGTTTTGCGGGTATAGCTTCTGCCACACTCAGAACATCGATAGGGTTTCTCTCCTGTGTGAGTTCTCCGGTGTCTAATAAGGTTCGATTTCCAAGTGAAGTTTACTCCACAGACAGGGCACCGGCATGCTTGTTCTCCCGAAGGAGTCTTTGGGTGCACTGCAGGGAAAGTATTCTGCTTGAAGCATTTGATGCAGTCCAAAGCACACTGGTGAGGATCCTCACCCTGGTGGTTCTTCTTGTGTGTCAGGAGGTCAGGGTGGCAAGAGAACCGTTTCTTGCAGTGCGAGCACTGATAGATCTTCTCTCTGATGTGGTCCCTCTCATGAGTAACCAAGTCCGAACTCTCGTCAAAACATTTCCCACAATATGAACATGAATACGTTTTTATCATGTCTGCTCGTATTTTCTGATTCTCAACAAGGCCAGTGCTTGGAGGGAGACCTTCCAGTGATATTCCACTCAGAATTGTTTGCTCAGTTACTTCTGGCCAAAAGTTCTCCTTGAACTCCAGCCCCCGGTCACCATTTCCTAGGGCAAAGAAACAATTATTTATCTACAAAGACTGACAAACTGTATTTTTAGCATTTGAAACTGTTTTGCATTTTAATTGTAACAGTCTTACTGTGAGCCAACTTGAATTTCCTTATTGGGAGAAAGATGGGGTATTAACTGTTAAACCAGCTAAGAACTCTCTCAAGTGGAAGCAGCTGGATCCCAAACATATTTCAATAACTGTCTTAGGGTGCATCTACACTGCAGAAATAATGCAGTTTGACACCACTTTTAAGTGCTGTAGCTCCATCCTATGGAATCCTGGGACTGGCAGTTTTACAAAGTCTTTAGCCTTCACTGCCAAAGAACACTGGTGCCTCACAAAACGACAAATCCCAGGATTCTGTAGGATGGAGCCATTGTAGTTAAAGTGGTGTCAAACTGAATTGTGTTTACAGTGTAGATGCATCTTACAGGCTTCATCCAGTGGCATGGAAGCAGTCCTCCAACCACACAATGGTATTTCCTCTTCTTGTTCCAATCTGCACACATTCCCAAATCTGCTCTGGTGGCACAGTGGTTAAATGCCTGTATTGCAGCCACTCACTCAAAACCACAAGGTTGCGAGTTCAAGACCAGCAAAAGGACTCAAGCTTGACTCAGGCTTGCATCCTTCCAAGGTCGCTAAAATGAGTACCCAGATTGTTGGGGGCAAATTAGCTTACAATTGTAAACCGCTTAGACACTGCTTGGGCAGTATGAAGCGGTATATAAATGAAGTTTGTTTCTTTGTTTGCTCCACCAGCTCCCTCAACTTTTAGGGAAACAAGACTGTTAAGACTTTTCACTGATTTAGTAGGGCTCTACCTATGTACATTAACATGTTAAAACAAAACAGTTAAATACAAATAACCACTACAAAGTCCATCCCACCAGACTCTTCTGGAAAGGACATGAAAAACAGCCTTCTTAGTGGCTATTTCTGGTGTTTTGAAACTTCCTCCTAAAAGGGCTTCTATAGGCAAAGCCCTCCCTGTTTAAACAGGGCTTGAGCCTTTGTTGACTGGAGTAGAGGGACATACAGTTAGGTGTGCTGTTTTTAGTAAGTAATATGTCTTTCAAGTGTGCAACAGGGCCTCTTCTGAAGATTCAAATTTCTGGCAGGCTCCCTATGAGATGGGCAGTCTTTCAGATAATATCATTAGTACTCTGAGAAGCTTTACCCAGGACATTGTCTTTCTGCACGACCTCCATCAAATGCTCTACCTTCACTTTGTCTGAAGGCTCCTGCTCCAACATAGGGGATTTAACATCTATCAAAGACATCCCCACCTAAAAGAGAGAAAGTGAAAGTTTTCATTGGATGTATACCAGAGGGCAGACTTGTTCTTTGCTCAAAAACCTCATTTCTAACCTTCTACCAAGGATAATGTCCCAGCTATTCCTAAACCCTACCTGTCCTTGTGGACTGAAGCTCTGCTTCGCCATAGTGAATGAGGAACAAAATAAGATAATGTCACTGTTTCTTCTGGCCCCTCTTGAATCTTCACTCTAACATTGTCCTCTTCAACTAAAAACTCTCTTTCACTTTTCCAAAATTACCCAGTTTTCCCTGGAAGTTGCTGCCTAGGCCTGGCAGAAAGGAGCTCACCCAATTTCCCCCTGGGCCAGTGGTTGAGATGACTTACCTCTTTCAACTTGTCCTGGAATTCCCTCCCAATCAACTCCAACAAAGGCAGAGAGGGCATCCATCTTGAGTGAAAAGATGCTGTTGTCATCAGGAAGTCCAGAAAATGTTCTTCCTGCTCCTGATGTAAGTCACCAGCTGGGTTGGATTCAGCCTGTGCCTGAGCTCTTTCAGTCAGAACCTCTTTGTCAGCCCCAAGTGGGACAATAAGAGCATCTCTTCTTTCTCTCTCCATTCTCTGCCAGGATTTGTGAGCTGCTCTTGGGGCCTGTTCCTCTGTATCTACTCCTGACTGCACCTCTTGGACTGGGAAAAAAAAACCAATGGCAATTTTGGATTGTATTAGGCTACAGTACAACCCCCATGTTTGCAGGGGATACACTCTCAGACTTAGCACAGTTAGCAGAAATTGTGGGTAATGGCAAACTGTTTATTTATGGTGGAAGTTGATTATAGAATCACTCTGGAGGACCTCCAAATACCTGTCCTTTTAGATATCCAGAGGTCCTGTAGCGCAACTGTATGGTCAATTTCTGCCAAAAGTTGACCATCAAGTTACAATGGAGGACCTCCAGATGCCTAAAGACTTTTCCCCCTGTAAGTGAACCTACAATTACTGATCTCATGGATATGGAGTTGTAGTGTACCTTTATTTCTATCTTGCCTTCTTTCAAAAGCTGGGACTCAAAGTGGCTTACAAGATAAAAGGCAATACAACTGAAAATATCGAAAAAGATAATAAAGCTTGGTAAAGTAGAAGGCAGTAGGAAAACAGGGAGACCTTATTACAGCTGGATTGACTCAGACAAGGAAACCACAGCTGCCCTGAATTTGCAAAACCTGAGCAGGGCTGTCAATTATAAGATTTCTGGTTTCCTGGAGGTTTCTTATTCATAAGATTACCATGAGTTGAAACCAGACTGACAGCAAGCAACAACAACAGGGCAAGTAAAAACACATGGAGATAAAAACTTACCAAATTGTAGGTTCATAACTACAGTGGTCCCACCACATTTGCTGAGGTTAGGGGTGAAGGACCCGTGTGAATGTGGGAAAACCACAAATTTAAAAAATATACTATTCTTTTTACCTGAGAAAACACCTCTCTAGGAATCTCCAGGTCCTCCAGTGCAACGCTATGGTCAACATCAGCCAGATGTTGATCATAGAATCACACTGGAGAACCTATAAATGCCTAGAGAAAGGTTTTCTCTAGGAATTTCTAGTTCTCCAGCACAATGCTATGGTCAACCTCTGGCATGGGTTGCATTGGAGGACCTACAGATTCCTAGACAGAACGTATTAATCAAAACCGCAAATAATAAAATCCACAAAAGTCAAAGCCACAAATGTGAAGGGCCAACTGTACATTAAACCATCTGCAGAGTTAATTTAAAACTTCAGTTTAAAAACTAAAATATAGAAATACTACAGTGCACTAAGAAAAGCTCTTTCCATCTGAAAACTCTCAGTTCTCCAATGCCTGCCAGAATAAAAAGGTCTTCACCAGCTAATGAAAGGACATCAAGAAAGGAGCCAGACTGGGAAAAGAGTTTGAGTCCAGGAACAGTCACTGAGAAGGCCCTCTCTGGTAGTTCCACCAGATTTGCCTGAGAGGGTGATGGAAACAAAAGAGTTACCCACTCTTGAACAAGTTTCTGCAGCCACAGGTTTTCCTGGAAGCAATGGTTGATCTGGGAATCAGAAATAATGCAGTTTGATACTGCTTTAACTCCAGTAGTTCAATGTTATGGAATTCTCAGATTTGTAGTTTTGTGAAATATTTAGCCTTCCCTGTCAGAGACCTCTGGTGCCACAACAAACTACAAAGCCCAGGATTCCAAGGATGGAGTCATGGCAGTTAAAGTAGTGTCAAACTGCATTGTTTCTGCAGTGCAGATTCAGCCCAAGTTGACAAAAACGCACAGCTATCTGGACTGCAACTCCCATCAGCTTTGGTCAGCATAGCTGAACAGGACCTGCAGTCCAAAAGCATTGGAAAGACGCTACATGTTCCCCATCCCCGATTCAGGTTTTACCCAATAGCAAGCAGAACATTCCTTACCCAGAGAGGCTAACATCCCATAATTTGTCACCATGACTTCTTGGTAGAGAGCTCTCTGGCCAGGATCCAAGAGAACCCATTCCTCTGCAGAGAAATACACAGCCACGTCTTCAAAAGTCACAGGGACCTGTTAGAAAGAGATGGGGGAAAGACAGTTTTATGAAGCTGTCTTCTACTAAAACACACCATCTATCCAGTTTGCCAAGAGTCACTTATTCCAAAAGGAGACAACTGGGGAAAGACTGGGGGCCAAGTATTCACTCCCAGGGCAGGCAAAGACCAACACCATGTCCAGAAATGGCCTTAAATATAAGGGGGAACTCCATGAAAGTGACCAGACATCCACATTTGGTTTTGATTTTGAGGGCTAGAAAGCTTGTTCCTTGTGTCAGTTTAAATCCAAAATTGATAGCCTGAATGTCTCCAGGACCAGAAAATGAATTTATTTATTCCATGTACTTGCATACGTCATATTATATATTTTATAATAGTTGTATACTCTATGCATGTAAAAGCAAACCAACAGGACCTCTCCCAACGGTGACCTAGAATCCTAGAAGGATGCAGTTAAAGACTCTACAGGCTGAGTCTCTCTTACCTGAAATGTTTGGACCAGAAGTGTTTAGGATTTCCGATTTTATGGATTTTGGAATACTTGTATTTGCTTATACATACATAATGAGACAGCTTGGAGATAGGACCCAAGTCTAAATACAAAATTCATTTATGTACGCTTAGACTGACGGTAATTTTATACATAATATTTTAAATAATTTTCTGCTTGAAGCAAAGCTTGTGTACACTGAACCATCAGCAAGTGAAGGTGTCACTATCTCAGCTACCCATGGGGATGATTTTGGAATATTTTTGATTTTGGAATTCAACCAGACACAGACACAAACACACAGACACACACAGGCATACCTCAATTAACAAACCTTCTGACAAAGAAGCTTCTTTTCACAAAGTCTTTGTACAGGAGCCCAGCCCAGCCCAGCCCTTTGGGAAAGAACAGGATTCTATTCTGGGTGATCGTACTATAGATGTGTGTACTCACGTAAAGCAGGCAAAGTAAACACCTGCTTCCAGAATCATTTTCCGAGCATGTGTAGAAAATGTAGTTTTGTGACACATTTAGTTGGAGGGCTCTGGTGCCACAATAAACTACAACTCCCAGGATTCTCTAGCACTAAGCCAGGGCAGTTGAAGTGCAGATTATTTCTGCAGTGTGTTTTGCTCCACATAATTGGAAAAACACTGTATACACAATGATCATCCACAATAATAATTAACAAGCAATGGTGCCACTAGGGGTTGCTGGGTGTGTGAACAGCATTGGGTGACACCTCCGATGAGGGGTGACACCCTGTCTGGTCCTTCTCCTGCACCTCCTGTCTTCTCTGGTGCCATGGCTCTCTCAGATATAGGAGCCAATGCACTGGAGAAGGAGAGACAGTGATTGCCCCTGGCACCCCCTTCCACTGCCTCACTTGCCCCTGATAGCCCTGGGAGGATATCTGGGTGGGTGAGTGGCGGTTTGAGCGAGTGAAGCAGTGGGAGGAGAGGGAAGGAAGGGAAGGGTAGCCCACTGTTGCTGCCATTTGGCAGCCCTTTCTGGATTTGGTTGGCCAGTGGCCCCAAGACAACGGGAGTGGAAGGAGAGCAGGGCAGGCCACCACCACCCAGCACCTTCTTCCAGGCACCCACATTGGGTGACACCAATGCAAGAGATGCCTCTGGTAGCAAGAAATAGTATATAATGCCAGCACCTGAATTGGCTCCATCGCAACTGTGACCTTTTCATGACATAAATGGTTGGATCCAGAGTAGATCTGTGACGCCATTCCATGCCCTAAATGGGAGACAAAAGTGTGTAGAAGATTTCATTTCTGACTCCATCCTGGCCTCCGAGGGGAAGAGAAAGGTAGGCCAATGCCATCAGGCCTCCCTTAAAGGAACTGCACCCTCCCCGAAGGCATCCAACTCCATCCTGGCCTAAGAGGGGGAGAGAGGGTGGGCCAATGCCATCAGGCCTATCCTTAAGATACAGTTCCCTCCATCTGTCCATCTGCCTTGGTCCAGGCCCCAGAGGGAGAGAAGAATGCTGGACCTGATCCCCTTCTTCCCCCACCATTCCCTTCTCCTTCTGTGTCGTGTCTTCTTAGATTGTAAGCATGAAGGCAGGGAACCGTCTAATTAAAAGACTTTATGTACAGTGCTGTGTAAATTTACAGCGCTATATAAATAAAGCTTAATAATAATAATAGTTTCCATGGATGCCCAGTCTGCCTTATCCTTCACTGGGGAAGACCTTTGGCTTTGAATAGATGACAAATGCACAGCTCTTCAGACTTTGTTGGACTGCAACTCCTGTCATCTCTCGCAATTGTCTGTGTTGACTAGGGACGAGGGAAGCAGCAATCCCTGCACAAAGGGATGGCCACGTATTCCTCGCTTGACTGTCTATGGCGGGTTCCATAGTAAGAGAGGCAGAGGAGCATCCTCCGTTCAACGGGAAGTTACCAAGAGAAGCCATGCAGTTCCTTGCATCCTCCACCCAATGCTTCCAGACCTGATCGCAATATAGATATATACATATATGCATACATGTTGTTGTTGTTGTGTGCCTTCAAGTCATTTCTGACGTATAGCAGCCCTAAGGCAAACTTATCGGGGGGCTTCCTGGGCCTGAAAATATCAAAAGCAAAAAGCAAATAAACAAATGACAAACGATATAAACAAGCAAACAGCAAAAAAATAATAACAATCGAAATAAATAAGCAAATAGCAAACAGCAAAAGAAATAAATAAGCAACTAGCAAACAAACAAAGGAAAAATAAACAAATAAATATCAAATAAACAAATGACAAGTGATATAAATAAGCAAATAAACAATAAGTGAAATAAATAGGCAAACAGCAAATACAAAAATAAACAAATGACAAGTGATATAAATAAACAGATAAATAATAATTGAAATAAACAAACAAATAGCGACTGAAATAAATACACAAATAACACATGGAATAAAAGGGTCAGGAAGGAAGGGAGCCTGCTGCCCCTCACCAGCTCCAAGGACCTCTTCCCCAAAAGGAAACCCAAAGAAGCCCCTTCAAAAGCAAAGCCTGCAGGAAGCTCTGGCCATAGAGCATAATAAAGTCAACCTTTGGTCCTCCAAAGCTTTGGACTTCAGCTCCCATGATGCCTCACTGTGGGCCAAGATGGCTGGGGCCTCTGGGAGATGTAGTCCAAAACAAAATGGAGGTAAACCAAAGCTGGAGAACTCCTACCATAGAGGATCCCATGGCTAGAGCGACGCCCAAGAGAGACAAAGCTTCTGGTTGTAATCAAGGAAATGACGCACTATATACTTCCTGTTTCCCCAGCTGTTCTACGGAAGGTCGTTTTCCACCTGGAATTGTTGGTCGGGATTCAATTCTCATATTGTCCTAACTCTTTAGTGTTTCACTCTCATGTTTCATCAGAGAGACGCGACGGCTAGAGCGGTCATACGTTATGTGCCGTTGGACTTCAACTCCCATAAGCCCCAGCCAGTTGGCCCAACAGGCAGGAATTCTGGGAATTGAAGTCCAAAACATTTGGAGGACCAAAGTTTGAGAACCACTGAATGACCCACAGATTTTCAATTATAGTGTGATGCATGCAATCCCCCCCCCCCCAAGGCAATGCAGTTCTCTAGGATGCATTAATGGGAGTAAAGTATCCACATCAAGGGAGGCCATAGCCCCACTCTGTATTCTCCGCTCTAGTCAAGGCCTCACTTGGGATACTATCTCCAGTATTCTCTAAGCTTGATATTCTACACCAGTGGTCCCCAAACTGTGCTCTTTAAGGGATCTTGGGAGTCAGTCAGCTCCCAGAATTCGACTATTGGCCAACATGGCTGAGGCTTCTGGGAGCTGAAGTCCAAAATCTCTTAAAAGGCAGAGTTTGGAGACCACTATTCTAAACAAAAACAGAGGAGAAGCTACACGAGCCAACAGTGTGATGCTGCAGCTAACAAGGCCAATGTGATTCTAGGCTGCATCAATAAAAGTATAGTGTCTAGATCAAGAGAAGTAATAGTGCCACTATATTCTGCTTTGGTCAGGCCTCACCTGGAATATTGTGTCCAGTTCTGGGCCCCATAATTCAAAAAGGACATTGAGAAACTGGAGCCATGTGTCCAAAGGAGAGCAACTAAAATAGTGAAGGGTCTGGAAACCATGTATTATGAGGAACGACTTAGGGAGCTGGGGATGTTTAGCCCTTTGAAGAGACAGTTAAGAGGTGATATGATAGCCCTGTTTAAATATTTGAAGGGGTGTCATGTTGAGGAGGGAGCAAGCTTGTTTCCTGCTGCTCCAAAGACTAGGACCCGGAGCAATGGATGCAAGCTACAGGAAAAGAGATTTCACCTCAACATTAGGAGGAACTTCGTGAGAGTAAGGGCTGTTCGACAGTGGAACACACTCCTTCCTCGGAGTGTAGTGGAGTCTCCCTCCTTGGAGGTCTTTAAACAGAGGCTGGATGGCCATCAGTCATGACTGAACTCTGGAACAAAAGCACTGCCTTTGCCACTATGTGATACACAAATTAACTTGTCATATCTTTGCAGTCCACAAAGTAGACGATAGGTTGGACTGTGCAGGGAAACAGTGTATAAACAAGTATGTTTTTTTAACTTGTCTGCAGTACTGAACTGCAGTTCCCCAAGTCAATCCTCATAGGGCATTCTTTCCAAACCTTTTTGTTGCCTTTCTCCAGACACACTCCAGTTTGCCCACATCCTTTTTGAACTGCGGGGCCCAGAACTGGACACAGGATTCCAGATGAGGCCTGACCAAAGCAGAATAGAGCAGTACTAATACTCTCCTCGAGCTAGACACTATGCTATGCATTTTATTAGTTCTGGCCCAACTCTCTAATCTATTAAGGTCATTTTGAATTCTGATGCTGACCTCTGGGGTGTTAGTTAGCCCACCTAATTTGGTGTCCACTGCAAATTGATAAGCATGCCCTCTATTCCTTCACCCAAGTCATTGATAAAGATGTTGAATAGCACTGGAGAATGGATTGGAGACTCTAAACTGAAGGAGCTGTCCCAAATAAGTTCAGCATCCTTGATAGCTTCTTTAAACTTCACCTGCTCTTCCCTTCTTCCTCCTTGTCCTCTGTCTAGCCAGAAGATTTTTTTAAAGCGGCATTGGCATTGGGAGATGAAGTAGAGCCAGAGAAGCCTTTAGTGTCCAATTGCAGCAGCATGTCTGCAGTAAGCAATGCAATAATGCTTGAGTTGAGAAAGAGTGGGATTCTACTTGAGGCAATCCTATTGTAGCTGCATGTGCCAACCAATGCCAGCGACAGCAGCTGTCTCCAGAATCCCTTTCTGAGCACACTTGAATAGCAAAATAGAGAGAGAGGGGGAAACCAGATTAGCCTGCTTCACTAGCTACCTCCAGCATGTTTAAAATGAATATTTCTATAAGTTTGGCCATCAACTTAAAAATCCCAAGTAGAGGCTAGGGAAAGACATTCTTGATTGCATTTTGGGAAAGACATTCAAATGGTCTCTAACAGGTTCTATCTATCTGTCTATCATCCATCTGTCTGTCCGTTTGGGTCTTATTGAAGATTTACCCAACCTGTTTTTTTCCTCCTTCATTTCACATGCACATACCGTATTATTAGTTTTGAATTTTTAAAAACGTGCTGGAGCACGTTGAGCTTCTCTTTTGTAGTGGAGGCACCGATTCGCGTGATTTGCTTGTTTCTTCCACCCCTGGTATTATATCACTGGCACGCAAAGATGTTTTCATTCAAGCAGGCTTTTAACATATAATCATGTCAGTGAGGCTTTTATACAGGGTCTGTATGCTTCTAACTTTTGTGTGTTTATGTAATTTGGCACTGTTTTTCAGCTAGTTGATTTGAATTGTCTTTCTAGTTTTTATTGTCAAGTGTGTTCAAAATGGTTTTATTTGTGAGCCACCTTGGGTCCCTTTCTAGGAGACAAACAGTGCAGAAATGAAATGAACAAATATTTTCTGTTAAAGAACTTAAATTAAATCAGCTTCATTTATTGAGGCATACCTGTAGTTGAAAACTTCTCCCAACACATGCCACAATTCAAAGCTCCCCATTGATATCAAGAACAGTTTTCAAAATCCTAAAGCCCATGTGGGAAAAGGAGAGACAAAGCACATGATCTGGAGCTGATATCTCTCCTGCAGCCCATAGTATAAAGAAGATGATATATATATGTATTATATTACCCATATCATATAGAATCGTATTATACAGATCCCCTGTATTACACAGAACAGATGTTGGCAAGGTTTAACAGACTATGCTGGGCTATAATTCCTATCATCCCCAGCCAGCCTAGCCAATGGTGAGGGACCAGGGAGTTTGCAGTCCAAAAATATCCAAAAGGCTACAACCTCTTATTCCTTCCTCCATAGGACCTAGTGATATAAAAAAATAATGCCAAAAAAGAGACGAAAAGATAAAAGAATTTAATGTAAAATCTACAAGTAACACATATGCATAAATTAAAGATATATTTAATGCATTTACAACTACAGATTCACAAACATTCATGGGAAGGAAGCCGTGTTCACCTCTCTCCGGGCCTTTTTGTCGTGAACAGCAGACATGCATACACGTCGAGGGATTACGAACAGATGTGAAGAGTGGAGATAAGTATAAGTGAGGAGGCCGAGGAAAGGACGGTGGAGGGTGGGTCGATTATAATTTCCGTAGAGAAACAGCAGCTGAAATTCTACCTGGAAGCAAAGGCAGAATCCAAAGCAGCTGTGCTATCCAAGAGAGGCAGCTATTTTCTTGTCGAGGTGCAGCCGTTCAGCCATTTTTTTTGTGTGGAAGCAAGGCAAAGTATTTTAAACTCCTGAATAAGGGGAGTTTCCATGCTGGTCTAGGACTGGCAAGAGCCGGATTCACAACATTTCCTCATCCATGAAATGAAGGATCAAAATTCAGACGCAACAGGACAGCCTGTGTATAAGTTGTATTTCTGCACCAGTCACAGGGCAGGAAAGCATGAAAAGGGAGCAACCTATTCTTCATTATTGCCCTCTACCTTGTGGATCAGGACCAGAGGTTGGAATAATTACTTTTTTGGACTCTCGTTCATTCTCAGAGTTCCCTAGTCAACACTCACCATAGTGGCAGGGAAATTCTAGATGTTACCGTCCAAAAAAAGCAACTTCTTGAACCTCTGGTTAGGACCCATGCTACATCCTACTCTAAGGTGATCTGCAACAGCAATCATATGGTGATCTGCAATCACCATATAAATCTGTGGGGTGGACACTGGATCCTCAAATACATATTTGGCCCTAAGCTGGGTTGCAAATGTATAACGGCCAAGTGCTATTTTAACACAAATAGATGTCCACTGGGCAGGGTTGTTGATTCAAGACATTTCATGGCCTGAGCAAAACACAAGAGGTACCCCATTCACACTGCACTTACAGAAACTGGCAAGATTGGAAGCTGAATCTTACTTTGACAGTGGTAACAAGACTGAAACCGGGGGTGAAACAGGCTAGCTCAGGTGGCACAGGGAAGGCTGGCATGCCACTCACAGCTCTGCCCATCATCAACAACTAGTCTATCTGTAAGTGTACTATGCAAACTGCTGCACATTTTTGGTTGTCTTCACTTTCCTGCGCAAATTCAGATCTATTCACCCTCCCTTCTCCCGAAAATGTGCAGCCATTCGAATGCATACAAATCAGATGAACAGCCACACATGCAGTAATGCGCACTTCTGCAGATTTCAGCAGATATCCTGGTAAAAAACATGAAACCTTTTTCTGCTGAGTTTAAGGAGTTTTTCAGTAGGGGTGGGGGGCGCGCAAAAAGCCTGAACTCCTGTGAATCATGTGTGGCTGGATCACATTCTATTCAACTTGAGAAGTATTTTAACCATGTAGACTAGTCCCATGTCATACCCTACCCGTTATACACTCCTTACCCACATGTTCCCTGCATCTTCTGCCTGAGATGACTGCCTCATGCAGCCAAATGGTAGGGCTAGCCCTCATGAAGAAGGGAAAATAACACCATCACCTTTGGTGGGAGAATTCAAAGACAGAGCCATTTTAGCCTGGGGGATCAGTCTGCAGAGGGATCTTGCAGCACCATTTGAGACTAACTGAAAGAAAGAAGTTGGTAGTATGAGCTTTCTTAGACTTGAGTCTACATGCGTCTGAGGAAAGAGATGCAAGTCTACAAAAGCTCAAGCTACCAATTTCTCCCAGTTAATCTCAAAGGTGCTACAAGATCCCTTTGCATACCATCCTCTTTTTATCTCTTGAAGGATTTGACTCCCCAGACTGGCTCACTTCCAGGACCACTGAACATCCTTCAAGAAAGGGAGCCCAGAAGGGCATGAGAGAGAAACCAACCAACATGTCACTCACACCCTCTGTTCCCACATGTGCAATGCCATGGGCTTCTGGATGTTGGACTACCCACCTCCATTATCCACTGTGACAATCAGGGGGATGAAGCCTATCAATGTTTGCAAGGCCGCAGTTACTTTCCCCGGCCAGATTCTCTGTCACAGAATACACACACATTTTGTTAATTTCCACTCCTTCTTAAGCCACATCTTTGCCTTCTTTCCACCTTAGTCCCCTAACCTCCCACTCTCCATCCCTCCACATGTATGAGGGAGGGACTTCATGCAGCACTCTCTCTGCCCAATTTTGAGGGCCATAGAGCCCCCCAAAGTCCCTGCCCTCCAAAGTTTTTTTTTTAAAGAGAATTACACTTTCAGAAGCCTCTCAGAAGTGCGACTCTCACTTAAAACAAGGCACAGCCCCCTCCTTACATGGGGTGGGGTTTTAGGGGTGAGGAAATCAGCTACTAGCCACTTTGGGAATTAATTTGGAGGTGTGCTGTTTGATTCAGGCCCCAGAATGAGCAGATTGGCTCCTGGAATTTGCCCTTCGGTGCTAACTAGAATGGAAGATGTTCTTTGTAGGATCTGCAAAGTGGAGGAGCCAGTTTTCTCCACTGGTCAAACCGATACCTGCAGGAAGTCTTCCTTTAGGCCCAGAAGGCAACTTTACAAACAAGTTCCTCCAAAGTTCAAATTCTGAAACTCCTTACAGGTGGATTTTTTTTTGTTAGACAGCTCTTGGTGGCAGGGAAGTGGAAAACCAGCACCAGGCATGAGCACTTAGACTCCTAGAGCTGGAGGAGACACCAAGCTCATTCTGCTACTCAGGATGACCGATGGCCATCCAGCCTCTGTTTAAAAACCTCCAATGGAGACTCCACCACACTCTGAGGCAGCCTATTCCACTGTCAAACAGCTCTTACTCTCAGAAAGTTCTTTTCAATGTTTAGGTGGAATCTCTTTTCCCATAGTTTGATAGCTCTTTTATCATTCAGACAAAAATTTGGAGCGGATCCACTCTCCTTTGCCCCCAGCATCCAAATTAATACCCCTCTTGAAAATTCTCTAAGCCAGTCACCAGATCTTGGGGAGATAAACCCTATGAAGCCAAGTTGCATATTTTGTGAAGCATTTTGTCTGTCTTGCATCTACCATTAGCTAGCGCCACTGCGAGAACCTCAGTTCTATTGCTAGCATGCAGGAGAAAACTTGGTGCTATCCAGCCATCTTGCATGAAGTTGTTGTCTCTATGAGATGCTGCTTAGGGCAATGGTTCTCAGCCTTTGATCCTCCAGATGTTTTGGACTTTTAACACCCCACACAGAACACAAGGGATAAAAGTCAGAACCTAGGCAACAGTGGCAGCTGGATACTGTCAATTGGACATGACTCTGCTTTGAACTTAGGCCAAAAATTTAAAGGAGCTGAACCGATTTGGGAACCAGAATGCAGCATCATGGATAGCTGCTTTAAAATTGAGTTAAAACAAGGTTAAAGTGGGGTGGGGGGGGCATTGTTCCACCCTGCATATGCCCAGCGGGCCACGCCAGTGTGCTTTGGCATACTTGAAGTGATGTCACATTACTTCTGGCTGCCACTTAGGCTGATTTTTGAGGCTTCTGTTTTGGGGAGGCGTGGGGGGCTTTGGCAGGTCAGGGGAAGCAAACCACTATGGTTTGGGGCCACAAAATTGCCTGAAAACCAGTACAATTTTTTTAAAAAAACTCCAGCTTTAGGTGACTTCAGGGGCTGTACTTAAGCATCTCATGAATTCGTAAGTGTCCTGCAGATCATCCTGATTTAAACCATGTGGCAGACTCTCCATCCGACCAACACCAGAGCCATGAGGGCTAGGGAAAAACAGGCTGGTTAAGAGGAAGTCAGGAAGACAAAACCAGGCCAAAGGAGGAGATCACATGACTGAAATTGGAAGTATAATCCAGTGCCACCCTGAATGCAATTATGCATATTCACGTTATTGCGGGAAAGGTTACCACACGTGATCACTGGCAGTCCGAACGCACTCCAAATGCAATCACATGTCAATCCACAGTTAAGTAAATTTGGTGAACTAGCGAAATCACAAACTCTATTTCTAGGCAACTTCGCACTCAGTGCGCTGTTGTTTGGTGTGATGTGCATGTCTCCTTTGGTCCTGTTCCCCCCCCCCAAATCTGGAAGGGGGGGTTCCCATGAAGCCACACTGCCATTCTGCTTCAATTTTGCTTCTGCTTGTCCATCAGCATTGCTGAGAGGGGGCTGCTGCCTGCTAATTAAGAGGCATGGACCGGGAGCTATTTGGATAACCATTATATTCAAGGTTTAACGTGACAAGAGTAAATATATGCTCGTTTTAACATGAATAGAGCATGTTCTTTCAACCATTCTCTCCTCCCCCCCCCCAACCTCTTTTGTAAATTGTGGGGTTCCTTGGTTCCTCTCTCTCACTCGCCTAAATATGCTATGCTCCAGTCATCTGGAGTCTCACTCAGTATGCGCAAGGGGGCCAATTCGCAATTAAGAACCCACCGATGTGATGGCTTACTTCACACAGAATCTGGGTCGCATTCGGGGAGGCTATTACAGCAAATTTAAGGTGTGATAAGTAATCACGTAATAGCGTGAATTTTCAAATTGACCTCGCTATCTTCTCTTCTAAAATTGAGAGCCTCCCGTCCCGTGTGATATCCTTCAAAGAAGTGGCACCATTGCTAAATCCATTAGAATAATAGAATCAAAGAGTTGGAAGAGACCCTAAGAGCCATCCATTCCACCTCCCTGCCATGCAGAAATCACACAATCAAAGCACTCCTGACAGATGGCCATCCAGCCTGTTTAAAAACCTCCAAAGAAGGAGACTCCACCACAATCCAAGGCAGCATATCCCACTGTCAAACAGCTCTTATCATCAGGAAGTTCTTCCTAATGTTTAGATGGAATCTCTTTTCTTGTAATTTGAATCCATTGCTCTGTGTCCTACTCTCTGGAGCTGCAGAAAATAAGCTCGTTCTATCCTCAATAAGACATCCCTTCAAATACAGTCAGCCCTCCTTATTCACGGATTTTTTTTATCCACAGATCCACGGCTTGAAAATATTCTGAAAAGTATAAATTTCAAATAGCAAACCTTGATTTTCCATTTTATATAAGGGACACCATTTTACTATGCCACTGTATTTAATGGGACTTGAGCATCCACAAATTTTGTTATCCATGGAAGGCCCTGGAACCAAGCCCCAGTGGATAACAAGAGCCCACTGTATGGCCATCATATCACCTCTTAATCTTCTCTTCCCCAGGCTACACATACCCAGCTCCCTAAGCCATCCCTCATAGGTTTTCAGACCTTTTGCCATTTTGGTCACCCTCCTTTGGACATGCTCCAGCTTGTCAATATCCTTATTGAACTGTGATCCCCCAAACTGGACACAATATTCCAGGTAAATTCTGACCAAAGCAAAATAGAATGATACTATTGTTTCCCTCAATCTACACATTATATTCCTATTGAGGCAACATAGCGTTGCATTGTCTTTTTTAGCTGTTACACCACACTGTTGGCTCATGTTCAGCTGGTGGTTTACTAAGAGACCCAATAGACATCACAGCTGCTGCCTTGTAGGAGGCTAATGCATGATCCATCTAGGTCTGTAGTCTCTTTAGAAGCTGGTAAAATGAAGCTTGAGTGCAGGGAGGAAGAAGAGATCTGCTCTACCACTATAAAGGGAAGAGAGTTTCTCTTTCTCAGCCCTACCTTCAGCCTATCAACCAGCAAGGGAATTATCTAGCTGAGGTCAGGCTCAGCAATGCAAGAAGCACGCCAAAGTGGGAAAATAATGTGCAGGTACATTAACTGAATGGAAAAGGGTAAAGTAGAGGTGTACTTGCCATGTATGTACTCAACCAATCATAAGACAAGAATAGAAACCCCTGCCACAGGTCAGGAGGTGACTATGATAGAACCAGATTTATCTATTTAGCCCAAGGGCAGGAGATTGCTGGCCAGCAAGAGTGTGTGGTGCTGATAGATTAGAGAGCAGCAAGTCAACCCAACATTTAGATGGCTTCTCCAAATCTACGTCCTTCCAGTTGTATCCCATTATACCCAATGTTTTCAAACTGTGTTGAAGGGAAGCCTGGCCTTCCTAGGTGATTCCTTTACACAATTCTTTTACAGAAGGACTGCAAACAGCAGACAAACTTTGCAAACACTGAAAAACTCAGCTGCTGGATTAGAGAACTGGGTATATTCAAAGCCACACTCATCATCCACAGTGGAAGGAGCTAGGGAATGCTACTGTGAGAACCACCCAATCCAGCCAGCCTCTCCCATGCAAACTGTGCCTGAAAATATTGCCCAGAATTCCCTATGAGTGACAACTGGTGAGGGCATCCTTGGCTGACAGACGGATGTCAAGTCTCCCTTTTCCTACTACCTATACAGGGAACCTCACTTTTCAGGGGTTGTCTCTCAATTACATACACACCATGGGCACGTAAGAACACATGAAACCACCTTGTACCAAGGCAGAGCGCTGTTCCAGTCCAACCAAAGCATGCACCTCCCACTACTCACTTTATGTGGCATGTGTGTACACCTCATTTGCATGTTCCTCTCCCCACCATTTTGGGGAAGAGGAGAGGAAAGACCACAAACACCAGGGCTGTGTTCCCTACCCAAGTTGATGTGCATTATCATGTTGCATTGTGGTGGCCAGGACATGCACCAAGCAGCACAACAATGCTTACAGGCAGCTAATGGCCTGATCAAGCCCTCAAAGAAAACTTACCTGGCCTGAGAAAAATGGTTTTTAATTGGAAGAGAGGTTCTGCGCTTTCGAGTTACATCTAAGGAATAAAATGGCCTTTGAGATTACAGATGCTAGGCCATTCTTTGTATACAGGATCCCTGGCCTGGGGCTATATGGGAACTGGCCCTTGGAAGGGTGGCCTACTGATAGAAAGTTCTCCTGCTCTATGAGCACTTGTATGGCTCCTCTCCAGTGTGCACTCTTTTATGACTCAGAAGGTGGGAGCTGGAAATGAAGCACTTCCCGCACTCTAAGCATTCGTACGGTTTCTCGCCTGTGTGCACCCGTTTATGGCTGACAAGACGGGAGCTTGAAATGAAGCTCTTCCCACACTCAGAGCATTCAAAGGGTTTCTCTCCTGTGTGGGTTCTCTTGTGTGTGATGAGGGATGCTTTCTGCCTGAAGCTTTTGCCACAACCTGAGCATATATATGGCTTCTCTCCTGTGTGGATTCGACTGTGGGCCGTAAGGTTGGAACTTCGGCTGAAGTTCTTCCCACAGTCAGAGCACTTGTACGGCTTCTCCCCCGTGTGGGTTCTCTTATGATCTGTAAGGTGGGAGCTGCTACCAAAACGTTTACCACACTCTAAACATTCATAGGGCTTCTCTCCTGTGTGGACCCTGATGTGATTGATAATCTGGGAGCACGCGCTGAAGCTTTTCCCGCACAGCGTACACTCGTATGGTTTCTCCCCTGTGTGGGTTCTTTTGTGTGTAATGAGGGATGCTTTCTGATTGAAGTTTTTGCCACAGTATGAGCAACTGTATGGTTTCTCACCCGTGTGGACTCTCTTATGTGTAATAAGCTGGGAGCTGGTACTGAAGCTTTTCCCACACTCAGAGCATTCGTACGGTTTCTCTCCTGTGTGTGTTCTCTCGTGGGTGATAAGGGAGGCTTTCTGGTTGAAGCTTTTGCCACAGACGCCACATTTGTGAGGTTTCTCAGGCATGTGGGTCTCCTCATGCCTCATAAGCTCAGAGGGATGAGAGAACCAAGTTTCGCACACGGAGCATTTGTATGGCTTCTCCCCAGTGTGGATCCTCTCATGTATAACCAAATGGGTTCTCTCATAGAAACTTGCCTCACAAAATGAGCATTTGTGGGGTTTTTCGATGGGTTGCATTTCCTGATGGCTAAAACTCTGACAGGAGCTTTCCCCTGAGTCAGTATGTCTGTGGGTTCCCTCCTGGAAGGAGCTTTCCCGTATGCCCCTGTCACCTTCCCCACAAAGCTTTGCTGACTTCCCAGGATTCTCCTGGTGACCATCTGGTCCCTGGTGGCTCTCAGGCATCTTGTCCATCTCAGGCCCTTGGAAGCATTTCCCTTTGGCTCGCTGTAATGACATTCCACCAATACCCACTTGCTCAGGTTGGTCATCTTGAAAGGATTCCTCATCATCATCTTGCACTTGTTCATTGCCTGTGGGAATGATCAAACAAACATGTCATGAGAACATGAAAACATGCCTACTGGATCACATCAAAGACCTATCTCAGGGGTCAGGTACCTTAGGCCCTGGTACCAAACATGGTACTTTAGGCTTTTGGCCCCACCACCTACCCCTGGGATGTGGCCATTGCAAACTCCTCTCAACCTGAATCCAGCCCTCAGGCTGAGAGAGATTCTATGAGCGTGGATTATCTATTCCAGTATTCTGTATCCCACAATGGTCAAACAAATAATTCCTGGGTAGCCAACAAGAAAGAAAAGAGGCCTGCTGCACATTACCAATTAACCTGTTTCCAGCAACCCACAAGTTCCTTCATGCCATCATTGTTAATAAACACTGATAAGTTGGACCTCTAATAAACAATTTCTTTGTTGTATTCTAAGAGTCCTAATCCCTTAGCTAAGAGGACTTGTTGCACAGAAACTACCAACAAGGGAAGGCCACTTCCAAGATCCACCAGCTCAGGCTCAACTCCTTGACTCAGAGGATGTAGGTAGGTGTGGCTGCTTGGTACCATAGCACCAGAGAAGAACAAACACAAGGGCAGGGAATGTCTACTTAAGCAATCCTGGTTCCGTATGGACACCCTACTGTTTCTACTCCCACATTAAAACATGAGAACCATATGATCTCCTTGTTGTTACAGCTCCACTCCTCCATTTCCACAACTGGAAATTATCGTTATGACAAATAAAGCCCTATATATGGCTCAGGTCCAGGCTATCTGAAAGCCCATATCTTCCTACAGAAGCATACCCAAAAAAGGGCAAAAAAAAAACCCTTTCCTTTTTTCAAGAAAACAAGAGCTTACCAGACAAGGTGGCCTCCCAGTCATCCTCCTGCTTATCTTCCAGGGGGAGCTGCATCTTCAAGATAACAGGGGGAGAATGATCTGACTTGGGGGAACTAAGAGATCTTGACATCTAAATTAAAAAAGAAAAGAAAATTATTATGTGGAATCGAACGCTACAAGTAAAGTGAAGCCTTGCAACCAAAGTCCACCTCCTGATCCAACCAAAAACCTAACTATAAATCTTTCTGGCAACTACCACCGCCACCCTGCAAAACCCAACCTACTGCTGGTCTTATGAGACCACATGAAGGTTCTGCATACTGTTTTGTTTTCAGTACAGTGCACTTAACTCCTCCCGCTTCCACTGCTGATACAGAAATATGGCCCACTGACTTACCCAAACCATTATGCTATAGTCTTAGATGTCTCTATACTAAGCCAAAGAGCAGGGGTAGGCAACCTGCGGCCCGCGGGCCGGATGCGGCCCGGCAAGGCCTTGGGACCGGCCCCCGCCCAGTCCTGCTGCCGATTGCCGCTGGAGCCTTTGGCCTCTTGCGTGAGGGCATGGGGCCTTTGGCCTATCAGGAGAAGGGGGCAAGCGGCAGGCAAGGGGGGAATTGTCTATAGAAGCCTCCAAAACATGCATTTATATTAACATTTTTTTAAAAAAAATCAGCAATTTTTTTTGCGTGTCATCCATTTTATATAAAAAGTGTCCTCCATTTGAAAATTTTGTCCTACATTTGTCCCAGTTTATTTATTTAAATATTTTTTAAAAAATTATTTCATTATTTAATTTTTGGCTTCGGCCCCCCAGTTGTCTGAGGGACAGCAACCCGGCCCTCGGGTCAAAAAGCTTGCCTACCCTTGCCAAAGAGTATGGGAAATAAACAGGATGATCTTAAACTCTTAACGCTAGAAGGAAACAGGAAGCCAAGTGTTGCTAGACATGCACTCTGGATTTCCAGAAAGTGGGTTTCACTAGGCTTTGGGAAATACTGGATGATATCCCATGGTCAGAAATATTCAAAGGAAAGAGAGTTCATAATGCATGGGTGCCTCTTAAAGGAGAGATATGTGGGAAGAAAACACAATGAAGCAGAGAAGCATTTCTAATGTACCCCTATCAAGAAAAGTAATTGGAAAAGTTACAGCTAGACCTATAAACAACCATGGTCCGGCCAGGAGCAGTCTTAACCTGCAAGTGCAGAATAAGTCCATCCCCAGCTTGGACCAAAGGTTGCTTCTGATTACACTGCAGAGTGTGTGCTACCTGTCTTTATGGTACAATCTTCATGTAATTTAGGCACATTGCAGTTATTATGAAAAGGAATTACAGGTTGAGTATCCCTTATCTGAAATTCTAAAATCTGAACTACTCCAAAATCCAAAATTATCCACATGGGAGGCAGATATAGTGACAGCTTTGCTTTCTGATGATTCAGTGTACACCAACTTTGTTTCATGCAAAAAACTATTTGAAATATTATGTATAACATTACTTTTAGGCATACAAAACATACATGAATTTCATGTTTAGAAATATCTCCAAAGTAGCTCATCACAGCAATAACTATAGCAACTTCATTTATATACCGCTTCATACCGCACTAAGCACTTTCTAAGCGGTTTACAACTGTAAGCTAATTGCCCCCAATAATTGCTGGGTACTCATTTTAGCAACCTCAGAAGGATGCAAGGCTGAGTCGACCCTGAGCCCCTGAATGGGATTGAACTCACAACTTTGTGGTCTTTGAATGAGTGGCTGCAGTACTGGCATTTAACACTGTGCCACCACGGCTCTATAAATGCAAATATCCCCCCCCCCCAAAAAAAAAATCCAAAATCCATAACACTTCTGGTTCCAAGAATTTCAGATAAGGGAGATTCAACCTGTAATTACAAGTAGCATGGTTTGTTTTGGTTTTCAAATACCCAAACTCTCACCTTCTGTTCTGGCTCCTCAGAGTCTTGAAGGAACCGTTCTGCCAGGGCTACGGCCCGGGTACAAGTCTCGGGACCGTGCTCTCTCACCCAGCTCTGCATCTCCGGCGGCAGGACAGTCAAGAACTGCTCCAGGATCAGGAACTCTAGGATCTGCTCCTTGGTGTGCGTCTCTGGCCTCAACCACTGGTGGCATAGCTCCCAGAGCTTGTTACAGACCTCTCGGGGGCCTTCAGCTTCCTCATAGCAGAAGAGCCGGAAACGCTGCCTCCGCATCTCCACATTGACCTGGTCCTCATCAAGAACTTCCTCCTTCACTTTCACGGGCGAATCCTGTCTGCTGTCATAAGTCTTGCCATCGTCTGACATACTCTGGGCCATAGACTCAACTTTGGGCCACCTGCTGCCTTGTTCTCCACCCTTGAAGGAGCTCTGGAAATACTTGGTATCTTCTCCCGGCATATAATGAGGGGACTGCGGGGCGTTCCTCCATCCTGAACGGCTCGGCTGCATCGTTTTCAGGAAATCTTGCAACTGGGTCTCCCAGCACTGGTCTTCTGGCTCCCGTTTGAACTGCTGTGGGGGGACTGCCCCTTCTAGCAACTCGCCGGTAGCCCCAATTTGGACCACATGGAGATCTCGTGGTCCCCGCTGCAAGCTCTCC